>JAZAYU010000300.1:0-613273 GCA_038501625.1 Corbicula japonica
GTGTGGTGGCAAGGATATAGTGGCTTGTCTATTTTGTCTGTTTAAAGCAAATTGGAAACTTTAAGTTAGGTTTCTGTTGACCCCAATTTTATAATTTTACATTGTGGCGGAAATGATTTAGGTGCAGTGGAATTTGAAGCGTTTCCGGCTGCTTGTTAAACAGTTGTTTGAATTTATACATAGACAATTTCCTGGTGTTTCAATTATTTGGTCAGAAATTTTACCAAGGCAAGTTTGGCGTTTTTCTGAGAATTTACAAGCCATGGAATTAAGTAGAAAGCGTATGAATTCTTTTGCGGGAAATTTGGCTGTTAAAATGGGGGGTATGTATATTCGCCATTCAGAATTATCTAAGAACAGTCAGCTGTACATTGATGAAGATGGCGTCCATTTGAATTCTGTTGGTAATAAAATTTTTCTGAAGCAGTTGAAGAAGGGTATTCTAGAACACAGAAATGGTGGTTGGTACTGTAACTGATTTGTATGGGTGGCGCTGATGTAATTTTGTTGTTTTTGTCCGCT
Source organism: Corbicula japonica (assembly GCA_038501625.1). Lineage (NCBI taxonomy): Eukaryota > Metazoa > Mollusca > Bivalvia > Venerida > Cyrenidae > Corbicula > Corbicula japonica. The sequence continues at coordinate 523 of JAZAYU010000300.1, forward strand.
TCCGCAAAATTTATATTTGGCGGTTGACAGTTTTCATTTCATTCCACCTGTCAATTTGGCATTAAGCGTACATAAACAACAAATATTTGTGGTATATTTAGTAAGAAAATTGAAAATTATTTTGATTATTAATTTAAAGATTCAATAAAACTGTTAAGTGAGATTCTGTTTTTCCCAGCTCTCACTTCAGTTGCTGAATGTTGAATTTAATTGTATTTAATTCAATTGCATTTTTACAATAGACGTTTCAAAGGGAGGTAACTCGTTGGCGAACTCCCAGCTTGTGGATTACATACTTATTAAATTGTACTTGGAATTTATTTCTGGCTTATGATTTATTAAATTTATTTCAAGTTAGGTTTGAAGCTAGCCCATAGTTACCAATTTGGTCGGCAGCTTCCATAAGCCAGCATTTATTTGAATAATTTATTTGAATATTTTGGGCTTTCGATTCATCAATTTTAGTTAGGTCTGGAGCTAGCCATTATTTGCCAAGTTGGCCGGCAGCTTCCGGAAGCCTGCTCATTTATTTACGATTTATTTGAATTTGATATTGGATTGAATTGAATTTATTTTATTAGTTTCAATTTGGATTTATTTATATTGCATCAGTCGCGCCCATACATTGCCAAACGTAATATCGTAGTCACCATTTCAAATTTAGCTATTCAGTACTTGTTGCTTACTTATTTACTTTGAAATATTAAAATGATGTATACAGTGAATTTGTTTGTTTGTTTGGTGTAAAGTTATCTGACAGTTAGCAATGATTGTGTGCATGCATCATATCTTTTCTCTATTTAGTGTCGGTTGCATGCAGACAATCATTGTTTATATTGGTTCTCCATGATAATAGGGACTATGGTTTAACCTATAGTCACCGTTATCATGGGTGCCAATAGTCTTCCTCTAATTTAGAGGTCTGGTACCGATAAATCAAAAAAATATAGGGCTCTATGACCATACATCCTATATATTGGCTCCTTCTTACGCTGACGCCCCTTTTCATTTCCGCCAGCAGAGAGCAAGGTATGTTGTTAAAATCAGATTTATAATTCTTAAAAATACTTGAATCTAAAAAACCCTCCCTCCCACCTCTGTAATTTCTTGTTTTCTGCTGCTGTAATTTTATATTTTCAGTTTTGAATAAACGACATAGTTGAACAGATGCCAAGAGGTGCACTTGAGGCGATACATGTCCTACTCCTAGCAACATGATCAGGGAATATGACAGTTTTTTGGTTGTTCATAACCATACAGACATTTCAAGTACTCCTCTACAGGGATTCGGTGCGACTGATGTACAGTGTATTTTCAATTTCTAAACTTCATTTGTGTTATATCTTGGTTTGAATTTTAAATGCGGCTTAAATATCAATTTTATTTTAATAGGACTGTTTTCAGGCATTAAGCGTACATAAACAACAAATATTTGTGGTATATTTAGTAAGAAAATTGAAAATTATTTTGATTATTAATTTAAAGATTCAATAAAACTGTTAAGTGAGATTCTGTTTTTCCCAGCTCTCACTTCAGTTGCTGAATGTTGAATTTAATTGTATTTAATTCAATTGCATTTTTACAATAGACGTTTCAAAGGGAGGTAACTCGTTGGCGAACTCCCAGCTTGTGGATTACATACTTATTAAATTGTACTTGGAATTTATTTCTGGCTTATGATTTATTAAATTTATTTCAAGTTAGGTTTGAAGCTAGCCCATAGTTACCAATTTGGTCGGCAGCTTCCATAAGCCAGCATTTATTTGAATAATTTATTTGAATATTTTGGGCTTTCGATTCATCAATTTTAGTTAGGTCTGGAGCTAGCCATTATTTGCCAAGTTGGCCGGCAGCTTCCGGAAGCCTGCTCATTTATTTACGATTTATTTGAATTTGATATTGGATTGAATTGAATTTATTTTATTAGTTTCAATTTGGATTTATTTATATTGCATCAGTCGCGCCCATACATTGCCAAACGTAATATCGTAGTCACCATTTCAAATTTAGCTATTCAGTACTTGTTGCTTACTTATTTACTTTGAAATATTAAAATGATGTATACAGTGAATTTGTTTGTTTGTTTGGTGTAAAGTTATCTGACAGTTAGCAATGATTGTGTGCATGCATCATATCTTTTCTCTATTTAGTGTCGGTTGCATGCAGACAATCATTGTTTATATTGGTTCTCCATGATAATAATAAGAAATCGAAAAGTTTCAAACGTCTACAAGATTTTATTGACGCTTTTAAATTCGCCCAAAATCTAAAATCAAATTGGGCGAATTTAAAAGCAATGATTACTGTTAAATGCCCTAATATAATTATAGAATGGTCAAAACCAGACATAATGCTTGGTAAAAGAGAGCTCCAAATTGCCTTAAACAAAATTATTTTAGTAGGTAAATACCATATTTACCAAAACAAAATGAAACACACTCTCCCACATATGCCATCCTTTAGAAATCAGTTAACATTGTTAATAAAAGCAGAAAAATTTAATGCCAAACAAACATTCAAACTAGACAATTATGAAAAAATATGGGGTCCATTTTCTGCACTCTGCACAGACAACCAGTGATACTTAACATGCCTACTTGTTATATATTTCATAAGTCCTTAGCCAGCCTCCTCTATCAATAATATATAGTTTATATGTTTCAGCTTTACGAGTTACAGACCATCCTCCAAATGTTCTTGTACACCTGAAAAAACTTTCTTCCTTTTATCTCTCCATATCCCTCCATTCTTTTTACCATATTATTAAAAAGGTAAAGCAATTACATTTATACCCTACACTATATTGAACATGATTTAACAACTGTATAGATCCAATTTGGATATTTTGATGTGTTAAACATTGTCAAATTGTATTTTGATACAGAAACCTTACATTATAGTAATGTTTAGCATAACAAGATGTACTGTGGTATCATTTTATTTTGCGAGGACATATTTTCGTTCGTAGAAAAATGCCATTTTTCATACCGACATAAATTCATGAATTTGTATTAAGTTTAATGATTGATAACTAAAGGCTTAATTAGGCTGGGGTTTAATGATGTACACTTTCCCATGCACAAAATATGCGAAAATAATGTCCACGCAAAATAAAACGCTTCCACAGTGATAGAAGAGAAATATTAAAAGTAGTCATTCATTTTGATACATATATTGTGTTTGTTGATTATTCTGTTCTGGTTCTATTTCATATATCATTATTAATTTGACCTTTTTAGATTGAGGCACTTTAACTGTATGTAATAAATCAAAACAAAATATATTTGTATTTTAGATCACTTAAGAACTTAATCATATTTGGTAATGCTTAGCAGATAAAATGTACTGTGGTATCATTTGATTTTGCGATGACAAAATTTCATGCAGAAATCGAAAATGCCATTTTCATACCGGCAAAAATTCTAGAATTTGTATTAAGTTTAATGATTGAAAACTAAAGGCTTAATTTCGCCAGGGTTTAATTATGCAAACTTCCCAATGCATAAAATATGCGAAAATAAGGTCCACGCAAAATGGAATGTTTCCACAGTGATACAAGAGAGAACATCTAAAAGTAGCCATTCATTTTGAAATACATTTATTGTGTTTTGTTGATACTTCTGTGCTGGTTCTATTTCATGTATTATTATTACTATGTTCTTTATATATAAAGGCACCAAACTGTAAAAATCCAAAAAAAAAGTACTTTAGAACAATTAAGAACTTATCCATACCTAGTTATACTTTCTTATAAAGAACATTGAAACTGTACACCAACAAGTGCAATAAAAGAACAGAACACTAACACACTTGCTATGAACTATGACATTTTGTTTTGTACATGTATATTGCTTTACTGTAATAAAAAGTTACAAAAAAAGATTTTATTGACGCTTCTCATTCCCAACATAAATTTAAGAAAAACATTAAAAACAGAGCATACATACAAAGGTAAAAAGCAGAGAGATCCTTAAAATCGTGTGAAGTAGCACACAGAAGAAAGATAACACGCGAATAGATGCTCAGAATGACAATTGCCTTCAGAAAGACATTTCAAAGTAAACATTAATAAATAATTATTTTGTATATGAAAATGTGGGGCTTCTTTTTAAATTTAAAAAAAATCTAATAAACTGAAACATGTTGTATTATAAATTTTATAAAATCTTAAAACATAAACCTACACCTATTTGGACCTTATTGCAATAAAAAAAAAACCTCTTAATTTCATCGAAATGTCACAATAAGGAAATCGCACTTAAACCTTTAAAGATCACGTGCATTTCAATAATATTGCCGTCGCCATAAAATATTAACAGATGTGAAAATTGCAAACACAGATTTTCCCCATTAATTCTTCTTCGAAAGCCGACATAACATATAGTATTCTTATCTTTTAACGGACGAACTCATTATCACCATGTCAACATCATAACTTGTAGAATATTGCTGCAATATTTCATCGACACCTGGATATTCCCATTTCCAGATTTTTCTTTTTAAGGGTACTTTCTTTAAAAGTAAGACCCTGTTTGAAACTGGTTGTTTAAATGTTTGCTTTCTAATTTCATGCTCGTTAACTTTTCTCTTCAAATAATGAGACTGTGATGATAGTTCAGTATCTATGAATGTGTTTGTAAGCGAATTAAATCAAGATAAAGATTATATGATGGATTACAACTTGATAACACATACTAATTTTGTTGAAATACTTATGTCAGCTTTATTAGTAACATAGTAATTCTGTGTGGACAAGTCACCAAGTCGTTAATGTGACTAACGTATTATACTATGGTAAGCCGAATTTGATCTAATTGTTAAAACTAAAATCTGCATGTTTATCAAATATGGCGTGACTCGTATCCCTTTACACAAGACTGAGTTATCATTTAAAGACTCTCCTCTAGATACCCCTGGATCAAAAGGCTACCTTCACTCATATCAGGAATCTAGAGATAGATCTAGAATCTTCCTCAAACCATATATAGATCCCTGTATTTCAAACTAGCAGTACGACGCTGCTAATATCAATACCTCAACCTAGTAATACTGCTCCCTTATGTGAAAAGACATGACAAGTTGCAAGAACTTGATTTTAACAGCTAGTGTGGTTTTGTAGGTTTATTTTTTCTGCAGTACTTCATCTTATGTTCACATTAATTGAAAACGTGGATATGGATATTTCGTTTACAAAATGTTCTTAAGCGCATAGTGAGTTGTTATTCACAATGAATACTAATTCGGCTTACCATAATTTTCGTACACGGCAACTGAATACTGCACGATACCCACCACTGTACCCCAGGATTCCTTGAAATCATAATACTGATATAGAAACTTAAATATGCATCCATTATTGTGACTTATCACTGAACTGTACCGACGGAATAAAAAAAGCTAATCTCATATTTTGTTTCATGAAGACATTTGAAGAAGATGGGTTAATGTTTTTGTAGAGGATGGGCTATGACTAATTCGAAAATAGAATATTTTACTGGGAATAATATTTTATTAAAAAGTGATTTTATTTTAATTTTATCAACAAGTGCGATATTGTACCAGAAACGGGATTTTTCAACTAGATTCAGATGTTAAAATAATTTAAAAACAAAAACAAAACAAGAACGGAAGATATGTTGCAAAGGATGTTATCATTATGTGTAATCCTTTGTCTGACTGGGAATGTAACTGGAAGGAAAATACTGGAAGCGGTTTGGATGGTACCGTTCACGTCTAACCCCAGTTCTTTCTATGCTTACAATGTGACAACCTCTATTGCCGCTCTGGCTTACGGTCTTGAAGCTGTCGAGAGAGAAGGTATTCTACCGGATTATAAATTAAAGTAAGTACCTCTGTGTACATATAGTAAATATATTTGTTGTTGTTGTTTTCTTTGTTGTTGTTTTTTATTCACTCTCGTTTAGGGTAAACCAGTAAACCCAGTGATATGCTTTATTCTGGAACCATGAGCCGATAGTCATTGCTTATGTATTGATATAAAAATAAGAACCATTGAAGGTGGGGTAGGGGGGGGGGGGGCGGTGCGGGTTTGGTCCAACATTTTCATATACACACTTCGTCTTTAGGAATAAGGCAAACTTAATGTCAATACTGAATTCTTCTTGTGCCGAGCGGCGCGGGCATTATTTCTACATTATATTACTGTCCATAATCAGTGTCAATCAAACCGAACCTTTGCTGTGTTTGATAACTTTCAATGTTTTGACTTTCTTGTATCAGTTTAGTATAGAATTATGTGTCGTACAGCCTTTAATCAAATGTTCTTGTATAATTAAAATGTATGAGTTTATTCTTTAAATAAAACAATATAAATGTAATTGTTGAAGCTGGTTTGTAGAAAAAATAAACTTCGATTAATACAAGCTCTATGTAAAATTCCAAACTCTCAGACACTTTTTCTTTTTCAAGAAAACACAGACAATTATTATAACATAGTTACGTCCAAGTTTTAAATATCTTTCGTTTTGTTTTATGTATGTTTAACTCAATAAAGAAATTAAAGAAAGGAAAACAAGGGGTATGAAAAAGTATTCGTTCTTAATTATCATTTATAACGTTTGTGTTAAAATTGAGTAAATTGACTGCTTTACTCCGCTCCTCTAAGATTTGATTACATATTTATCTCAAAGCAACTGTATATAATTACGTCAACATTTAAAAATCCTTCCCTTAAAACCGTTTGTTTTTACCAAAAACACTTTCTCCGAAAGAGATGGGCATGGGGATACCATTAAAAGAAGTATTCAATAGACTATAATAACAAATCGATTTAATATTTAACAATGGCTGAAAAGCAAATGTTCGTTAACGAATGCCTGCTCCGACATGATAACCCATGAAACCTTTGACAGAAGAAACTGCAGTGTTTATGGTTGTTTACAAGGTGCATTTTAGTACGCGATATACTGCAGTTCTTTCTAGGTTTATCTTTTTCGCGTTTTATTTCAAGCTCTGCTTTGGATAACAGTCCGTGTTTATCGCTTTATCCGTTGTTGTTTCATTAATCCTTTCTGTAGAACTTCATTACTGGAAAAAAGAGTATCATCTTTCAAAATAAATACAATATCTTCAAGTGTAACAAATGCACCAATAACGGGTTCCATTTAAGTTAAGCTGTTGAATGTGTGTACGAATTTTTGTTACATCAGATTAAATCCAACAGCTTTACGGTTACAACACCCGGGAAATAATCAGACATACATGTTATATAGATAAAACATGCGCTGTTACAAAATCGACAGGCAGACATAGTACAGTGACTAAGGATGTACAGGGTTACACAATGTACGTTAACGCTTTATGACAGTCCTTTCTTTGATGTATTATCACTTATATTATTATTCATTTGTTTTCATAGATAATATATCTATTTTGGCACGTAGACAAAAACCAGCATGTGGGAGGGGGTGCGGAAAGGGGAAGTTTGGTACCTTGGTAACAGACTCAATCAAATTCAGTACGCCCTATTTTACAACGCACATCTTTTAGTAACTTGCAACGGTCAACATTGTTCCACTAGCATGCAACCATAGGGTAAAGACCCAGAGGAAAAAAATAAATGAGACGAACAAATCCAGGACTTTGATTCAGTAAAAGGTGTATATGTGAACAAAATAAAATTAATAATAAAATGTGTATTTGTGTAAAATATTAAACAAATGATTTTAAATTTGATCTGATCTTAAAGAAAAACATCTTAAGTTACTGTTTACTTTTTAAAATGACATGAGCATTGTCTTACAAATATACAATTTTGATGCTATTGCTCTTTATCGTCAATGTTGATCAGACCGTGACTGTCGAAGTTTTTCCCTCGCCTCTAGCTGGAGGAGTAGAGGATTCGTAGCAGGTCTTTTCAAAGATTTTTAAACGTACATCTTATCCAGCAGTAAGTTTAAAGCGTGCTTATATAACTTTACCATAAACAGTTTCAAAATTTTATGCTAACCTAACAAAACTTATAGTATTTTTCAAAAAAGCGAAAAATGCATATCAGGAACTGCCACATTCAGAAAAACAGCCTCCCCATTCAGTCAAGAAGAAGAGAGAGGGAGAGAGCATGGTTAATAAAATGATCAGTTTCAAAAAGACACCACAAACAATTAACAAAACGGAGAACTCGAGGGGTTACCGCCTTGGAACGGCCAGTGGCAAATTAAATTGCCACTGGGGGTTTAAACCAGGTTCTAGTGTGCACCAACCTCACACTTGCCCGAACAGGTTCTCATATCACAAAACAAGTACAAGTTGTCTTGGTGAAATAACTCCAACCCACCCTTCGGCTCAACAATTTTGCATGCAAAAACACAATCAGCAATCAAGCTAGCCAATCAGCATATTAATATTATATTGTTTCTTTGCAGCGTGACCTTGATCAACACAGACTGTAACAGTAAACAATCTATAGGATCGTTGGTGAATTTGTTATGTCAGCAAAGAGTTGATGTCGTCTTCGGACCAGCATGTCCTCAAGGTCAGTTTATTTATCTAATTGTCTCAAAATACAGAACACTGATTTTTAATGAACCAGCATTTGGAATACCATTATGTAAAATTATGTTTACATGTTTCAGCTTTCAAAAAAGGTAGTCGGCCATAAGCATAATCTTTTTTTAACACTACAAATATCTTTGAAATAGAAGTGTTTAATTTTAACTGAACGTTATACAAAAAGATTTGTTAAATTTAAGTAACTATAACTTTTATATGTATTTTATATACATGTATATGAAGGGAATGTATTAAAGGTAGTGGTGATAAATCTAACGATATTGCTAACAAATTAAAAACTCACCTGGAAGTATAATAATTGACAAACCGTTTAAATTTGCTAAAGAAAATTACAACCCAAAAGCTAAAGAATCTGTTCAACATTAAAGATATGCCACAGTTTGGGGGAGAGAAAAATCTGTAGCCTGATATTGCCTAGAACCCTGGATTTCTCGAAAGCAAAAAGAATTTACACTCACTGTAGAAAAGTTTATGCCGTGTGGCGGCTGTAAAAAGGCTCCTCATACATTCAATCAGTGCTGTTTTTATCAATTACCGGTAAGGTTCTTTGAAGGTCGTTGAGCAATATATGTCAGTAGTATTTCTAAAATTGCTTTTGTTTAAATATTTCGTTCAGTTTATAGATGTGGTTTCAATATCCCAGCCAATAACGATTTGGATATTGTTCATTCCCCCTAAGAATATACTTCCTGCTTTTTAAATTTTGCCTTTGTCGTTGTCTGTGATATGCAGGATTTACATTTTCAGATCCCCTCTCAAAATTCTATTTTGTTTAGTTCCGCCAATTGTTTTCTCGTTCAGGGCAAACCCATTTTTTTATCTGGGGACCATAGGCCGCTGAACATGGAATGGTATTAATCTGAAAATATCGCTTTGAAGGTTCCATGTTCAACGCCATACTCATACCATCATTTGGGATGGCTCAAAATTGTACTGTTTATTGGTGTAAATATTGAGTTGCGCTCAACCCAGGGCTAGGCGGCCAGGGCAGTAACATGCATTTCCGTTGCTGCCTATGAACAGACTCAATCAAACCGATCCTGCAATATTTTCATATTTGTCGTCTTCGGTGGCTTTTAAAGTTTCCCTTTTCATCTATTTCAACTGAAAGTAGACACGATGGGAGCCTTTCTCGAATTTCTTTAACCTGTTTTTTTATTTCATCATGAAGTGCAAGTAAGACCTTTTGTATGACAACTAAATTTAATTAAAATACTCGAATTTTTCTTTTCTTACAGTTGTTCAACCAATCGGAGAGCTACTGGCGTTCAAGGATATTGCGCACATTAACTGGCTATCAATCGGTCAGACTGTTGACCTTGCCAAGAAAGACCTTAACACCTACATAAGAACAATGGCTCCTATGTCTTCTTTAGGTATTTACTCTTTGTATTCCAATTTTAATGAAATTATTTGGGGTTTTCTATCACAGTTTTAATTGTTTTTACAGTACCTATAAATAATGATTTTCAAGTATTGAATTTAAAGAAGAATTAATGGCTGCATTATATATGTCCGAAAATTTGCTAACTAACATCGAACCCTGATCGTTTAGAGGCTGTTTATAAAAAAGCGCCAACGACCGATCCGACTTAAATACTGCACAAAAAAAGAAAATTAGTAAAAATATGCATCGATTTTTTTATCTTTTGTTGCGGTTGTTAGGGCTTATTTAATTAATCCACTAGTGCAATAACAAATCTATACGATTTTTCATTCCAACGTACTTTGTTTTGTCAAAACATTTATGAACTAATATGAACGCTTTTCTCGTGCGTACAAATACAAACGAAAGTAGAAAATAGCTATCAATCACCATCCTTCTGCTCAAGCTCTCTGAATTTTCGACTCCAGGACAACATTGAAAATGAGCCCGAAACATGCATTGTTAGTGAACAGCAGACCTTCCTTTTTTCAAAATAAACCAAACATTATGCAATACTGCTTTTATGATTCATGTTAATTAGTGAATTTTGGCTATAATAATAATTAGAATCTGGCGTTCCTTGTGGGGGTTTGTTTCTCAGTCCATATAAGTTTAAATAATCAAAATGTTTATTTACTTACAAGTTTATGGTCTTAATAAATGCCTATTTTTCAAACACACTAGCTTTTTGTTATTTTCATTTGTGGCACCAGCCTTTCAGCCTCTTAATGATCTTAATGATTTCAATGATGTTAATGAATTCATTGAACGTAATCTTTGCATAACAGAAAAACTTTTAAAACAATGTTATCGGTATCACAAATTAAGGAAAACCCTTTGCAAGTTTTATCGCCGATACCCAGATTTAATTCAAAAAGTGCAGTTTATGATCACTTTTGCAACAAGGTATTTCACAACCATTTTTTATGGGGATTTAATTTATAAAATTAAGAAAATAAAAGGCAATGTTAATTTCTACCAGTTATTCGTAAAATCCATTTGTAAATTCAAAAAGAAAATTTACCAACATGATATTCTGCAGCGCTAGGCAGGCCTGGTGATTAACCCATCTACAGTTGATCATTATGGTTTTCTCTTTGGCTGCACGACGGCGGCAGGGGTTTAAGAGTTTATAAAGGTTTATAGGGAAATCTTTTTTTAAAAGAACCTAGAAGCTTGATTTGTTTCTTTTATACCTGTCATCGTGTTCTTGCTGATGTGACTCCAGGTGCTCTGGTCTCGGTAAGGTCATGGAGTACCTATGCCATTAGCTTCTTATGTTTTATTTGTTTGTGTGCTTTAAATAGCATGCAGCATTGTTAAGCTGATGGATGGGTTGGAGTTATTTCACTTAGACAACGTGTGCTTGTTTTGTGATATGAGAACCTGTTGGGACAAGTGTGAGGATGCCTGGTATGAACCCTCAGTTGCAATTTGTTTAGCCACTGACAGTTCCAAGGCGGTATCCCCAAAGGTCCTCTTTTTCGTTGATTGTTTGTGGCGTCCTTTTTGAATTGACATACTTACATCAAACATGCTCTTTTTCCTCTCTTCTTTTTCGCTGCGTGGTGAGGCTGTGTTTTGTGAGTGTGGCGATTCCTGATATGCATATTTCACGGAAATGACATGGACCTTAAACTAGCAAGATTAACTATTTCGTACCCGTGTACTAGTGCATCAAAAACAGGCCTTTTATTGTTATTTTGCTAATGAAATAAAAGTGAAGACAAAATTAATGAAACTATATAAAACGAACGCGTTTGTTCGAAAGAAAAAACTTCAAAATTGTACTGTTTACTGGTATGTACGGGGCAAATAATGAGTTGCGCTCACCCCGGGGCTAGGCGGCGTGGGCAGTAATATGCATTTCCTTTACTACCCATGAACACGCTCAGCCAAACCGAGCCTGACAAGTTTTCATATTTGTCGTGTTTGTAGGATTTTTAAGTTCCATTTTCATCTTTCACATTAAAAAAAGTGAAATATGCACATCATGAATAGCCACATTCAGAAATGCAATGCCTCCAATCAGTCAAAACAAGTCAAGAGCGGAGAAGAGAGTATGGGTTTATAAAATGGTCAATTTCAAATGCTACACCACCCATTATTAACGAAATGAGAACTTGAGGGGTTACCGACTTGAAACAGTCAGCAGCAAAACAATTTGCCACTCGGGGTTTGAAGCAGGTTCTAGGGTGCACCAACCTCACACTTGCACCAGGGTTAGATTGCACTTATTTCAAGATGATTTTATCATAAAACATTGACACGTTATGATATAGTTTCATTTTCCCACGTTTTCCATATAGAAAAACATGCTTTGCTGTTGCTTGTCAGTTATTGATAAGTCGTGTTTCTTCAGTTATGTACAACTTGTAATGAGCAATGAAAATCTACACGCCGATTGCAGGTGGGATGTTGGTTCAGTTCCTCTTACAGACCGGCTGGAAGCGGTTCGTGCTGATATCAGGTGACGACACGGACTACGCAAGTGGAGCCTCATTTATTCTAGATAGTGTCAAGAAGCAGGCCATTTTAGGTTATAAAATTGTTCACCATTATAACGATGTGCCATCGACAGCAACTGACGAAACCATTGATGAAATGCTTTCAGCCATAAAGCACGAAGGAAGAGGTAATCTATTCGAATTTATATAAATGATATTTTTACCAGATTGACATAACCTGAACACTTTTATGTCATTAATTGTCAAAAGCAGTGAGCAGTGTATGCCCCCACAAAGTTGGAGGCATATAGAGTTGCACTCGTCCGTCCGTACGTCCGTACGTACGTCCCCAAATCTTGTGGCATCAACTCCTCCTAAACTATAATGCGGATTTCTTTCAAACTTGCAAAGATAATCAAGCAGGATGTGAAGATGATCGAAAATAAAGGATTTTTTCCTGCGACCATTTTTACCAGAGTTATGGCCCTTTGTTATTAAACATTATGTTGTAGTAGTGGGGGCATCAGTGTCCGAGGACACATTCTAGTTTTATGTAAACTTTTAATAAATGTAATAAATGACTCGAAAATGGTTTTAATACATTTGCTAAGCGACTAGAAAATTACGGAAATAGATGAAAAGGGAACTTTGAAAGCCACCAAACACGACAAATATGAAAATATTGCAGGCTTGGTTTGATTGAGCCTGTTCATGGGCAATTATAAAAATGCATTTTACTGCCCACTTTTGAGCGAAACCCAATATTAACACTAATAAACAGTACAATTTTGAGCCATCCAAAACTATGGTATTTATATGGCAATGAACATGGAACCTTCAATGTGGTATTTTTCAGATTAAAACTATTTCATTTTCTGTGGCTTTTGGTCCCAGATAAAATAATGGGTTTGTACTAAACGAATAAACAATGGGCGGAACTTAACAGAATAGAATTTTTACCGGCGATTAGAGCATATATGTAATATAAATCCTGCATATCACAGACAACGCCAAAGGCAAAATTAAAAAAAAGCTGGAAATATATCACTAGGGTGATTGAACAATATCCAAATCTATATTGGCTTGGATATTGAAACCACTTATCTATATAACTGGTTGAAATATTAAAGCAAAAGTAATTTTTGAAGTACTATTAACATAGTAAATAAGTAACGTGCTCGACGACAGGAGTGATAACAAACAGCATCAGCAGCGATTTTCTCCTGATAATGAATTGCAACATGAATAAGAAATGACATGAATATGTTGCCATTTTTTCAGTGATTATACTGCTGATGTCACCTGATACCCTAAGACGGTTTATGTTGCGCGCGCATCATCTACATATGATAAGTGGAGACTACCAGTTTCTTTACACAGAAACAAAGGTTCCTAGTATTAGTATAGAAACTGACGTTTTTCTTTGCCAAAACGATCCTGTTACTTTTGTACCTTGGGATTCTTTCGTTAACAAAAAATTTAACAGGTCTATACTGGATCGTTTTGGCGAAGAAACCAAGTCGATTTGACACTTATTATTTTATAGATAATACATTCTTGTTCAAATAAACAAACAATGTGCATACCGTCTCTGGCTCCGAAGTTGTTCTGTAGTTGTACTTAAATAATGGTACATACCGTTGTTTATGGTTGTCTTCCGAAATTGCATTGATTTAGACTCGGCGATGGAGCGGTGAAGTTGATAACATACGTTACGTTCAAATGGTAAAAAGTCAGTTGACAAACATTCTCGAAATTAATTTCATTTCTTAAATTGATTAAAACAAGAATATTATTACAGCATGTTAGTACAACGCTAAGCAAATTTTATAACGATGCTTTTATAAATGTATATTTTTTTGCAAAATGTTGCATGCAGATGAGTATAAATATCTGTATAACAATGGTTGAGGCACACTTTGTATGAAAATATTGCTCAAAACTTGTATTACAGCCAGTTGATAACAAAGATTTGGTACATATCAACTCGCAATGGCTATGGAAGAAGGACGACAAATTTGATAAACTTGCGCGAGAAGCTTTCGATAATGTTCTCTATGTAAGTATCTCATCTTTGTAAAAAATGACATAAATGATAACACTCAGTTACTATAAATACACTATTAACGTGTTTCCTTGAAAAATTCCTCATAACAATATAGTTTTATACCAACGGGAAAGCATAAGGGTTACACTCTTGAAATTAATCAGTCGCAAACTAGAGTTAACATAATTATATTAGGAGCTTTTTCTTAACACATAAACATAGTAATTTACGTCATATTTTTTATAATTGTAAACCGTTATAAAAAGCTGTAGAAAAAACAAGTTGAGCAATTTTCGGATGGTTTTCTCTAAGTGTTAGCTTTATGTAAGACTCATCTTCGGCTAAATTGTTTGAGCCAGATTTATGTGGACAAATGCTGACAGCTTACAATTTTATAAGGTTTCAATCATTGTATGGGACCACTTACACGGGAAACGGAATCTAGAATATTTGACAATCTAGATTCCTGATGGATTTCTTCTTATAAATTATATTAACTTTTTTCTTTATCAAAATGAACAATTCCTTATGGGTGCCAAACTATGACACAGGCAGCTGTAGAGTTATCATTTATATTCGCACAGACATAAAATTTACATCCATCAACACTAACATCTAAACGTTATACATTTTAGCAAATAATATGCCTTTGTAAACTTTCCAATTGAGAATCATTGAAAACTATTCATTTTATGGTTATCAAAGAGCTAGACTCTGGAGTTTCGCTGCCGTTTTTTGCTTCAATGTAGTTATCAGTTTTAATACCTGCATTGATGGTAATATGCTAATTTCAAACCGTGCAGAATGTCAATCAATATAGGTGATTGTATATAGGCATACTTGAACTTTGGTTTAAATTTTCTTGCAGTTTGCCCTTGGCCATGACGGACATGATGTACAGAATTGGTATAACGAATCGTTTGATGCGTATCACAAGGTGTTTGGAGGAAGGAACGCTACACCGCCGGCAGCTATGGTACAATATTTGCAGCACACAGCAATATGGTTTATTTTCAAATCACCATAATTTACTTAAAAATTAAATCTGAAACCTTGTTTCAGGACTGGAGGTTATAAAGCTGAGATTGGAAACCAGTCTCAAATCTCAAGCATCTGATTGGCTGAAATGGCGACCAGTCGCCATTTCAGCCAATCAGATGCTTGAGATTTGAGACTGGTTTCCATGCTCAGTTTTATAACCTTGGGCACAGTACAATTACTTTGAACCTTGTAATGAATCTGCTCAATGCCTTAAAAACATTTTGTACGACAATTTCAATTAGTGCAATGCAAATTTGACTTAAAATTTGATGTCCTATATTAATAAGGTTATACATACAATTTTAGAAAGCTTTTGAAAGTTTTCAATTGAATCAACGTTCTCAAATGGTGATTTATTAAACGATGAACCAAGTCATGTAAACACAACCGAAATATCCGAATACGCAAATGTTTTTTTTTTGTTTTCTTTGGAGGCAATATAACATTTTTTTATTTCAGTTTACATGTTTAGTACAGTGTATATGTTCTTTTTTGCCGACACTTTAGTACACATATTTCACTGCAGATAAATATTTTGTTGTTTTGCCTAACGAATGATTGTCTTCTTTCAGCCACGTTAATACCCTCAATGATTCTTCCAGCCTTATAATTTATTAATTCAGTTGTTCATTGTGAAAAACCATCGATCATTTCCTTATTTCATCCATATCTTTCCTTTCTGTATTTAATAAAAACTCCTTTATTGCAGCCCGACGAGTACGCGGCGTACCTCCATGATGCCGTTGTTGTGTATGCCAAGACCATGAACAAATCCTTGAGCAACAACAAAACCGGAAGTGGTTCAGATTTGTACCAGGCAGTAGCCCAAATACAGGTCAAAGGTCAGAACTTCCGCTTTAAAAAATGATAATTATAACACTTACGGTAACATTACTTATTTTATCAACGACCTATATCTCTTTGTATAGACAGTTCTTGATTAATTTTCTTTCAGGTTTATCTGGAGACGTGGTTATGAACGGACTGGGAGATAGAAACCCGACATTCTTTGTAATGGATATGAATAAAACGGGATTTTTCCATATGGTCTGTACGGTTGGCTTCACCATCAAACCTGATTTTTCCTGGCCCCCAGCAACAGTATGTACATTTGTGCTTCTTCGCTTTTTTATTTCTAATTATTTTAATACATTTAAATTTTAAAATTATAAAGATTGTGTATAAGATTTTTAATATTAAAACTAAATTTAATGTTCAACCATTTAGGTTCAACCATGAATGATTTCTAGTTGATGTCTATATTTTAGAAATCTAAGCTTAAAAAAGCACGGATAAAGATATTAAATGTGTTTAACTATTAAATACCGTCATGTTTTATATGTTAGAGTGTGTGTTTTTGCATGTAGCAATGTTGAGTTGATGGGTAGGTTGGAGTTATTTCACCAAAACAACATGTACTAATTTGTTCATATGAGAAACTGTTTGGGGCACCCTAGAACTTGGTGAAGTTACTGCACCTTAGAACCTGGTTAAAACCCCCAGTGGCAATTTGTTTTGCCACTAAACGTTTAAAGGTAGTAACCCCAAAGGCACTCTTTTCCGTTTATTGTTTGTGGTGTCTTATTTGAAATTGATCTTCTTATAGACCTACGCCCTCTTTCTCTATACATTTTTGCTGCTTGTGTTGGCTGTGCTTTATGTGTGTGGCAGGTCCTGACATGCATATTTCACCTTTATCATTGAACACATTAAAATGAACGTTGGCCCATTGGAATAGTTAAGTGGTAGATTTGTATTGATGTCTTACTAATATGTGTGCGATGATCGTAAATTAATTTATTAAAATAGATAAAGAAAGGGGGAAATTACTGTTAAAAACAAGGAAATAGAAGAAGAACTTACTTGAAAATGATAGTTGGCAAGAAGCTTTTGATGATTTTGCTCATGAACTTACAATATCATCGTACCCGTTGAATCCTCAGCTTTTTCTTAAAAAGTGCTTTGGTATTCGAAGAAATCTAGTATAATATTGCTATAATGAGTTTATAATGTTCGATTGAATTCATTTAAAGAAATTAAAGAAAAAGTGTCCTTGATTATTATTTGCGACAGTTTGGTTTTTGTTAATGTGCCTAACTTTTTAAAGCAGATTTGTATTAATATGGAATAGAAGAAAGGGGACATGTAAACAAATTCTGCTCCCTTGCTGTTGGGAATGTTAGCTTACATTATCCACTTCTTAAAAAGGTCAAATTTGGTGTCGTGTTTTAGAATCCAACTGCTAGTACAATAACCTGGGGCGACGGAAGGACGTCGGACGAGTATTTTCCGCCTGATACGCCCCCTTGTGGGTTCTTCAATGAGAAGTGTCCAGAAACCACGACTAAAGCAACAGTTAAAGGTAAATTAGAGTTGAGTATACGGGCTTTATGCCAAACCCTTGGTTATTATTGAGTTAAATTTAAGCGCACACAATTAACATTCATTTTGTAAGTGTGAAGTTTTCTAACATCGATTACCATTTAAGTAATAGATAAATATAGTAAAACATAATAAGATGGTGACAATAATATGATAATTTCACCGATTAAAACCAAACACTACAAGCAACTCCGAAACTTGTAAATTTGTCGAATTCACCGAATTCACGAAAGTTTTTCCCAAACCAGTATTCCAAAAAAGAGTAAACACTTCGCAAAACGTTTATTGAAATATTTTGCTTTTGACTTGTGTACTTTCTGAAATCTTAGGTCCAGCGATTTTTTTTCACACGAATCCTAGTGGGCTGATGTCCCCGATTGAAATGGAGTTGGGTTAAGGGGAATAGGCGCCTACTTCGTTTCAACGACTAACTTGTATTTGTTATTTCTGTATTTTCAGAAAGCAACGATGGTGTGATTATAGCTGTTACAGTGTCCGTGGTAACTGTATTCTTTGGCATTGTCTTCTTCATATACAGGTACATTCTCTTTTCACTATTCGTATGATGGGTGACATTTGAAAACATATTGGTATTTGTTCACTTGAAGGTATTCAAAAAGGCATTTGTTGATTTTATACAAACTAATCTTTTGTAAACTCTTAATTGTTTTATATTATTATCGTCTTTGTTGCTGTTATCATCATCATCATCGTCGTCATCATCATCATCATCATCGTAGTCGTCGTTATCATCATTATCATAATCTCAATCTTCATCATCATAAAGTTATAAAGAATTGTGAAAAATTATTAAAATATTTAGCAAATGAACTGTGACATGTTTGGCTAATAATGCTAAATTGATTATTTATCATATTGTCAAATCTCAATGTGCAAATTCTAGAAGTTCATGTTTCAATTTTTAAATTTTTCTTTACAGTTTTTATTGTGATTCTTCAAATTTTATTTGTTCATTGTTAACGTGGTTTTTGCTTATTCTACTTAACCTACGTGTTTATTATAGGAAATGGAGGAAAGAAAAAGAACTGAAACGCTTGACCTGGAAAATTGATTACTATGATTTGAACTTTGACTTTGAAAATACCGACAGTCACTCAGAAATCGGAATGGTCGTGGTAATGAAAACTTGTTTATTTGAAATCCTTTGATATCTAGAACTCGTATTTACTCGTCGGAAGCAGCGGACACATGGAAGTGTGGTTAAAATTGTTGATTAGCAAAAACAGGTCTTTGATTCAGGGTGTGAGAAATACATTTGTGTATATACAACTAGAGAGCGAAAAGCCGATAGCTAACCAGCTTTCAAACTGGGCTTTTACTTAATTGATGTTGAAGTAATTGTAATGCAGCAACTTTGATGGTCGTATTTTGACATCTGTTTCTTTTGTATACAATTAAACTAAATAACACACAAACATATAATGCGAGCTGAATAGGTATCTCTGCGTTATTATTTTTAAGCATTATTCCTTGATCTATATGACGGTGCATGTTAAGATTGGGTCATAAATCAACAATGCATTTTTTTATTAAAATACTAAAGCTTAGAAAATAATATTGAATTTCTCTTGTATGCAATATATAAAAAATTCTGGCTTAGAAAAAGTATCTGAAATGATAAGTAAATAAGCTATAACAACGTGTGTTCATCCGATTCTGAAATACAATTGCAGTAGTACTAGGGTCATTCAGTATGTACGGCAGCAATATTTTTATTTCAGAAAATATATAGATGTTTGCTTGTTTTAAATTAAACATACATTAAAAATCCGAATGTTAACACTAAAGATGTTTGTTTTATGATAAATAATTACGTATGTCGTATTCCAATACAGCAACGTTCAAAGCGATTTATGAAGAGAGCTGGTAAGAAAAGTCAAGCAAGTAGCCCATCTGCAGCGATGTTTGGCAAGAGAAATATACCGCGGAGGATTCGACGTGGCGGTACTTCCACTGTGGATACACCATTTAAGAAAGGCGGGCAGTATTTCACTACAGTGGCGACCTACAAGGACGAGCTTGTGGCTGTGAAGATATGTGACAAGAAAGAAATGAATATGGACAGAAGCTTTCTCATACAGATGAAAAACGTGCGTAATCACAGTGTAAAATGTTTGCATGCATACTTTAATTTAGCGAAGAAAAAAGAAAGAGCGACACTAAGAAGTGATAATGTTGTTGTCCAAACAAACGATGAAATTTTCAAATACTAGTGAAATTTCATGATAACGCGTTGTAAACAAATTCCATTTGTCAGCTCCACGTAATGGTGTAAAACGATAGGAAAATGATTTTTCATAATCATATATATAACTTAAACCATACACAGTACTTACTTGTTATTTCGAATTTACATGGGAATATTTGAAAAGATAAAGTAAGAATTATTAAAACTTAGGATTTATAGATTAGAAGACATTTAGATTATCTTTTATTCACTGTGAAAATGGCTTCTTGGTTCTTATTAATGTCAATTTTGTTTGAAGTTGTGACCTTCAAAGGTACAATTATAAAACTTGAAAGGAATGTTAAATGAGAGAACAAGCAGATTTATACACCAATTAATTTTTATCAATTAAGGCATTTTGGAACCGGCAAATGCGTCAGAACTAGATTATCGGTTTCAATCATATGAACACATTAAGCAGACTTTTGACGAAATTTATTGAAACAAGATATATCTTATCCAGAAGACTAAAATAAAAATTAAACTGAAACATACTCGAAAAGGATCAAACGGTGAAAATGTTATGATGTCTTTAATTATATTTACAGCTACGAGAACTTCAACATGTTAACCTGACCAAATTTATTGGTATATGTACAATCAATGAGACAGTTTGCATCGTGAGGGAGTATTGCACAAAAGGCAGTATACAGGTAATTTCGAACGTTAACATACCGGACACTTTAATAATGGGGCCTCTGTATAAATACGATCATTATGAACCGGTAACATCCAGAGCAACACTCATAACTGTTTTTAACGCTATCATAAAAGTATTTCTCTTAAATAGTTTAATTGTTTTCACTGCTGCAGATTGTCCACTTTCAACTTTTATTCATTCAAAGAACAGCAATAGCATTTACAAATAGACAAGTATGCATTTATGGCCATGGAGACAAATAGATTAACATTGTAGGTTTACTTGCTTACGTCTTAACATATACGTAGGAAACGGCTTACGCCAGATAAGTTAAGTAAGCAAATGAGTTAGTGCATAAAACCTGTAAATGCATAGAAAACACATATAATAGTATACACAAATATATCTTCCATAACAATATCAAGTAGTAAAGCTACTATAGACAAATCCATAGGAACTTACAAAGATTACATGTTTACAAATCTTAAAAAGTTGCATCCATCATAGTTCTGTGACATTATTTTTTTAAGAAGACTCTTCCTCGTCTAACGGATGGTCGCTGTAAAAAAGTATTTTATTTTTTCTGGTTAAAATCGAATGGCAAGAGCAATGACGTGTAAAAACAAGTGACTTGAACTGTTTTATTATATCTTCATTATTTGATTTTAGTTTAGTTTTCAAATGGCATGCATCTAATATAAAACTCTTTCAGACAATCACATCAACCCCATGCTATGAAATCGAGGTTTATGCGGAATGTGTAGCTTGGAAAGCTCGGTCGTTATACGAGTATTTATATTATCTGGTTGCGCAATCAGTCGATGAGCCTAAGTGAGAAAGCAGGTTATTTCGGGGTTTCTTTAGTATCATCATGACCTCGCCAATTTTCAAAGATATGAAGGGGCGATGGTTGATATGCCTAAGGCGCAATGGCACGAGGGTAAAGACAAAGAAAGGGCGATGACCGCGGAAAATTGATTGCTTCGCCATCGTGCCTTCACTCCTTTGGCATCGTTAACTGTATGCGGATAACCTGTTTGCATTGTAGATTGATAAGAGCCTGTAGCTTCATTCAGACATAAATACAATGATTTTGCTTTAACTGCTTCAATTCTCTGACGTTAGCTAATGGACAGCAGTACAGCATCTCCATGTTTATTAGTTTCCGCCCCTATAGAAAAATGGAAAACCTTCTTATAAATAAAATACAAGCTGTTTCGATACTTTAAATAACTTGTAGCTTTTAATATTTAATTTTCTTTTTTGCAGGATATAATCGACAACAAGGATATTCGCTTGGATACCATGTTTAAGCTGTCATTGGCGGCTGATATTTGCCAGGTACAAAGTTTAGTCTCAAAGTATAGTATAATTGCCCTTATATGTTAAAAAATCATTCTTAGATTTGTTCCAATTTTTGATTATGTTTAATTTATTAGATATGCATGGTTGCTATTTTTAATTAATGCATATTATATAATTTCTAAACTTTGCTCGAATTGTTAGATGTGCATATATATTAATGTACATATCACCATTTTCTAGGAGTAAATAATTAGCACATTTTGTACAGACACTAGTATAATAAAGTGTATATCATTTTCTAGGGTTTAGACTATATCCATAAGAGTGCTATCCGAACACACGGAAATTTAAGAAGCGCAAATTGCGTGATTGACAGCCGCTGGGTGTGTAAGCTGACGGACTTTGGCATACAGAAATTCAAGGCTTCACAGGAGTCGGAAGATATTCTAGGCGAAAAAGGATTCTATAAAAGTAACTTGTAGGATGACTTATAAATGTTCTCGTAACACATAAATATTGAATGTTTTTCCAGTGTGTTAATCAAATCTCCATAAAATCCTGGTTAAGACATAATTTGTCAAATTTAGGAATGAAATGCAAATTGAAATTGTATCATTGGACTGAACCTTTATATTGGCGATAAAGAGACATATTATCTTATTCTGTGATTTAGATCACGGTGTCATTAAAATACTATTTGATTTTCAAACAGTTTCTATACTCTCGATCATATACACTCGTGGTTTTTCACGGTTACGTAAATTTACGATCGTAAATATTCATCACTAAGGTGTCCTCACAAGTGCCAACAAGTATTGTATCTCCAAAAATAACAGTTTAACACGAATACTTTTTAATGTAACTATACCGGCCAAGTAAAGCCTGGCTTAAATACCTATTGGCAAATATGTTTTGTCATCGACCTAACCAAGGCTGAGTATCATCCGTTTTCTGTTCCTTTATCGTTTTGCGGTGCCCTAATTTTGACACCGGTCCCATCGTAATATAATATTATAATGTCAGTTTTTTAAATATTTTTTCCGAGATTTCTGAATGTTGTTTTTCTGATCTACTACCGATAAGTTTCCCCCTATATCACCCATGTAATTCAGTATTCTAAAACATCGTTTAAAGCATGCAGCTCAAAGTAAAGTTGTAACTTAAGACACCTTAATTAAAGATGTTATGTGTTAGTATGACGAGAACGTTAATTTAACAGGGTGTCAGTTATATAGGACTGAGTCATTTTCTTTAATGTGATAATTTAACCAATTTAATTCTGCTTAGGGTTGTTCTGGACAGCACCGGAGATTCTAAGGAAAATGTTGAAGAACGAATCATTTGAGTGCACCCATCAGGCAGATATTTATGCCCTGGGGATTGTCTTTAAAGAACTTGTCTGTCGGAATGGACCGTACGCTGAAACTCACATGAAGCCCAAAGGTATGGCGTTCTGTTTTAAGCTGTTAACTCAAGGCGTCACACCATATACATATTCTGTAATTTTATATGTTAATTGTGAAAACATGATAAAATATACTTAATTAAAAATACAAATGTAGTTTTCCCTTGATGTATGTTTTAGAAACAAATAATGTGGCTTCCAGTTACCCGTAAAAGTCTCTCCGTACTTCCACTAAGTGTAATTTTACTGGACCCATGAGATTATAACTTGATTGGTAATATTATCACTTGGACCCTTTTGAACAAGACTTATTGTATTATTTTTAGACAACTACGATCATGTATTGATTTATTAAAACTGGACCCTTATATTTTAAAGATTTATTGTTTCCTTTTCAAATACTCATATTTAAATTAAATTATATACCGGGTTATGAATTACAGGTGATAGATATGTTATTTTTATTTAAATTAACTAAAAGAAGAGCATGTCTTATTTCAGAGACGCTGTCGTTATTCAGAAATATGAAATGAATATATTCTAACCATACACAGATATTTTATAAAGGGCTTATACATTGGTATTCAGAACTGTAAAAGGTGTTATATTTCAATGGTGTTGATTCATTTCTAGAAATAATCCACAAGATCGCATATCCCAATAATGGGATCCTATTCTTCCGGCCGATTATCACGAACAAAGAAATGGGCGTCGATTTAAGCCAGACAAACATTGAGTTTCTAATAGAGAAATGTTGGGCAGAGGATCCTGAGGCGAGACCTAACATGAAAACAATCCTGCGAATGCTGAACAAAATCTCACCGTTCAAGTATGAGTTTTTTGTTTTTACGGTTTGGTACTCAAAAAAATAATTTTGTTGTGGAGGGGATTATTTGTGTCATTAACAAAATGAGCTCAGATCACAAGTTAAGAGGCAGCATGGTTATAGAGGACAATGAAACACGGCTAACAGTATGTATTCTTAGAAAATAAGAAAGATGAGCAGTGTTACATTTTCAAAACTACCATCTCTGCGACTTCGTATGTTAATGCTGTTTATTATTAACAGCAATCGATGTCTGTATTTGGATGTGATGCTCTATGGTTGCTGTTTTTGTTTTCTAAATTTCAATAAAGAACTTGAGTTGCGGTGTATCCTTACGTACATGTGTTATTTGAAAATAACACTAGGAAAGTTTATCTGTTTATCTGTTACAACACGAAACATCCTAAATATGTTTGTATGCACTGTTACAAATGTCATCGTATAGAATATGATTTTCTCTTATTTTAACTGTATGAATGTGGTTATTTCTGACAAGCATATTTCAGTTCTGCACGGTGCAACCGGTTAATACGCAACAGGGAAAGCGACAGTCAGAAAACACAACCGCAATAAAAAGCTTTTAAAGACAACACATTTTAATATCAACAATTTAAAATTCAGCCCAATTATAAACCAAGAACTTTTTTTCCAGAAAAGCCAGCGTGATTGACAATGTGCTAGCAATGATGGAGAAGTATACCAACAATCTTGAGGATATTGTGGCTGAAAGGACGTCTCAGGTTCAGGAAGAGAAGAAGAAAACAGAAGCTCTGCTCTACAGCATACTACCTAGGTGATTACTGGGCCCAGCATCATAAACTTAATGTTTAATCTTTTAACTCTCAAGCATCTGATTAGCTGAAATGAAGTCTTGTCTTAATTGCAGAATAACTCTATAAGATGCTTGACATTTGATACTGGTCTAAAATCTCAGTTTTAGGATTTTGGGCATTGCACTGTTTTACTGTTTTCCCCTGCCAGAAATATCAAATTTAAATGTTTTGGAATGCCAGTTGGGGGTTGTTGATCGCGCTGTCAATGGTATTTCCAAAAAAACACAACAACAAACAAATATTTAAAGGAGGCTTAGACTATGACTAAAAGATGTGGATTGGCTGTATTATCCAGGCTGATCGTTCAAGATTGTTAAGAGCGCTACATGCTCAACCATTAACACGATTCCCTTATATTAATTGATTGAACAAGTGTGAAGGCAATGCGAGACTTTTATTACTTGAAAAATGATAGTGCCTCTAGCTGGAAGCGAACCCTCACCGTCAAGGCGACAGCGCCTAGCCCTGCAATTCCCGCGACGCAACCAACTCAGCTAACCGGGACAACCCCATAAATGGTTGATCGGATAGCCCTGATATACGTTACGATCACTGCATGACATCGGTAACGGGTTATTTTACTAATAACAGTACTGATTAAATGTACGGGGAGACTTTTTACGGCCGCCACACTGCACAAATAGCGCTACTGTGAATTTTAAATCATAGTGCCTCTAGCTGGGAGCGAACCCGCACCGACAAGAGTTTCATTTCCTACCATCATGCTTGTGGTCTGTGGTGTCAGATCAGTTACAATCACACGAATGTTAGTTTTTGCTAAAAGATTGTCGCGGAACTAATAACTGATAGAAATAATTAACGTGTTTTTTCTGACACATTTTAATGCACAAACTTTTAAGTCTGTACATTTTAATAGCAGTGATTGGTTTATATTTTTTTTTTTCAAAATCACCTCTGTTATTGGTTTAAGAACGCTTTTAGGGAAATCAACATGTTTTTACCAAGTTAACAGTTAAAGTGGTATTCAAAAATTAGATATTTAATCTTGTTTCTGGTTCACTGATAAATTAACATCTAAGTTGACATCTTTCCTGTCGATATTGTTTGAAAGTAGACATTCGAAAAGCATGCTTTCTCCCTCTTCATAATACTTTATTAGCAGTTTTGGAAGGTTATTATTGATGAATTTACTATATTTGATACATTAATTTCATTGACTAATAAATGCGGTTTCTCCGCCTTTTTGAACTTTAAATCAATCAGATTTTTCTTGAATTTATCTGTATCATCAAAAGGTGACTGACATATAAAAGGAATATTCCGTTATTGACATACTCTGGAAAGCTGTTGTCATTATTTTTGAGTTCTGAATATAATAGAGTGTGTTTTGGAAATTCGATTTGTTAATATATTAATTGAAATATTAAATAGTGAAACGTGTTGATAAAATTGAGGCAGTAACAATTGTCACATTTATACACAGTGTACCTTGTACCGATGGGTGGGTTGGAGTTATTTCACCAAGACAACTTGTACTAGTTTTGTGATACGAGAACCTGTTGGGGCAAGTGTGAGGTTGGTGCACCCTAGAACCTGGTTTAAACCCCAGTGTCAAATTTTTTGGCCACTGACCGTTTCAAGGCGGTAACCCCTCGGGTTCTCACTTTCGTTAATTGTTTGTGGCGTCCATTTTGAAACTGATTATTTTAAAACCATGCTCTATTTTCCTCTCTACCTTTTGGCTGTGTGGGGAGGCTGTGTCTGCTGGATGTGCCCATTCCTGATAAGCATATTTCCATTTTTTGCATTGACTTAAGAAAAAATTTAATTCAATAAGTCAAAGTATCATTTAGAATCGGATCCGAGATGCATTTTGGGTGATATTAAGGCATATATTTTCATTTTAAGAGTCGTGTTAATTTCATTGTATAAATCATATTTAATTGAGCAGATTTCAAACTGAAGCTTAATTTATTGACACCTTCAAATTATTTTACACACCGATCTGTTGTCATTACGCTGCAGAATATTAACAACTTTAGCTGTCTCTCATTTGGGATATTTGCAGAAAAGTGGCAGACAAGCTTAAGCTAGGCCAGACTGTAGAGGCAGAAGCTTTCGATTCTGTTACCATCTACTTCTCTGATATTGTCGAGTTTACCAGGCTCTGCAGCGAAAGTACTCCACTCGAGGTTTGTAGATAAACATTCCGATTTTTATTCGAGTTTACTGGGCTATGCAATTACAGTACCCTTCTAGAGGTATGTGAGTATAAATACTGGTACATGGATATAAATACTGCGATATTGTCAAATTTGTGCATAAATATTCCACAAAGTATATAAGTAGATATAATATATATATAACGTGACAAAAATGTGAGCAAAGTTTTATAGTTGGGGTTATTATATAATAAATAGTTTGTATATTAAAATTTGCTTATTCCTTAAGATTGCTTCTAATAATATGGAAGTTTATACCCACAATTATAGTATACTTATTAAAAAATGATGCATTTCAAAGATGTTCAAAGCATCATCACAACTTCCTTGATTTAAAACTAAAAGATCTTATATAATGTCTGTGATCTGATCTATTGAAACAGCAAACGTAAAACATAACTGTGAATTATTTTTTAATAATAGATGAAAAGGGAACTTTGAAAGCCACCGAACTCGACAAATGTGAAAATACTGCAGGCTCAGTTTGATTGAGTCTGTTCATGGGCAGTAATGGGAATGCATATTACAACCCACGCCGCCTAGCCCCGGGTTGAGCGCAACTCAGTAATTACACCATTAAATAGTACAATTTCGATCCATCCCAAACGATGGTATGCAAATGGCGGTGAACACGGAACCTTCAATGACGTTTGTACAGATTATTACCATTCCATGTTCAGCGGCGTATGGTCCCCAGATAAAAGAATGGGTTTGCCCTAAACGAGAAAACAATGGGCGGAAATAAACAGAATAGAATTTTGACAGGGGATCTTAGAATATAAATCCTGCATATCACAGATGACGCCAAAGGCAAAATTTAAAAAGCAGGAAGTATATCCTTGGGGTGATTGGACAATATCCAAATCTATATTGGCTGGGATATTGAAACCATCTATCTATAAAATGGCCGAAATATTTAAACAAAAGTATTTTTAGAAGTACTACAAACATAGTACATAAGTATCGTGCTCAACGACCTTCAAAGGACTTCTTCTTCTTCTTCCAAGTAAACTTCATGCCTCAAATTGAGTATTCTCGAAGTTGGTGAACTGTACATGAAAAGGGAACTTTGAAAGCAACCGAACACGACAAATATGAAAATACTACATGCTCGGTTTGATTGAGCCTGTTCATGGGCAGTAATGGGAATGCATATTACTACCCACGCCGCCTAGATAATAAATCTTTGTTTTATCTTTTAATTGATACGTTGATAGGGGCACAATGCTTTAAAATATTTGATCGTTTCAGATTGTAGAGTTTCTGAATTCCTTGTACACAATGTTCGACGACATAATTAGCCATTATGAGGTTTATAAGGCAAGTATCGTTTGTGTCTAATTTTAGAGGGGATGGTGGTGTCTTTGATTGATATGGTAGGAACTGTAGTGAGTCATACTTGGACCCCCAGGGCTACTTAGCTGACAATATTTAATGCAATAATGTTTATTACCAACTATCAATTATAAAATCTCTTATTTTTAAAACACATGTTTTGTTCTTTTTCATTTTAAAGAGAAAAAACAAATCTTCTTCGAATGCATGTGTAATTAAGTTCTTTCTCTAATCTGCTGTTCTAATAAAGCTTTTCGTAGAAATAGTGCTAATACACGTCAAACTGGCTTATCATTAATTGAATATTCTAAGTTCAGCTGAGTTTATGAAATAATCATCATTTAAGAGAAATGCGGAGATTCACTGCTAATAGCA
The DNA here is from genome assembly GCA_038501625.1 of Corbicula japonica. NCBI lineage: Eukaryota > Metazoa > Mollusca > Bivalvia > Venerida > Cyrenidae > Corbicula > Corbicula japonica. The sequence goes on from JAZAYU010000300.1 coordinate 29,548, forward strand.
ATAATAAACGACGAACATTTTGCTTCTGCACTATGGCGGTCGTAAAATAGTTTCTTCGTGCAAATTAGTCGGTATTGTTATAAGTATACATTGCCCCAATTGTCATATGATAATGATCAGGTATATCAGTTTGACCGCGTAACCTCCTCTGGCGTTGTCCCGGCTAGATCGGCGCCTGCTCGGCGTTTGTGGCTAGGTGCTTTTCGCCGTAGTTGCTTCGAATCCAAGCCTAAGCCTTTATCATTTAAACAGACAAAAGTAGTGATGTAATACTCTGCATTACGTTACCAGCTGAGATTAAGTTGTAAATATGAAAAAACAATGGTTTAAAAATACAAGCACTGAAAAGCTGGAATATGCATATCAGGAATGACCAAATCCAGAAGACAAAGCTTCCCCACAAAACCAAAAAGTAGATAGGAAGAGAGAGAGAGAGAGAGAGAGAGAGAGAGAGAGAGAGAGAGAGAGAGAGAGAGAGAGAGAGAGAGAGCATGCCTTTGGTTATAAAATTATCAATGTCGAAATAGACACCACAAGACAGGTACTAAAATGAGAACCCGATGGGTTTGAACGGTGGGTTTAAACAATGTTTCTTTGCAGGTTGAGACAATTGGGGATTCCTACATGGTGGCCAGTGGGCTGCCGGAGAGGAACGGCATACTACAGGTGAAGGAGATCGCTGAGATGTCACTGGATATCCTTCAGAATGTCATCAATTTCAAAATACCTCACAGGCCGGGCAAACAACTGAAAATTAGAATCGGTATATACTTACATAATATTCATACATTAAAATAAAATTTCTAGATGTAACAGTAGTTTTTCTCATTTTGAGTTATCCGCAGAGGTCACAAGCCTTCACTCATTAGTTTGGGAATTTGCCATAAATTCATGCTACTTTGTTTTGCAATAACACTTCAACAAGCGATTGATAAAAAATAATTTATGCATATTAAGAATAACGTTATTTAGAAAATACAGTCTCTCCACATAGACAAAAAGTAGAGAAAAAGATTACACCAATGTGAATTGAAAGGGAAGGTAGCAAACCAAACAATATTTCAGCCGAGTGTTTAAACAAGGTTTAATGAAACTACACATCACACTTACCCCTAAAGTTTCTCGTCTGTACAATTAAATACAGATTGCCTCGGTCAATGAAATCAAACCCACCCATAAAATCGACATAAAAACGTACACGAAGATATAAAACAGAAACTTATAGCAATACCAAGTGAAAAGGGCATATACTTAATGACTTAAAATATAGTATTGCTATACAATTATGAAATACTATTAGCAGATTACTATAAATAATTTTTATATCTCAGGAATTCATACGGGACCAGTGGTAGCTGGTGTGGTAGGTCTCACGATGCCTAGGTACTGTCTGTTTGGGGATACCGTCAACACTGCGTCAAGAATGGAATCTACGGGTGAACGTAAGTTTATTGTTAAGTTTTCAAACAAGTAAACTTATTGGCAAATACATATAGACCCATGGGATATAGAACATGCCTTAGGTTATTCTATATCTGGCAATTAAAGTATCTATTGACATAAATTTCTGTAAGAATCGTACACCGCAGCTAACCATAGTATTAAAATAGACTTGTGCAACTGTATGGCGTTAAACGGATTTATTTTGATATGTGAAAAGTGTTGAGGAACATTTTGATCTGAACAATCCAAGGGTTAATTTTATTTCGTTTTAGCTCTTAAGATTCACATAAGCCCCTATACAAAAGCGGCATTGGATGATTTTCCAAACTTCATTGTGGAAGAAAGAGGAGATGTTTCTGTCAAGGTAAATATATATTTTACTGAATATTAAATTATATATATATTTCACTGTATGTTAAAGTCAAATACTTTGTAAATATTAGTATTTTTATTCAGATGCACCAAGTTTTAACACTGGATGTTTTCCTGTTTTCATTAAAAAGGAAAAACAGACAATTGTTTATCATATGTATCTTTTCATTTAATTTACTTTTCTTCCTTGCATTACGATACCGTCAGTTATACTGAAATTATGCAGCGCAGAAAAGCGAAACATGCACGACAGAAATAACAACTGTCAGAAAACACAGCTTCCTCAAAGCCTACGAAGCAGCAGAGAAGTAAAGCGAGCTTAAGTCTATGAAATTATCAACTTCAAAAACGACACCAAAAACAACAAAAAATAGAACCTGATGGGTTAAATGCAAAAACACAGCCTTTTGTTGTTCTAACTTACACATATTAATTTTTAGCATAAGAGTCACCGATTTCCATTTTGAAAGTTAAAATTGCAACAACATAGTTTCTTCTTAAGAAATTAAATGTATAATGAAAAAGAAATAAAACATATATTTTTAGCTTTTATAACAACTGTATTTTCTTTCTCTAAAATCAAAATGTTGTCCTGGCTTTGCTGTTAAATTTTGTACATTAACTTTAAGTGGTCTTATCTTATGTTCTGCATTGTTTTCCTGCCATCTATACCTTTTTGAAGTAAGAATTGAAAAAAAAAGTTAAAATCCAACATTAATGGCGTTTCTATGAATGCAAAAAAAGTCTTGATTCAGAGGAAAGTTTTTTCTTTTGAAGGGAAAGGGCATAATGCATACATACTGGTTGAAAGGCATTCACGGATTATTCCGGCGGGTGACATTGACAACAGAATTTGACCACCTTATAGAACCTCACTTAAACAAAGCTGAACACTTCATGAGGAAACGAATGAGTGAGGCAGATGTTGATCACTTCGGGAAAATCAGAGTGCATTTCCAGGCTGAAGGTGAGAGGAAATCCAGTTTTGCTGATTCCGGAATAGTTGCCGACAAGTTAACTGATCCTGACAGTGGATCTACTGTAAACGATATAGCTAATAATGGACGTGTTAGTAGTGCATCACAAGGAAACAGCGCAGGCGAACAAAGATACTATCTGCAAAACGCAGACATGTCTCGAAAGCAAATATCAGATAACATAGCTCTTCACCACAGAATTAATGTCCACGGTAGCGGATGTTTGGATAACATAAGTGAACACAGTGACGCAAATGACGAAGACTTCAGAATTGGTGGATCCAAACGAACAAATCATCCACGTAGCCCGTTATTTGAGGAATCGGTGAGACTGTAGAGTAAAGAACAAATTTAAACTGTATCGAGATAACTTTGGAACAAATGTAATGTTTAATAATAATTCTAAAATACTTAAGAAGAAACTAAATAGTGCGGCAATTGAGTTAAGTGCTCATAAATAAATTTTGAGTACTTTCTTAATTAATTGCAAATTAATTAATAAATTCATCAAAAAGACATGTTATTTAACCAATTACATTAACTTTTGTAAATTAAAGTTATATCTGATGCTATGTCCATTGTAAAAGGTCCTTTTTCGTTTTCGCGGGGACTACATTCAATAGGACATTTTACTTATGATGTGAAAATGCTTAAAGTATATCCAACAGTGTTAAGTGTAGCCTTAAATATATTTACAATGTAACTGTAAGGCATATATTTAAGCGAATATATACATGTTCTTTTATATAATTGTTATTAATATCATTCTGTTTTACTGTATCTGTTGTGTATATGTTATATATTATATGTCACTCTTCAATATATATAAATACCAGATAGCATTTAAATTCATACATGTAAGTTCTTATAAAAACCTCAACTTTATCTGCAGAATCTGATGCAGTATATCACATCCCTGTTATTTAAAATGCCCATATACAGAAAACAAGGATAAAGATATGATGATTGTAAAATTTTCTATTACTGATACTGCACAGAAAAATATACAAACAGTTGCTACTTTAACGCTAGGTTTCTTGGCAATGTGGATTCGTCAAAAACAGGGATTGTTTCTGCATTGAATCCATGTTCTTCTATCCAAGTAGCTCTGTCCACGTATATAAGTCTTTATTCGGTTGCTGAAGAGTCGGAAAAGAAGCAAACAGAGATATTAATAACTGGGGAGTCAGGTGTTGCTTCATATTGCGAACTTACTGTAAGTGGCTCTATGTATGCAAAGAAAGTATTGAACTTGTCGAAGAGCTGTTTCATCTAGTCATGGAAAGAACGCTTGTGCTCTTCCGGTGGCACTGATATAGAATTTTTTTAAGTGATCTAGATGTCATTTCAATGGTCACGTCATATAAAGGATTGACTATGGAATACAGACTAAAGATTTATTAATTAATTTCTTCTCGTTGATTGTCGTTTGTTTTGTAACTATTTTCTGGTTAGTAGTACATTAATATGTTTTGACTTCAAACCGAAAGTAGAACCTGGAAGTAAGTTTTCCTTGAATTTCTTGAAAACCTTAACATTATTTTGAAGAACTGGCAATACACATTGTAGACCAGCATATACTTATTTCAGGTATGAGTTGCTTTGGTATATTGTCCATAAATTTCAGAGTTCTGACGCAAACGTTTTTGTTTCTGTTGTTTTAGTATGCGCTTGGTAATTAGAACTTAAATTAGACTAAATTGTGTTTACAAACATTAGTACATACTTAGATAAATACATTTCTTCACTAAAATCTATGTAGCTATGAATATTTTCCCCAAAATTCATTTTCAAAATTTTAGCAAGTTTTCGCTATTTTCAATGTTGGTGATACATTAAAGTTATTTCATAATATTAAAATCTTTTGAGATAACCTAACATTTTCAGATGTTCAGAAACCAGAAGGACGTTCATATTAGGAAACAAAGATACCATGGGTTTATAAAATGATCAATATCAAATAACGTACCACAGACAGTTAACGGATAAAGGGAAAAAAACTGGTTACCGCCTTAGAATGGGCAGTAGCAAAACACTCTGCCACTGGGATTTCAAACTAGGTTATGGGTTTCACCAACATAACACTTGACCAAACATGTTCTTTTATGAACAGACAAGTACAGAACCCGGTGTCTTGGTGAACTAGCTTCACACCGCCTATAAACTCGAAAATCTTGTCTGCAAAAGCACACTAACATATAAATCTTAAGAATTGTATGCGATTGTCGAGCAATAATAACAGTTAAACAAGTAAAAAAAATAAATTAAATTGCCGCTACCTGTGAGCGAACCCGAACCGCCACGGCGACGGCGCCCAGCCATGCAATTCAGACGACGCAACAAATTGAGCTAACCGGGAGAACCCCCAAAAATGTTGATCGGATAGCCGTAATATTACGTTATCATATTTACACTTCAACTTCATCCTCTACGATGAAGTCTTATTCATCGAACGAATCATAATTTCTAATGGTAAACAGTGTGACGTAATAATTTGAAAGGCGTGAATAAAGTAAAACAGTTAACATTTTATTGGACGTTGCACAATGTTGTGACCTGTGACGTCGCCGAGTACGCACGGTTTGCCACGAGTTGCTGTGAAAAATCGTGCCGTCATTCACTTTGTCGTCAATGTTGCTGTTCCAACAGCCATTCGAAAAAGCCGTAATATCACAAATTCTTCAAATAATTGCTGTATAAAAGAGAGTATTAATGTGTGTAAATATGAGGATTGAATAGATATTTGATGGTTTCCTTTTGGGTATGAAAAACAGTTGGATTGTTTGAAGTACGCATGAAGCCCTTCGTGCTTCACATACTTTAAACAACCCAACTGTTTTCCATACACAAATGAAAACCATCAAATATCGATTCAATCCTTAAATAACTGCACGTCATCGGTAACGGGCTATGAAACTGATAACAGTACTGGTATATGAGATTGTTATTTTATACAAAAATAAGTATTAAATTTATAATTTATAAGTTCAAAACATAAAATGTTTTAGCTTCCATGAAGAACGTGGTTTATTTTCTGCTTGAATCAGGTATAAACGTCATATACATACATTCAGCTCAGTAATAGATATAAACTTTATGCAAATAATGCTTACTTTAAGACGAGGCATATCAGGAATACCCACACTCAGAAAACACAGCCTCCCCACGCAGCAAAAAATAAGAGAAGGAAAAAGAGCATGTGTTTAAAACAATAATATGAACGAAGGCACTTCCTCAATGCGAGCTCTAGTGCAAAACTCTTTTATTCAAGAAAACTTTTAAGCTTGCTGCTTCTGAATGACTTGAAACATCTTGAACTACAATTTAATAAACCAAAATGTAACAAAAAAGCTTTTATTTGGGTTGTTACACTTTAGCAACAAGCAATGCATTTTACTTTCTTTACTCTGATTATAACACTTCAAAAATTAAACTGTAACAGTTGTAGATTTCCTTCAGGCAGCCTTGGTAGCTGACAGAGCATTACTATGAAAAACTAAGGTTCAAGTCCTGGTCAAGGCTATTCTTTCCAACGCAAAACTGCCACATAAATATTAATATGTAAACAAAATAGTCCCTCCTGCGTTCACACTCAGGGCTTGGGACCCGACGATGGTGCAGTTGCCTATTTTGTTTTGGTTCTTCTTTTATGTACAAGCCTAAAGCTAATATCGAAATGCTGGTAATAGCACCATTGCTAACACAGAATAACCCTTGATAATAATCTAATTATACTGATATACTGGAAACATAAAAAAAAAGTATTATTTAAAAAAATATTTGCATTAAGGTTCCCATTTCAGGCATGACTGCATCAAAATAGGCATATGTTACAAACAAAATGCACAATAGACAATATAATGGATGCACACAGATACAAGATAAACTATAGTTAACTATAGGACGCACAATACCTTTGCACAAAATGCAGTAAATGTTTCTGGCATATGAAAAAGGTATAGTCAAACCTGTCTTAAGCAACCACCTGCGAATAGCAACCACCTGTCTTAAACAGCCAGTTTGAAGATGTCCTTAACTGACACGTTGTTCTAATTTTCACCTGTCTTAAGCAGCAACTTTTTGTCACTCCCTTGGGTGGCTGCTTAAGACAGGTTTGACTGTTATTATTAAAAAAACATAACACTAATGATGATTTTAGAGACACCACAATCTAACTTGTGATTCCTCGTGTTTGTAAATCCATTGTACAATGAGGGTATAAAAATATGTCTGTAATTTTCTTACAATATAATAGATTGTACTGCGCTTTGCAAGAGTGATTAAGAAATTAAAATCAGGTTGACTTCCCCGCTCTGTTTCAATTGCGATGACGTCACGCGTTGGAGATCAATACAGTAACTGTAAACAATGGCAGCATGCCATAGGAAATTTAAATTTTGCGATTTTAAGCTTGATATCTGTTTAAAAGAAAAATCCAGGAATTTCCAGAATTAGTTTTTAGATTTGATAAGAAATCGCCACTTTTATGTTGTCACAAATGAGCTGGGACAAACTATAATAATGTATGATATTTTGACATGATGGTGTGGAATGCAATTGAGCTGTAGAAATCTATATGAAAAAAGCCAACATCTTCTGGAATAACATGAACAGCTAAATTCTTATTGTTTATGTGCAAAAATCTTTTGTTCAGTTGTTTATGCCAACACTTCCATTTTGTATTTTGCCTTTTTTGGCCACCTCAGTCTGAGGAAAATGAAAGTAAACTCAATCTTATTGATTGTTATTAAAATGTCAAAATGCACTTATTTTATCGAATAAATCAAACTTTTGTTATAATGACTTCAGCATGGGGCGAATCGTTATGGGGCAAATCGCCTATTCATGTAAACAAAATGCTTATGCACTGCATATAGGAAAGTGAGAAACAATGGGTCGACGTTTCTCATATATTTGACAAACACATGTACAAACATAATGAAATCTACCTCAAAGCATTAAAAAAGATCCGTCAGGAAGCCTGAAACGCTAAGTTTACTGGCGCGGACGTATAGGTTGATGGTGTTTTGACAGCCTCGGTCTGATTTGATAGTTGCGCGCGCGATTGATCTCCGACATTACGTCAAATGTATATTTTTATTGAAAAAAAAAAACAACAACAAACTATAAAAATGATTGTATATTTTGTGTTACAAATGCATAATGTTGACTATTCTTCTGATCAAAAATAAGAATAAAAATAAATCGTTTAATAAAAATTTGAAACCAAGGGGGGGGGGCATAACTCTAATTAACCGCTGCCTGGTTCCCGTCGTACTGCTAACAGTAATGTTAAGTCAGGTAGTCCAGACTAATTAACCGGTGTCAAGTCACACAACTTCCTGTAGTTCTGTTTACAGTTCAAGAAGGTTTGGAGTTTCGGATACATACGCATGTTACCGAAAACGCTCGCCCGCTAGGCTCGCTAGCTAGAGCTCGCGTATTAATTTCAAAAAAGACCACGAAATAAGACACCAAGTTTATTCCAAAATGGGAAATTTTTAACGTTGGGGAATATATGCATACTTTTAAGTATTTTTTCCTTTACATATTAGGGAAATATTTAGGAATATTTACATTTCAACTTCGTCTTCAACGATGAAGTCTTATTTATTTAACAAATCATAATTTCTGATGGTAAACAGTGTGACGTATTACTTTAAAAGGCGTGGCTACAGTAGAGCCGTTCACTATTTATTAGACGTTGCACAATGTTTTGACGTGTGACGTCGCCGAGCACGCACGTTTTGCCACGAGTTGCTGCGAAAAAGCGTGCCGTCATTCACTTTGTCGTCAACGTGGCTGTTTCAACAGCTATACAAAAATGCCGTAGTATCACGAATTCTTCTCTTAATTTCTGTATTAATGAGAGTATTTGTATGTGTCAATATAAGGATTGAATCGATATTTGAGGATCTCCATTTGGGTATGAAAAACAGTTGGATTGTTTAAAGTACGCGTGAAGCCCTTCACACACTTTAAACAACCCAACTGTTTTCCATACCCAAATGGAGATCATCGGATATGGATTCAATCCTTAATTACATACATGTACCTGTATACAAAATGTCATGTGATCACAATGTGGTATTCAAAAGTAAATACAAAGTAGTGATCACATGACATTTTATATACAAATACGTACCCTTCTGGCCATATATCGAATCCGCATTATAATTATTAAAACAGGTTTGTCAAAGAACGTTTTTGTGTCGCCCTTTCGATGAAAAGGCGATACAAAGGGATCGCTTTGTCTTTCTGTTCGTCTGTCCGCTATAAATTTGCCATTTCTTAATATTTGTTCATCAAACATTCAAATTATATAACTTAAAACAACACGGTCGTGATGATGCTTAATTTTTTTGTCAAATACACATTGATAGTGTAATCTCACTGTTTGTACTTGATTTTTACATGAAAACTTAAATTTTTCTTTAATTTTCCCAGTTCTTAAAATCTATTCATTAAACGTTCAAATTATTTTGCTTATGACAACACGTTCATCGTGATGTTTTTTTTATCAAATTACATTTGATGGAGTAATGCCTTTTTTCGTACTTGAATTTTGACACGAAAACCTTAAGTTGGCTATAAATTTGCCATTTCTTAATATATCTTCATCAAACTTTCAAAATTTTTCGCTTATGACAACACGTTCACGATGATGCCAAATTCTTTTGGTCAAGCTCACATTTGATGGGGCTAAGCTCGATTTTGTAATTGGTTTTTGATATGAAAACCTAACGTTGGCTATAACTTTGCACTTTCTTAATATTTCTTCATCAAAATTTCAAATTATATTGCTTATGACAACATGGTCATGAAGATCTTTCAATTATTAGGTCGATGTCACATTTAATGGAGCTATGCCCCTTTTGTACTTGGATTTTTATTCTCACAAAGTACCCGGGGGCGACACAAGCGTTCAAATGAACACAAATCTAGTTGTTATAAACCTGTATAATGACAAGTTTTTCAAACTGCAAACGCCCACCAAAAACCTCAAAATTCAAAATTTCGTTTCAATTTATTTTTTTAATCAAAAGTACTTCACCTTAAGAATGTTATATATGATTCGCTTTTATACATTAGTGTGTCATTACTTCACATAAACTGGGACGACCTGACCGATAAGTAAAATCAATTCAATGGTTCGATTTTCCTGTGTTTGTTTAATGTTTATTGAGCTTTGTTGATAAATCTCAAGCATATAAAGTAGGTACCAAAATTTGTTTATTTTGGCAAACGTCGTCTGAAGTTCTTTTTATAGTGCACACAAGTAAAAACGTTTCTAGTGACAGAACCTTTAAATGTTCGTGCTGGTGGCTTTAACAAATACCCTTTTTCGCATCAATAAGCAAAAAAATTGAAGTTGCTTACGTAATGACATACATTAGTTTTTTGCTTTTGACATTTAAATAATTTCTACGAAATATACAAGATCGCGACTTATTCTTATATGTCAAATAAACAAATCATGCAATCATGCTTGCGTGTGAAGTCATGTGAAGGGGAACGATTAATTTATAACATCAATCTGTTGTAAACTTTAGTAATCGCATGTTTGAATTAATAAACTTTAAACCCAGTATTGAAACTCGTAATTTTATGTGATGTGATGTGATCACAAGTCAATGCAGAATAGTCTTATTTGCTGGATTTCACAAGAATATTTGAATTTGAGTTTTAAAAAAGTCACATGATACCATATTCCCACGCGTTATTAATCTATGTTAATACTTCGACTGTTTTCGATTTTATCGTTACTGTTTGGCTGTGCATTTTGGATGTGGCCATCCTGACGAGAATATTTCACTTTTTTATCATTAAAGGGCATACTGTCGAATCTTTTTAGACAAGTGTATAAGCTGGTATTCATTTAACGTTATGATAACCGAGACGATTATATTGACAGAATTGTTCCACATTGAAAAGGGATAAAATCATTACATCGATAGTCTCTGTTAATTTTACTTGATGTAAATTTGGAAAGTAAACAAGCAAAACAGGTAGACATGCAATTATTTATTATTTGTTTTAAAATATTAAAGGAGAGTTACATATTTTAAAACTATATCTATTTCTACCTTTTTTATCATAAAGTTTACTCACAGGAGTCTTCTCAAATCAGTGCTACCTTGCTTAAAGGGCATTTTCAGCATCAGTGAACACCTATAATCGGACTCGTCTGGATTTAAAAAACTATTGTTAGTTATATATGTTATTTTTTCAGTTTTCATCGCAATTAGAATTCGGTTAAATCAATGATAGGGGCTAATGAGACATGAAAAAATCATCACAAATTAACGGTTCCAACGAGTATGTTATTTAAAAATTCGCTTGAAATATTCTACTGTATTTTTCTTTAATGTGATTCCTTTATCATTCATTCTTTATTCTTCAAATCGCAATACATTAATAATTTTTTTTAATTTCAATTTTCATGAAGAACATTTTAATTTGCGTTATATAAACAACAAGTATGTTACTGCATATTAACATATTATAAAATGTATGATCTCTCTGGATTAAAGTGTCTTAATACGTGTTTAAAGTATAAATACGCTATTTACGCTGAATTTTGGCACCAGGGACGAATGTTAAGGGTATTCAATCTATCCCGTGGATGGAATTTCTAGAACTGTGTAATAAAGACCTAACAATTGTAAATATAATGTCTTACTTTAAATGAAACCGAAACATAAAAACTAATTCATTTATTTTTTTACAAATAAAAAGTATACCATAATATAATAAAATGAAAGAATAGAATGACATATTACAAGCAGACTAAATTCTAATTCTGATTCATATGTAAATAAAGGCTGTTAGTTAAACACTGGCTCTGGCCTAAAAGTGCTAACTTGACACTCAATGAAGAAAGTTAGTACATTACAATAAGTTTAGAGGTTCAGACAACCAAACAAAATCTGTTAGACAACATTATCCCTTGACAATCCCAGTACCATAACTCATTCAGCCCGATCGTGCAAAATGTCATCTAATTTCAGATGGCGAGGTAAATAATTTGTTGGCAGGACAGAAAAAGTTGGGGTTAGCTGACGATAATTACTGATTATGTGAAACAGATATCATTTGCTGTCATTGGTGGGTTAGAATGGAAACCGATGGAATTCGAGGCGGTGCATAAGCAGTATATGAAAGAAATAAAAATCCGACAGGTTTATTAGGGCAACACGTTGATTAAGTAATCTGTAGTGAATCGCATGCATGTTCCTCAGACTGTTTTTGAACATCTTTGCCATCCCTGTTTATTATATGCAAACTACATTGAACTGACACAAAATATGACAGACTATAATATATTTTACTATGACGTCTTTTGACCCGTCGACTGAACTTAGTTTTGAGCAAATTATGCACCAGTCTTCAATCAATTTACATGCAGTGTTTTTGAAGAAGGTATCAAGAAGTACGTTTTTGCTTGTATTTCTTGAAAACCTCAACATTATTTTGACGAATTGGCACTTATGATTGTAGACCAGCATATACTTACATCAGGTATGAGTTGTTCTGGTATATTGTCCATGAATTTCTGAGTTCTCATGCAAATGGTATTTCTTTTGTTTTAGTATGTGCTTGGTAATTAGAACATATATTAGACTAAACTGAGCCTGCAAACATAAGTACATCCTTAGATAAATACATTTGCAAATTTAGTGCCCCTTAATTTAACTATTAAATAGGCATTCAGATCCTGGATCTAGTTGAAAGCGATGCGTTGGCGAGTTACTTTGCATTTAAAATTTTATAATTGAATTATATTGGTCAACTGGTTTTTGATTCCGTACAGCGACAGCGCCTAAGGACATAACTCTCAGCACACATTTGACTCAACAAGCTGGGACAACCCAATAATAGGTTGCGTGGATAAACCTGATAAAAGAAATGATCAATATTTGACAGCGGTTACCGATATTTCTGATAACAGTTACTGTTCTGAAATACCTAGACGTCTCAAAATTATCTAAAATAGGCTTATTGCATATATAAAATGCATTCGATGTAGTAGAAAACACAAACACCTTAAAATCCATGGGGTTCATAATGTTTCAGTACAGTTAAACATTGTCTGTTTGACATAAAACGCATACACTCGTTGGCTATAATTTAGTTGCTAAACGCAAAATCATCTTGAATGCATCCATTTATAGCTCTAATTTAAACTGTAAAGCTGGCAAACATTTTGTAAAGAATAACCTGAACTTGTGAGTATCGTGTAATAAAACGTTTTGCCTTTCTGACTCGTTCTACAGACTTTGTGCTTATCGTGAGAAATACTATCCAGGCTTCGTGCATCACTTTCTCCAAGTCAATTTTGTTTTGGATTTTAGCTTACCGTTTTTTACCAGCTGTTTAGTTTTCGTTACATTATTTTCAATACAGTTCATAAAAACATTTTGAGCGCTTGTTTGGACGATAAGAGTTTTGGTTAATTTTTTTTCCGCCTATACAATCAAGTGACCGTTCATTTTAACGGTCCCAGGTTCTGTAAACGTTTTGGCCCGGAATCGAAACGTTAGCGTTTACACGTGGAAAACCTTAACGCCATGTTTAAAAAACAGCAAATAAATGGAATAAAACAACAATACTTTAAGTTTGTAATCACAGAGCCCACGCCTTAATATTATTGTCGCAAACGTCATCATAAGCGAAAATTTTCCTTGCTACGGGCTATGTGTAGTGCGTCATCAGAATTAAGCACGAAATCAATACTGTTCTTGGCTTTACAAATATATATTTTACTTTTTATCAGCTTTCGTAAATGATAATATTATAACAAAATACAGAAAGTATTATTTTTATTTACACCACAATTGTCCCACCTCAACGCATAAAATAGATTACAGTATCTTGATATTGTATATTGAGATAGAACTCTTGCATGGTTATGGGTTTCCGCGATATCGTCACTATGAAGGTAAATGTAGCAATTTGTCATATATTTTGAATTTCAGATGATTCCCGAGGAAAATAAGCGATCTGATCTGTGTATTTTGATCCCTTACATCGCGTTATCATGAACTTTCCACTTGATACATTGCAAGCAGGTCTGTATGATATAAAACATGAACTATGCATGTCAGGAATAGCCAAAACCATATAAAAACATCCTCCGCACGCAGCTTGAAAGTAGAGAGGAAAAGAGAGCAAGAGTTTATACGAGAAACAATTTCAAATAAGACACCACAAACAATTAGTGATAAAGAAAATCATTTGGGTCACCGCATTGACCGGAACGAGGTTTCAGATGAACTAACAAGTGCAAGTACTCTTGGCGAAATAACTCTAACCAATCCATCCACTCGACAATGTCGCATGCAAAAAAACGTTTCGCTTTTCATGGCTAGTGCGTGTAAACGTTTACAAAAATTTGTAAACGTTGGTGCCTAACATGGCATGGTGAAATGTCCTCTTGAAATATTCAAGGTCGGTTTTGAAAAAAAAAAATAGGCCATAAATAATTAACGAGAGTTTCAATATATTTTTCAATTTTTGATTTTGTCATCAAATTTTACGATAATTCAGTCATCATAACAAACATAACGACAAAATATCACAATAGTCACATGTCTGCATCAAAATCAGAGTATTGGCCATCACACGGGGGAAGATATTTCTCCATACATACAACTTTCTGTTTTACCTATAACAATTTGTGTTTTGTCATTGAAGATTACAGATTTCCATTTTTCATTAAATGTCCAACCTTTATTTCCCTACAAAACCTTTTGCGTTTTGATAATTTATATCGTCACTTTATAAAGTCTTATAATCTTAACACAATTTATACATTATTTTTTCGTAGATTATAGAACATCAGGTTATCTCGAAGGAATGTTGTACATTTAAAAGTACCCAGTGGTTAATGTTGGAATATGGATCCCACAAAGCATACACATTTTGTGATCGAATAATAGATTATATAAAACAAAGTGTATTGTTCTTTTAATTCCCATTATTGCTGATCTGCTCTTATTCTTTGTTACAAGTCTTGTGCTTACAATCTAGAAATAAGTTCTAACTTTAACACTCATCAAATACTAATCTTGCTTCAAACTCTCCCACATTTTATAGAGTCTTGATCATACGACTGGACAAAGTCATGTATTGCAAGCCTGTTTGTTCTCAGATTTAGTTTTATCGGCGAACAAGTAAAGTTTATAGCCCAAGCTATAGTATGATACTGATTAAGTTTGAATACATACGCCAAAGTGTATAAAAGCTGTCAATTAAACTTTCATTCAGATAAATGTAAGACTTTCTGAGATTTTATGATACATAATTGTTTGAGATACGTTATTAGTCGGCGAGCGATGAGCGCCATTTTGCGCACTTTAGGCAAGAGGACAATAAATAAACTAGATGGGTGTTCAGTTGAACACTTGTGTCGCCCTCTGGATAATAATGAATAACGATGCACGTACAAAAAATGGGCATAATTCCACCTTCACCTCAAGACCTTGATATCATCCCGAGGGTGTTGTCATCGGCAAAAAAAATTAAAGTTTGATGAAGAAATATTGTGAAATGGCAAAGTTATAGCCAACTCTTTTTCGTGTCGAAATCCAAGTACAAAAGGGGCATAACTCCATCAAATGTGACCTTGACCTAAAGAATTTGGATCATAATGAGCACAGCATTGTCATGAGCAATATAATTTGAAAGTTTCATTTAGAAATATTGAGAAATGGAAACGTATAGCCAAAATTAATTAATTTTCCTGTCAAAATCCAAGTACAAAAAGGGACATAACTCAATCAAATATGACCTTGACCTAAAGAATTGGCCTCATAATAAGCATTTTGTCACACACAAAAACCATGGTGCGAAATGGTTAATGTTGTCTAGAGACGATTCGGGCTTACTTAATTTTCAAAGTTTCATTGGCCATTACTATAGAGAATAAAACTGACAGTTTTTTTTTTGGTTTCAAAAAAGTAAATTGACTTGAAACAGTTACTTTAAAATAAAATGACTATGGTATTTTCCTTATTTTGGGTTTAACATTTGTAAATATTCTGGTTTTGATTATATCTGGTTCGAAATGCTGAGAGAACGAGTAGGTGAAGACGCCAATTTCTTGTCATATTTGATTGCCCAAGAGTGCCACTATGCAAATCGGTGGTATTTTTTGAAATGCATTGCAAACTTAATCACAGGAGGACCAGAATCTTATAATTAAACTCTATGTGAAACTATTTAAGGGTCTCCTAAATTAGGAATTTCACCTTTTCCCATACCTTTACGGATCAAGGGCATACTTAAACACAGAAATGTTTGTATTTTTCTAGTTCTTAAACGTCAATGATGAGAGTTGTGTTGGAAACAGACCTATTAATAAACAGAACCAATCCTTACCAGAAATGGCCGCACATTGTTTTTGAGAAAAGTTTGTTTATAATTAACAGGTTCTCCTATGATAGATAATAAGGTCACGTGACGATTTTTTAAAAGAACGGAAGCCGTACCTTCAGAAATATTAAATTTTACGTACTTCCGTAGCCAATCGACAGATGTAGTAAGCCAATTTGTCTGGCGGTTAAAGCCGTCAGAGAGTTCTAAGCGAGTTTCAGTTATCTTCCTTGAGGTTTTTAATATAGGCGGTGTAGCGTGAAATCGGTCAGCCCGTGAGATCTGTCAGACATCCGGTTCCGGCTGATGAATTTCACGCCGCGAAGCGTGATAAATGTCAGCCGTGAAAATTGTTAGACATTTTCACACTTTAACTGTTAAGATGTGAATAAATGTTTTTTTTTTAATTATGTGTTTTTGTTATTAATTAAGTTATTACAACCTTATTTGATATTAAAATGAACAATGATTTATATTTACGACGACCTTTGGTTCACATGGTTTATGATTTCGGGTATCTTTAATTCGCCGGTTCCGAATCATTTTAAATAAGCTACAGTACGGAGAAACATGTTTTTATCATCAATAAAGGTTAAGGTTTATTTTGGGTTGTATTTTTTTTATCGACAAGATTAATTGATACATTCGGAGCTGACCGAGATTCGAAACTACCTATGGAGGTGTAAGAGGATATTTATTCTGGTAAGTGGGGTTTTATTACATTTTCGAGTATGATTTTGCATTTTACAGTTGTGCAAATAAGCGTATTTACTGATTTTAGCTGTTTTGGAAATTGCTTTTTAATGAACATTTGACCTAGTCTAAGAAATAAAATAACTGAGTTTATATTTAAACTTTATAATAATGACATTATTTTATTATCAGTTAAAATATTATCTCAGTTTGCCAGACTAGTGAACAATTCCTGCTTTTCTACAGATATGGTGCCTGGAGAGCCATGGTGGGTTTGAGTAAAACCATGTCAGCACCAAGAAGGCTCTTAAAACCAAATTCAGCCCTGAGGCCTAATAAAAAATTAGGTTTGTTTCTGGTTACATCCTTGAAAAAACAATGGGTCGCTAGGTCGGCTTTTTTTAGGGGAAGAAACCAAAGTCCACCATCTTGGGTGTAAGTAAGTAAATCAAAGATTAAAATTGTTAAATTAGTACAGTAGACTCCGGGTAATCGAATACACAAATTGTCAGCTAAAATATTCTATTGCCCGGAGTATTCGATTCGCCGGTAATCGTATTCATCATTAAATCTGCAAATATTTGTTGACAAGAGAGGTCAGGTAGATCGTGTTCTGGACAAAACTCGTGATAAATATGCATATTTATATGTTAATTTATTGATTAACACACAATTCTGTCATGTACTGCTACAAAATCGAAGTTTCATATTATATTATGACACTGCGACATTTACAACGTGAATGTAAAATAAGTATTAAAACACTAACCAATGCGAACATATTCCATATAAAATTACATCACAATTTTATCTCGAGTATCATATTTCAGTATTATTGCATCATCAACCAATTTAACCCAGCTAAAAATGACAAATGTCACGTACAGACTTCTTGTAGATCAAACGATTTCAAAGCAGAGCCGATAAAACAACAACGTCTTTATACGAGCCGACAATTTCGTTTGAAGTCGCATTTCATTGACGGTTGGTTTCAATGTTAACCTCCATACTGATTGTCAATCGAATGAATTCAGTCTCCGTATGAAATTAACAGGGAAGGCGGATCAAAGAAATGTACATAAATCTATGAGTGTTTTTAAAACATGTTTGAGAAAATTTCTTTTTGTTTAATTTTGAATTGTGCGGATTATGCGATAATTAAAAAGAGACTGGAATTTGAACGTGGATTATTGTAAGTGCATGTACCAATAACGTCTCGATGACGAATAGGCCTAGGTTGCTGAGTTTTTGTAAGATTTTTAACGCCTGATTGAATAAGCTGTTTAAAAGAGGTGACAGGTTACAGTTTGTTTGCCCGGAAATGTATCTATCTTTTTAGAGGTATCTTTTAAGGTATTGAAGTGTAGAAAATGGAAAACTCACTGCATTTTATACTGTTATTCCATTGAAACTAATAAACCAGTGTTTCAACTTAAAGTTGAATTGTTTTGCTTAACATGTAATATTCATAATTATTCTTTTAATTACAATTAGATGTGTAATGCCGTAATGTGGTTTAATGCATGGATATTGTTGATTGGTTCATGGCTATTTTTTGTAAAAAAAATGTTGGATATACTTACCTTAATACCTACCACTTCTTAAAACCACTGCGCCTCACTTTCAAATCGTATTAATTCGTTTTTAGCTTTACTTTCGTGATATTGTTGCAATTAACACATAATAAAATATATACATATCCCGTCAATGATGGTAAAAGTTCTATCACTACCACCAAAGTAGGGTTAATAATTTGATCAGTGCTGTTTCTTTCACTCATTTTACGATATAAATATCAGTACATAATTGTTCGCTCATAAAGCCATTACAAGTTTTAGCTTTCCAAAAAGCTAGTCGGTCATTAGCACAACCTTTTAAGAAGACGGCACAAAAGCTTAAACTTTAAGCAACTTGAAATTAAAGCGCTTTATATTTATTGGATTTTATACATAAATGTAAGTTTATTTATAGGTATTTCTTCTTTCGAAGGAAATGTATTTAAGCAGGCGATAAAACTAACCCTGTTTGCAAACAAAATAATTCACCTGGAGGTAAACCGAAATTGAAAAGTTTATCAAAGTTTTTCACTGTCACAGAGTGGGAGAGAAAAATGTTCACACAGTCTGACCGGGACTCACTGGTATGATAACATTGCTCTTTCTGATCTAGAACAATTTTGTTAGAATGTTGGTATTTACTTAGAATGTCTAATGACTTCCAATAACAACCAAACGTATTAATTTCAAATTTGCCTAAAGTATGCACTTCAGCGCCGTCTTGGTTTGTTAAAAGGTTATGCTAATGACCGACTAGCTTTTTGGAAAGCATAATATTGTTTTGTCTATTTTTGACAGTTTCATGACTCGATTTGAGACTTCCGAAAAATATGCGCATGTTCCAAAGATCATTTTGTAGATTCAAAACCAAATGAAAACTTTGGAAAGCTAAAACTTGTATTGTCTATTATTGTCAGTTTCATGACCCGATTAAAGATTCCTGCAAAAATGTGTGTTCTGATGTTCGAATGATATTTACATTTAAAAGCTTATAAAACTTTAATAACCAGTTGAGTGGCAAAATGCAAGATAACAGTTTAGCAAACTTATCAAAGTAACGACGAATGTAATCCGTATCGAGCTAGCTTAAACAAACGTTCCCCGGGATACCCCTGTCCCCGAGTTTCACAAAATGCTGCAGAAGTTCGTAGATAAGAAAATAAAGCAAAATAATTAGCTAATCTCGGTTCAGTGCTCTCTACACATTCTAGTTGCTGATAGAGTCATAAGCTGTACATCTTTTGTTTATCATACACAGTATAAATTTACTAGATAAAAACCATGTATATGTTTATTGTTCTTCGTCGGAAATACCTTTATGAGTAATAAGCCTAGCTGATCAGAAGCTGGAGAAAGGATTTACTCCAGATATGACGTCGTTTAACAGCCAATAAGAGGCCTCTAGATTTTCATAGATAACGACTGAGAAAGAGTCTATCCATGAATAACGACTTAGTAAGAGTCTACTTTTCTGAATTATCCGTTCCGTCTGGTCCGTGAACTTTGCTTTACATCGCTGTTAACCGGTGTTCAGGTAGAAAGCTCAAGTTTGGTCCATTATAATATGTCGGTCAGATGACCGACAATCAGATGACCGACAATTAAACGATTCTGCATTTATGCCGTATCACGTATGCACTTCAAACACAAATCTTAATCTATTTGCTTCCTTAATTCTTCAATGAAGTCGTCGGTGGATCAAAACGAATATTTTTACTGGCTCGCCGAACGTTGACAGCCATGATTGTTTACCTCGGAGAATTCAATCATGGAATTAGCAACCTTGACCCGTAAGCATTTACATATAATGATACATGGACAAAAATCACGCGTTTAAAAGTTTAAAATAGAACCGGAGAAGAAAGTGAACGTAAATTTTCCAAAAATGAAACGATGCTGGCTGTTATTTTGCACCGGACATTGTGTCCGACAATAACAGAATTTTTCGTCTGTCAAAAACCCGGTCGGCTTTTCATACAATTTTTTGGGAGGGCTGAAAAAAAGTTACGGTCGGCGCTAAAAAGAGACGGTCGGTCGGGTAACCAGAAACTAATCTTTTTTTTTTAGGCCTGACTGGCACATTCGATTATAACAAGTAAATATTTTGGGTTGTTTATTAGTGATGACATTATGTATTATTATCACTTTTAAACAGTGCCTGGTTATTTTCAAAACAATAGAACTTTTTATACATTTATGTTTGTGTTTCAACATTTCATAAACACATTCATGTAGTAAGATTACAACAGCCATAGTGATCTTTGGCAGAACAATAAGCACTCATCAGTGGCAAGAATTATATTATCTATGTAGGAGTTTGGAATCTGAATATACACAATTTTATTTAAAAAAACAACTTTTATCAAATCAGATTTTCAGTGTCCATGCATGAGATAAATTATCATTATTATAAGTTGGCATGCCTTTAATAATTGATATGTGCTTCATTAGATAATTCATTATTTTAGGCATAATACAAAGTTCCAAATATAAAAATACAATGTATTTGCTTGTTAAATTTTCAGGGTTTGGTGGTGTACCAGTACAGTAGAGAGTCCAGCAGAGTTAATTCGATCCTCATAGTGAAGCTTCAACATTTTCTACAGTTCTTTCGATCCTCAACGGAGGCTTCAACATTCCGGAGATAACCCAATTAACAATGTGATTATATGATATGTACCCTGCAGAATATAATCATGAAATAAACTCAGTTGATGAAGCAGCGAATTAATGTACTATGTACTATAGAAGCTTTATATGTGAACCGAAATGAACAATATGTTTAATATGTAATGAATGTTACTATAAACCATTGTGAGCAATATAAGTTATTATTATGGTATAAACATGGACTAAGGAATGTCTTGTATTAACAAGTGTGTTGTTCATGTATTTTTACTAGAAGGATAAACTATTGAATTAACAAATTCCTTAAACACCTTTAAATTTAAATACCACTTTACCCTGCAACTTTGTTAATGTGCTACTAGTACGTTCACAAAAGTATTGAAAATTCTACTTGGTTAATGTACCAGATAATAATGTTGTAGAAGAAAATAACATAAGATTGTTTTATATAATCACCTGCCTAGAAATAATGTTAGGTACGAGTGATTGACAATTTTTTAGTGTTATCATCTGCAAAAAAACAAAGCCATCAGTGATCAGAATGATACCTCCTGCTTAACTATTGTTTAGTTCTGCAGCTTCCAAATGCAACTTTTACATGAAACTTGTAACCTACAAAGTACGTGTCCTATTCACTTATTATATATGCTTAAACAAAGTAATCTGTGACAGCAAGAACGATTACTCCTGTTTCACTACTTTTTTTAGATTTGCCGCTTCCAAAAACAACTTTAGGCGACACAGGTTTATCTGGAACACCAAATTCTAGTTTTAGTTATTGTTATTATTAGCACTTTTGCTACTGTTGTTGTTATTATTATCATTTTTCTAATAACCAAATTTGTTGTTAATATTTTCATGTTTATGTGATAAAAATGTGCATTCTCTCATGTAAACAGCTTATGATGTAAATATATATTTATTCTGTTCAATTTTGTTTTACTACCTTATTTCAACCATGGGTAAACCAAACTGCATCCACATAAGCACATAACAATCATAATTCAACCTAATATCAACGTTGTTTGCTGTTGATTTAACTGTCGATTCAACGTTGTTGAAACGTTGATGGCAACGTAGAAATTTCTACGTCATTTCAACTTTCAAAACGTTTTTCAACCACATTTCAACGTTGAAAAATGACCAAATTTCAACGTTGTATCAACGTTTAATTGCCCACTGGATAATTGTTGGTGGCGTCCTTTTTGAATTTGATATACTTATATCAAACATGCTCTCTTTTCCTCTCTTCTTTTTCGCTGCGAGGGGAGGCTGTGTTTTGTGAGTGTGCCGTTCCTGATATGCATATTTCACTTTTTATACTCACATACGTTTTGTCTGTGTTGTGTGGTGGCCGTTAAACGTTTCCCCGTACTTTCAATCAATAATGTTATCGTTTCATCCCTCAGGTATTGTATTTTACAATCATTTTTACACCTCTCCCCATTCACCCAAATACTCATATATACCACATTGAAGGTTTTATGTTCACCGACCTTCTGTAAAATTAAAATGGCGTTTTTATTGTGTATTCTGGTTCCAGAACTAGGCCTTTTGATGTACTCGAATACACCATTTACAGTCCCATTTCTTATTTTGGGATCAGTGATTCAACACGTTTACAACATATTTATAGATTGTTCTACGTGCCATTTATAGAAAAAAAAACAATAGCGCATACCACATGACGTACTGGGTGGTGACCTCACTTGAAAATTTTCGATTTCACATAAGGTCGCTTTGCATGCAATGGTATTCTTTAAATTTATATAAATCATGGCTCAAAACAAATAAAACTTAAACTGTCTCAACTAAGGCTATCTTCTGCGTCTACTGTCCAAATACCGTCAAAATTAAATTCGTTTAATCATCTGCAGTCCAGTCGTCAGTTCGTTTCACGCGCATTAATGTATCTTCTACTAATACAGTTAATATGAAGGGTTTGCAAAGTGTAAAGTGTACAGACTTATTTAAAAATAATATAAAACACAAGCTTTACCCAATCAAATTACCTAACTTCCATAAATATAATATTTCCACACCTGTAAAATTAGACGATGGTAGACGCAGAGCGTATCCTTTTATATACAAGTGCAATTTAAAGAGGTGTAGGTGCTTATTTTTTCTAAAGTTAATTCCACTATAAATCCAGTCAACGAGAAAACATTGTCAGTAATCATTAGTTTTTGATTTGACAGACAAACGGATAATATTACTTATCATTTTAATTTGAATGCTTTAAATCGTGGAATTCAATGTTTTGGAAGCCCTTTGAAACACGTTTTGGTCACAGTGAAAAATAGTAAAACTTTTAGTGTTACTGGGAACGTCAAGTATCAAATTAAAGTCAAACAGGAGTTATCATTCCTGTTGTCAAAGATGGCTTTGTTCATGAAAATAATTTATTCCAAGTATTAAGTTTATAGGACAAGTACTTTCAAAGTTAAAGGCAACATTAAGTTTCTTATTAAAGTTGGGGGACTAACGGAAAACGCCGATGACGTCGCCGGACAATAGAATCCTTGGCGACACAAAAAAGATGATCCAGTGACAAAAGACGGAGAATATAGCCCTTATGTTTAAATTGTTAATATAATTGAAAGTATCTTTTACATTGATGAAATTAAATACTAAAATTAACGTTGGTACTTACATGCAATTTAAGGTATCTTACAGTTACATGTTTTTTCTGCCGCAAAAATTTAAAAGCTCAATTTTTGATAAAAGCAATTAAAAATTAAATTCTACAATAGCAATATTAATAGGAAAATATTCATTGCTGTCTTACTTTTTCTTCGGGTCACGAAAAAATATTTTACTTGAAAATTAAAAGTTTTCAGTTCATTATCCTACCAATGTTTAATTTGTATTGTCGATTTTATACCAGTGTCATCTCTCTTTTATGTCTATTGTTGTATTGATGTCAATTGTTATCCCCCCACCGAAGGCGAGGGAGATATTAGAAATGTCCTTCGTCCGTGCGTCCGTGCGTCCGTCCGAAACAACTTTGTCCGTAGCATAACTCCAAAACTACTTGAGGGATTTTATTCAAACTTCATACACTGACAGAGCACATTGGTAGGTAGTGCAGTGTGCAAGAGCAATAACTCTACCTTCCCTATTTTTAGAGTTATTCCCCTTTATCATATTTACTTGATAAATTTTGTCCGGAGTGTAACTCCAAAATTACCTGAGGGATTTTATTCAAACTTCATACACTGATAGAGCACATTGGTAGGTAGTGCAATGTGCAAGAGCAATAACTCTACCTTGCCTATTTTAGAGTTATTCCCCTTTATCAGAATTCCTTGATAAATTTTGTACGGAGCATAACTCCAAAACTACTCGACGGATTTTATTCAAACTTCATACACTGACAGAGCACATTGGTAGGTTATGGAATGTGCAACAGCAATAACTCTACCTTCCCTGTTTTAGAATTATTCCCCTTTATCATATTTACTTGAAAATTTTGTCCGGAGCATAACTCCAAAACTACTCGAGGGATTTTATTCAAACTTCATACACTGACAGAGCACATTGGTAGATAGTGCAGTGTGCAAGAACAATAACTCTACCTTCCGTATTTTTAGAGTTATTCCCCTTTATGATATTAACTTGATAAATTTTGTCCGGAGTATAACTCCAAAACTACTTGAGGGATTTTATTCAAACTTCATACACTGACAGAGCACATTGGTAGGTAATGCAGTGTGTAAAAACAATAACTCTACCTTGCCTATTTTATAGGGGTTTTCTTTAAACTGCAACCACTTACTTGAAAACTGTACTCAGCATGACCATTTCTATATGACATTTTAAGGATTTCCTCTCCAGGTAAATTATACGAAAGTACAACCTTCAGGTAACTTATTTCCGGCGGGGGGATTGACCATGTGTAACATGGCTCTTGTTTTGATTTACTTTCCTTCTGGTTCAAGCGGATACAAGCATATGGAAGTCTGTCTATTAAGTAGCTATTCGTAAAGTACAAGTAATTTGTCAGCAAAATAGTTTTGAAAATTATGAGGTGTCAAAATAAAATGTTGTTTTTTTTCTTGCATTTAGAATAATTATAGCTATTTATATATTTATAAAATGGTATAAAAATTGGAGAACATCAGGGAACAATATATAAAGGTATATACATGTATTTTTACGTATTTTATAGAGTGTGGTATCTAGTATCATTTTTACCTTTAAAATGGAAATATTATTTGTATAATAACATAAACTATTTGTTTTATAATAATTTATTTTTTTACAGTCAAATATATAAATTAATCGACTGACGATGGGATGTGTCAGTGTAAAAGTGGAAAATACCGTAAGAGCAAGATCTGGTCGTTCTAATCCAGGTAATGTTAAATTTAAAACTTTATTTTTCACCAACCCTGACTTCCACTCCCATTTCTCAAAATTGTCATTTTATCTTTTCATATCTTCAGAAGATGTTATTATTTGTGACCTGCAACTTTATTTAGAAGGTAAATTACTTCACAAAACACCTCAAGAGGTAGAAATTGCATATCCTCACAGAAAAAAAGAGGATTTTACCTCATGCATTTATAATTACGTCGCAAAAACACCTCACGTGGTAAAAGATGCGTTTCCTCACAGAACAAAGAGGATTTTACCTCATGCATTTATAAGACGCAATAAATACCTTACCATTGATGGAAATATTATTTGAAAATGACATTTTAGCGATAAACTGCTTTGACGAACATATTAATTACTTGGCCTTGTGAAATCCGGTTAACTGCCGATAAAATAACTTAATATGTTTATCCTTGCGAAAGGCGCGCATGCGTTAATAAGGACGTGGAGAAAACGAAACTATATGCTTTTCAAGTTAAATTAAGAAATAAATGAAAATAAATGACACTCAATGTAGCTTGTAGCTAACAAATAATCATGTATTCCTGTACTGTACGACAGTAGTAATGGTTACATAGCTCGCACAATTAGGTTAAAATTAAGCAAAACATTGTCAATGAAAATAAACACTTTACATGAGGATTGGAATGCAATATTTCCCACGCTACCCGGAGATCGGACCAAAAAAGCTCGTTATGCATAATGACTGTTATTATGGTTAATGTAGCTATAGAAATACAATAAAATAGATAATTTCACTAAATTTGTGATGGATCAATACAATTCAATAATTACACCAATTTAATTAAAGAAATTGTCTGTTTGTAATCATTGTAAAAATTGTAAACAAATAATTCTGTTAAAAAATACATTCCTGAATGTTATATAGTTATTTGGTTTCTGGACAGGGAATGTGAGGATATATTGCCGGTCTGGGTGTCATATTACCCGAGCCGCAGGCGAGGGATAATATGACACCCAGACCGGCAATATATCCTCACATACCCTTTCAAGGAACCAAATAATTGTTTTATAATACTTCAAAGACTTTTTCAGACAAAAAATAAGAAAATATCGATTTTTCATTTATTTCGCTTATCTAATGCCGCACGGCATAATTCCCCTCTGAGAACCTCAATTACATGTCTGACGTCATTAATTTACCTGCATGACGTCACTTCTTTAACACTCAATGACACTTGACTTGAATTTAACTTGAAAAGCATATAGTTTCGTCAAGACCTTATAGAGTCGCTAACTTTCTTACTAGATAATATTTATGTTAGATTCGGTACCTCTATTTATAAACAAGTAATAGGCATCCCAATGGGTACTAATTGTGCACCCCTTGTTGCTGATCTGTTTTTATACTGTTATGCAAGAGACTTTATGTTATCTCTTTCTACTGAACATCAAGATGATATAATTACAGCTTTTAACAACACCTCGAGGTACCTTGATGATTTATTAAATATAGACAATAACCATTTTCCATTACTTGTTAATAAGATTTATCCTAAAGAACTACAACTTAACAAAGCGAACACTTCAGAAAAGCAAGCAAACTTTCTCGATCTAAATCTGTCCATTGAAAATGGTTATGTCACTACTAAAATTTATGATAAAAGAGATGATTTTAATTTTAATATAGTAAATTTTCCGTTTTTAGACGGCGATGTTCCCCGTGCAACATCTTATGGGGTTTATATCTCACAGCTTGTTCGCTTTTCAAGAGCTTGCAACAATGTTAATGATTTCAATGAACGTAATCTTTGCATTACAGAAAAACTTTTAAAACAAGGTTATCGGTATCACAAATTAAGGAAAACCTTTTGCAAGTTTTATCGCCGATACCCAGATTTAATTCATAAATACGAATGCAGTTTAAAATCACTTTTGCAACAAGGTATGTCACAACCAGTTTTTATGGAGATTTAATTTATAAACTTAAAAAGATAAAAGGCAGTGTTAATTTCTCCCGGTTATTCGTAAAAACCATCTGTAAATTTAAAAAGAAAGGTTACCAACATGATATTTTACAGCGCTCTGCAGGCCTAGTGATTAACCCTTCTACAGTTGATCATTATGCTTACCTCTTTGATTGCACGACGGTGGCAGGGGTTTAAGAGTTTATGAAGGTTAATGGGGAAATCTTTTCTTAAAAGAACCTAGAAGCTCGATTTGTTTCTTTTATCCCTGTCATCGTGTTCTTGCTGATTTTACTCCAGATGCTCTGGTCTCGGAAAGATCATTGAGTACCCGCCCTTTGGCTTTGCAATGCTATTAGCTTCTTATGTTTTTATGTTTGTATGCTTTTGCATACAACATTGTTGAGCTGATGGGTGGGTTGGAGTTATTTCACCAAGACAATTTGTACTTGTCTTGTGATACGAGAACCTGTTGGGGCAAGTGTGAGGTTGGTGCACCCTAGAACCTGGTTTAAACCCCCAGTGGCAATTTGATTTGCCACTGACCGTTCCAAGGCGGTAACCCCTCGGGTTCTCATTTTTGTTTTTTGTTAGTGGCGTCCTTTTTGAAACTGATTATTTTATTAACCATGCTCTCTCCCCCTCTCTTCTTCTTGACTGTGTGGGGAGGCTGTTGTTTTCTGAATGTGGCAATTCCTGATATGCATATTTCACCTTTTTAGAAATTTAATGGATTATCGATTTGATATTTATTTACAAAATTTGACAATAATCTGATCGTTTTCAACGTTAAAACATAACACAATATTTTCTGTAACAATTTTAGTAATCCCAAAGCATACCGCTTTATAATTTACAAAATCGGCTTCAAATTATGCATTTTTCCGGAAATTCAAAACAAAATGGCGGACGACAACAAAAGGTGGGAGGCCAGAGGGGGAAATTAAGGCACGTGCGTTCATATCTACGGCCGAGCCGTAAATACGGATATACATCAACGTCAAATTATCCAATCAAATTCAAGCAAATTTCTTTGCAGTATAATAAACTATCTTGCTTTTTTATTGTTGCTGATCTGTTCTTTTCTTCGTAACAAGACTTGTTTCTTGCACACTTAATAGATTGTGGTTCCTGCACGAACGGTGGTCTCTCTCTCTCTCTCTCTCTCTCTCTCTCTCTCTCTTTCTCTCTCTAATCTCTCTCTCTCTCAAAATCTCAAAATCTCACTGTGTACATTAAGATCTGTTTATTAATGTCGGAAGGTTAGTTCGTTGCAATCCTATCTCACTAAATCTTACTACAAGGAACATTCTTTCGGTGATCCCTAAAATTAGGCAGTCTGTTGTTTGAATAAAATTATCTTCTTTACTTTTTAATTATATTTAGCTTAAATTCATTGTATCGAAACATCCAGCAAACTTAAATTTTGTTTTCTGACTACAGCTCCTGTGGGCATAACTCCCTAAAAGGAAGTAACACGATGCTTTTTATAGATTTGTGTAAATAATTGCGTCGAATACATGTATATGTGAGATTGTGTGTAAACGCCCTTGCATTTGGAATTTCATTTGTGACAGAGACCTGGCAAAATAATATGGCACGTTATGTTACAAGTTATGTACGGTGCTTAGATCTGTTCATTTATGTCTGAATGTTTGTTCGTTGGTTTAATATATAAAAAAGATGTAAGAACTGTCTTGCTGGAGTAAACTTCCTGGTGAAGAAAGATCAACATATGTATTTTTCAGGGTTTCAGTAATGTTATTCGTTTAACATCTTCACTGTTGGTTGGACCTTCTAAAAACCATATCGAAATGATGCAAGTCGGTTTCCCGGTCAAGCAGATGCATTTAAATACTTGCAAGTGTTTGTTCTCATTACATACATAATGTACACTCGCTTGAAATGGTGTTAAAGATTTTAATGAACGTAATCTATGAAAACATTCAAAACAAGTTTATCGTTATCACAAATTAAATAGATTAACAACGCCGAAGGCAAAATTTAAAATGCATGAAGTACATCGTTGGGTGTGATTGAACAATATCCAAATCTATATTGGCGGAAGTTGAAACCACTCATCTCAAAACTGGCAAAAATGTAATAACAAAGGTAATTTTAGAAATGAAGGACAATCTTTTGCAAGTTTATTGCCGATACCCAGATGTAATTCAAGAGTACATGTGCAATTTAACATCAGTATTGCAACAAGGTAGTTCACTGTTAGTTTTAATTTTTTGAGTTTAGAAAATAAAAGGCAATATTAATTACTGCAGGTTATTCGTAAAAACCATCTGTACATTCAAAAAGAAATGTTACCAACACATGCTATTCTACAGCGATCTGCATGCCTGGTGATTAAACCATCTACAGTTGATCATTTTGCTCTCCTCTTTCATGCATGGCGGTGACAGTTGTTTAATTTTATGAAAGTTAATAGGGAAATCTTGAAAAAAAGAAACCAAGAAGCTCGCTTTGTTTCTTTATCCCTGTCATTGTGTTCTTGCTGATTTGACTCCAGGTGCTCTAGTAACGGTAAAATCGTTAAGTAGACGTCATTTGGCTTTGAAAAGATATTCGCTTCTTATGTATAATATGTTTGTGTGCTTTTGCAGGCAACATGTCGCATATCGAGCCGATACGTAGGTTAGAGTTAAATCACTAAGGCAACTTGTATTTATTTGTTGATATAAGAAACTGTTGTCACTGGGGGTTTACACCAGGTTCTAGTGTGCATCAACCTCACACTTTCCCCAAAAGGTTCTCATATCACAAAACAAGTTGTCTTGGTGAAATAACTCCATGTCAACCATCAGCTAAACAATGTTGCATGTTTAAAAGAAGATATTCCCATAAACCTTCATAAACTTTTAATTAAACCCCTGCGAACGTCGTGCAACGAAAGACGTAAGCATAGTGATCAACTGTAGATGGGTTTGTCATAAGGCCTGCAGAGCGTTGTAGAATATTATGTTGTTTACCTTTCTTTCTGAAATTACACATAGTTTTTACAAATAACCGGGAGAAATTACCATGGTCTTTTCATAAGTTAATCAATAAAATCTCTATAGATAAACTGGCTGTGAAATACCGTGTTGCAATAGTGGTTTTAAACTGCACCTGTATTTTTAAAATTAAAACTGGGTATCAGCGATAAAACTTGCATAAGATTTTCCATTAATTTGTGATACGATTACCTTGTTTTAAAAAGTTTTTCTGTTATGCAAATATTATGATAATATTACGTTCATTGAAATCATTAACATCATTGCACGCTCTAGAAAGCTAACAAGCAGTGAGATATAAACCTCGTAAGATATTGCATGAGGAGCATCGCCGTCTAAAAACGAAAAGTTTACTATGTTTAATAGAAAATTATCTCTTTTATCATATAGTTTAGAAGTGACGTATCCACTTTGAATAGAAAGATTAAGATCAAGAAAGTTTGCTTGCTTATCTTAAGTGTTCGCTTTATAAAGTTGTAGTTCATAAGTATAAAATATATTTACCAGAGATGGAAAATGATTGGTCTCAACCATTCTCTAACGAAACAACAACACTATTTTGCAATGACGAGACGCATTTATTCAAGTTAAAGGTTGGGGAATGCCCAGTAACATGACAACATCAAAATAATATATGTATCAATAAGAAACATCTTCCCTTGACATAATACATAACTTAAGTCTCAACCTAAGACTGCTTTACAATGAACTTTCAAAGCACATTTATAATGCTTTCAACACATATAAAAAGATATTTGTGGGAATATTTAAGCATGGTACAGTCAACTTCAAACTCTTAACATGAGCCCCGACATTTTTCAACTCCCAACCAAAACAATACTGCCCTTATGAAGGTCTGACTGTGAACGCCAACCGCTCACGTAAAACCCCTCCCTCAATAGTCACTTTTTAGAAAGAGGAACCATGTTTATGTAGCAATGCACGAATCGCATATGAAATGTGATTCTCGGAACGTTCCTCAAATTATCGGAACTACAGAACCTCTCCTGTCATGCTTGAATACATTGTGTCTTTTATTATACTAATAAAATTTAGACCACTTTAGAAATGTCTACGAGCTGTAAGTGATTGATAAAATATTAATGGCTTCTTATGATTTTAAACTTTTACTCGTGACGGAATTCGAAAAAATATTCAAGATCAAGATCAGAAACACTTCCGGTGCTGTTATAATTAATCCTTATTCCGGTTTTCTGCAAATTTCCCGACTGCTATGGTGGCTGATTTATGCCATTTCGTTTTTTCGTTATTTCGCCGCAAAATAACGCAAAGCGAAAAGACGAAATAACGAAAAAACTTCACGCGAAAAAACGAAATAACGAAAAAAAAAACGCCACACGCGCGAAAAGACGAAATAACGAAAGAACGCCTCGCGAAATAACGAAAAAACGCTTTTTTGCGCGAAATAACGAAAAGTCGCCGTGCAAAAAACCCGTCAATTTAACTGTACAAAATAGCATTCTAACTAGCTTCGCCTTGCGTTTTTTCGTTCTTGCGCTTGGCGTCTTTTCGTTATTTCGCTTGGCGTCTTTTCGCTCGGCATTTTTTCGTAATTTCGAGTGGCTTTTTTTGTTGTTTCGCCAGGCGTTTTGTCGTTATTTCTCGTGGCGTTATTTAACTTTGAGTCTTTTCGTTATTTTGCCTAGAGTCTTGCGTCATTTCGCTTGGCGTCTTTTCGTTATTTCGCTTGGCGTTTTTTCGTTATGTCGTCTTTTCCCGTGGCATTTTTGTTTTGTTATTTCGTCTTTTCGCGTGGCGTCTTTCCGTTATTTCGCTTGTCATTTTTTCATTATTTCGTATTTCGCGTGGCGTTTTTTTTCGTTATTTTGTCATTTCGCGTGGCGTCTTTTCTTTATTGCGTAATTTCGTTGTGTCGTCTTTTCGCGTGGCGTCTTTTCGTTATTTTGTCTTTACGCGTGGCGTCTTTTTGTTATTTCGCTTGGCGTTTTTTCGTCTTTTCGTGTGGCGTCTTTTCGTTATTTCGCTTGGCGTTTTAGCGTCATTTCGTCTTTTCGCGTGGCGTCTGTTCGTTATTTCGCTTGGCGTCTTTTCGCTCGGCGTTATTTTTTTTTTCGTTTGGCGTTTTTTTAGTCTTTTCGCGTCGGTTGACATGCGCAAAGAGTAGCAACAGTAAAGATGGACATATGGTTAAAACAACTATTCACCCACGGAATGAGGGACGGACTGACAGACGGACGGACGAAGACCATTCCTATACCCTCCCCCCCCCTAACGCTACGCGGCGGGGGATAAAAATGAAAAGGCAGAGGCGGTCCAAATGATCCTTTCCTACCACCACCACCAAAGTTTTGATTGGTGCGAGTTTTGAGAAATAAAAGTTAAAAATAAGAAATACAGGCGAGGTGTGATAGACAGGTACTTGAATTTCCACCCAATCCCAATAACAAAAACATGCGTTTGTTTGAGTTTATAAACAAATAAAATTAAATAGAACCCCGCGAGTCGGATGTGTCGCCTAACGAAATTTTTGTTAGTCGACATAACAAATGTTAATTGTTTTTGTTGTACAGTTATTACATTGTATCAATGTATTTGCACAAAGTTCACATATACTCAACAAAAATAAAAAGTATCCATTTTCCTATCTTCAAATTTTGTAAAATCTGAAATTGAAAACTCAAAATTCTATATGTGACAAATTTTGCATTTCTGTTATCATTTATAAAGAGATAAAGTTTTCTTGAAAATCTGCAGCCACAACTTTGTTATCTCTCCTTTTGTTATAATGAGGATTCCAGGAAAAACTCAATAGTTCTTAAAAGAATTTACATGTATTTGAAATGAATGGTGTTCTCCACCTCTTGCGAGCAATAAAATCACAAACATTCATCAATAAAACAAATAGTCAAACAACGCTGGAAATTCCAGCCATTTCCAATTACCTCCCTTTTAATTGAATATGTAGTGTTTTGTAATTAGTTATAAATTGTTATTCGACTGGCAGTTGCTAAGTTCTTGGTGTGGAAGATTATGTTCATGAACAAATAAACTTAAAAACAACTGATATTAATTATCAAAACACCATTCTAAGCGTCCGTGATTAAATGAAAATGTGTTAATGAGAATATAAGCATAAAAAGTGGATACTTTTTATTTTTGTTCAGTATATAAAATAACATTTTAATTGTCTCTTTGCAAGAAACATTCACTGCACGTTATGCCCTTGGCAAGAAATGCGCTAAAATCAATCAACGGGAATAATTTAAAAGAATGAAACGAAATGATCTATAAAGTCAATCAAAGGGGAATAATTTAACGACATTAATGGAACAAAATATGAGCAATATTGTCGCAAAGTATACTTAACACTGCTTTTATGAAACATGCATACCAAGTTTGGAGTCATTTAAACATTCGGTGACGTTGTTGCACTCCGGACAAGGAATGCTCTTTAAAAATCAAAGGAAATTAATTCATAAACAGAACCATGTAGAGTTACGGTTCTTGTGCAATGCACTTCGAGTTATTGCAAGAAACATGCAGTCATTTGAAACTATGGTGACAAAGTTAACGAAAAGACGAAACGCGAAAAGACGAAATGACGCAAAAATGCCAAGCGAAATAACGAAAAGACGCCCAGCGAAATATCGACAAGACGCAAAGCAAAGCGAAATAACGCCACGTGAAATAACGACAAAACGCCAGGCGAAACAATGAAAAAACGCCAGGCGAAATAACGCCGAGCGAAAAGACGCCAAGCGAAATAACGAAAAGACGCCAAGCGCAAGAACGAAAAAAAAAACGCCAGGCGAAGCTAGAAAGAACGCTAATTTATACAGTCAAATTGGCGTTTTATTGCACGGCGACTTTTTGTTATTTCGCGAAAAATAGCGTCTTTCCGTTATTTCGCGAGGCGTTATTTCGTCTTTTCGCGTGGCGTTTTTTCGTTATTTCGTCTTTTCGCGTGGCGTTTTATCGTTATTTCGTCTTTTCGCTTGGCGTTATTTTGCGGCGAAATAACGAAAAAAAACAACGAAATGGCATAAATCAGACACCATAGACTGCCGTCTGCGAAAACATTTAATTTATCAGAAGTTTATCAACTAACAGTAGGGTTTGTCTTAAAAATCATTAAAAACTTTCAATTTCTTAGTGAATTGAACTTCTCGTGACGCGAAGAAAAAGTAAAACATCCTTTAAACACGTTTTCTCATGGGCTGTTATGCATTTATCTGCTTTTTTTGTTTCTATCAAATATTGAGCTTTTAAGGTTTTAGAACTGCAATATTCACTTTTTCTGAATGGTATTCTGTTGTTTTCATTTCCATGTACATTTATTCAGACATATAAACAAGAGTTTAAAAAAAACCTTTACCGCGCGTAACTCGAGAAATTCAGTATTTAAGAAGGGGCCCTCTGTTTTGAAAAATAAGCTGTAAAATCAAACATACTAGAAGCTAAGATCATCTCCATTTCTTTGAAAGATTTTAAAAAATTATGATATAAAGGCTAATTGTTAAAAGGACACATACCTGAACAGGAAAAACAAGCATTTTGTTTGGAATTTATTTCTAACACTTTCTAAATTGAGTTTTTTTTAAAGTGCTCCCCAGCTTCGGAAAGCCCCGGTCACAACCCGCCGGGCGTCTTGTTTGACCGTACGTGTTCTGCGGAGGTTACGTTTGCGGCGCATGTTGGTCCGACGTGGCAAGAGCAGAGAGGACGCACGTCACACTCACGGTTGCGCAAGGTGTGAATACGTGGCCCGCACGCCACGTCTGGGGGTAAAGGTTGCGTGCATCGTACTTTCCGTAGGTGGTAAGTGAGTTATACGTGCTTACAACGCAAGATCTCCGCGCGATTTCCATGTCAACGTATGGAGGCAGTACTGCTCACGTACGGTGTTCTTACTCGTTCGCCCGAGTGCAAGTGCGTTAAACGTGAGTTTATTTCGGTCGCAGTTGGGTGATATATATTAGGACGACCTATCGATACTCGATATATATTTTATAAACCGCAGAGCTCCGTGCGCACACCGTGCGTTGTAAGGGCGGAGCAAGTACTTGCTCTGTATATCCGCCTAACTTCTGTGCACGTTTTTGACTGTTGAACTTCAGCACTTCACCGTCTCGTTTTCATTTTATTGGCCTACATATAGGTACCTAAGGCCCAGACCAAACGGTTAAAAAACCAAATAATCGAAGGGCTTGGTTTACGAAATCTCATTTTTTGATACCCCCTCAAATTAAAAAAAAAAAAAAGAAATACGCAAGCAATCAGCTAAGCTGGTTAAAATTTGACTTCAAAAAAGTAATTTTGGCAACCGTAACCATAGCAACCAAAGCGTTATATTATAGGGAAAAATCATCGTGCAAACGCATAAAATTACTTTTATAAGAAAAGTATCACAAAAAAAACTGTTCAAATATAGAAACAATAAAACAGCAACATTTTTCCTAAATGAAAGTACACATCGTTATTCTGTTGCTGCACTTTAAAAAAATCAGCATTTTGTAGTATATATCATTACATTATTTCAGTTTCCATTGCTACTAAACTGCTAAACGAAAATGAAGAATAATAACATGTATTTCCGAATTTTTAATACTATTGATTATACCCTTTTTCCAAAAATTTACCTCACAATTTTGAAAAATGAAGAAAAAGAAAAAAGTTCCTCTCCCGAGGATTGAACCGGGTCCGTCAAAATGACGAGGTCTGATCGTTACCATTGCGCCACAGACGATTAATCAAAATTAACTCAATGGTTTTTTTTTGTTCATCTACATTCTTATTTTGATTATTTTTTATGAAAATATTTATTTACGTTACACCAATTTCATATCCGCATTTTTTATTATTTGATTTAGTTATTTATGACGTCATTATTTGCGGAAACACTTAGAGTAGACTCCTTTACGAAAAAAAGTATCAACCGGAAACGTACGAATCGGCGTCCGGAAAACACGCAGTGACGGTATAAGTCGATGTTTGGCGAAAATATTACAGTTCTAAAACCCTGTTTAAAACAAAAAAATCCACGTTTATTTTACCGAGAAAATTTATAATTCACTGGAAAAAATAAATTAAATAAACATATTCATCGAAATAAACATCGTTTTGCAACATTTAAACCAAACAACACCAGATTTGTGTTTTCTAACGATAAATATAAAGTTTACTTTCTAATATTTCTTTTATCAACCTTTTTGATGTTGTCCCGGTTAGCTCAGTTGGTTGCGGGGAAAGAATTGCAAGCCTACGCGCTGTCGCCGTCACGGTGCGGGTTCGTTCCCAACTAGAAACGCTATCGTACACTGAGCCAAAATGAAAATTAGACAAAATAACATGGAAAACTCCTCTTACATTAACGATGCCAGTGAATGCAAATATATGATGTAATTTGATCACTAATGTGTTTTATAGATCGTTTTAAAAAAGGAAACAAAGAAAAAAACGTGGTTTTCGAAAAATAAGCGTTGGATTTTATTCGTTATTTATAAAATGGGAAGAAATTTTAAGAAAACCCGGATATTTAAGTAACTGTATCTTATTTCTCTGCATCAGTGGGATTTATTTCTTTGCATCAGTGGGAGTTAAAGATTGTGTTTTTCCTTCTTTACATGCCATATCCTTCTTAATGTTACAGTCAAATAATAGAGATAGATAGAGAGAGAGAGAGAGAGAGAGAGAGAGAGAGAGAGAGAGAGAGAGAGAGAGAGAGAGAGAGAGAGAGAAAGAGAGAGGTGTTTTATTCCACATTTGATAAAATACAAATACAACATTTGAAGTAGTTCCTGACGACCAATGATCAAAATAACATAAATATATGCACTATATCATTTTTACATGTCAATGGCGGCATGTTGAGCTAACAAAAGAGTTACCAAATAAGTACAATCATTACCGGTGCATAGTTTACATAACTCGAATTTGTCAAACAAGTATGAAGCTGAATACTCCACAGGAAAATTTACCTCATATAGTCTTTTTAAGTATTATAAACCTTTTCAAAAAGAAATAATTACAAACATGGGTATAACCTACAGCTATGGTTATTAAGCAACAACAACTACAGAAAGGAACAAACAAGAACAAACCAAAACTCGCATACACGCAAAACATCATTCGTTAACAGTGCGGATGGTTGTGCTCTTTGAGCTCTTTGTTTATGAATTTCAAAAGCGTTATAAACAAATGAAGCTAAATTTTTAACTAATTGAGGATTGTCTGATGATAAATATTCAATTAATTTGTACATGTTAGGTCTGGTGTAATTAGAAGTAGGTATGAATCTCTTTCTAATGTTATTGTATAAATTACGTTCAAACAAAAAGTGAAATTCATCTTCCAATTTTTGACAATATGATCATTTTCTTTCATTAGTAGGAATACTGACAGGACGGTGCCATCTTCCCACTTCAAATTGTAGTCGATGAGGAGCCACTCTATGTCTTGTTAATGCATAACTGTATTTTGGTATATTTATAATATTCAAATAATGTTTAAAACCGAAAGTGTTAAAGTTTCTGTAAAATATAGCTCTACTAGAGTCTGTCAATCTCGCATTCCAATTTTGTATGAATGTGTCACTAAGACGTTGTTTGAGAATTGATAAGAATAAAACATGATCGCCAACAGTTTGTGATAGCTATATTTCGTTGAAACCCAATTCGTACAAAGTGTTTCTTACCAGTGCAGCCCAATTAATTTTGTTTGGTCTAGCCTCAATATCATTTAACATCATCTTGTAAACTGCCGATGTGTATTTCCTTTGAGAACCGTTTAATATTTTTATCCAATACTTAATTATTTGAAAAAGTCGTCGTGACTGATAATTTATCCTGCCTAACTCTCCATATATGAAATCATTTTGGGTCGTTACCTTAACATTAAGAATTGATTTACAAAATTGAAGATGAACTCTTTCGATTTGTGAAGCCTGACAGAAACCCCATATCTCACCGGAATAATTGAGAATTAGATAGATCAGCTTATCAAACAAATCTAGAAGATGCTGAGTGCTGATTTCAATAAATTTAAATAGATACCCTTTGAGTTTAAAAAACAGCTTTTTGAGCCTGTGAAGCCAGCGTTTTTTGGGCCTCTGAAAATGAACCACCTGATGTAAATACTACAACAAGATAGCAAAACCTGTTTACAATCTCCGGGGTAAAGTCCTCCTTTTCTAAATATAATAACTTTTGTTTTATCTTCGTTCACTTTAAGTTTCCATCTATTACAAAATTCGTACAAAATATCTAAACCTTTCTGTAAATCATTTGGTGTTTGTGACAAAATAACAATATCGTCAGCGTATAATAATAAAAATAGTCTGAGCAACCCAATGTCGACTCCTTTGAAACCGTTCAATATGAGCTCTTCTTCTAAGTCATTAATTTACATTGAAAAAAGAAACGGTGATAAACTTCCACCTTGCCTAACACCTAATAAACATTCAAAATTATCGCTTACATTCCCCCAACTTTAACTTTTGACTTCACACAACTGTATATGGACTTAATAATATTTAAAATTTTACCTCTTATGCCAAGTTTTATTAATTTGTACCAAATATTCTCTCGGACA
This sequence comes from Corbicula japonica, assembly GCA_038501625.1. NCBI lineage: Eukaryota > Metazoa > Mollusca > Bivalvia > Venerida > Cyrenidae > Corbicula > Corbicula japonica. The sequence continues at coordinate 68,478 of JAZAYU010000300.1, forward strand.
ATATAATCAAACGCCTTTGAAAAGTCGAAAAAAACACAATATAAACGTTGATTGTTGTTAATAAAATGATTAATTAAACCAATGGCATGCAATACATATAGATTATCAGAAGTGCCCATGACTGATTAGAAAAACAGGTATTAAGTTTTTGTTTTTCTTCAATATATATATAGATAAAACCCTCCAAATCGATCCATATTATTGACGGCTTACAAAACATTTTATCTTAATTTAAATGTTTGTTTTCGGATAAAAGGGCAGTTCGAAGAGGAGGTGCTAAAACTGTAGCTATTTCAAATGTAATTTTACTGTTAAATCAAATGTTAACGACAGACAATTGCAAATAACATCCATTCTGATGTGAACTAACAAACTGATAATTTTATATACCTTTTGTCTTTAAATTCTCATAACTGAGTCATTCCGAAGTTGAACAGTTAGAATGGCCTTTAAAATACTTTTTTGATCACAATTGCTCTAAAATGCGAAACAAAAGCAAATACAAAACATTGATAGTAAACAGTGCATCCAGATCGTTTTAAATGATTGCTAAACGTTTGCAGCATAAATGGGTAAAAACTTCATACCCACTTGGTTTAAATCATAACTTGTTTCAGGAAGGCAACATTAACAAAAAATCCTGATAATGACGTTTTTCAATTGCTTGAAATACGAAAACAAAAATCGAGGTCGCATTGGAATAGGACTTATGGTAACATTATAGGAACTCGAGTGCCCGTTGTTCCATTCATGACATTCATGGTATTTTAAATATAATATAGCAAACCTGCTATGATTTACCTAAGAACATAGTTTAAACTTACCGTTCAAAGACGGCGAAATCACGATCTCTTTTTCGTTTATTGTTTGTGGTGTCACATTTTTTGTATAATATTTTATAAACCCATGCTTTTTTCCTCTCTGCTATTTGACTGAATGGGATGAGTTTGTGTTTTCTGAGTGTGCAAATTTCAAATATGGACATTTCACCATTTTATCGGATGTTTTTTTTTTCTAAATCAAGGATATAAAAACTGGATGGAGAAGCCGATGACATTTTTTATAAGAAACTCAATTTATGAAAAAAAAGAAACGTAAATATCTGGAATCGCCAAACTAAAAAAAAAAGTTTCTTCACGCAGACAAACAGTAGAGCGGAAAACAGAGCACGGGTCTTTAGAATACCAATTCCATAAAAGACACCACAAACAATGATCAAGAGAACTTTTTGGATTACCGCCTTGGAACGGTCAGATGCAAAACAATTTGTACTGGGGTTTAAACAAGGTTCTATGGTGCACCAATCTCACACTTCCAGCAGGTTCTCATAAAAAACTCAAGAACATGCAATAGTGAATTTAAACTGCTACTATTACTGAATCAAACCGAGCCTGCAATATTTTTATATTTGTCGTATTCGGAGGTCTTCAAAGTTCCCTTTTCATCTATTATGAGGTAAATCTGTTTTTAGCGATAAAACTTTCAAAGCACTAAGGTGTTTTTATATCGATAATTTTATTACCCAATCTATCTTTTCCTCTACGTATTAGCTGTGTACGGTTGCAGTCCTCTGAACTTTGTTATTCTAGATATACATATAAACTATAATGACTCTTGGTTACTGCACCCTAGAACCTGGTTTAAACAATGAACGTTATAAATCATTCACTTGGAATCATTTTTGTTTATTGTGTCGTTTCAAATCTATCATTATTACAAACGCTTTCTCTCCTTTCTCTCTTCATTGTGGCTGTGTGGGGAGGCTGCATTTTGTCACTATGACTATTTCTGCTATGCATTTCTTTTCTTTTGAAATAAAAGTAAACTGCGTACGTATTAACAGCATTTATTTAGACTGAAATAAATCGATTTTCATGTTTAGCGATCAATAAAAAATCCCTTTTTTATACGTTTTTGTGTAGAGTTCATCTTTCGTGATAGATGAAATGAATGAAGAATGCTAATCAAGTGATTGTGAACATATAAGCTGATGTTTAAGTATGTTTCAAATGAAGGCACAATCTTAAATGCAATGTGCATTTCTTTTACAGAGACGTATAGAGCTAATCGTTCGGAAGTGAATTCTTTAACGGTAAAACAAAATGACTTTCAACCTAAACTTCCTAATGCAGTCACATCTCCAAAAGAGACACAAAAAGAGAATCGACGGCTTAGTTCTGGAGCAGTAATTTCTTTATCAAGAAAATACACTGAAATTCAGCCTTCAATCCATAATTCTGACGCATCACAAAAGGAGACACAAACAGACAATCAATCGGTATGTCTTACAGAAATACAAACTGAAGTTAAACCTACAGTTCCTCCTGCAGGAATATCTTCAAACGCAAAACAAAAAGACTGTCAACGAACAGGGCATTCTGAAAACATGTTATCAAAACGCAAAGAAACAAACTATCAAGAAGCTTTTCATATGGAAGTGAATTATCTAATGGGGAACCAAACTGACCGTCAACCTACAGTTCCTCCTGCAGAAATGTCTTCAAAGGAAACAAAAACAGATTTTGTTTCAGACAAACCTATAAATGCTCACGAAGAAAAAACACTTATTATAAAGATAAAACCGGGCAATAAATGGACATGGTCTCAGGAAGTAATGCCTTTAAAAGAAAATAAAACAGACTTCCAAATTACATTTGATAATACAGACATATCACCTAAAACGACACAAAGCGACAATAAAAGAATCAGTACTCCGGCTGGGAATTCTTCTACAGGAAAACAAACTGACTTACAACCTTCAGACAAATCATTGCAAATGACAAAAACAGACGATCATTGGACACGTCTTCTGGAAAGACAAATTGACTGTCATCAAACAAGGAAATCTGAAGACATGTTACCAAAAGAAACAAAAACAAACTATCAAGAATCTGTTCAAACAAAAGTGATTTCTTCAACAGGAAAACAAACTGACTTACAACTTACCGACAGATCGTCGCAAAGGCCAAAAACAGACGACCATTGGACAAGTATATCGGAAAGACAAATTGACTGTCATCCAACAAGATATTCTGAAGACATGTTAACAAAAGAGACAAAAACAAATTTTCAAGAAGCTTTTCAAACGGAAGTGAATATTTTAGCGAGAAACCAAACTGACCGTCAACCTCCTGCAAAAATTTCTTCAAACGAAAAACAAACAGACATTGTTACTGGCAAACCTCCATTAGAGATTCCTATTATGAAAAAACAAAATGACATTCAAATGTCAATTCTTACAACTGATATAAAACCGAAAGAAAATCACAAGTCCCATCAACAACCTTTGATCTCCGAATCGCCAGGTTTTCTTTCTGTGAAGTCGCATGACTCCAGTTCTACACGTTCCGGTGCGCTTGCAGTCAGTTCTTCCTCCAGCACTCAGCCATGGATTGAATTTCTTAAAAAATACGTAGCTCCTAAGCATATTACTGGATGTGCTGTTTTGTCCAATACACAAATAATTTTTGCCGACCAAATCGATGGTCTACATGTTTGGGACATTAAAACAAATCGTTCGGTGAAAAGAGCGAAATTTTGTACTAAGCCTTTTGACATTGCTGTTCTGCAAAACGACAATGTTGCTTTAACAGCACCAGAAAGTAAGGAAGTGCTGATTTTGAGAACAAACGGACAATTGCAAATTGTTAAATCAAGATACATTTCTAAAAAATGCTATGGTATTGCCGTGTATGAAAATCAATTATATGTTCTTTGTGCTGATTTCAAACCAAGCATTATTATACTTGATATAGAAACCTTGATAGAGCTAAAAGATATTAACTTACGAAAAACTGAATTTCCGTTAGAAAGTCCAAAATATATTGCTGTAGGAACAGCTCTTAAATACCTATATATTACCGATGACAAGATAGATTGTGTTGTATGCTTAACTTTAGAAGGGCAGGTAAAAAGTACGTACAGACATGTGACTATGCCACGAGGACTAGTGGTACTAGAGGATGGATCCCTTCTTGTCTGCTGTTCGGCTACCGGAAATATTCACAATATCTCCTCAGATTTAAAGCACGGACGAGCAGAAAGGAAAGACGGTTATTCTTTTCAATCCATGTGCTTACAGAGCAGGAGTAAGCTTATCTATGTCAGCGCCCAAAATTATGGTTTTTTGGCTTTTCAGTTAGAATTAAATCGCAACTGTTAATTATTTCCATATATTCAATGATAGCACATTATGCGATAAATTGAAATTAGTCGAAAATGCGTTGACTTACATAACGTTGTCAGAGAAATGATGTCATTTAAACATATTTGCCAATACAATCACAAGTCACCATCGTTTGAGATAGATCTAAATTGTACTGTTGTTTGTGTATTTATTTCAGATTTTCACTGTCCCTAGGCCCCAGTTTTCTAGAAACAAATAAAAATTGAAATATTTTGTCATAAGATGATATTTCAAACCTCAATGTACCTCTAAAAGACCTTTTTCGGCCTTGGAACATCTATTCCTGACTTTTATTTGGATGAAAAGGGACAAAAAAGGCAGATTTTGTGTTGTCCTTGAACTGGGTTCTAGTATTTACTATGAGATATTGCTCATGAGGTACGGTATATGCAGCATGTTTCACCTAAACCAGTGGCTATTAAGTCTAACTCAATGAAAAAAAACATACCAATAGTAGAATTTCAAGTCTGTTAAAATTACAAATCAATCGCCAGTGTCCCAAAATCTTAGGTAAGAACTGACTTTGACAACTTGCCCCAGGTACAAATATGTACAGTTTAAACCTTATTATGCAAATATAAACTCCTAAGAAATGGTATTTTGTGATTAAAATAGCTTTTATAGTGTATTATATGTTGAGGAAACACCATAGTTTACACAAAATTAAAATTAACATTGTTGCGTTAACTTTTCATAAGATACTGTTAGGATGTAACACTATCCTAAATGTAAGCATCCAATGCATGTTCAAAATAATCGAATGTTCTTTATTTACAACGTATGTTTTTAAATTAATTCATTAGACTGTTACCTTGGCTTCATTCCTGTTAACATTATTAATCCTTAGCAACTTAATAGAACTAGAAATTCATCAATATTTCGTCTGCATCTTGGTTCTTTTTATAACGTCCGCCATTTTGTATGTTACATGTAGCACGATTCCGCGAAATCCTACTTTCGTTTTGGACGTCATCAGTGTTATTACTATAAATAGGTAGAATTTTGTATATAAACAATTCAGTTTGGAAATTGATCTTGACCAGAACTGTTAGATACAGGTTTAAGAAGAAAAGATCGTAGAAAAAAATATAATGTCGGTTGAAAAGATGCAGGTACTTATTTTGAAATGAACTATATTATAGTCTGTTTTTGTATAGCCTGTTTCAAGAAATTAATTGGATTCTAAAAATAAATGACCTGAACTTTTAATAGAAATTCTTATACTATTATTATGAACCATTCCCGTCCTAACAATACGTTAACTTTCAATATGCTGTAAGACCTGAACTAATAAAGAAAGGAGGCAAAATGATATTCTCACAATAGACCTACCTCATACAGACATAACTGATCGCTCTTCTTTCTTCGAATAGAGTTACCTGCTCATCTTATAGCAAAATCACATAAATGTCAATAAGATACGTTAACGTAAGATACGTTAAGGTAGAACGCTCCCCAAAATTTATTTTCAGGGTTTCCTCGTGAAATTTCACATACATATAATTGAGCATATGCCTGATTTGAATATATGTTTACTTTTTACTATTCTGAGTCGTTTCGAAGCTACAGGCCTTCAAAGTATACTACTAATGTCATTTTGAGACATCTGTCAAAGCTCCTGCGTTCGAGCAACAAAAGCAGATATTTCAGTCAATTTTAAGTTGATTGCTGCGAAATTATAGCACTAAGTGCGTCTAACAAATGACTTCATGAACATATAATTTTCTTATCCATGGCTTACGTTAAACAACTTCAAATACGTCTTATAGTCAGAGACAAAATGGCGCCGCGTTTTGCTTAAATACTTTTTTCGTTGATCATTAAAAATTAATTTTTTGATTTTTAAACTGTATTTGTTAAAATTAATTTTCCATTTCAACTCGTTTAATATAAAAATTACTTTACCAGCTTCGTTTTCGCTTAATATCAATTTATTTTACCCCTGTATCTACTTTCATTCGACGATGAAACACTTACAAGTATGTTTAGGAAATTAAGTAATCCTGTAAATATATATATTTTTTTAATTAATTTAAAGAAAATAATTGAATTAGATAACTTTATGTAGTGTAAGAATTACTAATTTAGTTGAACTGCAGATATTATTACCAATATGAATTCAGATTATGGACCTCATAAGTCATAGCGTTGCGTTTGTGAACTTGAGTAAGATACGTTAACATATATAGTTAAAGAAATCTTTGTGTAAATGTGATGAATTTCTGATAAAAATGAAGAAATTATGAGTGAAACGAGTTCACATTATTTTGTTTTGGAACTTAAATAAAGTCGTTTTAGTATACTTAGTATATTCTTTAAAAATCAAAGGAATTGGTACTTGCGCCGATTGATAGAGTAAGATACGTTGTTCTTTTAAACTTTACTGGTGTTTTCATTTGATATGTTGCCTAAAGGGTGTTTTATTGTTAAAATATCCATTTTGGAAATATTTTGTTAGTTTGCATTTGTTATACTTCTGTTTTACTGCTTATTTTTTTATTTTAATATGTTTTCTAAAATAACAGTAAGATACGTTAAAATTTACTATGTACTAATTAAGCGACTTAACTGAACATTAATAGTAGTTTTTTGGCATTTGTACTAGATTATAAGGTGTGCGCATACCTTGTCTATTGCGCTTTGGTTGTATTATTTTATTTGATTAAGCATTACCTGATTAAAACGAATTGAAGTAGAATCACTTTCAATTTATTCGATCTTTTTCGTTTTTGTCTTTAAACAAATGACAAATAGAACTTTATTATGAAAGTAGCATGTAAATCTTTGTCACCAAGTGGATCCTTATACTGTGACATACCTTTAAGGAATAATTAATAAGATCTGTCATAATCATTGTTTGGCAGTGATTTGATTAAAACAACTTTAACGTATCTTACTTTGCTAAAATAGTAGGTTTGTTCAAGTCATAGTTACTCTCAGTATTAAACCATGACCAATCTCCGATGTGTGTTTTCTGGTTCCAAATACATGTACGTACATTTTTTAGTTTCTAATAATAATCATGCTGCACAGTTACTTCAGTTTTACTCATTTGTGAAAATCAAAATGTCCATTTAACTGACATTGAGTGTTGTATGCGTTAAAGAGGTATGCTCGTTTAGACCATTTTTCAAAATATTCAGATGGTTTTCATAATTTGCATGCTAAAAGATATTTCAATACCAAGCATGAAAATATAAAAAAGTGGGGGTCACCGTGCATTTTTTGAGATATTTTAATATTAAAAACACCACCTGTATTGAAAATATGGACACAAATAACAGTATGAAAAATAGGGGTTTACATAAAATAATTTGTTAATTGATATATTTAACACAACAAATGAAATAAATGCATATTTATTGTATCACCAAATAGTTTATTTTATCATATACATTAATTATTTTCACATTTCAAGTGTTTAAAGTATCGTAAATCATACTCACAACGAGGTAGACGATGTTTTCATGCAATGCATATTAACACTATGTAAAAATAGCATATTGTTCAAAAAACAACTAAATTTTACATTCCAGTCTATTCATATTTTTTAAGTTTTTAGTATGTAAGAGATCATGACTTAAACTAAATATATAAATGAAGAAATTGATAGGTCACCGTGCTAAATTTTTCTATACGGCTATCTAATTGATGAGCATTTCTCAGAAAAAGTAACAAAAGCAACAAAATATCATATACATTAAATTTTGCATTTTTTTTATTTTTTACTGATAAATGGTAACAGTAGTTTGTTATGTTCACCGTCTTTAATTGAAAATATGATTTGTAGAACATTTTAATGCTCATAAAATTGTATATAGTGTTAAAAGTTTGAGTTAATGCAGAATTACCTACCCACTTTTTATCATTTAATGTGTTTTTTTATGTATAGCATGATACATGAAAGCAACATTTCACTTGTTTATATACTAATTATCACCATGCCAAAGGATGATAATACAGATAATATTTTATGTCTTGTACAATCTTTTTATATGGCTGTTCTTGTGTCTGTCTGTCCCTGACAGTTTGAAACTTTAGTCAATAACTAAGGTATTTGGAGATTAATTTGGAAAACACATCAGCAGAAATGTTACAAATCACAATACAGATTGAGAGAAACAAAACTTTGTAATATTGTCACTCCAAGGTTTTTTTTCAAAGGTCACAAAAATAGAACTTTCCCCACAATTCTTCATTAAGTGTTGTTCTTAATTGGAATTCAAAATAACATGCCAAACTTGTGTAATATCATAAAATAAGTCTACAACTAGAGATGCACCCATAGGACACAGAAGGCCCCCAATATTAATTTTGAATATGTAAGCGATGATGACTTGGACCAAAAATAATAATAAAAGGAAAAATTGTTAGGTCTCCATGGAAAAATTTTCATTTTGGCTGTCTAAATGATGAGCAATTCTTTAAAAAAGCAACTAAATATCATACAAATTAAATAACCCGGTATTGCATTTTTAGGGTTTTAACGACAAATATTAACAGTGGTTTGATAAGTACACCATCTTTAATAGAGAAATCGATTTGTTGAACATTTTATGCTCCTATAATTCTATTTAATGTTAAGATCGTCAGTTAATGAAGAATTACCCCAACAACTTTTATTGTTTAATGTCATCCAATGTGTTGTAATATATAGAATGATAAATTAAAGCCACATTTTACTCATCAGTATACAAACTACTTGAAATGTTGACTGTTTTTGTTGTTGTAGAAATGTATGTTTATTTAAGCAATTGGAATTCCTTTATTCACAGATTGCATAAAACTTATAAACATAAAAGTAACATTATCAATGAGTCCCTTTATTTACAAACAATACATGGAATACTTAATTCTAATGAAATAAGTAAGATTTGTACAAAATACTGCCTGGTTTTCATTTCACAGACAAGAAGTAACATGTTTTGCCATATATGGCTTATTTCTGAGTAATTTTACACATCATATTATTTTTGTTACCAGTAACAAACGTACATTGTTCAAGTAACAAAAGGTAACATGAAGGAATGACGGACCAAAGAAATAACATTCTCGGTCTCAAAACGGTAACAGCCTTAGATACCGCAAGTTACAAGAGGGCACAAATTGAAAATGGTCAATTTAGAATAAAAGTTAAATTGCTTGTCATTTCTGTGCCTCTAGGTAACACTAGTAACAAAAGTTAACAACCTTATATACTTCAAGTTACAAGAGGGGCACAAACTGAAAATGGTCAATTTCGAATACAAGTCAAATTGCTTATCATTTCTTTGCCTCTAGGTAACACAAGTAACAAAAGGTAACAGCCTTATACATTTCATGTTCAAGAGGGGCACAAACTGAAAATGGTCAATTTTGAATAAAAGTCGAATTGCTTGTCAATTCTGTGCCTATAGGTAACACAAGTAACAAAAGGTAACAGCTTTATATACTTCAAGTAAAAGAGGGGCACAAACTGAATAATGGTCAATTTAGAATAAACGGCAAATTTCTTCTTATTTCTGTGCCCATAGGTAACACAAGTAACAAAACTCAACTGACTGTTATCTTAAAAAACACGAGCATTATGTTTAGAATTTATTTCTAGCACTTTATAAATTGAATTTCTTTAAGTGCACCCCAGCTTCGGAAATGCACATTTTTTTCCGAGCTGCAAAAATTAAGCCAGTTTTTATCTGTGATTTTTGTGCATGTTTAATGCAGTAAAATAATTATGTAAAACATAAAAATTATCTGCAATGTGTAAAGAATCAAGTAATAAAAAAATCAAAGAACTTCACCGTCTTGTTTTCATTTTATTGGCCTACAAAATAGGTACCTAAGGCCCAGACCAAACGGTTAAAATCCACAAAAACCAAAGGGCTTGGTTTACGAATACCCCCTCAAATTCTTTGAAAAACAAGAAATACGCAAGCAATCAGCTATGTTGGTAAAAATTAACCTCAAAAAAGTAATTTTGGCAACCGTAACCATAGCAACCAAAGCTTTCTTTTAAAGGAAAAAAAATCATCGTGCAAACACATAAAATTACTTTTATAAGACAAGTATCACAAAATTACTATTCAAATATAGAAAAATAGCAACATTTTCCTAAATGAAAGTACAGATTCCACAATCATTTTAGTTTCGTATCGTGATTCTGTTGCTGTATTATAAAAGAGTCAGTATTTTGTAATAATATCATTATAATATTTTAGTTTTCATGGCTACTAAATGAATATGAAGAATAATAACAATTATTTCCGAATTTTAAACCTATTGATTATACTATTTTCTCCAAAAAATACCTCACAATAATTTAAAAAAAAGAGGAAAAAGGAAAAAAGTTCCTCTCCCGAGGATTGAACCGGGTCCATCAACATGAAGAGTTCTGATCGTTACCATTGCGCCACAGAGGATTAATCAAACGCTCGTCAATTTCATATAAGGTGTATTCATCGCTGAGTGTTGTTCGTCTACAGTCTTATTTTGAGTATTTGTTATGAAAATTTTTATTTACTTTATATCAATTTTATATCCGCATTTTTTTTATTATTTGGTTTAGTTATTAATGACGTCATAATCGCGGGAAGACTCCTTTTACGAAAAATAGTATTAACCGGAAACGTACGAATCGGCGTTCGGAACACACGAATTAGTGACTGCATAAGTCGATGTTTGGAGGAAATATTACAGTTCCAAAACCTTAAGGACTTGCCTACCCCATTTTACATAAATTAATGCAAATATATGGTACGCCGTTGCTGCCTCTTCGTGATAATGGTTTAAGACTGTCAAGTTGTATGCTATGGCAGTTGTCATCGTACTGTGATTGATAAAAAAGGAAAATATCAAACTCTCCCTAACGGAAAAAATGCAGTTCCATCAAAATTTGCATATATAAATGTTATTAATATATGTTTATTTGTATACGTTAATAAAAGTTAGAACAGTTAAGAAAAAAGTTTGACTTAAAAAATCCCTAAATTCTGCAGCCAAAGACAAAAACAAAGACACTAAACATCAATCCTAGGGAAATGAGTTACTAACAACAATATCTAAGATTATCTTCTTTAATACATGTAAGAGATATTTGTAAAAGTGTGTTTGGACCTTAATTGCATGTTTGCGAAAATTGATGACAAAAATAACATTGTTGATTTCTCTCTCAGTAAATTAACCCGTTACCTATGTCATGCAGTGATTGTTACGTATATCAGGGCTATCTGATCAACCTTTTTTTAGGGGGGGGGTGTCCCGGTTAGCTCAGTTGGTTGCGTTGCAGGAATTGCAGGGCTAGGCGCTGTCGCCGTGACGGTGCTGGTTTGCTCCCTGCTAGAGACTCTATCATTCATAATCAAAAGTTCTTTTTAAGGATATTGGCTTTAATTTTGATACTGTGGGCTTTTGAACTGTTTTTTGTTTTGCGATGCTTCGTTTTGTGATTTCACTGTAAAATGTTTCTAAGGTCGCCATGTGGGTATGCCATGCCAAAGAAATTGAAGTTATCTTTAAAAAAGGTGAAATATGCATATCAGGAATTGCCACATTCAGAAAAAAACAGCCTACCCACACAAGAAGAAGAGAGAGGGAGAGAGCATGGTTAATAAAATGATCTGTTTCAAAAAAAGACACCACAAACAATTAACTAAAATGCGAACCCGAGGGGTTACCGCCTTGGAACGGTCAGTGGTCAATTTTTTTTTTTACTTCAGACATAATGGTGATTCACAACGGTCCAAATTTAGAGAAAAAATCTGATTTTCTTATTGAAATGATTTCATTCTAAAATATTTCTAAGGTTGCAATAGGATAACTATTGTGCTTGCAACGTCTGTATAAACTGTATCAGATCTCGTGGTAATCGCAGAACCCAGCTTACTTGAACACGCCTGTAGGCACAATAATACAGTTAAAAGGTGAGTGTGCCGTAGGATGTCTAAAAACCAGTTTTCACGAGACAACAACGGCGTTCCATACTCATTTCCTAATTACGAGCCTCGTTTCGAAGTGTCTGGTTTTTTAACGAACAATGTCTTCAGACGTACTGATCGCCTTTGCGAAATCAGAGCGTCTAAATGACTGAGACTAATTAATTTCAAAATTTCCGTTCTTGAAAACAGGTTGACCTTTGAGAGCATTGAAATCACTTGCTGTGAAAATCAATATTTGCCCGGTCTAAACGTTCTCTACCTGTAAACAAGGTTTAGCTTTCCATGCAATGACCAAGCAATAAGCTAAATAAACCAAACGGATAAAGACATGCTTTAAATTTAAAGTTCGAGGATAGTTTTACTTTTGTAAATTTTTAGGCAATAACATCAGTGTTAGGTAAGACGCTTGCATTTATATTGATTTTGTATGTAGAAAAAAAACACGCGTTTCACTGATGTTAACTGATGAGAGACGTTGCTAAGAACAATTGTAAAATTTAAAACCAAAAAAGAGCAAACATTAGTGAATAGTGAACATTTCACGAAATAACATAGAGCTTACTTTAACTATTTTCAATGGTGAGTGTGATTAAAGAAGTTTATTATGAATCGAAATAGTTTTACGACCAACTGTAACCATGGTTACACTACCGTAAAATGGAAACGAGCATGCCCCCTTAATGTAAGTGTAAGACTCGAGCTGATAACAAATGTTAACGATCAAAACAAAAACCATTTTGTTTCCCAAGAATAACATTATTCAATGTTCTGAGTAAAATGTATTCGCAAATGCTAATAAATAGACTTACAAAAGGTCAGTTAAGTATGATAAAATTATACCGAATCAATTTGGATTTTTAAAAAAGAAAATCGACGACAGATGCAATATTTATATTTCATTCATTAATAATGAAATCTTTAACTTCAAATAAAGAGTTGTTATGCGCATTTGTAGATAATGAAAAATATTTTGATAGAGTTGACAGAGCTTACCTGTGGCAAAAAACTTTTAACTGAAAACGTTAGTAATAGCTAAAAGCCATGTATAACGGTAAAATCGTGCATAAGAGTTATCAGACTTTGTTGATTCTAATATTGGGGTGAAACCGAGTTCTAGTTTATTATTTCTTTTTATCGTGACTGACATTGTTAACAACTTTAATATGTCTATCGATGGAATATTTTCATTAGATGAACTTAAGTTATTTATAATGCTATTTGCAGATGATGCAGTCATTTTCGCACAAAGTCCAACAGCATTACAATCTCTCCTTTACGATCTTATCATTACTGCACGAAATGGGGAATAAACATTTATACAGATAAGACAAAGATTATGATATTTGGAAAAGGTAGAAACTCAAATTATCGTTTTAAAATTTGCAACACGGAAATAGAAAACCGTTACATCATTTAAATATCTTGATATACACCTCTTTAAAAATGATCAATGGAATAGAACGCAAAAAATAATTGCACAATACGCATGTTATGCGATGCATAACCTATTTACAACGTCCAACCAGCTTGAGCTTTCAACATCAGATAAAGTAAAGTTATTCGATTGTTTGGTCGGTTCAGTTTTAAACTATAGCGCTGAGGTATGGGGGTTTATGAATCAATTGATATAGAACGATTACACTGTAAATTATTTCGAAAGATTCAACGAATATTAATGGGCTATATAGTGAAGTCGGTCGCTTTCCAATGAAAATACAGAGAAAACTCATTATGGTAAAATATTGGTTAAAACTCATTCAAATAATACGTTAACAAAAGTATTTATGAAATTCTACAAAGGGATGCTAATATTACTAATGGCGGAATGAATTGGGCATTTCAAATAAAGAACATCTTAGAAGAAAGTGGTTTAGGTTAACTATTGCAATACCAAAATTTATATGAAACTGATATTTTATTAATTCAACAAAGAATTATTGATATTTTTAAACAAACCAGGTACTCGAACATTAATAATTCGAGGAGACGTGTTACTTACAAACGATTTGAAAAATATCTTGACACCATAAAAATTAATAAATACAGAAAACCACTCTCAAAATTTCGTATATCTTCACACGACTTAGCAATTGAGACATGTAGATAAGCAAATATTCGTATAGAAGATAAAAAATCTAACCGTGTAACTTAATCGAAGACGAATACCATTTTTTATTAGTTTGTCCTAAATTTAGACATTTGTCTCAAAACTTCTTCAAATCATTTCATCGCCATTTGCCAAATCTTTATAAACTCGAATCATTAATGTCGTCTTAATCAAGGAAAACAATAGAAAATCTATCTAAATATAAAACGTTGAGCATGAGGTATTCAGAAGGAACTAAAGAATTCTATTGGACTGGTAAACGACATCTTGGTGGCCAATTTTTACGGTTTATGCGGGGATTCGCACACCAAGAAACGGTAAAGCACAGTGCATCTGTGCAGCGAAAGGAATATATGATATATGTAATGAACACATATCAAGAGTTAGAATAATAAACAAGTGTATCTGGTCGGTAATTTTGCATAACGCATATGCGAGACGTTCGTATTTGGGTAACAAATTGGCTTTTGTTTTGATTATAAACATTTGTTATCAGCTCGTGGTTTACCTACACTAATATACTGAGTGCCAATGAAAACGCAACACTTTACTTATTGGAATATTTTTGAAGTGTGTAAAAGTTTTAAAAAATCGCAAAACTTTATGTGTTTTAAAATAAAAACCGTTGTTACAAAATTTTTTATGCTGTTCCACAATTCCAATTATTGTCCATATATATTTTTTTATACCTAATATCTTTTTTAATTCACAAATGTTATTCATTGAACATTTTTTTCATTATTCTCCACATATATTTTTTATTGGAGTTATTCCACCAAGAAAACTTGCACTTGTTTGGTGATACGAGAACCTGTTGGGGCAAGTGTGAGGTTGGTGCACCCTAGAACCTGTACATGTACTTAAACAATATTTCAAAGTGATTCCAGAATTCAACTCCAAAATTTGTCACCAATTTTTGACTCCAAAGTCACTCCAAAATCTGACTCCAAAATGCACTCCAGACTCCACTCCAAAACTCCATCCCAACACTCCACTCCATACAATAGCAAATGCCGCCTGTTTCCGGTACATTAGGGCCTTCCTGGAGGACCGGAGGATTAGGGTCAAGGTTGATGGGGCTCTTTCTAATCCAGGCTATCTTGACGGGGGAACCCTCCAGGGGCCCATCTTGTCCCCGTTATTATTCAATCTGATAATAAACGGGCTCCCTGAGACACTTAAAGGATCAGGGATGGTCATTAGCCAGTTTGCAGATGATTCTGGAACCTGGAAAATTGGGTCCAATTTGGTGAAACTAGACAAAGATGCACAGGCTGGGCTGGACTCTCTATGGGGTTGGGCAAAAAATTGGGGATTTAAAATTTCTGAAACCAAAACTGTGGGTGTTCTTTTTGGGAATCAAAACCAGCACACTTTGAACGTACATTAGGTGGGACACTTATACAATTTGAAAAAAGTTGCACGATGTTTAGGCCTGGATTTGGTTAACCGGTGCCAAAAAGACTTAAAGGTTATGAGGATGTTAAAAGGCACCGATTTCGGTTCTGATAAAAATAGCCATTACTCCTATATGTCTTTAATACGTTCATAAATAGATTATGGTGCACAGATCTATTCTTATGCTAAATCAACAATTTAAAACAACTTGACACTATCCAGAACCGGGACCTCAGGGCGGCCCTTGGGGGCTCTTTCCTCCACACCTGCATGTGTCCTTGAAGTTGAGGCCGGCGTGCCACCTCTCAGACTCAGAAGGCTTGAACAGACCGTTAAGTACTGGGCCAGGGTTAAAGGGAGATGTGCAGGGTCGAGCAGGTGTACTCGGTAAAATCGTAAACAGATCGATCTATGTAACACTTACGTGTACTTTTCACTAAACTCTACATTTCAAACCCTTCAGGAGGAAGTTTTCGGTTAATTTTACCATTTAACGGGACCTGAAAACAATCCGCTGAAGAAATCCCTATACAAAAATACATTCTATATTTAGCGATCATAGGAATGTCACGTGGTCATTCAACAATTAAACAACAACAACTATGGCATTTTGAAACAAATGGCGACGTCGATAGTCGGCAAGGTACATCGAATGCGTATTTTGGTTGAAGTGATCACATTACAATCCCCAAAACCAACGCGGCTTTACGCGGGAAATACAAATATCGCTAACCTATGCGCGTCGCATAGGATAGGAAACACCATTTATTTATCTTTTTTTAAAAATAAAATATTGGTTTGAAATATTTCGGGTGTAAATCAATATTTGAGCATCAAATAATGATATTCAACTGATTAATAACCCTTTTCGCAAATCTGTTCCATTCATCAATCCTGCACATCTCCCTTTAATGCTAACAAACTCAATCCAGTCATCAACATCCTTGGGACATCATATTTCTGCAAATCCAAGTAAGGACCCAGCACTACCGTTTGGGGCTCAATCCAAGGAACTTGCGGAGATGTGTGGGATGAAGGAGGTTGAGATTGCTTGGTTCAGGCCGGGGGTATTGCCGCCTTGGCTGGTCAGAGAACCAGAAGTAGACATCAGTTTGAGCTACAAAATTAATAAAAATTGTGACCTTCCCAATGTTTCTTTAGCTGAAGTTAATTTGTATCTGGATGAAAAATACAACAATTTTACCAAAATTTATACAGATGGGTCAAAATGCCCAGAAACAGGGAAGGTTGCCTCTGCAGTGGTCATTCCAACATTCAATTATGAAAAAACTCAGACTTTCAAAGTTAACTCCAATATATACTGCAGAGTTAATAGGAATCAAAAATGGATTAATGTGGATTTATAAAAAAATGAAATATGCATATCAGGAATGGCCACATCCAGCATACACAGCCTCCCCACACAGCCAAAAAGTAAAGAGGAAAAGAGAGCATGATATTACAAAAATCAGTTTCAAACTGGACGCCACAAACAAATAACGGAAGTGAGAACCGAGGGGTTACCGCCTTGGAACGGTCAGTGGCAAAACAAATTGCCACTGGGGGTTTAAACCAGGTTCTAGGGTGCACCAACCTCACACTTGCCCCAACAGGTTCTCGTATCACAAAACAAGTACAAATTGTCTTGGTGAAATAACTCCAACCCACCCATCAGCTCAACAATGTTGCATGCAAAAGCATACAAACATATAAACATAAGAATTTAATAGCATTGCAAAGCCAAAGGGCGGGTACTCAATGATCTTACAGAGACCAGAGCACCTGGAGAAAAATCAGCAAGAACACGATGACAGGGATAAAAGAAACAAATCGAGCTTCTAGGTTCTTTTTAGAAAAGATTTCCCCATAAACTTTCATAAACTCTTAAACCCCTGCCACCGTCGTGCAACCAAAGAGGTAAGCATAATGATCAACTGTAGATGGGTTAATCACCAGGCCTGCACAACCACAGCAATACAATTATTGTGTCTGATTCACTTTCATCTTTGGTTTCTATAAAGTCAGGCAATAGTAGGTCTAGACCAGTTTTTAACAGATATTTTGGAAATAAATCATATTCTGGTCTCATGTAAATTAAAAACTGTGTTTGTGTGGTGCCCAGCTCATATTGGTGTCTATGGAAATGAACTGACTGACAGGGCGGCCAAATCAGGTCTGAGCCATCCAACTATTGATAACAGTGTAAAACTTGCACCCACTGAGGTCTATTCGATGGTCAGGAAGAATATGCTCAAACGATGGGAGAAATCCTTGAGTGAGAGGCTTCCTGATTCTCGGACGGCCCGTGATGTACTGGGATAAATTCAGAGTTGACAAGTGCGTTACCTGTCTGAGATTGGGGATATATATTAAGGTTGACCCTATTTGTCCACAATGCATGGTCAAGTACACTGTTACACACTTTCTTACTGAATGCAGTATGCACAAAGATCATATAATTAAATTTAAAAGTAGTTTTACTGCATTAAACATCAACTTTAATACTAGGGAAATTCTGTTTCCTAATAAGAGTCTGAGTGCATCTGTTTTAAAGGCTCTTGAAACCTATATTTTAGATTGACTGGATACTTCACCTAAGGAACATAGGCCCCACTAAGTGAAGATATTGTGTGTCTCTAATAAAGCAAACTCTACCATTAATACTATACAATAATTGAAAATCTTCCTTTAATATTATATTAAATTTTCACTTTTCTACATATTAATATGAAATATACAATACCTGATTAGTTTATTATTAATATTCCTTTATTCAACAAATTATTTGTTTAAAAAGAGTTATTTTTCCTTCATTTATAAAAACTTCTGGTCTACATACCAGGTTAAAATGTATATCACCACTGCATGCACTGACTTTGGTGATAAAATATTAAATATTATTTTCTTTTAAAATCCTAGCTATTGCTATAATTTGTTTTGCGACACCAATATTTTTCACTTTTTCAAAAATAAATCATTCCCAACTCCAGGCCTATATCTGAACATCACTGGGTAATCTGTTTCAAAAGTACCCTATGATGTTTATTTGGAGCACATATAAAGCGCCCACTTCGCTATTAATTGTTTTTGTTATAACCTGCAAATTTGATCCTGTCTGTTTTGGGCTGATGATTAAATGCCATGTGTGTGGACAGCCTAACACGGGTACATCGGCCATGCATATATGTACGGAAACGTAAACTGACCCCCGTATAGTGTTTCTTAATTATATTTAAGTTATTATTTGTACAGCCCTTATCTGTTATGCAAACAAAAAATGTTAGTTTAAGTGTTGTTAATGATTTTTTTATATTCATTTCTATTATTGTTTCCTAACTTTATTTTAAGTTAAAAATAAAATTTATTATCGTAAACACTTGCTGCCGAAGAGATATTAACCATTTACAAATAATTTGATCATTACAGATTTTTTAAGAAAAGGTTATCATAAAATTGGAATTAAAATTGATGATATATTTGAAAAATACATAATTGTTCAGAAATAGTGGCATCAACAAATGAATCATTACATATTTTACATTGTTAACTTGCATTATATTTTTAAGAAATATATAAAGCATTGGTATATTTATTTTTTATTTATTTGAATCAAACATAGTTTAAGTTTGTTCGATTGCCGTGATTTTTGAAACCTACAAAAAAGCTTTCTCTAGATTATAACTATTGTTCAAGGTAGCGACCCAAATGTTGCATGCGATATGACGTCTCAATACGGTGATCAATTCTGTGAAATAATTTTAAAATTCAACTTCAAATAAAAAGTTATGAGCCGGACACGAATGAGGGACGTACGGACTGACGGACGGACAACCCGGCGAATAACAGAACTTTAAATCTTACTGGACTTTATTTATTACTTATTAACGGTACACCGTTGACAATCCCACCGTCGGAATTTAATGTGGTAGCAAGAAACGTGCAATTTCGGAAAATATAAAGCTTAATATTTGATAGAAACAACGAGATGAAACAAAACAAATAAATAACAGTCAATCGGAAAACATTTCATTTTACTTTACACTCTGATGTTTAGTTGTCCAAAGTTTGAAAATGTTTCAGTATACGACAGTCGGGAAATTTGCAGAAAACCGGAAGTAGGTTTAAGGGTGACAACACCGTGTTTTCCTGATCTTGATAATTATGCCTAATTGTTTCACTTTCCGTTATTAGTAAAAAGATAAATTCAAATGAAGTCATATTTGTTAATCAATCAGTTTAAGCTTGTAGTAATTACTACAGTGGTAATGTTAATTCACGCCTTGTATACATAATAGACTAGATTCTTAAAGTCCAAAAGGGCTCAAAAATGAGTTGAGGTAGGGCCGACAAGATATACTTTTTATTTTGGTACCAAATTAAAGCCTATTATATGGCCAAACAATCTGGACTGGCCTGCAAAGAAAATTTTATTGCGAATCGTCGGAAAATAAGGGGAGATAACTCATGCCAAATCATACAAAAAATCAACAAAAAACTGATAAACTCAATGATATGACATATTATACAAACACTTTTTTTCTGTCTACATTGAAACTTTGTCAAATAAGTTGCAAGATGCAATTTAAAGTCCAAGGTGAACAACTTATGTATATAATGTGTGAAAAACAAGAGTTATTCCCCTTTATTTTATTGAAAGATAATGTAAATCACTTATGTCCCATTTTCTTTTGCTAGAAAGTGATATTTCTAGTGATTTTTTAACTTAGAAGAAATTATAGCACAAATTCTCTGAAAAAGCTTGTTAAACACCAATAACCATCCAGGTCAGATTATATACATTTAATTTCATACTTAAGAGCAAGACATTTATTACAAGCCAGTTTGACAAACAGGAAGTATTACAGACTCATCGGTGGCAGGAAACATCCACAAAATGTTATCAACTCTCTTATGGCAATAATACTTATTTGGTATTCGCCAAACTTGGTTTGAGTGATTACGACACTAATATATTTAATAACCCACCAGATTATTTCAGTCAGACTGTAGTTATTGCCATTTAATTACTAATTTTGACCAAATTAGTAATTAAACGGCAATAACTCTATAGTGACTGAAGCAATCTGACGGGTTAACTCCTCCACATGTTAACTCCACAATCTTCAACAAACTTGCTTAGAATGTTTAAGGTAAACATATCCAGTTCAGTAACTTGCAGATAGCTTTGATAGGTAGTGTCCTGAAATGGCTGTTTAAACCAAATTAGGACTGCCCAAGACCCCAATTTGTCAGAATGCTGTGGGCATAATATGTCTGCTAATATTAGAACAAGATATTCTAGATTGCAGCAATGGCGTTGGATTCATTAATATTTCATTGCCATTTTTAAAATCAAATAAGCAATGGATGCTTTCTTAATTAAAATGACAATTTTCATCAAACTTAGTAAGAACATGTATGTACATAATATCTTAGACAAGTTTGATAGCCAGACAGATTGCTCTTGTCACTCTTGAGTTATGCCCTTCAACTGGAAATATTTAACAAGTTACATCTATACCAAACAATACCTATATTTACTATCACTAAAATTTGTCCGACTGTTTAAGGGGACAATAAGATCTCAGCTATGTATGGTTACAAGCAAGATTACATTAGTCAAGTCACTGAGGAGTTATGGGTCTTTAATTTCCAAAACTTAAACAAATAAATAATTTCTGCTCTCTGACAGTTTTGTGGCAGTTTGAAGTCTTGTTCTTTATTAGTTGTATTAATCATTCTATTAAATCATTCTTACATGTTGAGTTAAACAATATGTGTGTTAAAACTCATTTATCTTTTCTACTTTCTAAGAAGTGCAATCAATGCAAACGAAATTAAAAAAATGTAAATCAAAAACAAATGCAAGTTAATGAGCAGTGATAATATGACGACATTAAACTAAAATTTTTTTTTGGTTAACATTTGGTTGAAAGATTATTTTGGAAATTACCTATTAAATAATATTTTTAAAGTGTTCCATTGACTGCTTCTGCTTTAGAGCTCATTTGAAATAGCACAAGGGAGTCTTTAATACATAATTGTTATGGCAATTGATAAATATGCTTGTGGCTAGTGCTAAACTTAAACTATAGTCAGACATACTCGCACATGTCCTTGACAAAATTTTCAAGCTTCTGAACGACAGTCTAAGAGTAAGGTCTGGGTCTATCTACGGGTAGTACTTCCAATAAATAAGGATGGTTCCATATGGACAGAAGTCTCGAGAGTATTACAATAAGTGAAAAACAAAAAACCCCTTCATATCTGTGGTTTGTTATGTTTAATTATTACAGCTTCATCTTGATCATTCTTTTTTTTTTTGCTTGAAACAATGAATCCATTTTCATCCACATGAAACTTGGTTGAGGAACCTCATGGAGACTATGTGTTTCTGTTACCAGTTATTGTTTCAACAGTCGCTTTGCTTTAAATATGGCCTTAGTCTTCGTGAAAGGGAAGTGACAGTCCTAGAAAGAAATGCTTAACCCCTTCTGAGCCTGAATAGAAGTAGCAAGTTGGTTTTAAATATTCTTTGAAATTGAATGAAAGGCAATCTGAAACCATTCATAGTAGTACATGTACTCCCTTCTTTGGGTAGGACTGCATCTAGAATAGTATAGTAGACCAAACAGAAAAGTATTCATAAACCTAACATTGGCCAGGGACCAAGAACCTAGGAAGAGCGATATGAAAATAATGGGTCCTATGTTTTATAATATCAGCTTGTAGTTGATAACAGTATTTTAAACTTATTCCAGCTCCTATCAAATTGTTGATGTCCCTTCTGAATACTAGCACTACCCTTGTAATGGAGTGAGGGCCCGGGTCTGAAAGATATTATTCTTTAACAATACAAGCAGCTTACTACATGTAATTACTATAGTTAACTCTAATAATGGGGTTGAGGATTCTAGTAGGGAAAGCATTGTCATCAGAACAAAGGGTCTAGATTCTTCGTAGGGTTACCTTATTCTAATTCTTGGATCCTGCATCCTTTTTATGCCCCCACTCTGAACGAGGAGGGGCCTTATAGGATGCCCTTGTCCATCCGTCCCTCCGTACTTACGAAAAACCTGTGTCGCACATAACTCAAAAAGTATGAGAGCAACAATCATGAAACTTAACTGGTATGTTGACCATCGTGTTTAATTGTGCACCTGGGGTTTTGTTTTGGGCCACGTCTGTTAAGACCAGAGTGATGTTACTTATGCATTTCAATATAATGCATTCAGCAAATAATCTTGTTGTATGTAATTCCAAAAGTATGAGAGTCGCAGTCATGAAACTTTACAGGCATGTTGACAATCATGTGTAGTTGTGCCCTGTGGTTTTGTTTTTGGGCCACACCTGTTAAGACCATAGTTATGGCCCCTTATGCATTTCAATATAATGCATTCAGTGTGTAATCTTGTATCATAGGTAAGTGCAAAAGTATCAGTGACAGTCATGGAACTTTACAGGCATGTTGACCATCAAACTGCACTCATATTTAATAGAGTGAACTGCAAATTCATCTGTATTTTTCCCCTGAAAGTTTTCACCATTATATGTACTTTGAGCACAATATTAGCGTGTTTCACAATGACAACTGAGGGTGGGGGGCATCTCTGTCATATGGACATATCTCTAGTTAGACTTAAGAAAGAGTATAATTGCCTAATTAATTAAATAGTTTTGTTTTCTTTTCTATAAGTCTAGACTTAGAACAACTTTCGAATATTTTTACCTATCTTAAAAAGCGGTTGCTATAACATAGAACCATAGAACCATTCTAAAACCTCTGGATACGTCTGGATACTGCATACGTCTCATGGCAAATACACTGGCGTCAAGAAGGTGCTTACACTATTCTGTGGTGTAGGAAGCAAGACCGTGTAATATTTTATTGACTGTGCTAGCGTTCATAAGACTCCCTCGTTCTATATTGGGGCAACGCTAGCATCCAGAAGTGACTGTTTCTCCATTTTACATAAGCCGGCCTATTTCTCTAAGCTCGAACAATATATACATGTATATTTTGACATATACAGGAAAACTACTTTACTTACTATCCTTAAAAGACTTGCGATATTTGGGATTTTACTCTTTCCTTTACTAGTTTAAGCTAGAAATTTCAAAATGTGCCATTCTATTTCAAAATATGTAAAAATGAAAACATTTACAGGCAATACAATATTATGTTTTACTTACAACCAACAAGATTGTAATCTTACTTCTGTTTTCGCATGATGAGGTGAGAACAATTTATAGACTTTTATAAAGTTATGCCTTGCTTCTTAAATGTTGCGGCACCTTTCAATATGAAACAAAATTACCCAGACTTATTCTAAGATTAGTGCAACCCTCAATATGGGAACTTATCATTTGTCAATGCAACCATATGTAATGAAGTTAAAAACTGTTTCCTAAAGGAAAAGAAGTTAAGTTTGCCAGATCTCATTGTATTTCATTATTTAAAGATACATACCCGCAATTTTCCTGTAATTTAGTAAAAGTTAACTTAACATAAGACAAAACATCTGAAAAATTTTCATTAAACATGTGTTTCAAAATAACAGTAGATCTAATATTTATCTAATGTTTAATTACATCACTTTTTCAAGACATTAGTTACCATCTGTATTCAGTTAATAAATGGGCTAATTTTAAATTACCATTATGCTGTTATACGTCATTATGTGACTGTACAAAAAATACAACAGGCGCTCTGATTTGTAAGGATGTTCAAATCATATTAGAATACAAATGTGTTGATGCTGTTATTTAAGAAGTGCCTTTTTATGAGTATGGGGGAATTACTTCCAAGAAGTAGAAGACATTAAAACATGTAAATAATAAAACAGATCTATTGGAGACATCTGAACTTCGACAAAATGTGTCACCAAATTATCATATTAGAAAATATTATTATATTTTCTTGAATTAATTCCTTTAATTTGGTGTCTTACAAAGCATTTCCTTTCAGGTTTGCTTCTTTAACTGTAGCAGATCATACTCTATATACATTGTAAATAACAAAATAAACTAACATAAAATATGTTGATTATCCATTTAAGGTTTTATTAAAAGAATACTTTCTATAATGGTGTGGGTGGGGTAATTGTATACACAATTTTAAGATTTTATCATCAATAACGCATATTCTTCAATATAAAATGTCTTCTAAAACATTTAAATTAATGTTTAGAAGAGTTATGTGAAATATCTGTATAAAGATTTACAAGTGATATGAACAGATAATTTTCTTAACTCATAATTGTAAATAGTTGTGTTTTCTTTGTATATTTTACCAACAAAAATGTCTTAAATTACATATTAGTCCAATATTATGTGCTTATAATACACCATAAATAAATAATGGTTTCTAGGTCATATAAAAACTAATGTTGATACTAAAATTTGGGCTGATATCAATGCAACTCGTCATTATATCTAAATATTTTAAAGTTAACTTATAATTCTATATCAGAGTTATCTCCCTTATTTTTTCAGGGTTCGCAATAAAATAATTTTTGCAGGCCACCTATTTTCATTGAGACATACCATAAACTTCAATAAAATCGTAAAATAAAAAGTATAACTTGTCGGCCCTACCTCGACAAAATTTTCAGCTTCAGAATCTAGACTAATAATCGACGTTAAATGTGATTAGCGCATCTCGCTTGTTTGATATAGCTTTGGCGTTTGTCCGTCTTTTCGTCCGACCATCCATAAGCAAAACTAACTAACCGATATATTGAACGTCATGAAACTCAAAATAACTAGAAGATACTTTTTTCTAAAAGAAAGCGCATGTCTCCTCATTGCATAGTAATAGATGAGAAATGATAAATGAGAAGACTGGACATGTGACCTTGATTTTTGACCCAGTGACCCCCAAATCAATAGAATCATCTACTAGGCCAATCATCCTGTGAAGTTTGAAGACTGTGACAAAGGGTTCTCAAGATATTGAGCCGAAACTGATTAAATTCCATGGCCCCTGTGACCTTGACCCAGTAAACCCAAAACAATATGGGTCACCTTCTCAAGGAGTCCAATTATCTTATGAAGTTTGAAGACTGGGTGAAAGGGTTCTTTTGATAGTGTGGAAACCGATTTGATCTACACGGCCCCTGTGACCTTGACCTTTGTAACCACAAAAGCAATAGGGGTCATCTACTCAAGGAGTCCAATCATACCGTGGCGTGGGAAGACTGTTTGCCAAAAGGTTCTCGAGATATTGAGCGGAAACGGATTTGATCCCTACAGCCCCAGTGACATTGACCCCTAAAACAATATTGGTTATCTACTCAAGAAGTTCAATCATCCTGTAAAGTTTGAAGACTCTGAGGCAAAAGGGTTCTTGAGATATTTAGCGGAAACCAATTTGACCTTTACGACCCTTGGGACCTTGACCGTTGACCGAGTCACCCCTTAAATAATAGATGTCATCTTAACTGGATCCCAATCATCCTTTGAAGTTTGAATACTTCCGCCATAATTTATCGCGTCGCGTCAGCATGCAGTTTCTGCAAGCCCATGAAAATAATTAAACCAGTATCGAGAATTTGAACGAGATTATTTTTTGGCGGAAATAATTAGATTGATATTTTGCACATAAATATATAACTATCATAAATAAACATTATTTATTTCGCAAAACTTGTGCATATGTTCTTTTAACGTATTTAAAACAGGATATATTTACATACGCAGGATATAAACATCGAATGCATATATATTCAAAATACAACTTTGATGGAAATGTAAGATTATTGTTTAAGATTTTTACAAATAAAAGCAAATAAAACAACAGTTATTTCGTACAAATATGTGGTGGATCAGTTTACGTTTCCGTAGATATGGGTACAATTTGTATGTACAACTTGATATTTACATATATTCATCATTCAATTGTAAATTTATAGGTCTTTAACCTATAATTTGAACGGAAACGACTTCAATATATCGGTTACTTATTTATGCTTCTGAATGGTCGGACGAAATGACGGACAAACGCCAAAGCTATGTCAAACAAGCCAGATTCGCTAATCACATTGAAAGTCGATTATGTATACTAGGCGTAAATGAATTTTACCACTCTAGTAAGTACTACCAGCTGATTAACATGAATGACTTCTTTTTTATTTATCTTTTTACTAATAACGGAAACTAAAACAATTAGGCATAATTATCAAGATCAGGAGAACACATTGTTATCACCCTTAAACCTACTTCCGGTTTTCTGTAAATTTCCCGACTGTCGTATGCTGAAACATTTTCTAACATTAGACAACTACACAACAGAGAGTAAACTATGGCGACTTTAAACATGTTTTCCGATTGACAGTCATTTATTTCTTTTGTTTGATCTCATTGTTTCTATCAAATATTCAGCTTTAAAATGTTGGCAGCAGAAAAAGCATAATAAAACTTAAATTTTCCGAAATTGCAAGTTTGTTTCTACCACGGTAAATTCCGGCGGTGGGATTGTCAACGGTGTACCGTCAACGAGTAATAAATAAAGTTCAGTAAGATTTAAAGTTCTGTTATTCAACACTTTAAGTAATAGCATATAGTCGCCGGGTATTCCGTCCATCCGTCCGTCCGTCCGTCCGTACGTACCTCTCGAATTCGTGTCCGGCCCCTAACTTTTTTTATTTGAAGTTGGATTTTAACATTATTTCACAGAAATGATCACCATAATGAGACGACATGTCGCGTGCAACATTTGGGTCGCTTCCTTGAAAGACATTTGTAATCTTAAAATAGCTTTTTGTACGTTTCAATAATTCACGGCTATCGAACGAACTTAAACTATGTTTGATTCAAATAAATAAAAAATAACTACACTGGTCAAAAGTTCTAAGTGCACACTTTTTAATGTTGAATATCTCAAAGTAAAATTATTGAAATTAAAAGAAAGGTTGACATTATGTTAAATATTATCGAACAATAATTATTATTTGAAAAATGTGCAGTTGTTTTACGTATTACGTCGTATACGTCGGCAAACGCTATTTATGCGGCAATCAAAATTGATTTTTTTACAACCAATTTTGTTTTTCACATGTTCAGCGACATCGGACAATCTAAAAAAAACACACCAACATTTTAAAACTAAGCAACGTTTGACCACTGAAAACCACGAAAGTTCCGTCAAAATGCTTGTAACTGGCACAACTTTAAATTTTATATAAAAACATCATAATGATATTCGTAAATGCGAAATAAATGCCTCAGTTTTGCATAGTTTATCGTTTTAAGTAAAAATTCAAATGATATTTTTTCTAGATTGATAACGTTGCATATGTTGAACGTTAACGTTACTCACTTACGTCATTAAATATATACGTAAGGGAGCGTTAAAACGAAAATTTTAGAATTGCATTTGTTTGATAAATGCCCACTTATTAAAACACTAAAACTTAACTTAAAAGAAATCAATTAAATTGCAAAATCGAATCTTTCGAAAATCATGTTTATTTGGTGTGAAATATTAAAAACGTGTCCGAATTATCGGTCTATTTTATCGAAATAAATACTTTTTTTTTCTTTCGGAAAGGCTGTTACACATCTATCACAGACAATTGCATCGTCCCAAATTGCTAGACCACTCAAAAACCTTTGTCACAAACCAATGTGAGGAAAATAGAATTTTCTCCTGGACATCCACGTTAACACGTTATGGATAAAACAGAGAAGAGTGTGTTGGCTCATCGTGCCCAGCAGACCATAACGAAGCTACAGGAAGTTATTTTAGTGCAATGGAATGACAAACCACAACTTTTCCTTTAGATTTACATCTGACTTTGGTGATACAAAGATGATAAAATGATCACAACTGATAGCGGATGCAATGATTATTTATTTGAGAATTGCTTCTTTGTACCAGTGAGCTAAACTTGTTTTTATTTTTTAATTGCGCTAACCAGATTCAAATTTGTTTTTGTGAATTAATAAGATATTTATACTCCTTCAATGTTATTTACAATATTTTGAAACATTCAATCAAATTGTTCGGAAGATCAACATTTATTAAGTGTGCACTTAGAACTTTTGACTAGTGTATACCAATGCTTTAATATATTTCTTAAAATATAATGACAGTTAACAATGGTAAAATATGTAATGGATCATTTCTTAATGTGACTGTTTCTAAAACAATTATGTATTTTTCAAACATATCAACAATTTTTATTCCAATTACATAATAACGCTGTCTTAAAAATCGGTAATGAGCAAATTATTTGTAAATGGTTAATATCTCTTCGGCAGCAAGTGTTTACGATAATAAGTAAGTTTTATTTTTAACTTAAAATAAAGTTAGGAAACAATAATAGAAATGAATATAAAAATAAGTTAACAACACTTAAACTAACATTTTTTGTTTGCATAAAAGATAAGGGCTGTACAAATAATAACTTCAATATAATTAGGAAACAATATGTAGGACTCAGATCATGGGTGGGTCCCTTATCGTGGGCCGATTTCCAAATCGCGGACCGATTGCAAAATCGTGGGTAAATTGCAAAATTTTCATCTATGCAGAGTAAGACCGATCAAAAATAACAAACTCATATTAACATCTAAACATAGAATTATTTAATCATTTGATTGATAAAACAATAAACAAGTATGCCTGTTTTAGTTGGTATTTGTTCACCTCATGAACAGATCCGTCAGCAGCATATGTGATAGTGTAATTTTTCCGGCGTTTGTTTGTCGGTAACAAATGCACTTTCCTGGGCGAAAAAAAACAGACTTAATATAACTAGTCCCTGCTACAAGAGCAGGATTGAGTCTGTAATATATGTTTTTCTCCGATGTTTGGGTAGAAGGAGACGTCCTCCGTAAGTGACTAGCTGAACTGTTCCAATGGGTACATTGTCCGATGTAAATCGTGCCCTTCGACACTTGCCTCCAGCAATAGTTTCTGTTCCTAAAGAAAGCAAAAGTAAGAAATCGAATTGAGTGAAATGCAATAATCTATAAAGTAATTACAATTGAGTGAAATACACCTACGACCGCAAGCATCGCCGACGCAACTGTAGTGACATGCCAGACGAGGCGTTCGGATTGCATAGATCGCGGAACGACGGCGCGCACTTGTAATGCGCAATTGGTCGCCCTACGACCCACTGGATCTCCGCGTCGGTCACAGACACGACAGTGCAAAAGATGTGTTTGTTGGTTGTGCATGCAGGAAGATTGTACAGCGTTCACTGAGATGTCTTCAGCGCTTGTACAGATTGTTATTTAACTGCACTTTTAAATATACTCTCTCTTTCTCTTCGTTTTGGCTGTATGGGGAGGATGTGTCATTCTGAATACGGCAATTCCTAATATGCACACTTTACTATTTTTTACAATGAACGGATCTGTCACGGACAAATGCAGACAATCTTAATCCCTACCATCAGTTCATGCCTGAGCTGCAGTATGCAAACGATGGTCTTCATCACCCCGTTAGGGCGGTGTGAGCGTCGTGAAAGTGCAGCGCACGAAGTGGAGGCACCGTGGTAGCACAGACAATCGCCAACAAAAGCTCCGTATGAACGCTATATACATGTAATAATCTCACATTGATTCCCTCTTTTCCAGGTTTTGAGTTTTGAATACTTACAGGCTCGTCAGTTCCTCTTCCACAATGATCCCCAAAATGCCTTCTGTACGACTGTTTATAATATTCGCTTACATTGGGCTGTGAATAGAAAAAATATTTGCATTGATCTACTGCTATACGATGAATCGGATATCAAATATTCAGATTACGATCATGGAAATTATATGCATTTTTGACAATGAAACTTGGTTTTGGGCTCGGGATGTACTGGCAGAAGGGATCCGGTATAGGAAATTCCGATGTACTCTGAAACATTTAAACCAGAAACTGTAGAAATAGCTTTAACGACTAAATAAGCGTGCAAAATGTTATTAAATGTTAGTGAAATTAAAAGCTTGAATTTGTCTTCCAACAATGATATTTTACAACAGTACTAAAATTGACTTCTTTATACTTATTAATTACATGAGATCAATGATGATGATACCTGGGCACGTCACGGGAAAAGTTGTTTTTGAGAATAAGAATTACAAAAGTGAATGTAAATACAGCGTACATGCGTTTGCTGGGACTGAAATACGGGTAAGATACGGTGTGCGAATTATCAATGTAGCTTAAACCGGAAAGTTGATTGGGTGGGAGACTGACTAGTGACTACTAAATTCTGGCGAATCAATCGGCTTTCGGCATACGATGTAAAATGATATTTCGCTACACGAGTTTAAAACACTTATAATAGTTGTCTTTCTACTTTTAAAACTAATTTGTATCATGAAATAAAAACAACAATAAGCTAGAATGCAGTTTACCGTACAGATGTTTATATATAGCTCGTGTAATAATTATATATTAATAATTTAATGCAAGCGGGTGCATGTGGCGGCAGCCCCAATTTAACCACTATATTCTGAACTAACTGTTCAATGAATACATGAATTAAAATGCCGGCGGGGTTATGGGGCGACACAACAAAGTTTAAGTACCGGTAAACTGCAGGTGTCCCCGAGTCGGGTTGGCTGTGATCTATCAAGTGATTTGCCAACATACGGCAGACTAACTCTTCCTTCCTTGAGCATCTCCTGTAATGAGAACAAATTAAAATATATTTATAAGTATATGAATATTCATAAAATGTTGACGGACAGCTTAAGTTGTCAATTTAGTTTTGTGAGGGCATGTCTTTTATTGCGATTTGGTATATAAAACAATAAACCTGAACGATTGATTGATATTTAAAAAATAATTAAAACCAAAACAAATGTTTAAAAACGAAAACAAACCCGTGAAAAGTAATATTGTCCTGGGAACGCCTAAATAGTAACGACTTCTCGCCATCGTAAAAATATCAGATTCCAAAATGTTATTGGTTTTCTTCTCTGGCAAATTTAGTTGCTCTGAAATCCTTTTTGGACCCATTTCGGATTTATAGGTTTTGGTTTTGCAACGTTGAATATATGTTATATTTAGCCCAAAAACAACTCTGTATTCCGGTCTTTAGTTACAGATTTAGATCGATTTTTAACTAGAGAAAACCCTACTTATTGAAGCGCCGAGTCCTTGTTTTGTTGTGTTTTAGTTATTTTGACGTCGCGTCGACATCGGTTTCCCGCTCTTGAGACGCCAATTGGACGCCATTCTAAATCGGCCTACGATTTGAGATGTTTACGGCCCACGATCTGCGATCGGCCCGCGATTTGGAAATCGGCCCACGATTTGGGACCGGCCCACGATCTGAGTCCTACGAGGGTCCGTTTACGTTTCCGTAAATTTGTTTAAATTAATATATATCTCTTATAAATGTCATATTTACCAGATGTATTAATGGATTAATTACTTACATACAAGTATATAAACACCCAAGTCCCCTAAATATTATATATGTGGGAAACCATGATCCTTCAAACTCTTTTATATATTGTAAAACCCTGGTCCAGAGCTTTATCCAGGGGTGCTGGGAATTCTGTAACAGAAGGACTTCATACTGTTAGTTCTTAGGTGTTGCTCTGGGCCCTGCACACACCACTTCATAAAGTAATCTTCTTTTTAGTGCATTATCAATATTTCATATTTCAATACCACGGGCACGTCATGTTGTGAAATGAGAATTGTCTCGCTTCCTACATGTGGGCCGTAATGGTAATGAAATTCCTTTTCTTTGTCTTAAATAGTTCAAAACCTAATCTATAATAGATTTTAATATTCTTATGTTCATAAGCTGGTTATTTTCTAGCGATAGAACTGTTTTTGAAATAAAAAATAATTCAACGCGAATTGATCATTGTACAGTAGTGGGTCTACACTACTAGTACTCAAGCATTTGTGATTTTGGCCGAGGGCAACAGTTCAAAACACTATCCCCGACAACGAAGGACAACTGTTGACTGTTCCCAAAATCAGATATGAAATAACTGTTTTATTACCTGATCAATTACTGTTTTAACAGAACTTACAGATGAAGAAAGGAACAAGAAAATAATTTTGAAAATATGTTTTAATTAAACTTTTTAAATTTAACAATCTTGTAACTATGTCACACCGCCAACATTTTGTATATCAGTAGGTTTTGATATTGTTTTTCTCTGTTATTTCATCAAAAAACTTACGGAAACTGTCATTTTGCTGACACAGG
Source organism: Corbicula japonica (assembly GCA_038501625.1). Lineage (NCBI taxonomy): Eukaryota > Metazoa > Mollusca > Bivalvia > Venerida > Cyrenidae > Corbicula > Corbicula japonica. The sequence goes on from JAZAYU010000300.1 coordinate 101,262, forward strand.
TTTAAATACTTCAACACATTTTATTTATGGAGAAATAATCATTGAAGTCTCTACTGTTCCACATGACGTCAGAGACACGAGGGAAACAGTCGAAACTATTGACCGGTCAACAGTTCGCAGACATGGACTTGTTTAGTACTTCAGAAAAACTACCAAATTACATTTATATAAGGTATCAGGTAATGATAAAATATACTATATACGTGTCTTTTCTTCTCATTGCTTATTAGTAAGCTCCTTGATTGGACGATTATAGTCTTAGGAGTAATTTTCATTGAACGCCCTATGGGCGTCTTTCATTGGTTTAATATCTATCCGTTTTTGTGAGTCAAGCTCGAGAAACATATTTTCTCCTGATTTCGTGTGTGTGCTGGGTTCCGGGCTTCACCGGGACACTTATCCTATCTGGCTTCTTGCATAAATAGTCCCTTATTAAGACCTGCCATGGTTTCTTTTAATTATTTAATAACAATTTCCTCTGACAGCATTCCTTTTCAAGACGGTATTGAGTTGCGTGAATATATTAATGCTACTTAGTTTGGATATATATTAACAGTCTTTTTGTATTGTGTCCAGGATAGTTGCGCATGCGCGGTGACGTCATATTGTGATTAAGAACTAAATAAATAACTTTATTGCAGGAATCAAAAACTTTGCATTGCTAATCTTAATAATTTAAAAGAAGTTGCATATAGATTTGTGTTTAACAATTTTATCATTACGAAGAATGAAACATAACTAAATTTGCATGCCCCCTAATGTGGAATAAAGTAGGTCATCTGACTTGCAGGTGTTGTAAAAAAACGAGTGAATATTGTTAGTGACTGCTGACCTTGTTGCAATCTGTCAAAAGTTTGTTTTTAATATTCGACTACTGAGAAAAACACAGTTGTCCATGTTAGTGACATACTATCTTTCCGTTCGATTGATTCGTTGTGTTTAATCGTTATCTTGGGAAATTGTGAAATCGATACCGGATGTTTACACAATTTAAAAAAAACTATTAAACTTGGCTGAATTATGGACTTAAAATGGTATTGAATGACTGATATTCAGTTTGTAAGGATTGATTAAGTGAACATCTTATTGTAAAACAAGATTATATTGAAGCATGGAAATTAACTTGATGGCTAATCAAGAATCTTTGCTGAAAATTCATCCAGATCCAGAATGTTGAAAAAGAGCTGTTTTTTACGTTTTTATATGGACAGTCGCTGTGCATATAGGAACATATAAGATAGCAAGTGCATCCTTGTTGTCTGGCCAACAAATTAACATGAAGAAGCAACCTCTTCTGAAAGTGAAGACACTGCTAGTTGAAGCTTACCCTAGACCAAGTCCATATTGTTTAACACATGAAGTGAGACTGGCTCATAATCCAAAGGTAGGAAGATTTTTTCGTTATTGGCTAATTTGGTAAAGAAATTGTCACTTACATTTATTTCACTTAGAAAATTCTATAATTCACTGGAAAACATAAAATAAATAGTGGTCTACATCACATACATTCATAGTATAAGTTTGTTTTGTGTTTATGGATTCTGCATTTAAAATTATTATGCCCCCACAAAGTGGGAGGCATACTGGTAGCACTTGCCGTACATACGTACGTCCCCAAATCTTGTGGCATCAACTTCTCATAAACAATAAGGCGGATTTCTTTCAAACTTGCACAGATGATTAAGCAGGATGTGTAGATGATCGAATTTTTTCCTACGATCATTTTAGTAAAAACTTTTACTAGAGTTATAATAAACCCTTTGTTATTAAAAATGAACTTGCAGCAGTGGGGACATAAGTGTCCGAGGACATAAAAAATTTGTGATTACATCAAGAAATAAAATTAATTCTTGATGTATTCAGGAATGTTTTATAATGCATTTTGCCTAAAAAGTAATTTTGTCTTAATAAATTTAATATATTTTATGTTTAGTGAAAAGATGTGTTTAATTTATTTCCGATCAACTTCAACAAGTCGCTTTGAAAATCTGTAATACATGTAACTTTATAGTAACTTTTGTTTCATGGTCCCAAAACATCTTTCATAATACATGTATGTGCAGTTTTATTGACAGTTTCAAGATGTATTTGTATGAATTTTTGTGTGGCCTGATCTATGGCAAGCGGAATTAATCCGTGGTTATCGACCCATCTATGGTTATTGGTGATACCAAATGATAACCATAGTTATAATCAAGGGGTGATAATCGGATGGTCACAAGTCATATATTGTTTTGAGTTAACTTATTATTTACAGAATTGCTTAACATATTCATTTAAATTAATTTTCCTCAGTTCTTCTGTGTCGAAATGACCTCAAGCTCAGAAATAGTTGGGGTCAAAAGTGGAAAAATGTAAATGTGCTTGCATCAAAAAGCAAGAATCTGCATTAATTGAAATCACTGTAACCGCCGTTAACGCCGAGAACAATGGATTTTGGTCAGTAACTATAGGTTATGTTGATGTCCATAGTAACTTATTGACAATTACTACGGTTATCAGCCGATAAGGTTCCAACGTTTACACATGTTAACGGTAACGTTTCGTTTTCGGGCCATAAACATTTACAGAATCTTGAACCGTTTATACAAACGGTCACGTGATTGTAAAGGCAGCAAAAAATTTGCTGAAAAAACGGCAACGATGCACTTAGAAAATATTAATTTTATTTACACCACTAAGTGAAAATATTAATTTTATTTACACCACTAGGTAAACAATTGTATTTTAATATGTAATTCACATTGTTGAGGTATAAAAAATATCTCGCATTGTTATGGGTTTCCGCGATGTCCAGGGATTTCAATAGTTTCTGAAAACCAGAGGTCATCTGATCCCTGTTGAGAATGTTCATGGGGTCATTATCAGATTGTTACTAGTCATATCTTGTATTTAGTGAACTTTACTACTTATAAACCTGCTTTAACTTCATTTTAATTTATTTTCAGTGGTTAAATAAGGGTCAACTTCTTTTTTTTTTAAATGGAATGTACACAAAAGTTTTCTTTATTCTTGCAAAAGTTGACCACTTTTCTCCTGCATCAAAATGATTCCAAGTTCAGAATGAGAAGGGGTCAAAAGTGGAAAAAAATCAAATTTGCTTGCATAAAATGCAAGAATCTGCATCAGCTGAAATCCTGGATGTCGTGACCATGTCAGTGAGTGTAGCAAAATGACGGATTCATAATTTCACAGGATACCCCTGGAAGTTTAGCGATCCAATAAGATCCCGTTTTAATGGAGTTACATTGTTATTTACAACTTACAAAGTTCAGTGAAACTTGTCACAATGTTATCAGGTTTGCATGATATAAACAACGTTTAAATGGCATCGTTTCGTTTTACATGGTCCGTGTAAAAGTTTTTAAACGTTGGAGCCTTATTGGTCGATATCTAGGATTTTCACCAATAACTATGGTTATTGGACGGTAACCATAGTTATTGTCAATAGCTATGGTTATCAGATCAATATCTATAGTTGGTCTCTAACCATGGATATCGGATCAATTGTGCAAGCCACTTGCCATAGTGATTTTTGGGTCTCTTAAAATGATGCAACATTAAAGAATGCAGGATGTACTCATCATGTAGTGTTTTTATAATGCATTTTTCCTCTCACCAGTGTTTAGATTTCTGTTATGAAAATATTACAAACTCAATCAGATTTAGCTGCATTTCATTTATTATTTTTAACAGCATTGAAATAAGTAAGGTTATGATTTAAAATGAATTATGAATCGGACCGATATCCATAGTTATTGGTTTATAACTATAGATATTGGATTATTTGGGCAAACCGAATGTCAAAGTGAAACAGATATAATGGCAAGACAACAACCTAGGATATTGATTTATATCTAGAGTTTTGTGCCAAGTGCACATTTGATATCAATAGTTTTTAGTGAAAATGATAGATAAATATTGCTCGTTAACCACAGTTTACTCCAAGAACTATGGTTTTCGGTCGGTAACTATAGTTTTTGCCAATATCCATAGTTATTAATCCGACATCCATTGACAATAACTATGTTTATCAGTCGATATTAGTGTTGGGATATGGGTTGCAAATAACAATCAATAATAAGTTTGAATCGGTTGCCACTTCCGATGTGATTTCACTGTTTATAATTGGTTTATAAATCAAATCTGTGTTACATTAACAAATGGTTTCTGACTTGTAGCTTACATATTATCCCTTGTTTGTGTGTGTTTGCTGCTACTTTCTACATGAAGGTTGGTGTTCCAAGGACAATAATAAAACTGTTCCGCTGGTTTTCTTATTTCATATGCACTAAAATAGGATGGATGAACAATGCTAATTAAAGAATACCCAACCCAAAACATGTTTTAAATAGCACTAAATGCCTAAAAGGCCCTACAAATATTTTCAGTCATGAATAGTACAAACTATTAATATTGATCAACATAATTATGTCCAATTGTGCAGTATTTTACAGGCAGAGGTGAAGATCAGTTTAAATTGATTATGAGAGAATGACATTGATTATTAGCATTGGGAGGCTTTTAAACATAGTTAATCGATGTCTTCCGATCATCGGTACATAATCACTAGCCGATATCTAGGGTTTTCACCAATACCTATGGTTATCGGGCGGTAATCCTAGTTATTGTCAATAACTATGGTTATCAGATCGATATCTATAGTAATTGGTAGATGACCATGGATATGGGTTCAATTGTGCAAACCGCTTGCCCTACTGATCTCTGAGTCTCTTAATTTGATGCAACATTGATGATTGCAGGATGTACATGTGGCTCATCATGTAGTGTTTTTATAATGCATTTTTCACCTCACCAGTGTTTAGATCTCTGCCATGTTATGAAAATATTACAAACTCAATCGGATTTTAGCTGAATTTCAGTTATTATTTTTAACAGCATTAAAATAAGCAAGATTATGATTTAAAATGAATTATGAATTGGACCGATATCCATAGTTATTGGTCAATAACTATAGATATTGGATTATTCGGGCAAACCGCATGTCAAAGTGAAACAGATACAATGGCAAGACAACCTTGGATATTGATTTATATCTAGAGTTTTGTGCCAAGTGCACATAAGATCTGATGTCCATAGTTATTAGTGAAAACTCTAGTTAAATATTGCTCGTTATCCACGGTTAACTCCAAGAACTATGGTCTACAGTCGGTAACTATAGTTTCGCCAATATCCGTAGTTATTGGTCAGACATCCATTGACAATAAGTATGGTTATCAGCAGATATCTAGGGTTTTCACCAATAATTATGGTTATCGGGTGGTAACCCTAGTTATTGTCAATAACAGTTACTTTGGTTATCTGATCAATATCTGTAGTTATTGGTTGATAACCGCGGGTATGGGATCAGTTGTGCAAACCGCTTGCCCTACTGATCTCTGAGTCTCTTAACATGATGCAACATGAAAGAATGCAGGATGTACATGTATGTGTGCTCATCATGTTTTCTTTTTATAATGCATTTTTCACCTTACCAGTATTTAGATTTCTATCAATATTACAAACTCAATCAGATTTTAGCTGCATTTTAGTTATTATTATTCACAGCATTGAAATAAGCAAGGTTATGAAATAAAATGAATTGATAAGCAGCTGATAACTTCCAGGCGTTCCATTTTTCAAATTACCTCCCTTTGAAAATGCAAAATTGATACAAAGGTTGTGTTGCTATTATTCGCTCTGAGTACCAACTGCATTGTTGTTTGTGATCAGGATGAGATGCTGGGAGTGTGTTCAAAAAATAAATTGCATTATTTGGAGGTAATTTAGCAATTGTATTAGTTTAATTATTAAATATTTTTTTCTGGAAATTCCCAAAATATAGTGTATTGGATAATTTACATAGATATATGAAACTTTCTGTAAACAAAGAATTATTTTTAAGATTATTTAACAGAATGAAACACACTTTCATGTTTTTGTCCAATCATGAGCTATTCAGTAAGGAATTCCAGAAAATAAGTCTTAAAAAGATTACCCTATCATGTAAAAAAGGTTCCAAAGTTAAGTTCACCTGAACTAGAGGAAGCCTGAATGTCTTCAAGACATAATATCGCTTTTGTCAATTCTGTGGTAAAGTAAATTGATATTGTTGTTTTTAAATTATATATTTTGTAAACACTTTTATTACATAAGCATTGGGGAAGAAGTTGTATTCTAAAGGGTATGGTAATTGAAACCCATAGTAGTGGTGAAAAATCATAAAATTCGTAGAATATTGAATTGTTCTTCAAAATCAACAAAACATACATGTATCATACTTGATAGGCAAATAACATGTGGTGAGAATACTATTAAAAGTGAAAATAATGAAAATTTGTAAGAACAAGTGTGATATTGATAGGCAAGGTTTGAAATCAGAATGCATGTTGGATTGCTTTCTTTCAAAATATCATTGAAACAAATCAACAAATGAGCTAGATATTGCAATACAATTCTGTGAGAAATTGTTCAGTTGTCTCTGAATAATAGACCGTCTGTAAAACAGTAAGTTACTGTTTTACTTTTTCTTGTTATTATTGTAGGTCATCCTGATGACCGACATATTATACGTAATCGACCAAACTTGAGCATATTAGCCTGAACACCGGTTAACAGTGACTCACTGTCCAGAACGGATAATTTAGACTATGCCACCTGTTTCTAAGACTCATGCAAAAGGATAGTGTAGAGGCTGATGTTTGATTGCTTGATATATAGAGAAGACGTTTACCGGAAAGACATTAATGTAGATAATCATGTTTCTTGTATACTTAATTTATAATTTTATTCACGACGTGAAGAAATAATGCAGTTGTTTAAGTATCGTCAAACTGGATGAATATGTACTAACATGAATGCCTCCTAGGTCATAGCGGTACCATTATGATAGAACTTTCCACACTCGATGCGTATTTGTACACATAGCAGACAAGCGACGCTTATTTACACTCCGAATCTAAATTTAATTACCAATGTTCGTATTGTATAGGTCAAGTTAGGTCCGCAAATCGGGTTAAATCAGGTCAGTGACCTTTTCGAGACGGTATGAAATTTATTCGTATGTTGATGCATTTATGAATTTCATTTTGTGCTGATCACATTTTTTTGTTATTGTGATTTTCTCTGAAAATGTTGCAACGAAAATTTATTTGTTTCTAATTAATTCTTTGACCAAAATATTGGCATTATTTCACTGTTCTAAAGGAGTTTCACGAGTACTCCTTCTCAGCCGAAAATTACTTAAAAGGGTGATGGTCATATAGTTTTTTCCAAACGATCGCCATTTACATAAACATGTTAATGCCTGTGTTGTCTAGCTTACTGTACTTATAAGTATAATGCTATTGTTTTAATTAGCATTGACTTAAGACCGAAAAAGGTCAGTGACATAGTGTGTGTATGAGGGGTCAGACATTAGGGTTAGGGTTTTCCCTGGGAATGTTTTACAATTTTAAGCTCAATTTTCTGGTCGAATTATGGGTTATGTATAATATTTATTATTAAACTATTAATAGATGATGTTTAATACGTACATCTAGTTTGACCCAAGAGAGATAAGAGGGTTACTAAAAAGTTCAGAAAAGATGTTGTTTTGGTAAATACGTGATTTTTGTTACTTATGCATTCAAAATTATTGTTTTAGAAATAAAATGTATTGCTATGAACGTTTTTATGGGTAGAAACCTTAGTTTTTGAAGTGAAATTGTTAAGTGATTTTGACGGGGTAGAAGAACTTTTTGAACATCCCTTTCAATAACGGAAGTTGTTTGATTACTCTCCCTTTGCATGTAAATATTGTATAGGAAGGATTCACAGGTAGCCAATATGCTAAAAATAGATTCACTGATACGAATTGACCTTAGCAACCTTGCTAGCGGTACACATTTTGTATGACTTGCATTCAGTTTACTATAAATTAGCTTGTGTTGAGGCATGGATCTGAAACCAAAATCTTTTAAAAAAAAGTTTAATAAGACACAACAATGTTGTTATGTTGTTTGTAAAGGTGACTCGAGGTATACAGACAAAGATGACATGAAAGATGTATCTTTATACCCTTTCCAAAACCAAAAACAAATGAACATAAGTTCAAAAAGTGGATAAGTGCATGTGGTCGGCTGTATTTTATTATTGACAAAGCAAAAAATTTAAAAAAAGTGAACATGAAAATTCAGTTGATATTTTGTTGGAGGAAAAGGACCTACAGAAGGTAATCCAGACCCTATTCTTACATCCCGCTTTAGGTATAGACAATTAAGTCAAACGTTTAGCTGTAGACATTTTATTTTGCATGGCAGAATAATAATTTTGCTGCACCTATATAGATTTTCTCTTGTGAATTATGGTACTATAAATTTGGAACCATTTGCCCTAATCAATTAATAATTATGTCATTCTCGTCCCCAGCTTCAATACCTGCCTTGCATCTGAAAAACAATTACAACAACAACAAAAACAATACATTTAATTTCTACATTTGATAAAATATACTTAATGCAGGCGCGTAGGAGCGATTTGAATTTTGGGGCCGCGGAAGAGATGATTTTGGCTGCATAATATTATCATTGATATGTCGATATAATAAGGTTCTTATTTTATAAAACAATTATTTGTAGTAATTGGTGTATATAAAACGTTTATATCATCATATACGAGTACTGAACTACTGCAATCAACAATAAGATCACGATGCGTAAATTAGACGTCTATTCTTTCAATTATACATAGATCTTCAAATGACAATGAACAGCAGGAAACAGATTGAACCAATTCATTGTCACATTTAGCAAAAAGTGTTTCTTTTATTTTCGGGGTACAGTTTTTATAACGCAATAACTTTTTTATTATAAATAAATTTTCATAATTTTGGTTTCTAAATTACTGCAATGCATTCGGTATTATGAAACTGTGAAAAATGTTGATAATATGTATATTTTCCTTGTCTAAATGCAATTATCCCCACCGTCCGTTTTTATTGTCCTTAAGTATATTAACTTAATTTCTAGTAAGAATACCTACATACATAATTAGCCATATTAATTTTACAATATTGTAAACATAAATATACAGACAAGATTAGTCATGATACATCATAAAGATACTGAAACTGCACCTGTTTCTGACCACCTCCAGCTCAAGATTATATAATGCATGCTTTAACTGCTTGATATGAAAATACTATGAGAATTTCCTTGAATCTTTTCAATTAATGCTTGCCTTTTCCCTGATAAATTTAAACCTTGACACTGTAATCAAAGTTTTAGTTAAACATTTGAATGCTCAGGTTATGTCAGATGAGCGAAACTTAACTCAAGGTTCAGCATTTTCTGTTAAATTTACAGCAAATATCTTATCACAAGGAACCATTGTTAACACTGTATTGTACCACCTTCCTAGAAATGTGTATCATGTGGTACTGATAAGACAAATTGATGACGTAGCTGTGAATCCTTCCTATTGAAAGGTTGTTGTTAACCTTTAACAATTTCATTGTGATCAAAGATTTCTTACCACTAATGTGGATTGCATAAAACACCTTTTTTACTTTGTATCATTTAATTGCAACATCTATTTATGTCAGAAGTTCTCATGTATATGTTTTGTGATATCTAGTCTAATTAAACGTTTTTACTACATTGCTTAACTTATGTGGACAATATCCACTTCCCTCTACCCAGGGATCTTTCATCCATGCTGATATTCTTCAAGATATCATAATCACATCATTGCCAGTCATATGTGATATTCAATAAAAGTTACCACTTATATAACTACTTATACTTGATCTCTATTTCATATCATAGGTCAAACAACTATTCACTTCATATCTACAATCAGATGGATCCAACCACAAATTGGCTCAGGGACATTACATCATTAGCATGAATGTCGTCCACATATAACAAGTGTGTGTTATACTTTTCTTGTGATTTCATTCATGGGTACGTTCATGTAACCCTCAGTAAAAGACGATCCATAATTCACGAATAACCAAACTATGTAAGCTTCGTTTTAACAGGGGGAAAATAACAATATTTAAAGTATAAAGGTGTGGCAGACTTCGAATGTTTGTGCAGGTTCTGATAACGGGGTTTACTATCTTTTGACAGCCATATATCATGTCCACATGTCCGGCGCAGTGTTAGTTTATGCGATCTGGTTCATGTCAAAGCTTTAGGGTCTCAACAGATGAGCGCCTCCCATATTTAGAAAATGAAACTTTGAATTTATCAGTTAGAGGGCACTTTCTGCATTTTGGTTGGTCAAAACTGTTCCTAGAAATAATAATCGTATGCAAATGCAAAATTCGCCGCCTTGCCAGAGCGCAGTTGATTTTGAGAATTCGTCAAGTAAAGCACGATTTTTGTATCTTTCATTTTCACTACGTTTTGGGCACAGATAGCATTGTTCAGTAAGTTCATTTTTTTTAATTTTATTGTCTTGTTTGGAGAAGTATATTTTGTTCAAATAATTTCGTTCTGAAACAATTACATACTTTATTGTTAAGGTAAATACGTCTGTATTTCTATTAAGTAGTTAATTTGTTTACATAACTAGCTGCAGGATTCCCAGAATTCCTTGTTAAAGATATATTATGTTTTTTGTGTTAATACTTGTATGTTCTTATGCACTTGTAAGCATATCTTTTTTGTATTTTATGTTTTACTGAGAGTGTAAATGTTTGACTTTCAGATAACCGCTCTTCAACGCTTTTCTACGTATTCTATTGTACAGTAGTCAGGAATAAAGGTGAATTAGCGCGTATATTGTATCTTTTCTCGTTGCCCAAGACACTTGGTGAAGCTGCCCACTACAGCCGTGCTGTAGTGCTAGTTAGTCAGTACAATCCCCAGCGAAACCACAGTTACTGAACAGTTATGGCTTAGTAATGCTGTGACAGTTATTGAACATTATCTGTAACGAGGAAAGTTGCAGTTATTGGATTATGTACGGTTAGTGCAAAGTTCAACTTACCTGGATTATATGTGTTTTGTATAATTCGGACTGTAGCTATATTGTTTGAAGATGGCTGACGGGTCGACACGAGAAGAATTAGAAGCGTCGATAAAGAAGCTTGTCTCAAGCTTCTCGAGGATTGCGAAGGCCATCGACATTAAGCTGAAAGCAGGCGATTCCGGTTTCCAACAGTTACGGAAAGAACTTTGTGACTGTTGGGAGGAGTTGGTTCGCTTACGTCAAAGATGTGAGGCGTCATTAAATGACGAAAAGTTCAAAGAGATGCAAGAACGGTACAACTTCTTGTTGTCGCAAGTTAGTGATTCTGGTGAAGATCACACAAATCGCGGAAGTTCCGTTTCGTCGCACAATTCCGCAGCGTCACGCAAGCGGAGGGCTGAACTGCGCCTTCGCCAGGTGCGAGAACGACAGGAACTAGAACGTAAACGTGAGGAGCTTCGGCGGGAGCTCGAACTACAGACCGCTCGACACGAAGTAGAACAGGCCGTGCTAGAAGAGGAGGAGTCGGATCAAAACGAAAGCAGGGATTACATATCGTTACCAGACGGTTCGTCACCCGACGATAAAGTGAGAGACTATGTGAGGAAGTGTAGTAAAGACTTACCTTTCGGTGAAAATAGTGACATTCTCTGTGACAGTGTGCCACGAGTTCAAACCAGTGTACAGGACTTTCATGGTTTACCAAAACCGGAATTAATTATGTTCAATGGGAATCCTGCAGAATATTGTAAGTTTCTTAGTAACTTTGAAACAAACATCGAGGCTAGGGTAAGTGATAGTAGAGTCAGACATGGGGCGAATTATTTTTAAAAGTAATGCATTAAATTAGCATTATTTGCCAAATTTTTGCATTAAATTAAATTATCATTACTATATTTTGAGAAAGTAATGCATTAAATTAGCATTATTTCAAAAAGTAATGCATTAAATTAAGCATTTTTCGCACAAGTGAACTGACCAAAAAAAAAGTCAACTGTCGGTATATGTACAAAAGGGATCATCTTTTTTAAAAAATCACACCAAAGTTTAATATACAAAGTATCAATCTGAAAGTGTGAACAGCTAAAGTGACAGCTCAAACAAAACTATTCTCAGTACACATAGATTAGTACAGGTTTAGCTTTTTTACACCGTTTTGTTATCTTTGACTTATTGCTGCTTTCACACATTTAGAGTGTTGTATTGACAAAGGACTAGACGGGCAACTTATCTAATTAAATTATTATGTCACCTGCATCTGCATTATATGCTGATTTTCTGAAATCTGACATAGCCTCTAATATTTTTACAATGACAAATGAATCAGTAACCATAATTTAAATAAATGGTTTGAAAAATAACTTTCTTTGAGAGTGAAAGTTAGAGTTTTGTGCAAGTCTGAAAGTTTTATTTGATTTTGATAATACCTTATTTCAGAACAACATTTTTGGTATTTTGCACTGCAAATTTCTACCAGTAACATTTTCAGGAATATATTAAGTGTTTGACAATTGGTGGGAAATATCTCGTCCCAATGATTGTGTACAGTGAAATGATTTAAAAGTGCTGTATTTGTTGACAGAGCTTTAAAGATCACTAGCTGTTTATCTGTTTTAAAGTTAGCATTTTCTTATGACAACTAAGCTTAAGATCTCATTGCTTAATCATAAAAATGTTCAAACTTTACAATATTCTGTTGAAAAGGCTTAACTAATAGTCTGTATCTTGTTTTACTAATAGTGAACATATATCAAAATACTTAACTGTCATATTCATATTTTTCTCTTGCTATAAATAAGATATGTAGCAGACTAATAACATGTTAAATATTTAGAGCATCTTTGCATAAAATAGTTATTGTTAATATAAATATTATTTAATAAAATGAATCAACAAAATCCAATAGTAAACACAATCCAATTAATGCTCAATAATGCTAAGCATTACAGCATTTTGGTATAGGTAATGCATTAAATTGGCATTAAAATAATGCTAAATCTGTTGCATTAATCATTACCTTGCATTACTGACAAAAAGTAATGCATTATTAATGCATTAGCATTAAAATTTAATTCGCCCCATGTCTGAGTAGAGTAAGATTAAACTATCTAATTCAATTATGTCAGGAAGAAGCCAGATATTGCATTGAAGATTGTGTTATTTTGCCCCCTGACGTAGGCTATTTAAGGGCTAAAGACATCTTAAAATCTAGGTATGGCAAACCCCATTTAGTGGCCAGGTCACATGTGGATAGTTTGATAAATGGCAGTGTCATTAAGAGTAACGATGTTAAGGGTTTGTTGAATCTGTCACTTCATATGGAAAAATGCCACATCACTCTCACCCAGCTAGGCTTCATGTCTGATGTGAATAACACTGAAAATTTGAGAAAAATAGTTGGGAGACTACCGGTTCACATTCGGTCTAAGTGGGTTGAACGTGCTAGTAGCCTGATCGAACAGGGAGTCGAACCAAGCTTTGATCACCTTTTAACCTTTGTGAGGGAACGTTCGGTTGTCGCAAATACGATGTATGGTTATGATCTTGCAAATGAGTCCAATAAGCATACAAAGAATTTGCCCCGAAATTCCCACGGTAACCAGTCTCAGCGGAATAAAGTTGTAACACTGTCCACTGGATCTGATAAGAGAAACACAGGTAAATCTCCCTCAGAAAAATCCACAAGGGCACCGTTATCGTGTATTTACTGCAAGAAGGCTCATAAATTAAGGGAATGCACAGATTTTAGGCTAATTGATATTGATTCAAAGCTAAGAGTTATCAGAGAGCATGAAATGTGTGAAAATTGCATGGGTTTTAAGCATGTTGCCGAAAATTGTAGGAAAAATAGCTGTTGTCAGGTTTCAGGTTGCACCGGGAAACACAATACACTGTTTCACCGAGACTCCGGTCAAAACCGTGAGTATGAAAATGTGCAAGATAAATATGTCGCCGCTTCTGGATCGCGGTCTAAATCGAACCAGGTAAGTCTGCGCATTGTCCCAGTAGTCGTTGGAACGGGATCTACACAAGTAGAGACGTATGCTCTTCTGGACGAAGGGAGTGATGTTACGTTATGTAGTGAGAGTCTTATCAAAAGGTTAGGAGTTGAAGGTAAACCTTGTAAGTTCACGTTAACCACAGTGAACAAGTCAAGTCAGAATCAAACTGGCAGAGAAGCGCAGCTGCAGGTAAGTGCATTGAATGGAGGTCAAGTTATCGATCTTCAAAGGGTATGGTCATTCAAAACCTTACCTATCTCCATGCAGTCGTTGCCAGACCAGTCTGTGACTGGTAAGTGGAAACATTTAAATGGCATCTATTTACCGAAAATTGATGTCGATAAAGTCGAGTTGCTCGTGGGAAGCGACACCCCGGATGCCTTCTGGGTAGAGGAGCAGCGAAGGGGAAAAGGGGGTGAGCCCTATGCAATCAGGACGATGCTAGGTTGGAGCATTATCGGACCTATAGGTAACAGGCAATCACTAGATCACGGTAGTATTAATTTTCAGCTTGCATCTAGTTTACAGTTGCAAATCGATAAGCTATGGACAACCGATTTTCCAGACGTCAAGAGTTGTGGCACAGGGATGTCACAGGAAGACCGTCGTGCGCTGTCCGTTATGGAAGGTACGGTAGTAAAAGATAACGGACACTACAAGTTAGGGCTCCCGTGGAAAGACCCTGGTGTAAGTCTTCCAAATAACGTGAAGATGGCCACGATGCGACTTAGTCATTTGAAAAGAAAACTTCAAAGAGATGATCAGTTGTTTAATATGTACCAGGAAACGGTTAACGGGTATATTGAACGTGGGTATGCCTCCTTAGTGGATGCAAGAGCGGGATTCGAACCCGGCCGAATTTGGTACCTTCCGCATCACCCCGTGCTGAATCCAAAGAAGCCAAGCAAGGTAAGAGTTGTTTTTGATTGCGCTGCTAAGTATCAAGGCACGTCATTGAATGATAATCTGTTACAAGGCCCCGACCTAACCAACAGTATAACTGGCGTACTAATGCGCTTCAGGCAGGCGCCGGTGGCGCTGGTTGCGGACATAGAAGCTATGTTCCACTAAGTAAAGGTGTGTGAGCATGATAGGGATGTCCTAAGGTTCCTTTGGTGGCCTCGAGGTAACTTACACATGGAGCCAAAAGAGTACCGTATGAACGTGCATTTGTTTGGCGCAACGTCGTCGCCTAGTTGTGCAGCCTTCAGTTTAAGGCGCACAGCCAATGACAATATTGACAAATTCAGTCAAGAAGCGGTAAGTACGGTTGAACGTAATTTTTACGTTGATGACCTCCTGAAGTCTGTATTAGATCCAAGTTCGGGAATTAGACTTGCCGCTGAGTTGAAAGAACTTCTCTCATTAGGGGGCTTCAGACTCACGAAATGGCTTTCTAATAGCGAACAGGTCATGAATTCAATTCCGGAAACGGATCGAGCTGAACCGAGGACAAAATTAGACCTCGACACCGAATCGCTCTGTGAGCGAACACTCGGGTTACAGTGGCATGTTAATCAGGATCAGTTTGTGTTTGATATTAATCTCCACAACAAAGGTATGACAAGACGCAGTATCTTGTCGGTTGCAAGTTCTTTGTACGATCCGCTTGGACTAGTTGCACCGGTGACTCTAACACCAAAGTTGATCTTACAACGTGCTTGTAGGCTGAACTTAGGCTGGGACGAACAAATTCTAGATGCGGAGGCAGAAAAATGGTCACAGTGGCTAACCAGTCTACCAGCATTATCAAAGGTGAGTATTGATAGATGCATAATTCCAAGTGAGATTGACAGGTCAACGTTGAAAGCTGAACTGCATATGTTCAGTGATGCATCTGAATTGGCCTACGGATCTGCCGTCTACTTAAAGGCGTATGACGCCAACGGACACAGTAAGTGTAGCCTTATTATAGGTAAGTCAAGGTTAGCGCCTATAAAAGCTATGTCAATTCCAAGGCTCGAACTGGCAGCAGCTGTGGTTGCTGTCAAACTTTATCAGATTGTCATAGAAGAGCTTGACATCCAAATTTCTGAAAGATACTTTTGGACTGACTCCATGATTGTGTTGGGGTATATAAGAAATGAAAAGAAAAGGTTCAAGACTTTCGTTGCGAATAGACTGTCCGTAATTCATGAGGCGACTTCACCACATGACTGGAGGTATGTACCCTCTAACAGTAACCCTGCCGACATTGCGTCAAGGGGCATTAATCCGCAAGAGAGTGAAAAGATTGAAACATGGTTGCTTGGGCCCAAATTCCTTAAAGGGAATGAGACAGAGTGGCCAGTACAGGTAAGCAACGTAACATTGCACGAAGATGACATAAAGCTCAAGCCACAGGCTAGCGTACTCAATACACAAGGTAAGCGTGATTCAAGCATGAGTTCGTTGCTTAGTAGGTTCTCCGACTGGCATAAACTACAAAATGCAGTCGGTTGGCTACTCCGCTTTAAGTGGCTTTTAATTCAGAGATTCCTACCTGAAAGACGAAATCTTGGCGATAGGGTAAGTGGTAATTCCCTAACTGTGAGGGAATTGCAAATGGCACAGATAGCCATATTCAAATTAGTTCAAACAGAGTCGTTTGAAAATGACATACGTGAAGTGAAGGCTCAAATGCGAGTTTCAAATTCGAGCTCTCTGAAAAGGCTATGTCCCATTTTGAAGGATGATGTTTTGCGAGTCGGTGGACGAGTAGAAATGTCCGACCTACATGTAGATGCCAAGCATCAAATCATTTCGCCAAGTAACCATCACGTGACTAGAATTCTGATACAGAAATACCATGAACAGAATGCGCACATGGGTCCGGTACACATTTTGTCCTTACTGCGGCAAAAGTATTAGATAATTCACGGACTGCAAACTGTGAAGTCAGTCCTCGGCCAGTGCATTACGTGTAAACGACAGCTGCAACAACCGGAAGTCCAACAGATGAGCGATCTTCCAGAAGAACGAGTCACACCGGACAAGCCGCCATTTACCTATGTAGGAGTTGATTATTATGTACGTAAAATCAGGTCGGAAACATCACAAAAGGTTCACGTGTCTTACAAGCAGAGCTGTTCACCTTGAAATTTCACACAGCCTAGACACAGATTCGTTCATATGCGCGTTGCAGCGATTTATTAGCCATAGAGGTCGTCCAGAAAAAATTTTCAGCGACAATGGTAAGAATTTTGTAGCTGGCGAAAGGGAGTTAAATGAATCTATCAGTTCTTGGAATGAACAGTGCATGACAAGGTATTTTCAACAAAACGAAATCCAATGGCATTTCAACCCACCATACGCCGCTCATATGGGTGGAGTATGGGAAAGACTCATTAAGGCAACAAAAAGGGCTTTGAAGTCTGTCATTGGCGAACAACTTCTCAATGATGAAGCATTGTACACTCTTATCACGGAAGTTGAGAAAATCTTGAATGATCGACCAATCACGCAGGTAAGTGTTGATCCCAAGGATCCACAACCGCTTACACCAAATAAAATACTGCTGATGCGTTCAAATACGTGTTTCCCACCAGGTACGTTTGACAAAAATGATAACTACTGTAAACGATGGTGGCGACAAGTTCAGTATTTAGCGAACGTTTTCTGGAGAAGATGGGTGCGAGAATACCTGCCGACCTTGCAGGTAAGGCAAAGGTGGCATAATACCCAAAGGAATGTGTCCGTAAATGACCTCGTTCTCGTCTGCGATGAGCAATTGTCACGTGGCAAATGGCCATTAGGCATCGTTCTCGATGTAAACAAAGGTAGAGACGGACTCGTAAGGTCATGTAAGGTCAGGGTAAACGGGTCTGTAAAGGTACGACCGATTACGATGTTATGTATGTTAGAGCAGGAAGCATTTCATGCTAACTGATAAAATGTTCATCTTCAAGAATTAACGCTTGATGAGAAAGTACGTTCTTTCTGCTGTTTAGCCGTTATGATATTATGTAAATGTACATGTACTATAAATCTAGATTAGTATGTCTCACCCTTGTGGATTGTAATTAATGTTTTAGTTGTTATCAAATGAGTGTCATATTCTTCGTCTTCCCTTAAAGTATATGAATGAACTTATGTAAAAAGGTTCATTGAGGGCCGGTGTGGCAGACTTCGAATGTTTGTGCAGGTTCTGATAATGGGGTTTACTATCTTTTGACAGCCATATATCATGTCCACATGTCCGGCGCAGTGTTAGTTTATGCGATCTGGTTCATGTCAAAGCTTTAGGGTCTCAACAGATGAGTGCCTCCCATATTTAGAAAATGAAACTTTGAATTTATCAGTTAGAGGGCACTTTCTGCATTTTGGTTGGTCAAAACTGTTCCTAGAAATAATAATCGTATGCAAATGCAAAATTCGCCGCCTTGCCAGAGCGCAGTTGATTTTGAGAATTCGTCAAGTAAAGCACGATTTTTGTATCTTTCATTTTCACTACGTTTTGGGCACAGATAGCATTGTTCAGTAAGTTCATTTTTTTTATTTTATTGTCTTGTTTGGAGAAGTATATTTTGTTCAAATAATTTCGTTCTGAAACAATTACATACTTTATTGTTAAGGTAAATACGTCTGTATTTCTATTAAGTAGTTAATTTGTTTACATAACTAGCTGCAGGATTCCCAGAATTCCTTGTTAAAGATATATTATGTTTTTTGTGTTAATACTTGTATGTTCTTATGCACTTGTAAGCATATCTTTTTTGTATTTTATGTTTTACTGAGAGTGTAAATGTTTGACTTTCAGATAACCGCTCTTCAACGCTTTTCTACGTATTCTATTGTACAGTAGTCAGGAATAAAGGTGAATTAGCGCGTTTATTGTATCTTTTCTCGTTGCCCAAGACACTTGGTGAAGCTGCCCACTACAGCCGTGCTGTAGTGCTAGTTAGTCAGTACAATCCCCAGCGAAACCACAGTTACTGAACAGTTATGGCTTAGTAATGCTGTGACAAAAGGTGATTAAGCTTCATTTACAAGATGACGCAACAATAATTCAAACAGAAACTGAGATAAAAACATTTATTTTTTGCAAGTTTGCGTCTCAGACAAATATTTGCCAATGGCAAAAACAAAAACTGTCTTATTTTCGTTTATATTTTGGTGCCACCGGTAATCCATATCAGTGAAGCCTGCGGAATTTCCATATTTTATCAATCATGAAAAGGGTATAACCTGAAAGTATTCCATGTGAGTGAAAAGAAATTACCGGTAAAGTCGGGATACTTAATGGCTGAGTCGGGACTGGCCAGTTCGCGCCGCTCCCCTGTAAATCAAAGACCTGCATATACCTGCTTGAAAAGACCGACAATTCTACAGCAGCTTTTTAAGAGATCAGTTTATAAATTGCCTACAGCAAAGATTAAGTTCATGCTATGGTCCGAAGACCAGGTCGAAGATAATGAATTCCATGAAAAACAATTATTAAGTATTCTAAAGTTTAAACTGATATTGCTATTCACTTAAGATTTCTTTCCAAAAGTTCAACCGGTTAACCTTACTTTTGTGTTTATCGGCATCATTTCACCAAGTATTATTCAAGTGAAATGGTAAAAACTGCGACATTTTTAACAAACTAACAGTCTTCAGATATAAAATTGTGAATCAGTACAGTGATTTTTCAGCTTTGTTTGGGATGCATTATTTAATTGTATGTTGGAGAAAAAATTGAACTAGCAGTCGAGATATAAGATTTTAAAACGAAAAAGGCACGTGTAAAATGCATGCTTTGTTGCCAGCTTGTAAACAAACACGTGCACTGGTACTTAACCAGCACTACCTCGTGTACTGTATTATTCGTTTTGCTGAATGAAGAGGTTTTTCATATGGAATTTTCAGTTAAAGGTTGCATGACACCAAAATAACGCAGTATTCCTTCGTGGTCCATATTGTCCGTTTTAATATAAGAGAACGTTTTCTCTTCTTCCGATGGCACTTTGTTTGCAGGGATTTCAGGGATTAGTGCAGGAAAAGAAACTAAAGCAATTTCATTCCTATATCTTGTTTGTTCGAGATTATATCTTGTATGATAGAGATGGACTAGTGCCGGAACCGCGGATGTATATTTGTGCATCGTATTTGCGATTCCGCGTTTAATGTATGGGCTGTTCGGTTAGAGATCAGTAATTTTCTTACAAATAAGTTAATTCCCTGTGTGTTTGGAATAGATGGAATGCAGATATATTGTTGTTTAGGAATTAAGTTAATAGGTCAAATCTTACAAACTTATGGGCAACATTAAATTTCACATTAAAGTTTAGGGGCTACAGGACAACGCAGCCGCCAATGCAGCGGCCGACGTTTCCGCCGCTGGACAATAGGATGCATACGTGTCTACCTGCTATTGCAGGTGACACAATAATAAGCACTGTCATACATTAAATTTTACATCATTAAAAATAGAAACAAAATGTATGACGAGAGCGAGCATATAATATTACACGACTGAAATTCTAAATAAATACTAACATGCTAACGAAATTTTTCTAGAAAAGTTTAAATCTCAAAGCCGTCTTTTTGTTAAAATGACATGCTAATGACCGACTAGCTTTTTGGAAAGCTAAAACTTGTAAATTGTATATATGTAGTATATTTTAGTATCCATGTGTTTTTACGTGGCCCTAGAAAGGTGTCCGTTATGTATATACGAACCGGGGATGATGTTTTATTTTCGTTTTCGTTTTAACGCTGTCAGAGGGAATTAATTTTTAACAGGACCCATCAGCGGTGGTTATATGTAAAATTGTATAATTGCGTATCACGACTACTTAGCACAGTTTGTTTAAAGTCTCCGACAATGTCGGTTTAACGCTACATAAAAACCGACTGTACATTTATATACATACAGTCGAACTTTGATGGCTCGAAGACCTCCCTTCTCTCGAACAGTTCGTCCAGTCCCGAACTGGAACTCTATATTTTCTATAGTGTTCTACCTCCAATGGCCCGAACTACCCATAGCTCGAACAGTCGAACACAAGGCAAGGTCCGGACAGTTTGTTTTCAATGTTTTGACACACCTTGGCTCGAACAGACTGTAATCGGTAATCATCAAAGATGCGAACAAAGGCGCGAAAATGTCTCGCTTATTAGGACGATGCGCTTTTTAATTAAGATGTGTAAATAACACATTAAAGCGGATGAAAATATATTGATTGTTGTGTTAATTTACACCACACTTATCATAGTTATAAACAAACTGTTATTTGTTTTTTAGAAAATTGTAACTGTGTACATAATTGCATTCTTTCGTCTAGTCATAATCACAGTGTACACTCGAAAGTCCGACCCTACTTCCGATAGCGCTGACTATACACATAGCCATCACGAAGGAGCTGGTTAAAAAGCGGGTAAGAAATTGAATAAAGAGTAATTATTTAATTCTTTTACTTTTAATACTTAGACTAGCAAGAAATAGAGTGCGTCGAGTTATAAAATGAACGTGATACAACGTTAACTTCGAAAAAATACGATCGATCACCAAAATTTACAAAAAAAATGTCAATCGTGTCACTTCAAACGTCCATTTCAAAGCTTTATTTACAATGTTTGGCCGAAATTCGTTTTACTATGTGAAGTGTATTCATTACCGTATCACTTCATGTAGTTAAATCTTGTCCAAACCCGCTAGTTTTCGAAAAACTCGAATTTTCATTTGCACTGGTAGTGTGACAAGATGGTACGGCTACTAGCCAATTGACAGTCCGGCTACTAGCGTTTTCTTCTAAAAAATGGTACGGCTACTAGTCGTCCCCGAATCATTCAGTGGTCTGAGAAATAAACATTAATGGCGAGTTTATTTAATGAAATTATATGTATACAAGAGACCTTTGATGCGTAGCAATAAGGGTCGCCGCAGAAATCATTGGATTTTTATTATACAAGTTACAATGGGATGCAATGGAAATAAACAATGGCACTGAAGTGTACACTATTAAATGGCTTGACAATCTCACAGCCTTAATTAAAATTGCTTAAAATTCTATTGACTACATCGTTTATTGACGCAAAACCTTTAAACATGCCGTAACGCAAAAAAATGTCTGGCTGGTAAGGCCAGAGAAAATAAATTATTAGATTCTCGTCCGGATTTTGGGAAAAAAGGGGCTGGTGGGCACTTTTTAATTTTTATTTTTTATTAACGAAATACCTTATGAAGGTATTTCGGGATGGTCTAAAACCCGTTCTGTACGGAACAGAATAGGTTTCGAATTTTTTACCAATAATTTTTTTGGGGCGGGTGGTTTTCGACAGGGGCGGGCGGGGATGAGAACCATTAGCAGACACTTATTGCAAACCACTCAGAAGCCCAAATCACCATGTACAAAAGCACTTTTTACAATCAATCAACAAAAGTGGCGACTAAGTCGAGCTAACCGCAAGCGGGCTCGACAAAAATATGTTTTAGCCAAAAGCACTTCTTACAATCAACAAAACTCTTGCGTGCGTGCGTGCGTGCGTGTATGGGGGAATAGGCTATACGGACCTGGGGAAATGCATTTGGGCTTCTAGAGTAAGTCGAGTTGATTAAGGAGTTATTTTGCATCGTTGCAAATAGTGCGTAAAATAGAAATAATTAGGCACAAATTTTTACCAATTCATTTCAATGTGGAGTAACTATACACGAGTTTTGTGGTCGCTTTCAAGATTTGTTATCATTTCGCCAGAAACCAAATATAAAATATGTACTTTCTATGCAGTATGTTTCAAAATGCGACTGTTCTGCTGAAAGAAAATAGTGAAGCAAGTCTATTTTGTACGTACATGTATATGGGCGGATTTTTTAAATATGATTTACGAAAATAGAGAAGTCGAAAGTATATTTGTAATGGGGATTGCGGCATACTGCTACAGAGATAATAGGCGATGAAAATTATCAAAATATTTCATTTTTAGCCTATATTCAAACTATTTTAGAGATATTTAATAATAATTTATAAAATGACGTCTGAACAACAACAAAATTGATGAAAAAGATTATTTAGTCAACCCTAGTAGCCGTACATAAAGACTGCTAGTAGCCGGACCATTTGTTTTGTAGACTTTGCTAGTAGCCGTACCATCTTGTCACCCTACTAGTGCAAATGAAAATTTGAGTTTTTCGATAACTAGCGGGTTGGGACAAGATTTAACTACATGACGTGATACAGTAATGAATACACTTCACATAGTAAAACGAATTTCGGCCAAACAATGTAAATAAAGATTTGAAATGGACGTTTGAAGTGACACGATTGACAATTTTTTGGTAAATTTTGGTGATCGATCGTATTTTTTCGAAGTTAACGTTGTATCACGTTCATTTTATAACTCGACGCACTCTATTTCTTGCTAGTCTAAGTATTTAAAGTAAAAGAATTAAATAATTATTCTTTATTCAATTTCTTACCCACTTTTTAACCAGCTCCTTCGTGATGGCTATGTGTATAGTCAGCGCTATCGGAAGTAGGGTCGGACTTACGAGTGTACACTGTGATAATAATAATTAAGTAAATAGCAGGTGTAACAACACCTCGCAGCAGTCTTGTAACCAAACACCTGAAAGTATGGTTTTGAAAACCACAGAAAAATTAAATATTCTTTCATTAAATGTCTGTGGCCTGAAAAGCAAATGTAATTACCAAGAGTTTACTTCTTTGCTTATCAATTATGATATAATAGGTTTGCAAGACACTAAACTGGACAATGTAGCTCATATTGAAATAGCAAATTTCGAATTGTTTTTTAAAAATCGAACAGATATTACTAACAGAAAATCTGGAGAATAGCAATTGCAGTTAAAAAGAGGTTGTTAAAACACATCAATATTATTGAAACAGATTGTAAGTCTGTGTTTTGGTTTACATTAAGTAAACAAGTCACAAGGTTTGATAACTGTAATAATGTAAGTAACTAGAATGTTGTGTTCCGCGGAACACGTGTCGCATGCATGGAAAAAGTTGAAATGTGGGCCTATGTTTAATCATATATAATAAACATATTTTATTAAAGTTGATTTCAATACTACACCACAGAACACATGTGTCTTCTAAATTGCATTTAAAAGGAATAACTAAAATAATGGTTAAATCTGAGTTATCATCTTCAGAAATTGGTTTGTAAATGCAGATGAGTTATTCAAAGTATTAAGTGAATTAATTGAACAAGTACTTTCCATTTTAGAGGCAACACTAAGTTTCATGTTAAAGTTGCATTTGAAAGGGACATTACTCATAAAATATTGAAACTGAAGTTTTCATTCTTGTCGTCACAGATGGCATTGTTCATGCTGATGATATATTCCAAGTATGAAGTGAATAGGACAAGTACTTTCAAAGTTATAGGCAACATTAAGTTTCAGGTTAAAGTTGCATTTGAAAGGGGCATAACTAAAAAAAAAATTAAAACTTGAGTTATCATTCTTGTCGTCACAGATGGCATTGTTCATGCTGATGATATATTCCAAGTATCAAGTGAATAGGACAAGTACTTTCAAAGTTTAAGTCAACATTAAGTTTCATGTTAAAGTTTCATTTGAAAGGGGCATAACTTAGAAAAATTTGAAACTTGAGTTATCATTCTTGACGTCACAGATGGCATTGTTCGTGCTGATGATATATTCCAAGTACGAAGTGAATAGGACAAGTACTTTCAAAGTTATAGGCAACATTAAGTTTCAAGTTAAAGTTGCATTTGAAAGGGGCATAACTAAAAAATATTGAAACTGGAGTTGTCTTTCTTGTCGTCACAGATGGCATTATTCATGCTGATGATATATTCCAAGTACGAAGTGAATAGGACAAGTACTTTCAAAGTTATAGGCAACATTAAGTTTCAGGTTAAAGTTGCATTTGAAAGGGGCATAACTAAAAAAAATATTGAAACTTGAGTTATCATTCTTGTCGTCACAGATGGCATTGTTCATGCTGATGATATATTCCAAGTATGAAGTGAATAGGACAAGTACTTTTAAGGTTATAGGCAACATTAAGTTTCAGGTTAAAGTTGAATTTGAAAGGTGCACAACTTAAAAAATATTGAAACTGGAGTTATCATTCTTGTTGTCAGAGATGGCATTGTTCATGCTGATGATATATTCCAAGTATGAAGTGAATAGGTGAAGTACTTTCAAAGTTATAGGCAAGTTTCAGGTTAAAGTTGCATTTGAAAGGGGCATAACTCAAAAAATATTGAAACTGGAGTTATCATTCTTGTCATCACAGATGGCATTGTTCATGCTGATGATATATTCCAAGTATGAAGTGAAAAGTCAAGTACTTTCAACGTTAAAGGCAACATTAAGTTTCAGATTAAAGTTGCATTAGAAAGGGGCATAACTAAAAAATATTGGAACTGGAGTTATCATTCTTGTTGTCACAGATGGCATTGTTCGTGCTGATGATATATTCCAAGTATGAAGTGAATAGGACAAGTACTTTCAAAGTTATAGGCATCATTAAGTTTCAGATTAAAGTTGGGGGACTACCGGACGACGGCACCGACGACGACGACGACGACGAATACAACGACGCCGCCGGACAATAGGATCCCTATTTGTCTACCTGCTATCGCAGGCGACACAAAAACAGAGCAAATACTGATGTCGGTGTTAATAACTATGGGAAAATATTTATTGATTTTCTGAAAATGAATTAACTGTATATTTTGAATGGTCGAACAAAGGGAGACCAAACCGGTAAAACTACGAACAAAGGTGTTAGCTGTGTAGACTACTATGTTTGTACCTCATGTTTAATTTTGTTGATACACTTGAAGTGAAAGAGTTTTGTCCTCTCATGTCAGATGTTCATAATGTCATCAGTATATCGTTTAATTTTACACACATTTCTAGATCTAGTTGTAGTACTCTACAAAGTAATACCCAGTCTATTCGTTTATGGGATAACGCAAAACGGGATAATTTTTAAAACGCATTAGATCCCAAATTAGTAAATTGCATTTATAATAGACTTTGCGAAGAAAATTTGGAACCCTCTTCCATTAATGATATAGTAAAAAGTATATCCGACCTATTCATGTCGTCCGCCGAAAAAAAAACATCTGGATTTATAGCAAATGACAAAAATAAATTTGACAATCCTCAGACACCCAAGTGGTTCGGTTTTAAATGCAAAAAGGCGCGGAAAGACTTTCATAGGGCCAAATACATGTACAAATTGTGCAAAACAATATAAAAAAAAGCCAATCTTGAATATAAATGTAAAATACACAAAAATACGATGAAAACGTTTCATAATAAATTTAAAAATAATAATATTAAAAGGTTACGTAAATTAGGTAAATCTGATCCAAAAACGTACTGGAAAATTATTAACGGACCGAGACATAACAACAACGACGTTGATATTAACGAATTACACGATTTCTTTAAAAATGTGAACTATCGCGATGATATTACTAACAACAACATAAACTTTACACACCCAGATGTTACCCCTTATAATGAGATAGATAACAGTATTACGGAAGCTGAAATTGAACATGCTGTTAAAAACTTGAAAAATAACAAAGCATATGGTTATGATAAGATCTTAAATAAACATATAAAATCAACATTGAGGTCACTGATACATATTTATGTAAAACTGTTCAATATTGTTTTCGAAAGCGGTATCGTACCCGAATCTTGGACTATAGGCGTCATAAATCCAATATATTAAAATAAAGACGATATTACAAAACCTGAAAATTATAGACCGATCACATTGTTGAGCTGCCTTGGTAAACTCTTCACTTCAATAATTATTAATCGCTTAACAAAGTTTATGGAAACAAACAATCTTTTAAACAATTGTCTGGCTGGATTAAGTAAAAATAAATCTACAAGTGATCACATTTTTGTACTTCATAGTATCATAAGTATTTTAAATAAGTAAAAAAAGAAGCTATTCTGCGCTTGTGTGGATCTTAAGCAAGCGTTTGACACCGTTTGGAGGGAGGGACTCTGGGAAAAGCTGATTCAAAATAATATAAATGGCAAATGTTTAAATGTTACTATGAACATGTACAAAAATATCAAATATTGTGTTAAAATGAACTCTACATATTCAAATTTTTTTCATCAGCAATATCGGTGTTCGTCAAGGGGAAAATTTATCTCCCCTCTTTTTTCTATCTTTCTAAATGACTTACATACCTATTTTGCTGAAATCGACAATATACAAGGGGTTAAGATTTACGATGACTTACAAAATTTTCTTAAAATGTACATATTACTTTACGCGGATGATACGGTTATATTATCTGAACACGAACAAGATTTTCAAACTGCATTAAATGCTTACTAGCAGTATTGCGGCAGCTGGAAACTAACGGTAAATCTCTCAAAAACAAATAGTAATTTTCAGTTTAGGTAGACAATCTACTAATTATAGATTCTTTTTTAAAAAAATGATCAAATAGAAATAGTAAACGAACTTAAGTATCTTGGTGTTATATTTACAAGAAACGGTTCCTTTTTAACTACAAAGAAGCACTAAGCAACACAAGCAACAAGAGCCATGTACAGTTTAATAAGAAATATTAATAGACTCGAATTACCAATTGATTTACAAATTGACCTGTTTAAGAAAACAATTAAACCTATTCTTCTTTTTGGTGCCGAAATCTGGGGATTTGGCAAAATCGTTATTCTCGAAAGAGTACAACTACGATTCTTAAAATATATTCTCAAAATGAAACGTTCAACCCCAAATAGTATGGTTTACGGAGAAACTGGTTGCTATCCGTGAGTATCGATGTCGAAGAAAGAATTATTTCTTTTTGGTCTAGAATATGTATTTGAGATAATTTGCAATCAAATAAATTATCAACTTTTATTTATCAATACGTGTACAATTTAGCTCGAGAATTACATGGAAACAATTTAAAATTACGCTTTCCTTGGATACAAACTGTAAAATCTATTTTTATAAAAACAGGCTTAATCAACATTTGGGAGTCTCACTCTTTTCCTAATCATAAGTGGCTGAAATTAGCACTGAGAAAAAAACTTAAGGGTCTTTTTATAAATGACTGGGCTTCTCTAATCGATCAAACCAATAAATGTTTAACTTACAAAATCTTAAACATAACTTTGGAATAGAAAAATATTTAAGTGATACACCGAAATCCTATCTTTTTTACATGATAAGATTCAGGACCAGAAATCATAGACTTCCGATCGAAACGGGTAGCTGGTCAAGAATATATTATAACCTTAGATTCTGTAGCAAGTGCCAAAATCAGTTGGGTGACGAATTCCATTATCTATTCCAGTTTCCTTTTCTCGAAAACAAGAGGGCCATGATGGCCCTGTATCGCTCACCTGAGTACAAAAGTACTTTCAGCTTTACCCCAAGGCCAACATTTAAATAATGCTGGTAAAGGGTCTCTTTACAATACTCAACACGAAATATCTAAGGTCTAGTCGCAATAGTTTCAGAGAACAAGGGGTGTAGTTTGACACTAGCAAACATTCTACATGTCTTCAGTTCTTACTATTTAGCTCTATGTAAAAATTGATAAGCCCCTGGGTGGGGCCAATTCGAGCCTGGGGTCATGATATGTATAAACGTGGTAAAGGTCCACAAAGTGATGTTACATGTAAAAATTCTAAGCTCTATGTGTTATGGTTCTAGAGAAGAAGACTTTTACAAGATTTTTCCTAACGTATATAATTCTATGTAAAATGGGCGACCCCTGTGGCGGGGCCAATTTCGACCCAAGGGCCATAATTTGAACAACTTTGTTAGAGGTCAATCAGACAATGTTTCATGCCAAATATCTAACCTCTAGCCATTGCGGTTTTGGAGAAGAAGATTTTTTTCAGTTTTAGCTATATATTGATATAAGGAAAACCCATGACCTTTGGGGCGGGGCAAATTTTGACCCCAGGGCCATAATTTGAACAACTTTGTTAGAGGTCTGTTAGACAATGTTTCATGCCAAATATCTAACCTCTGGCCATTGCGGTTTCGGAGAAGAAGATTTTTTAAGTTTTTGCTATATATTGATATAAGGAAAACCCATGACCTCTGGGGCGTTGCAAATTTTGACCCCAGGGCCATAATTTGAACAACTTTGTTAGAGGTCCATTAGACAATGTTTCATGCCAAATATCTAACCTCTGGCCATTGCGGTTTCGGAGAAGAAGATTTTTTAAGTTTTTGCAATATATTGATATAAGGAAAACCCATTACCTCTGGGGCGGGGCAAATTTTGACCCCAGGGCCATAATTTGAACAACTTTGTTAGAGGTCCATTAGACAATGTTTCATGCCAAATATCTAACTTCTAGCCAATGCGGTTTTGGAGAAGAAGATATTTTAAGTTTTTGCTATATATTTTTAAGGAAAACACATGACCCCACCCGGGCGGGGCCAATTTTGACCCCAGGGCTATAATTTGAACAATCTTGGTAGAGGACCAATAGGTGATGCTACACACCAGATATCAAAGTTCTAGGCCTTACGGTTTCAGAGAAGAAGATTTTTAAAAATTTCATGTTCAAAATCTATTTTTATCCTCTGTGACCTAGAAAGGCAATGGACTGGAACCATTTGAACAATTTTGGTAAAGCTTCATGCAAGTAACATTCCTGCCAAGTTTCAGCAAGATTGGCCCAGGAGTTCAGGAGAAGAAGTCGTTTGAAGAAAAAGTTGACGACGCACGGACGGACGACGGACATCAGGCGATCACAAAAGCTCGCCATGAGCACTTCGTGCTCAGGTGAGCTAATAAACGTAAAATGTACATTAAGAGATACTTTTATCAAAGACCTAATACATTTAAAATGAATCTGTTATTTAACACACAAAAAAGGATAGAATATTTAAATCTCTGCAAGTTTGTTAAAATAATTTTGCATGAAATATAACGATGAAATATCATACACATATGTAGACATATACTGTGCATGTATTGTGTATTCTGTTAAGATAATATGTTACTGTTTACTTACAAATGCAAAACAAAATCTGTTGGTATCATTTTGACTCTCCGATATATTTTGCAATTTACATTGCCTATTCCATGTTCAAACTACTATATACCAGATTTTATATCACCTTTTTTCAGCGTGTACTGCATGCGTGTTCATCCTTAATTAATTGTTAAATTCTCTTTTTTGGCGCAAGTACCTCATGTCAAACATTATTTTTTAATATAAGCTTACGAATTCTACATTGCGGCCTCAAATTCAAAATGAGGTCGGCAGATGATCAACTAGCCGAGCTACTTAGTGAAGGACCCGTGGAATAGCTAGGTCGGCAACAAGATGAATAGCGAAAGCCGAGCAACTAAGTGAGGGACCCGGTAACGGGGGATAGCTAAGTCGACAGTAGGGAAGAAAGGCACTAAACGAAATGGACAGCAAATCTCTAGAATTCAATCCAATGTCAACACTGAGGTTGAAAAGTAGCAAAAATCGATTTTTAATGAGATGATACATGAAATTTATTAAAACAAGAAATATTATAAAAGATTATGCGATATCTTAGTTAGTGAATAAAAACCCATTAGCAAATACCAACCACGGTTCGCTCGAACTACCGATGGCTCGAACATATCTGCCGGTCCCATACGTGGAGTTCGAGCCATCGAAGTTCGATTGTATTTATTCTTATTTTACTATATATAATTCAAAGCGGATCCTTGTAAGTCGGAACATACGCTACCCTGGATCCTCTACAAGAGTTGGCAAGTCCTAACATATCTTACTAACATTTTATGTAACTATTGTATAGGCTTGCCAACCACAAACTGGGCTTGGTCACTTTTACATGTTGTGATTGCAAAAATGGCATCTTTTTGCTATTTACATTTCGATTTTGTATTTCTATTTGGACCTTTTACATCCAATCTATATAACGTTATTTACCGCCGCTTTTGGGTCCTGCAATTCGGATCAATTTTAAATTGATTCTACATCGTATTTTAAAAAGACGAATTCTTTTAAGAGACCTAAGAACTAGTTATAATAAATTTTTAAACGAAGTTATTTAAATATAGAAGATTTAAATACTGTCTGATATTAGATTTTTAAAATGAGCACTCTAAATATAGTTATATCATAATAATAGACAGACGCCCATATGCTCTGCTAAGGGCGTCTTTAAATAAACTCAAACACACACACAAATATCATTATACCCCTGATGAAATCAATTATGTCTCCCCCCCCCCCCCCCCTCTGGCGGAGACATATTGTTTTTGCCCTGTCCGTCTGTCCGTCAGTCCGTCTGTCACACTTCGTTTCCGCTTAATAACTCGAGTACCCTTTGACACAGAGCCTTCAAACCTCATAGGGTGATAGCCCTTATTGAGTAAAAGAACCCTATTGATTTTGGGGTCAGTAGGTCAAAGGTCAAGGTCACAGTGACCCAAAGAGTGAAAACCGTTTCCGCTCAATAACTCGAGTACCCTTTGACCCAGAGCCTCCAAACTTCATAGGGTGATAGCCCTTATTGAGTAGAAGAACCCTATTGATTTTGGGGTCAGTAGGTCAAAGGTCAAGGTCACAGTGACCCGAAGAGTGAAAACCATTTCCGCTCAATAACTCAAGTACCTTTTGACCCAGAGCCTTCAAACTTCATAGGATGACAGCCCTTATTGAGTAGAAGAACCCTATTGGTTTTGGGGTCAGTAGGTCAAAGGTCAAGGTCACAGTGACCCGAAGAGTGAAAACCGTTTCCACTCAATAATTTGAGTACCCTTTGACCCAGAGCCTTCAAACTTCATAGGGTGATAGCCCTTATTGAGTAGAAGAACCCTACTGATTTTGGGGTCAGTAGGTCAAAGGTCAAGGTCACAGGGGCCCGAAGAGTGAAAACCGTTTCCGCTCAATAATTCGAGTACCCTTTGACCCAGAGCCTTCAAACTTCATAGGATGACAGCCCTTATTGAGTAGAAGAACCCTATTAATTTTGAAGTCAGTAGGTCAAAGGTCAAGGTCACAGGGGCCCGAAGAGTGAAAACCGTTTCTGCTCCATAACTAGAGTACCCTTTGACCCAGCGACTTCAAACTTCATAGGTTGATAGCCATTATAGAGTAGAAGAACCCTATTGATTTTGGGGTCAGTAGGTCAATGGTCAAGGTCACAGGGGCCTGAAGAGTGAAAACCGTTTCCGCTCAATAACTTGAGTACCGTTTGACCCACAGCCTTCAAAATTCATAGGGTGATAGCCCTTTTTGATTAGAAGAACCCTATTGATTTTGGGGTCAAAGGTCAAGGTCACAGGGGCCTGAAGAGTGAAAACCGTTTCCACTCAATAATAGGAGTTCTATTTTACCCAGACCATTCAAACTTCATACGATGGATGTCCTTATTGAGTAGAGGACTCCTATTGATTTTGGGGTCAGTAGGTCAAAGGTCAAGGTCACAGGGGCCCCGAAGAGTAAAAACCGTATCCGGTCAATTACGGAGTACCGCTTGACCCAGAGCATAGGGTTATAGCCCTTATTGAGTAGAAGAACCCTATTGATTATGGGATCAGTAGGTCAAAGGTCAAGTCACAGGGGTCTGGGCGCGGGGGGGGGGGGCGCAGGGGGGAGACATGCGTTTTTCACAAAAAAACATCTAGTTTAATATTGACAAAGACTTTCGGGTAAATTAACAGATAAGCACTGTAAGAACAAAACACTTTTCCCATACGCCATAGGTTGGAGTTTTTCACCAAGACAATTTGTACTTGTTTGTTCATTATGAGAACCTGTTGGGGCAAGTGTGAGGTTGGTACACCCTAGAAACAGGTTTATCCCCGCCCCCACCCCCTACCCCCAGTGGCAAATTATTTTGCCACTGACCGTTCTTGAACGATTAAAGGGTGACCCCAATGGTTCCCGTTTATCAATTACATTTCAAAACTTATGCTCTCTGTCCCCTCTACTTTTTGGCTGCATAGGAATGGGGCGCTTTTTCTACCCTATTCTTACTAATTTCTTTATTGTTTAGACGTGGTTTTAAGTTTTAAACGTCAAACGCGAAAAAAAGTAGTAAAAATATTCCTAAAATAGATATGCTCATATACAAATTACATCTCCTTTACTCACTCAGTTTTTAATTGTTGTAAAGTATTATTGTAACACAATCCGACATGTTCTGTTTCGAAAAACAAAAATGAGTAACACATAGAGGATATTTGTTTTTACCAGTGTAAGATAGAAATATATTTAACCGAGTGAGCTCCGGAATTCTATTTTCACGAGTGGCGAAGCCAGGAGTGAAAATACATAATTCCGGAGTTCACGAGTGAAATGTATTTCTATCTTTCACTGGTAAAAACAAATTTTCTTTTTATTTTATGCTTTTAGCGCACAATTTGTGTGAATTCGACAGAAATGGCGCCAAAAACGTTCGTTATGACATGACGTGATGACGTCATATCAAAATCCTATTAACCCACACAAAAAATTTGAATCTGCTTAGCGCAATTACAAAATAAAAAAAAGTTTGCTCATTGGTACACAGAAAGCAATTCTCAAATAAATAATCGTTGCATCCCTATCAGTTGTGGTCATTTTCTCATCTTTGTATGATCAAAAGTTGATGTAAATCTAAAGGACATGTTGTAGTTTGTCATTCCATTGCAATAAAATAACTTCCTGTAGCTTCGTAATGGTCAGCCGGGCACGATGAGCCAACACACTCTTCTCCGTTATATCCATAACGTTTTAACGTGGATTTCAAGGAGAAAATTCTATTTTCCTCACATTGGTTTGTGCCAAAGGTTTTTGAGTGGTCTAGCGATTAGGAACGATGCAATTCTCTACGATCAATGTGTTAAACAGCCTTTCCTAAAGAAAAATGTATTTATTCCAATAAAATAGATCGGTAATTCGGACAAGTGTTTAATATTTCCGAGAAAATAAACGTGATTTTCGAATAATTCGATTTTGAAATTTAATTGATTTCATTTAATTTAAGCTTTAGAGTTTTAACAAGTGGGCACTTATCAAACAAATGCAGTTCTAAAATTTTCTTTTTTACGTAAAGTTCTATTTGATGACGTAAGTGAGTCACGTCAACGTTCAACGTAAGCAACGTTATCAATCTAGAAGAAAAATCGTTTTATTTTTTCTTAAAACGATGAAATATGCAAACATGAGGCATTTCTTTCGATTTCTAAACATTTTTTATGATTGTTATTTTTGGTTATATTTATTATTATTGTTCACATGTATTAAATTATGTAAACCATTGTATGTTTCCTATGCCGAAATAAATCTATCTATTTTGCATTTACGGATAACATTAGGATGTTTTTATAATAAATTTAAACTTGTGTCAGTTAAAAGCATGTTGACGGAACTTTCGTGCTCTTCAGTCATCAAACGTCCCATAGTTTTAAAAAGTTGGTGTATTTTTTTAGATTATCCGGTGTCGGTGAACATGGGGAAAACAAAATTGGTTGTAAAAAAAGTTTCGATTGCCGCACGGGGATAACGCATTAATAGCGTTTGCCGACGTAGATGACGTAAAACGTAAAAGAAATGCACAGTTTTCAAATAATTATTATTGTTTGAACTTATTTAACATAATGTCAAACTTTCTGGTTTAAACCCCAGTGGCTATTTGATTTGCCACTGACCGTTCCAAGGCGGTAACCCCTCTGGTTCTCATTTTTGTTTATTGTTAGTGGTGTCTTTTTTGAAACTGATTATTTTATTAACCATGCTCTCTCCCTCTCTCCTCTTTTTGACTGTGTGGGGAGGCTGTTTTTCTGAATGTGGCGATTCCTGATATGCATATTTCACCTTTTTATAATTATAATTTTACTTTTAGATATTCAACATTAAAAAGTGTGCACTTAGAACTTTTGACAATCTAAACTTGACAAAGATAACACGGACAACTCCCATTACATTAATGATGCCAGTGAATGCACAGAGAAATTCGATCACCAGTAAGTTTGTCTTGGATGTTGTCGGCTTATTATTATTTATCCGTTTTAAAATAGCAAACAGATACAATTATGTGGTATTTGATAATTAAGAGTCAGATCTTGTTCTTTCGTTAATTAAAATGCAGGTAATTTGGAAAAACGGGTAGATTATGTTTTTCTTTCTGTAAATGTCTTAAACATCTAAATTTGACAGTCAAATAATCTATGCGAGACTTTTATGTTGAAATTATCTGTGAAAACATAACAACATCTTCCCGCTCTATCAAATGTCCTGATGTGTGCAAATACTATTAAATACTATTAAATGAATGATAAAATATAGCATCGCTGAAAAAAAAAAGAATTTAAAAATTGGTTTGTCAAAAAAGCAAAATAGAAAGGAAATGCTGTGTATAACAACAAATAAAGGGAGTTAATTCAAGAAAATGTAATTATAAATTCTAATACGACAATTTGGTGACACATTTGATCTATGTTCATATGCCTCTAATAGATCTGTTTTAATGTTATTTTGCCCGTGTTGATGTCTTCTACTTCTTGGCATTATTCCCACATACTCATAAAAAGGCATGTCCTAAATAACATAACGCCGTATTCCTGGACAGTAAGCATCAACACATTTGTATTTGTATACGATTTCAACATCCTAACAAGTAATGCAAATACAAGTGAGTGTTTTATTTCTTCAATAATGTTCTTTCAACTTTGCAACTTTATTTACAAATACTTGGGTTCATAACAATGAACAGCAAAAGCATATAACAGTTCAATATAACAAATATAAGAGTCAATGGTGTAAAAGGGAAACGACATGCAAATATCAAACTTCTGTATCTACAACGAAGCAGGTCACATCATAATTATAAATACTAAATAAACATATACAGTTCATGCATGTGATAATGCATTATAAAATGAAGAAATGAACAGTTGAATATGGATGCTAATGATAATGCATTATAAAATGAAGAAATGAACAGTTGAATATGGATGCCCAGATTATGCATAATACAATACAGAAATGGTATAAACATTACAGTTACTGAAAAACGGCTGTAATAATTAAATATTGATAAAAAAGGAACACAAAGACTGTTACTATGTTTAAAGCTATTTTACGCGCATACTAATTTCATGATTTTTCTAAACGAAGATACTTAATTTCTTTAATTCTATTATGTTTTCGCTTGTATTTAATTCTTTGAGCTTAATAATATTTGGTCTTCTATAAAAATATAGTTTAATAAGTTTTTTACGCTCATGATCAAATAGAGGACATAGGAATAAATAATGAAATTCATCACCTAAAGTATTACAATGTATACAAAGTCTTTCGTTTGCTAGTATACTTCTCCATCTGCCGACGTCTATAGGCAAACGATGGTTTCTGGTTAAAAACTGCATAAAAAGTTATAAAAGAATTATCTTGTACAATCACATAAAAACGTGTTATAATAACATAATGGTAAATTGGAGAGTTTTATTCTCACCTCCGAATTTACTTTTATCACGCCTATAAAGCCCCTACTTTGACTTTATGTATGTCAATTGGTCCTGCTACAAAAAATGAGTTTAACATAAATAATAACAAAACAGGGAAATATGCTTGTCAGGAATTGCCACATTCAAAAGACACAGTTTCCCAACACAGTCAAGAAGAAGAAAGCGAAGAGAGAGCATGGTTTAAAATATGACAAAATTCAAAACAGACGACACAAAAATTAACAAAAATAGAAACCAAATGGTTACCGCCTTGGAACGGTTTAGTGGCAAAACAATTTGCCACTGGGGTTTTAAACCAGATTATAGGCTGCGCCAATCTCACAACTGCTGCAACAGGTGATCAAATGACCAAACAAGTACATTTTGTCTTGGTTAAAGAACTCCAAGCCACCCATCAGCTTTACAATCTTGCATGCAAAAGCACACAAACTCATAAAACATAAGAAGCTTATAGCATTGTAAAGTAAAATAATTATACTTGATTTTTTCGAAACTTTTTAAATTACTGAATCCGCACAGCAAAAATTAACACAAAGCTGCTGCTTTAAGTTTTGAAAGTGAATTTATGAGCAATTAATGCTAAGTTTCTTGGTGATACGGAATCGTCAAATACAGGGATAATCTCTGCCTTAAATCCCTGTTCTTCTATCCAAGTAGCTCTGTCCACGTATATAAGTCTTTCTATAATCGGTTGCACGAGGAACTGGAGGGCCTGGAAATACAAATACAACAGAGTTCCCTTTTCATATAACACAGACATGGTTCGGGTTTACAATCAACTGAACACTTGAATATACCACGTTACTTGTAAGTATTATAGGACGCGAACATAAAATATTAAAATCCAATGACATCCATCAACAATGTAAGTGAGACAAAACACTTAATTATTTCTCTCAATTATGAAAGTATACAAAAAACAAACGCCAGTCAATCGTTCACGACAGCGTGCTCGAGTATTTGTAGAGTCGGAAAAAAGCAAGCAGAGATATTAAAGCACATTTTGAACGGGGTTACTTTTTTACTGGGGAGTGACTCGTGTGTTTGTGAAAAAAAATGTTTGGAAAATGGATTTTGAAAAACTTTATTTAATTGCAAACTTACTGTAATTGGCTCTATGTATGCAAAGAAATTGTTGAACTTGTCGAAGAGCTGTTTCATCTCGTCATGAAAGTGACGCTTGTACTCCTCTGGTGAAACTGAAAAAGAAATGTCTTTCTACGTGATATAGATGTCATTTAAATTGGCATGGGCATGTAAAGAATGTACTTTGGAAAAGCAACAACATTTATTGATTATCCTTAGTTCTGTCATTATTTCTGTGTTTAAATAACAACTAAGCAAATACCATATAGGTTATGGTTTTATCTCACTGCTGAGGCGGATAGAATAAAAATAAAAAATATATCGAGTTCTTAACTCTTCGCGTGACTTTCCTAAAAACCCACCGCTGTCATGCAATCAAAGACGAAAATCAAAGCGATCAAGAATGCCAGAAATACATTGAACAAACCGGTATATAGCCAAGCTACCCTGGAGGTTGTGCTTTATGTGTAGCAATTCCCGATATGCCTATTTCAATTTTTCTTGAGAAAATCAGGGTTTTTATTGTTATATTTAGCTACAAATAAAGGCAAACCTTGTTTAATGAACTATTGTTTTATAAAAAGCTGAACTTTTAATATGTTATGCAAAACGCAGGCTCTCCAGCAGTACGTTATGAAAAACTAGGAGAAACTAGGAAGCAACAGCAAAAAACAGCTAGGAGAAAACTAGGAAAAAATTGTAAAAATCTAGGACTATTTAAAGTTATCACTTTACCTTGTCATCTTTGCATATATAAATTTACCATTCATGCAGATGCGGAGGCTAAGGAGCTGATTATTTCCTTGCTAAATCAGGTCTGGTTTACTGTTTTCAAGCATAAGCCAATGTTTTTTATTCATTAATAAACATTACAAATTAAAAAACAAGATTTAACCTGTTAAGTTGTAAAACATTTATATTCGTATATATACATGATAATGACTGCTGTATATACTGTTATTGTTACAAAAAAAGAATCTTTTAGGTAGTAATAGGCACAGTGTTCAACAAAAATTTTGGAAACAATGCGATGTGTGAAACATACCTGTCATTTTGCAATTATCTCTATTTTAACTAATTGAATATGTACATAAATGTAAGAATAACATCAGTTTTTAATGTTATATAGACATATAAAAGTTGTACAGCTACATGGGTGCAAATGAGAAAAAAAACAACTGTAAATTATGATGGGGATCTGGGTCCATCATTTGGACATGTTGGATCCAAGGCAAAGTGTTTCCCAGGTAAAACAACTTGTCAGGTCAAAAAAAATTCTGCGGGACCCACACGCTATTGTCTTGGCACAGCACTTATAATAAGCAACAACTGGAATATCAGGTTTTCTCAGCCAAATTTCCTATCAGTCACCCATTTTTTTACTCCTCTAGCCAATCCCTTTTACATGTATTTTATTATACTTTGTAGCAATTTGGTAACAAAACTTGATGTTTGAAACATTATATTTCTTTTTGGCCGCCAATTATAGACTACAGTTTTTTAATCAAAGAAGGTCACATTATCACAGATACTTTGTAATGACAAATTTCATTAAATTTTGTTGAAATAAATTTAAATTATATCAGCCGATCAAATCTGTTTTTAGAAACACAAGACTTTGCAAGATAAGCATGACTTTATTTTAAGTCAGGTTTATATCTCTGTCAGATGAATGTCTATGCACCCAACAACTGATTTATGTGATTTGGAAAACGACCTCTCCAGGCTAAGACCCAATGAAATTTTCTAATGTCATTTCCATCTTCAACACATTTGTTCATTGCAAATGTTACTTTGTTCAGTTTTATTTTTGCCACATCATGGAGACCTTGAGAAATGTCCATTTCTTTAAAATCCTTATTTTTTAATAGCTAGTGAAAGCCTCAGATTTTCCTCTGCCTTATCCATTTCAGCCTTTATCTTCAATTCATTTTCTTAAACTTCTTTTCTTTATAATCAAGCTTGCTTTTCTTGTCTTTCTGTCCTTACGGTTTAAGCATCTAATGGTTGTTACCAAAATGCCTAAGAAAACCCATTAAAGTTAAGTTTTGATTAAAGCTTTCCTCAGTGAATATAGGTTGTGATGGCTGGATTATGCAACAATGAAACCAGACCACACCGCCAGCATAGGAACAAGTCTACCAAATAGCCTCTGAACATCTTCTGTAAAATACTTTGCAAAACATGATTTAAAGCATTGCAACTTGTGATTATAAAAAAAATAATACTTCTTCATTTTAGTAAAACCTAGGAATACTAGAAGCGTTTGTAAAAATAATAAAAACTAGGAGTCAATAAAAAAAATAGGAAAAACTAGGAAAAACTAGGAACGCTGGAAAGCCTGAAAACGCTATAATGTAAATTATAGAGAATGTAAATACCTTGTTCTGGAAGCAAGATGTGTTTGTACACTGCCTCCATATAGGTATCAAACGACTTGAAGTCCTTCCTGTGTGCTAGTTTTCTTACATATTTCTTTAATTTGAAGAAACTGCCCTCTGAAGGAAATCCAAGAACTATAAAATATATCGCATTTAGAAAGAATCATTTCATAACTTGTAAAAAGACTATCAGATAACTTTCCAGTACTGTATAATTGCTATTAAAAATTTGCTTTGGTCAAAGAAGAACTTAAGGTTTAGAAAAAATAACGATAAAAAATATTCGTTGTTTAACAACATTTTTTTTACTTTCGTGGAATATCATAAATGTCTAAATTGCATAAACATTTTAACTTTTATTGAATAAAAACATTTCAAGTACCTTTTTCAAGACAGGATTCTAGTATTCCTCTGTAAGAAACATTTTTCATATGAAAGTCATGGTCCTCATCTGACTGCTCAATCCACCTGGCCCTGTAAAAAGAAGATTATAAAAAAATCAACAATTTCATTACATTAATTATTATACAATTTCAGTTTAAGGTTTGCATGATAAACTATTCTTTTCACAGCAACTGTTACCCAATCCTTCATTGCTCAGTAACTTTAGCTATCCTCTTTAAAGAGTCTATGGAATAAATGATAAATTATCTCTTTGTCACCAACGCCAGGTAATGAAGATCAGATTTATCAGTGTGAGTTGCGCGACCATTTACCGGTAATAGATTTTCACCGCTAGCGGTCCCTAGCACCGTCGGAAGCGTGTTCAGATTTGCATGGCTGGCCGCTGTCGCCATACTGTATGCACTGGTTCGATTCTCACAGTAACACAGTTTGTACACTGTGGCGGCTGTACAAAGTTTCCACATAAATATAAAAATACTGTTACCAGTTGACAATCGGTCACCGATATCATGTAACGTTGTTCACGTTTATCAGGGTAAGTGGTAAAATGGTCTTCCTTTAACAGCCAAATACTATAGATTTGACAGAACTATTCATTTCTGTTGGGCTGACTTTCGCGCATTTAAATCTACTACAATTATCTGATTTTGCTGGTCATTTAAAACAATTTATGCTTGATATTTATAATAACGAATTATTATCTATCAGCCTCCCTCTCATTCTTAAAATACATGTACTAAAATGTTCTATTGTGTTATGATTTGTCTGCTTAATGAAAGTTACATATTGGTTAACTGTGAATGTTGCATAAATAAGCACAATTTCTTAAACTTGTAATAATCAAAAGTTATACCTTCAGGAACATGATGAAACAGCAGTCAGAACTTAAGTAATTGTTACCTGGTTTCCTGTGCTGCCAGACGTAGCAGGTAAGGGGAAAAATGAAAATCAGGAATAGTTTCCTTTACTTTACTAACTGCTTCTTTCAAACATCTACTCATGGGAAAATTGCTGTACTGTCGATGATCCTCTAAAAAAACGTAACAAGTAGATTGTTAAATCACTATATTACAGTAGAAACAGTTAACAATTGGCAGAAAATGACCAAAGATTTATACACTTAGTTCATTTTGGAATATACTGATAAGGAGATGAAAAACAATAGCACAGGTCGTACAAAAGAACATGACGGAAATATTATTTGTATACTGAGTTAGATACTTTTTAATAGTATTTTTATAAGGTTGCATTTTAGTTTCAATTTAAATTTAACAAAATAAAATAGTGGGTAATGATTAATAACTAGGGTTGATCTGTTGAAAATTGAACGAAAAGTATATTTGCATGCTTACCATCAAACTTCATTCTATGGTAGCAGCAGCTGACACAACAAAGGGAGGTAACACAGTCTAATTCCAAAAAGTACTGTAACATTGTTGGAGTCAAGTCTCCACAACAGTGCAATCCAACCATACATAATTTCATTTCTGGTCCTTTGCTGGTAATTTGTTCATGTATCTTGCTAGTACATTTTTCCATTATTTTTCTGGTCGTTTCTTGTGGTATCTTGTCTGAAGAATGTTCAGGTATATTAAATTCTGCATTCTCCATGCTGGCTGTTGCTGTTTCAACTGTTGACCATTCTAATTCATTAAGACATTAATTCTTTTTTCGATGGCAATTAATAAAAATTACAAAAAGATGAAAAGAGAACTTTGAAAGCCACCAAACACGACAAATATGAAAATACTGCAGGTTCAGTTCAATTGAGCCCGTTCATGGGCAGCAATGGAAATGCATATTACTGCCCATACCGCCTAGCTCCAGGCTGAGCGCAACCCAATATTTACACCAGTTAACAGCGGCATATACTCTCCCAAATAAAAAAATGTGTTTTCCCTAAACGAAAAACAATGGGCGAAACTAAATATAATAGAATTTTGACAGGGGATCTTAGAATATAAATCATGCATATCAAAGAGAACGCCATAAATAAAAATCAAAAAGCAGGAACTATATCTTAAGGGTGCTTGAACACTATCCAAATCTATACCGACTGGGAATCTGAAATCACCCATCTTAAAACTGGCCGAAATATTAAAACAAAAGTAAGTTTTATGTACTATTAACATTCATAAGTCTTATGCTCAAAGACCTTAAAAGGACCTTTCTGATAACAGCACTTATAGAATGTACGCGGAGACTTTTTTCAGCCACCACACGGCACAAACAACGCTACAGTGATATTGAAATAAATGAAAAGGGAACTTCGAAAACCACCGAACATGACAAGTATGAAAATATTGTTGTCTAAAAGACAACAGCGTTTAGAAGTAGCTCTTTGTCATTCAATTATGATTAGAATTTAAACATATGCAATTAATGGGATTTTTCTCTTTTGTTTAATTCCGACAATTT
Organism: Corbicula japonica; assembly: GCA_038501625.1. NCBI lineage: Eukaryota > Metazoa > Mollusca > Bivalvia > Venerida > Cyrenidae > Corbicula > Corbicula japonica. The sequence goes on from JAZAYU010000300.1 coordinate 143,890, forward strand.
TCTCAGAATCTGGTCCTTAGGTGTCATTTCTGCATTGTGATATTTATTAGCAGGATTTTTAATCTATGAACAAATAATAAAACTGAAAAAGTAAAGTATTTGACTTTGAGGGGGATAACTATCCCACAGCCAAATAAATGTGTTGTGGGTGTGTTGGTGTAGGTTAAAAATTTTTGGAAAGAAAGATGTTGAGTTTAATCTACCCCTGCCAATCACCGTCCCCCACCACTCCAAAAATGAATTGTGTTGTAAGAGTAGTTGAGAGAAATATATGCTTTCAGCAAAATCTTCTACAAGATGTTTTGAAGGTTTGATTTAAAAACGAACACAAAATGAACAAGTTAAAATATTGCGGTAAGGTGGTGTCCACATCATGCACTCCTTAGATAACCCACAAAGAATTGTTTGATGATTTTGGTTAAAAACTAACCAAAAAACGGGTAAGATTTAGGCGATTTCAATCCCGGATATGCCACAGAACAAGGCTAGACATTTTCAGAACTGTAGCAGTATTCAAGTTATAAACATGTAAAAGAGCATGCCCAAAACTCAATCTGAAAATCTTTGATAAAATGGGCAATAACATCATGAAAATGAAATTTCGATTTATGATTCAGCAAATAGATTTTGAATATGCTGCTGAACAAGTGTATTTTGAAGTTTTTTGTTAGATATGACGTTGCACGAAATCATTAACCTAAAATATGGCACAAACTAAGTAGAAAAGCTCGCCATATTATTCTAATAGTCGAGTTGAAATTCGACAAATTTGTAAAAAAACAAGAGCTGTCAGAGGAGACAGCATGCTCGACTATTCGAATCATTTGAAACAAATGCAATTTGAAGATTAAAACAATAACAACTATGGCCATACATTCATGTGCAATCAGGAAAAATATTTACAAGTGAATGGTACGGGAGAAATTCTTTTCAAATAACAGAAATAATTCCTAAATGTACCATAAATATTAAACTGAATAGGGGAATAACTATAAAATATTTCTGAATTTGTTAGAAAACTTGTTAGTAATTTTTTATTAGAGACATTTACTTTTAGTCAAATATCAATCACTTCAGTAATGTTACAGAAAAAGAACTGAAATGAAAATATAATGGTAGTTTGAAGTTGATACCTTAAGTATTTGCAAAGTTATTGATGAAGTGCACTTAAGTGAAAATATAAGTGAAACTAGAAATGTGTCCATAGGACACGGATGCCCCGCTATGCATCACTTTCAGACACTCAAGTGCAATGATGGGAATAATACGCGATACACTGCCCTTTCATGGTGAACATTTGTGTCAAGTTTTTTTGAAATCCCTCCATTTATAATGAAGTTACAGCCTGGACAAGAAAATTCTATTTTTGGTAACAGTGACCTTGACCTTGGACCTTCAGGCTTGGGTATTGTGCGGACACACTGCCTTTTCATGAACATTTGTGCAAAGTTATTTTAAAATCCCTCCATTTATAACAAAGTAACAGCCAGGACAAGATAATTCTATTTTTAGTAACAGTGACCTTGACCTTTGACCTACAGGCATGGGCATGGTACGTGACACACCGCCCTGTCATGGTGAACATTTGTGTCAAATTATTTTGAAATCCTTCCATTCATAACAAAGTTACAGCCTGGACAAGAAAATTCTATTTTTAGTAACAGTGACCTTGACCTTGGATCTACAGGCATGGGTATTGTGCGGACACACCGCCTTGTCATGGTGAACATTTGTGCCAAGATATTTTGAAATCCCTCCATTCATAACAAAGTAACAGCCTAGACAAGAAAATTCTATTTTTAGCAACAGTGACCTTGACCATTGACATACAGGCTTGGGCATGTACGTGACACACCGTCTTGATATGGTGAACAATTATACCAAGTTATTTAAAAACCCAATAAGAAATAACAAAGTTACAGAGCGGACACGATTTTGCAAGAAAATTCTATTTTTAGTAACAGTGACCTTGACTTTGGACCTACAGGCATGGGTATTGTACGCGACACACCGCCTTGTCATGGTGAACATTTGTGCCAAGTTATTTTGAAATCCCTCCATTCATAACGAAGTTAAGGGCCGACTGTATATTTTGCTTAACACAAAATGTAAGCGAAAAAGGGGCATAATTTGAAAAATATTGGAAGAAGGGTTATGGGTCTTGTTGGTTATGATGTAGATTTTGATGGTGAAAATATATTTCAAGTTTCAAGGCAATATCTCAATTAGTTTTAAAGTTAGAGGCAAAATGCATATTTTGCTTGACACAAAATATAAGAAAAAAGGGGCATAACTTGAAATATATTGACAGCAGAGTTATGGGTCTTGTTGGTAATGATGTAGAATTTGATGGTGAATATATATTCCAAGTTTCAAGTTGATATCTCAAGTACTTTATAAGTTATGGACCAAAGTGCATATTTTCCTTAACGCAAAATTTAAGTGAAAAAGGGGCATAACTTGAAAAATATTGGAAGCAGAGTTATGGGTCTTGTTGGTAATGATGTAGAATTTGATGGTGAATATATATTCCAAGTTTCAAGTTGATATCATAAGTAGTTTTCAAGTAATGGACCAAAGTGCATTTTTTGTTTAACGGACGCCGACGCCGACGCCGACACCGGGGCGAGTAGGATAGCTCCCCTATTCTTCGAATAGTCGAGCTAAAAACCCATACAAACTGATACATAGAATATTTAGGATTTCTTAAAATAATATTAGGACTATCATTTCAACAAACCAGTGAGACAAATGCAGTCTTCTTCTTGTATGTTTGTGAACCATTTTGATACCAGAGACTCAAACTCTTTCTGTGATTCTGTATCTTGTATTACTTCATACGTAACATTGTCAAGTTTCGGGCACCTGTCTGAAACAAAGAGTTTTAACAATCTGGAAACTATAAATTTGTTTACTTACCGTAAATAAACAATAAGTTACATGGTGACCAAGAAATTACTTTCCCGGTTGGAATTTTTCTCTGGAGCATGGATGTAATTTGCTTTTGCTGTGTTCCAGCTTACAACCCGAAAAAGTACATGTTGATTTTACATTTGTATTTAGTTATCTGACTCATGTCATGTATATAAGAACGTTTTTTGTTGATGTTTTGCAGATCGAAATATTTGGAAAATCAAGATGGCCTTACTCTCCAACCCTGTCCCACTTACCAAATTGTGACTAACTTTTTGTTGATTAGAGATTTTAAAAAAATCAAAAGGGTTGTTTTTTATTGAATACCTCCCAAAACTCTCCCAACCCAATCCATCACATCTTCCATAGAATTGGTTTGAACTGAGAAATAAAAAATGTATTTTTGGCCTAGGGGATAGATAAAACCCTGCCCCAGCACCCCAAGACATCTCCCCTTGCTTTCATTGACATGGTTTTACTGAGAATATGAAATGTATAAACAGATTACGACCATCACTCTCGTTATGAAAATGAATACATCCTTTCTTTACAGTCATCTACACACCATGCCTGGTTACTGGATTAAATATTATTATATAAAAACTATATTACCTGTCTTGACATTCCTCCTGTCAGCACCAGCTGAGTGCCCCTGTTTCCCTTCCAGACCTAACACATCAAGTCTATAGTGATAATGTAACACTTGCCCTAAATAACCCTGAAAGTTAAATTACTATTATTAGTTAACCTATATCAGGCCATTCAGAGGTATTGAGATTTGTTAAAATTCCATATTTCTAAGTCAATTGTGGCGGTGCAAGACTTGTTTATACAAAATCTCTCATAAAATTTAAGGCAGACATTTTCTGACTAAGACAGTTCTTTTTCATTCATGTCAAAAAACTACCATTTAAACATTAAGAGTGCATACATTTCAAATCATTCAGTACATTTTTAAGTAAACTAGTAAATTGACCAAGTCTATAAATACTCTTACTAGTCCAGATCCTACATCAATTATGGCATTATTTCCTGCTCTTTTGGTCAAATGATCAATCAAAGATGCAATTTGGCAAACTTCGTGTGTTTTTTTCTCTGACATTCCTCTTTGAATGTCTGGGCGCAAGTCACATCCCTTAAGGGGAACTAACTCTGGCAATACACTAATACCATCACCAGATTGCTGTTTCGCAGAAGAAGATGCAACAAGTAATTTGTTGTCCAGGCGAGGTAACAGTGATGGTTGACTCATTCTCTCATTACAGGATGATAACTTCAGTAAATCTTCCTTCCTATCGCAAATTTTTAAGTCGGTCATGTTATCATTCTCCTTTTGCAAATTGCAAGCATTTTTCTGACAGAAACGTCTCCTTTGCGAATTGTCGTTCTTATGCCAATGTGTAATATGATCTTTATCGCTATTATCACAATTTCTGGTACCCGCACATTTCTCAGGTTCAGTCATGTTGTAGTAATAATTTCCATGTCCACATGTAGATCTACATGTTTGGCTTTCAGATGAGGCAACAACACCAGGAGATGAGTAAAAGGATGCAAGAGTACATTCCCTTGGTAATGACAACTTGACAGCATCTTCTACAAACTGTTTCAAGGACTCGGGCCAATGTTCCTGAAATAATAACAGCTAAATTTTAAAAATACGAGTAACTATGTCTATATAGAAAATATAACAGACTATATATATCAACCCAAATTTCTTGCACTTTTCATAAATACAACGACCCCTCCTTGAATTTGAATTTTGTATTTGGTTCAATTTATTTTAATTTGATTATAAAACATCATTTGTGGCATTACTGTGTTGTTTATGTCATAACCATGTGCTGGTAAGGAATCACCAAAAGAATTTTGGCATGGCTGCTGTCTCAGGATACTCGAGCATATTCTGAATACATTAGTAATAAACCTGAACAAGAACTGAAAGCATGAAGGCTAAAAACCCATCATCTGTACATCTTCAGCTTAATTTTGACAATATTTGATATTGCAATGAAACCATTACTTCAGGGGTTTAATTTTCATAGGTTTAGGAAGAATTAAACTCTCCAAAATTGTTAAAGGTAATGCAATCTGCTGATCTTGCTGTAGATTCTATCACAATCTATAAATTAATATCCTATTTAATGTAAGAATCTAACATGTGCTGGGGATATCAAGAAAGCTCACTGCAAAGGATATGGCTCCCAGGCTCTTACAAGGTACATTTTGCAGTTATTGTCTGGAGGGATAAGATTTTTCATATGTCACTCCAGGAAATTTAAGTTTCTTTTTCTTCTCTGACATATCTGAATGAAGTGCTGTAACAATTTTCAAATAATTTAGAAAGGACTTAAAATAGCCTCAGAAGTATTGTCTTAATTTCATCAGCTTGCTATTGCTTCTGAATATTTATCCCATTACCTGTGTACTTCCAAATGGAAGTCCAGCCAGTTCCTTTGCTGAGAGATGTTTCAAAGTTTCTACCCACTGAAATAAAAGTAAACAAAATGTATAATAAATACATAATGTATAATAAATACATCATTTATACATAATAATCATAAGTTTTATTCAAGAGCTAGAATCATTCCTTATATGATGGTCCAAAAAGTTTTTGTGGTACTTAACAGTTTTACTGCTTACTGCTATAATCAGTAATTATGTTGATAGGGAACAGAAACCAAGTTTTATTAAACTGATATTAATCTATTAACTTCAGTTAAGTTCATTCAATGAAGACTTTCCAAATTGTATTTACAAAGTTTTTGTTAACCCAACTACCAAGTGACAAGTTTGGTCAATTTCAGCTAATTAATGGGTGATCTGTATCATGAGATGCAACTTCAATCTGGCTCCCAGAACACAAAATATCCCCATTTCTGAAAAAAAAACTAACATATTTCTCTTTATCCTAAATAACTAAAGATAACAAGGTAAACAGATCACGGAAAAATACATTAATATCCCAGTTGCACATCAATTTATTATCAAAATCCACTGATTTTATCCATGGAATCTGCTCGAAAATGTGCAAATGAGGTTACTTCTTTGAATGCCGATAGTTTCAAAAAATGAGTAAATTAAATAAAAATAGTAAAATTATTTGACAATCGTTTGAAAAAAACCTTGGAAATAACATGCAATCTCAGTGTCTATTGTTCTGATTGTCAACATTCTATTAACTTGATTTTTATTTAAATCACACATCCTACATACATAAAACATATTGACGTTTTGTGGATGTTCAAGAGTTTCCGCCAAATTTAACATTTTTTGAACCCGGCTCTAATGTGCAGTAAACTAGTTGTTTTTTTTAAATAAACAGGGCTTAATCAGAATAGAAGATATTGTCAGTGAAAACTTCCAAATATTTTGATAATAAATTTGGATTTTCTCCACTTATAGACGGATTTATGTTTAGGCCCTTGTGTCATAGGAAAGATTAATAATATCAACCGCAATCAACATACATTTGTTGGTAAGTTATGATTTTGTCTTTGAAATTGATGTGCAAACTTGATCATGTATTTTCCGTGATCTGTATACCTTGTTAACTTTAGATTATTTAGGATAACAAGAAATTTTTTTTTTTTTTGAAAACGTGGATATTTTGTATTTGGGTGATTGTTTGAGTTGATCATAGTTGCATCTCGTTATACAGATCGCCCATTTATTAGCTGAAATTCACCAAACTTGGCACTAGAGCTCTGTTAAGCCTATATTATATAGCTCTACTAACATACTGGCCAGAAAGCTTTAAAAGGACATCTAAACAGGTGTCTGTGCCAGGGTTGGCTTATTGTCAATTGAGTATTGACAGGGTCGGTGGTCAATACTGGTCAATAGTGGTCATTACTGGTCAATAGTGGTCATTACTGGTCATAACTGGTCAATTCAATTTTATTCACAACAAAACAGAAAAACTGTCCAAAATGTTCTTAGAATCATTTAAAATCCTTTAGGCCCTTATAATAGCCCTTTAAGGACCTAAATGATACTTCATTTGTAGTTTAATATTATATAATCCTTAAATGAACACAACATCTTAATTGGTATGTTCCCATATTCAATAAACAACAGAAATGTATTTTCCGCCAGTTAAAAAAGCAAAGTAGGTGGAAAATATGAAAATAGTTAGTAATTTTCATTTGATTGGGTAATATCTTTTGAATGTATCAGTCAAAAGTTGTTTTGAAAATTTATGGTCATTCAGCTTTGAGCATTTAACGCTTACAGACACATTCTTAAGCACGGGGAAACTATACGGTATATATAAACAGTATGACATATAGGAATTTATGATAACAGATTGAAATCAATAAATGTAGTATGTTAAAAGTTTCAAGTTATATAACATATTTTATGTTTTATGTAATTTATGTATTAAGATACGGTGAAGAACATTCTGTAAGCTTTGCCCAAGTGCTCAGTAAAATATATACATTATATGAAACAGTATAACTTTGTTGTTTACTTGTGCAAAGATCTTTGAGGTCAAAGGAAGTACAATCCATCACCCCTGAGTCTCCTGACCATCCATTGTCATACACAAGTGTTAATTGGCAAGTGTATAACACCTACTTTATGGTTATTGGATGATCCTTAAATAAACACATTAGCCTCTTAATTGACATGTTCCCAAGTTCAATAAGCAATAGAAGTGTGACACAACACCCTTCCATCTCCTGACCATCCATTGCCATACACAAGTGTTAGCTTGCAAGTGTGTAACACCTACTGGTGGTGCAAATTGTCTTTGCTTAAAATAAAGATTTTTCAAGTAACTGAATCATTTTCTGTTCATAGTATGTTGATAAAACACTGAAATTTAAAGAATTCTTACTTTGTCTAAAAAAACCAGAATAAATCCCCTGTTTGGGGATTTTATGATCTCATTAATGAGGTAAATAAGACAATTTTCAAGTGCAAAGCATGTTCAAGTGAAGTTAGTTCTAAAGTAACTGAAGTAGAAATAAAATAAATGTTTAATGGTTTGTTTTCTTCCATTTTTTTATAAAAATCTTGAAAAAAAGTTCAATTGACCAGTATTGACCATTTGGGGGGGGGGGGGGGGGTATAGACCGGGACGGTTTAAACCGGTTAAAACTGCCGGTTTAAACCAGGGGCGGTCGATTGGTGCCAACCCTGGTCTGTGCATGAAGACCAAACTATTGAACAGCACCTGAAAACAACATTGACAACTTTGAGTCAGTTAATGAAAAAAATTACCTCTACGGGAATGTCCTCCCATACTTTATTTTCAAAGAATTTCGTTAGCTTAAAATCATACATCCATCTGTATTCAGCAAGAAATTTCACTACCGAATACATGTTCGGAGATGAGTGAACAAATGGCGAACATTAATTAAGGGGAAGCAACTTTGACCGTTAAATCTTGGCGTATAAAACACCTGCCCGGGCTATTTCGTATCCTCCGGCCCTGTTGTCTTTTTAATCGAACTTTTTTGTGATATCGTAAGGGCACAGAGTAAAGTAAAAACAGTATCGAAAAATTGTCTTATAAGCAAGAGTTTTCATCAGTGCCAATTAATAGCGAACCAACAATTATAATTGTTGGGTCATCGCTGTTGGCACTGGTGAAAACTCTGGCTAATAATCACGTTATATAGTTTAAACTTATTTACTATACATCGATTGTGAAACAAGTTATTCCAACATATTAATCACGCTCGATGACTGCTTTTTGGGCTGCCAACCAGTACTCGGGCCGAATGTAGATTTGGGAAACTGCAGACGAATCTCATCGGGCCGGCGGGTTTCGAACCAGCAGTCTCCTAATCTGGAGTCCGACGCTCTACTCATAGACCACTGTTCTCGATATCTACGCAAATACGAAGTCGGGAACCAGACTAGAATTGTATTTGGTTGATTGGCCGCTTTGTTACATGTGTTCGATTTTTGTATTAAAATTGCGGCTAAAACCAAACATGATCGACACGTTGCTTAAACCTGTATCTCTGCCTCAAATATGCCTCAGAATATGGAGAGTTAACTTCATTTGCAATTGTTCACGAAGTCGCGATTAACAGCTACATGTTCACATAATTTATTCGTCTTGCAGTAATGTCTTTCAAGGCACATCTTAACGGGGAATATTTCCCTGTATTATAGCAGGAACATTACATTACTTCTCTAATTGTCATGGGGAAGATAAATTCAATGCGCAGATATATGAGGAATCACTATTTGTATGCAGAAGATTGTAAAAATATCGTATTACAGACATCAATTACGCTTCATTGTTAGAGGATTTTAAGCTGAATTTGACAGGGTGGACTTCCGTTTTAATGTTTTTTTTTAGATTCTATTAGGCTGACCAGAACTGTGGCGGACCAAATCTGAGCAAGATTTTTTACATAAATCTCCTGAACTCTCATTATGCACTCACTTACATACAGTTGGTGATTTATATTGCTAATAACTGGTTTGCGAATAACGCATGTTATCAACTATGTAATATATTCTTTAAATTAGATCGCAATACAGCAAAAGTCAATAAGCTTTACCTCTACATTTGTATTGTTCTTTATTGTGAACAAAATTGTGTTAATTTGGCTTGGTCGAGTGTTTAAGGTTGAGTCAAGCCGACATTTTATCCAAATCCATCATAATCCTCTCTTAACTATCTTCCGCAGCACGTTCAAAAGCAAAAGTTCCAAGTCCAATACCACCCCTCATACACATACCCCACCCCTGAAAATAAAAAGCCATACTGCTGACAATGAATGTTTCGATGTTTTGTTATTATGTCCTGAATTGTTAAATAAAATGAGAAATGGACAGAAACAAATCGAACAAACATCACGCCATATATCAACAGAGCGGCATAAATATTGAAATGATTTAGAAAATAAGAAGGAACACTCTTTAAAAGTGTTGAAGCCATGCTACTCGTCGCAAATACTGGATGTGATATTTGATATCTGTTATGTACTTATTATATTCATGTAACACCCCAGTTACACATAGCCATCGGTGAGTGATCGGTGAGTTTTTCAGCCAAATTATGGAGCGAACCGATGACAACGTATTAAACACCGATATCACCTTTTGGTCACCTGTTTGCCACCGATCAACTGCTCTTGAGAAAAGATAAGTTCTGTCGGTGAAAAATAATCGATTGGGATTTTTGAACATGTTAAAAATTCTCGATCGGTGAAAATATTTTACAAATAACCGATTGACAGCCTGTCTACAACCGCTGTCAACGATCGACAACCTGTCTACAACCGGTATCGCCGATGGTTCACCGATAAGCAACCGATCAACTAATACCTATTACCGATGGAAAAAAAGATGAGAATTAAAGCGTGGCATTTTGTCGGTTTTGATCGGTTGTTAATAGGGATTCAATCTGTGACCAATCGACTGCTGCCGTCATGTCATCGGTGATGTTTTTCGGTAAACTGAAAAAGGTCATCGGTTCTCATCACTTAAACATATTTTATTAAAGTAAAGAACCGACGGCAACCTATATCACGGGATATGCAAGCTCTTAATCACCGATGTCACCTATCAAACAAAGAAAACTAAATATGAATCACCGGCCATATTTGACGGAAAGTGTTCAACCACTGATGATTAGCTATTAAACACCGATTAATCAGCGTTACGCCCGATTTAGCTCCGATTTACAAACGACAAAAAAACGATAGTTTTTCAGCATTTTTACCGATAAAATCATCCTTATCGCCGACCTATTCCCGTTTGAGTTGATTTCGGTCTCCTACCAGCAACCTATGAAATATTTATTTAGCCGATTGAACACTTGTCCATCACCGATGGCCGGTTACACAGAAAACCTTACGCATGGCAACCGACCAAAACAGCGAGTAGCATAAAATAACATAATGGGCACCGACCGTCTGTGTAACTGGGGCCGTCTTCACGCCATGTTTTCCCTTGGTTAATCTTACCGGATAAGCGCATTGTAGTTGTTTGCAATTTACTAATGAGACTAGAATTGAACTTAATGTCACTGGTGATTGGATACAAAATGAGTTAGGGATTTGACAACATATCATACGTCATTAATAATTTAATCTGGAAAATGTTTTTGCAAGACACTTTACTACAAAACCGTGCAATATTTACGTCAACATGCGTGCGCTATAACAACTTTTCCTGTATATTACTGTCACTTGTTTTGCATAAATGCCTTTGCATTCTGCTTGTATTGGGAAATCTATCACCGCGGCATCAGTAACGACACAATTCCCAACTGGGCTATACGCCATTCTGAAGCGCTACAAAACGGATTATATTTGTTATTCATTTTTAAAACCGATGTCGTGATTGCGTTAAGATTCAAGTTAAACAGACTTAACCAGAAATAGTCATTTATAGAGAGATGATGTTTTCGACCTAATTGTGATACAACAATACATGAGGGTGATGTCCGGGATCAAGAGTATGTTTTCCGCACATATTATAAGCAGATAACACCGTGATCATGAATTTGTTGAAATGACACGAGAAGTCGACAATACATTCCATTGACTGAGGAACGCGATCGAATGTTGTTCAAATTAAACAAACATAATTCAATAACATTTCAGAAATGTGCAAAAGGCAGTTTAAACGGATTTGAAAATTTCAATTTAAAAGTTTACGTGTGCAGACGGATATTTAAGACAGCTGTTGTGTGTGTTACAAAGTAATAATTAACGTTAATTTCATAGAGTTATCAGATACTGAGCTTATCAAATGAGTTATCGATCAAGTTGCTGAGGGGCGTCATGAAGAAAACTCAATATTTGATGAGCGCTATTTAGTGTAGAACTTGGATACCGTACAATCAACGGCCTATTGGCAAAACTGAATGTACGATTTGTTGAGATTGATTTTAGGAAAGAAACATTGTGTTTATGGTTTTAAAAGGAAATACGAATAACTATTAGATGAAATGGAGCGAAGGGAAAGCAAATCACGGTCGGACAGAAGAGAGGTACGATCTGTCTGCGGCCCGGTGCCAACCATTGTGTTGAATCCAAGTACATCCGGTGGAATAGAGCATGCGCTAAGTCACTCTAGGTCAGCTGGAGACTTAGACACAGCTGTATGCGATATTGATGATTTTAGAGCGCCGGGCAGAACCCAATTTTCAAATTCGGTTACTGACGGTATACAGCAGCTTGAATCAAAACAGACGAACGGTATTGGACTTTATTGCTCTCCTAGAATGACACGTCGCATCGCCAAGTCCCCCGAGGAAGTGCCCTCTAAACAAGCTTTCTATGAGTCTATAAACGCTTGCAGTCTGAATCATCTTGACCCAGGTAGCCGCGTCGGGAGCTCCGTGTCTCTCAACAGTGAATATACGTCAAGAAGTGTAGGCTTAATTTCAAATGATTCCAATTCCGAATGCTCGAGTCATCACTATGCAGTTGGAGTAATGGATGCTTCATTTCAAAAACACGGTGTCTTGAAAAGATATTACTCAACTCCTGAAAAAGATGAAGAATTGTTAAATTATCCATCAGCGGTAAGACGTAACTCAAAATCAATGGGTAATATGCAAGAAGATATGGAGAATTCGGTGTCGTTTGATTTCGGTAGTGATTCCACTAACGATGATAACTTACAAAATGTTATAAGCTGTGATATAGACGATTCTTTGACTACAAGAACGACCTTAGAAGAAGTTCCCTCAGAAAAGAACCTGGTTACTATGGTTACTGGAAGTTCCTCGCTTAGGGACGGTCGAATACAGAAATGGTTGACAGAAATATGTGACCCGGATGAAAATTCTAATTCTAAATAATAAGAAAAATCATAAGTAATGACCTAATGAAAAATAACAAGTAATGATCTAATGGTGCAAACGAAACTTACGGAAATAATGATCTAATGGTGCAAACGAAACTTATGGAAGTAGGATTTAAATGTCAAGTCTGGATTACCTTCACTCACATTTAAAGAATAACAGACAAAGCAGAAAATCCATGAACATATCACTTGCTTTGCTAAGTTACCTTTCAAAAACATTTAAAATACTTTTTACCCAGTTTAACGTTCAACTCAACTTAAGTGTTTTAATATTTAGTGTCAGTTGTTTTCGTGCAATACTCAATTTTATCGTTTTGACTCACGCTGTCCTAGTGGACAACGTTTAGACATCAGTCAATAGATATGCTTAGAACATTACTTGTCTGAATCGTTTTCTTTATTTAATCAATAGTAATGCTTCTCTCAAGAGCCAACTTCTTGATGAATCTACACTTTACAAAAACTGAAATCAGCTGACATAGAACGACACGTGTATTGTTTCTACACTACATTTAGTCTGTAGAGAACTGACTCTATTGATTGTCTGGAAAAGATTCATTAAGATGATAACAACTTTAAACATGGAACTACATGAAACATCAATAGAATAACGAAAGTCTCCTTGTTTGGTAAATCTGTTATTTTTCTCCAGCGTATGTGTTCGATTCTGATAGCATCGATTGTTTGGTACCGAGGGATACTTCTAGATCTTAAGGTTATACAACTGCGATTGGAAACCAGTCTCAAATCTAAGCATAGACTGGTCGCCATTTCAACCAATCAGATGCTTGAGATTTGAGACTGGTTTCAATCTCAGTTTTATAACCTTCAGCACAGACGATAAAATGTTTGTGATATAAATGCGTAAAATTCAACAGCATGCATATCATGCATATTTTCTTTAGTTAACTTGAGTGCATTCCAACATCTACTAAACATTTTAAGGACTTCAGGAAAGTATTCATTTTATAGTGGATATTAAGTACTTTATATTCCTAATATATTTTTAATAAATTTCAGTGACAAATAAAACTCATATTATGGCGCTTTACAAAACTGCTTTGTTTATTATGCCCCCCTTCGAAGAAGCGGGGGTATATTGCTTTGCACATGTCGGTCGGTCGGTCGGTCGGTCGGTCGGTCGGTATGTCGGTCGGTATGTCGGTCGGTATGTCGGTCCGTAGACCACATCTTGTCCGATCAATAACTAGACAACGCTTTGTGATACAGTCCTTATATTTGGTGTGGAGGTTGGTCATGACCAGTAGAAGACCCCTATTGATTTTGGGGTCAGTAGGTCAAAGGTCAAGGTCACAGTGGCCTTGACCACAAAAACCTTGTCCGATCAATAACTAGACAACGCTTTGTGATACAGTCCTCATATTTAGTGTGGAGGTTGGTCATGACCAGTAGAAGACCCCTATTGATTTTGGGGTCAGTAGGTCAAAGGTCAAGGTCACAGTGGCCTTGACCACAAAAACCTTGTCCGATCAATAACTAGACAACGCTTTGTGATACAGTCCTCATATTTGGTGTGGAGGTTGGTCATGACCAGTAGAAGACCCCTATTGATTTTGGGGTCAGTAGGTCAAAGGTCAAGGTCACAGTGGCCTTGACCACAAAAACCTTGTCCGATCAATAACTAGACAACGCTTTGTGGTACAGTCCTCATATTTGGTGTGGAGGTTGGTCATGACCAGTAGAAGACCCCTATTGATTTTGGGGTCAGTAGGTCAAAAGTCAAGGTCACAGTGGCCTTGACCACAAAAACCTTGTCCGATCAATAACTAGACAACGCTTTGTGGTACAGTCCTCATATTTGGTGTGGAGGTTGGTCATGACCAGTAGAAGACCCCTATTGATTTTGGGGTCAGTAGGTCAAAGGTCAAGGTCACAGTGGCCTTGACCACAAAAACCTTGTCCGATCAATAACTAGACAACGCTTTGTGATACAGTCCTCATATTTGGTGTGGAGGTTGGTCATGACCAGTAGAAGACCCCTATTGATTTTGGGGTCAGTAGGTCAAAGGTCAAGGTCACAGTGGCCTTGACCACAAAAACCTTGTCCGATCAATAACTAGACAACGCTTTGTGATACAGTCCTCATATTTGGTGTGGAGGTTGGTCATGACCAGTAGAAGAACCGTATTGATTTTAGGATCAGTAGGTCAAAGGTCAAGGTCACAGTGGCCTTTGCATACAAAAACGTTGTCCGATCAATAACTAGACAACGCTTTGTGATACAGTCCTCATATTTGGTGTGGAGGTTGGTCATGACCAGTAGAAGAACCCTATTGATTTTAGGATCAGTAGGTCAAAGGTCAAGGTCACAGTGGCCTTTGCATACAAAAACGTTGTCCGATCAATAACTAGACAACGCTTTGTGATACAGACCTCATATTTGGTGTGGAAGTTGGTCGTGACCAGTAGAAGACCCCTATTGGTTTTGGGGTCAGTAGGTCAAAGGTCAAGGTCACGGTGGCCTTGACAACAAAAAACCTTGTTCGATCAATAACTAGACAACGTTTTTATGTTTATTTGTATAATAAAATAAAATACTTCTCAGTGTAAAGTTGTGATTATTTTTCCCCATGACAATTTCAAGTAAAGATATATATTAATGATCCATAACATTAATTTTAAACTATTTCAATATATGCCGTGTCATAAATAGGCACTGATTATCACTCACTTGTGTTTATTAAATGCTTTGGTTTCGTATGGATGGTCACTAAAGCCTGCACATTACCGGAATTGACATAACACTAGAGCTACTATATCTCCGCCAATAGCGAATATTTGATTTAAATTACAATAAAATCCTTTGTGTTAGACTAGGTTAATCTACACGCGCTTATGTTTGTCGAGGTAAATGTAATCCTCTCATTGGATGACCTGGTTATTGATATATAGGAGTTCCACCGTCTTGTAAATTGCTTTCATGACTGGTACCCTTCATTGCTAAAGCTTACAAAAGTCTCTAAATTTCCAAAAATTTAAATTCAATGCTAATAGATATCACTTGCACGTCAGGGGGGGCATTTGTGTTTGACAAACACCTCTTGTTTCAATAGAAACGATTAGGTTGATCCAGAAACTGCGAAGGGACAACGGCGAAAAATATGAAGTTCCTTACTTTAAAAAATATGGCAGAGATTGTTTGATAACAGACCGACTAAGTGAGAAATTGAATTTGGTACACGGAGAAATAGCTTGCCAAACGGTGATGCATTATGCTATGATATTGTAAATGTTGTGCCGATAATGATCCGATCTGGTCCCGTTTCCACTTGAATTAAGCCATCCGGATTCACACCAAACAACTTCGCTTCCAAAGCAACAACAAGTAAATAACATAAAATGTTATACATTATGGGATGACAATGAAAAATTAAATTCAATTTACATGTAATGAAAAGTTGGTCATTGTTAATAAAGAGGCAAATATTGACAACAAAAACCGACGGACCTAATACAGGTCTTTTGAGGATCCTCTAAGCATTATAACACGCGAATCTATTAAATTACTAGTCCTGCATGAAATAGATAGTTATTAATCGTTATGCGACACAATTATGTTTCATATTTATAGCATTGTCAGTTGTTTTGTAAATTGAGCCAAACTAATAGATAAGCAAATATGCCGAGAAATATTACATGAGTACATGAGTAGCTGTATGTTTTTCAAAGCTGTTTCATAGATGTAAAAAGTCGTTGTTCAAATGTGTTCTACAGTGTACATTTTTATCATAAGTTTTTCTTAAAGAAATTGAGAAGTTTTTAAAGAAATATCGATTTGTTTCGAAAATTGGATAAACCA
The DNA here is from genome assembly GCA_038501625.1 of Corbicula japonica. Taxonomy (NCBI): domain Eukaryota; kingdom Metazoa; phylum Mollusca; class Bivalvia; order Venerida; family Cyrenidae; genus Corbicula; species Corbicula japonica. Next base: position 160,412 of record JAZAYU010000300.1, read on the forward strand.
CTTTGTGAATTTCGATTGAGACAGACAAAATAACCAGCATTCGTCAATGTTAATTAGTTTAATAATGTGTTTAATCATCACCCACTGATGAATGGTTAGTTGAATAAGCGTCAATTTACTGCCTCCAATACCAGTTAATTAAAAAACATACTTGTTGATTTGCAATTAGTTGGAGAATCCGTTTTCCAGGAATGTTTTGTTTAATAGTTTATTATAGTCTCACCCATGTACATACATTACACAAAACATTACACAAAACATTACATCATAAAAATTACAGAAAACATTTACATAAATTTGAACTGTAAATGGCCGTTCTAATATAGAACTACAAGAGACATATCACAGAAATGTAATTTCACGACGCTATTTACATGTACATTTGTGTATACAGTTAAAGGTAGAAATATTTTTGCTAATCATAGTCTAAACTCTGTTGTGCTAAGATTACAAAGCAATGCCGTCGATGAATACCTAAGTCAAAGACCATGCAGGCGTCCATGTGGGGTAGCCTTACACTGTTTAATGACTCTTACAGAAGGACAATTCTGGACCGAACATAAAACATATTACTGAAACAGACCGTAAGCCTTCCCTTTATATAATATGAGTAACTCATGCAGAGGTAAATCATCACATCCTAAAGAGCTAAGAAAGAAGGTTAAACCTTAGAGTACGAGGGGTGTTAGGTAAATTCCCGGACTGTTCTCATATAATCTCAACGGCTTCATTGATAGTAATGAAAATTTTCAGACATACTAAATAAAATGTTTATAATTTAAATATGAAACAAATAAGTGGTAAATTTGAATTTTCTTTGTGCTATTGTTGCTATAGCAACATAAGGGAAGCCTACCCGGGGCATTACATACGTATGTGCATTAAAACCGTCCGAAAACAGTAAATATTTGTATAATTTCTTCCAATTTTTGATATGTAATTAAACTGACGTTACTCTGTCCGTGACGTAAATTTTGAGCGAAATCATAGCGTATTGCGTGCGTGACGTCAAATTAAAATGACGTCATTGTTTACCAACGCACTTGCGTTATGGCGTCGAAAGAAGAAATTCGTTCTGTAATCAAGTTTCATGCCTTGTCGGGTGAAACACCAACAGATTCGTATAAAAAAATAAAACGCGTGTACGGCGAGTCATCTGTCTGTCGGACATTAGTGTCCATATTCTCCAGATTTGGCACCTTTTGATTTTGCTTTGTTTCCACGACTGAAGGGTTACCTTCGTGGAACGCACTTTGACAACGAGGGCGACTTGACCACCGCGGTAAACGCATTTCTTGCCAGTCTTACTTTAGCTGATTTCAGAGACATTTTTACCAAGTGGTGCGAAAGGTGGCAGAAGTGCATTGAACATAAAGGAGAGTTTTTTTAGAAAGAATGAGGCATCATATCACAAAGACGGTGCTTGTTGTGATTGACGGCGTTGAAATTGACGTCAACGTTTCGCCGCGATTGTCCCGCTGCGGCTGTACCTATGTTTATTTTTGTTTATGTTTTCTGTATTGTAGCAGATAAATGTACATTGTTATATATCATTTTAAAGAGTATGTAATGATCTTTCAGGAGAACATTAAATTGTTGAAATGTAGTTCGAATTGTCGTTTTAATACATCCAGTCCGGGAATTTACCTAACACCCCTCGTATGTTGTTTGTGAAAGTATTTAAAACGTTACAACGCTCTTTGTTTGCAGATAAGTTTTGGAAAAGTTATCTCTGTAATAATCGTTTTATGTTCAAAGCAGTTTGCATATCGGTTTGATCAAATTAACTTTACAATATAAGTGCGGAAGGTAATCATTAAACTGTTTTTGCCTATTTTTCCAGTTGACTCATACCTCAGGTGCCGACATTTACTGACTGCATGCCAAAAGGTGTAGATTTTGATCAAAATGCACTTAAACAGATTACAGAAAGATCTCCGTCTACACTGAACATGATTTTAGTCGCGGCAAATGTACTAAAGGTTGTGAGTTTTAGTTTAATTTGCTTGTGCTAAACATAGCTGATTTAGAGCTAAACGATCCATTCCAGCTAACCAGCTGTTTAGGATTTAGGACAGCTATTCCGCCTATCGTGGGAACTTTGAAAAGATCAAAATAAAGATCATATGGCTGTCGTGGACATGTTTTCTAATGTTTGTTATAATCATAATTACGGATACTTAATTTCAATAAGAATCAGTGCTACAATGCTGGCAATGCATTTTGTTACATAACTTCTATCAGTACTGTTATAGTTCACCAAATATGAAGGCCATTGAGCAAGATACAAGTGTTTGTGTAAATATCGCTTAGCGCTCAACACGGGACTAAGCAGCGTGGACAGTATATGCATTCCCCGTTACTGCTATGAACAAGCTCAATCAAACCGAACCTGCACTATTTTCATATTTTGTCGTGTTCGGTGGCTTTCAAAGAACTAACAAGCATCTTCATTTTAAAGAAAAGTCAGTAGCAGTATCAACCCTGGCTAACCTGGTACGCTTCGCGAACGGCACTACGTCGCGATCACGGCATATCCAACGCTTTTAACCGGCATAACCGGTGTCAATGTAGGAGATTTTGTGAGGTAAGTTAAGAAAATCGCAGAGTTTTTGGTTAGATATTTAAATAATGCTCAAACCAATAGGCCTATACGGCTGTCAAATCATCGCTATTTATGATTCTAGTCTTCTCTGTGTCCAGAATACAGTAGTTTGCTCAATCATTCGTGAAAATGGACCTCTCTGTGCCACAAAAGTTGTAAATTTTCTTGTTCAAATGTATTTTTCTTGAGCTAAACTAAAGTTTAGTGAAGAATTATGACTGCATAAAAAATGTCTGTATTGGAGGACACTGCAGTGTAAAATTTGTGTGTGTTTTATCTATATTTTACTTAATTCTTGCCAAAAAATGAGAGGCCACCCACCGTACACCGGCACTTGATTCGATGCTGGTATAAAACTATACTTTGGTTGTCAAAATCTTTTACCATTTCTTCACATTTTATTAAGCCGTAGTTTGATGTGTTGGTGTACATTGCAATTGATATACTTACAAATTCTTCCATCAACAAGCAGGAGCGAATCCGGAGGGTATTCCTTGGGGTTGCTCAAGCCCCCTTTTCGCGCATCAGTATTTCGTTTTAATGGTGATTATGGCCAGAAAGTTGGATTTATCACATAACTGCCCTGTGACTGACCCAAACGAACTTCTTTTGTGGAAATCTTTGATTCGACCATAAACAAAGCTAGCAGAGTATTTCACGCAATACCCGAGTCCGCTACCGATGAAAACCCCAATCAATAATTTGTGAAAGATAGATTTATCTGACGTTGATTTTTTCAATAAAAGTTAAATTGAATATAAAAATCTACCCCTTGTTAAGAAGCAGTAGGGTGTGGGTGCGGCAAATCAACATTAAGCATTGTTTCAAACTTTGTCTATAACATGTAAAGTGTAATATATTTATGTTTAACAAACTTACGGTTTAGTGACAAAAATCATTTATAATGGTTGAAATTATTTTTGAGCCAATGACAATGCAGTATTTTTCAAATATTTCGAACCTTAATTCTCATAAAGTCGCTCGTCTAAAATGTGTTTATTATAGGTCGATTTCCTCCATAATATTGTTCGAACATATTGATAGACGTGTACGAGTATTTAAGTCGTTAACGATCTTCTATAGTGTTCAGGGAGGCGTGACTTATAAAGTCTGAGGAAAAGAATATCATTTAAATATTTTTAACTCTGACTTCTTTGCTTATGATAATCTTCTTAAATTGCTTAATCCTTTATTTCATAGATACGTCTGTTATCATATAGGCGGCCAGTTTAGATCTAGATCACCCATAAAATCAATGTCATCTGATTAGTATTTGCACTTTCCCCTTTTTTTCTCACAAATAACCCAGTGAATATAACAGCGAGAAGTGTCGGTCGTGATCAGACTACACGGATAAGCCCGTTGATTCGGATATAAACTATTTTGACATGCTATAAACTATTTATTTATTAAGTAAATGGTAAAGTGGAACTTCCACAGATGAACCCTTGTTTCTCCACCCAAGGACAAACTGCTACACAAGTTTTTTTTCCTGAGAGTCAGTTATGTTCACATGGTGTTGTCAGATAAAGAAAATCATAGTTCTACATGTTTACGGGCCATTGAATGACAAAACCTCTTTCATTTTGACTATCGATTTTTTTGCATAACCATATAATCTTTTATTATGGTTATTTAGGCGGCGACTGTTTTGTCAGTTACAAAATAATTTCGACCATTATATACATTATTGTTTATTTGGAGGCTTGTATAAAAAATTAAACGGTCACCCAGCTGCGCTGGGCCTGACCGTTTGATTTTCATACAAGCCTCCAAATAAACTATAACCTATACATAGAAGTCGGATGAAAGACTAGATTTAGAAAGATCGTATTGAAAAGAAAAGAAATTGATTTATGTTATATATTTTTGCGTTCAACTTGTCTTATTTTTAAAATATTAAATAAGGGAGTATCCGTGGTCCGATTTTGTCCAATTTTGGATATGTTGTTGTTTATACTAATTGTGAAGGGTATTGAACATTTAATTTCTTTTGCAATTTTGCATAGGTTTGACGTATTTTTTCGTAATGTGACTGTGCTAATTATGATTATTGCAAGTAATTGACTTGACCTTTGACATGTAGTGAAAAATGAAATGATGTACACTATGCTGTAGTCACTTTAATCTGCTGATCTGTGTACCAAGAGCATGATATGCAGGATCATTTTTCACCAAAGGTCTAAAGTCAGGAACACATAAATAAGAAAAAAATACTTTTATAACTTTAGAAGTAGTCAAGATCATTCATTTAAATGGCAATACGAAAATTATGCACGGCCTTTTATTTTCACCAATGGTCTACGGTAGGTGTCCGTTATTAAAATAGAGAAAACTTATTATATTTCAATAACTCATAAAGTAAAGTAAACAAGATACAGTGATGACACTTGGTATACATATTTGATGTAAAGTGGTTACAGCATTATGTACGTTATTTCATTTTTAACCACAGGCCAAAGGTCGTCAGTTATTTAAAATAAACATAAACTATCTTTCACAAATTATTGATTGGGGTTTCACCCCTGTTTTGCGTGCAATACACTGATAGCCTTGTTCAGAGTTGGATGAAACAATTTCAAAAGAAATGGGTTCGATTGGGTCAGCCTTATTGTAGTTATGTGATAATTCCAACTCTCTGGCTATAATCCCCATGAAAATATTAAAATAATAATTGTTATTAAGTAAACATAATCACAAATCTTTCACAAATTATTGATTGGGGTTTTCATCGGTAGCGGACTCCTGTATTGCGTGAAATACCCTCAGACTGATAGCTTTGTTCAGGGTAAGATCAAAGATTTCCACAACAAAAGTTCGTTTGGGTCAGTCTTAAGGTAGTTATGTGATAATTCCAACTTTCTAGCCATAATTACCATGAAAACTAAATATTGATGCGCCAAAAGGGGGCTTGAGCAATCCAAAAAAAAATACAATCCGGATCCGCTCCTGCTTGTTGAAGGATAAATTTTTAAGTATGTCAAACATTGTTTTGTAATGTACATCAACACAACAATCTACAACTATATTAGATGTTAGAAACAGTTTAATATTTCGACAACTGAAGTATATTTTAATACCAGCATCGCATAAAATGCCGTGAGACGCAGCGTAGCAAAAATTAAGTGCCGGTGTACGGTGCGTGGCCTCTCATATTTTGCAAGAAGCAGGTAAAATATAGATAAATCACACTCAAATTTTACACTGCAGTGTCCTCCAGTGCATAAAAAATTTATGCAGTCATAATTCTTCACTAGACTTTAGTTTAGATCAAGAAAACATACGTTTGAACAAGAAAATTTACAACTTTTGCAGCAGAGAGAGGTCCATTTTCACGAATGATTGAGCAAACTACTGTATTCTGGACACAGAGAAGACTAGAATCATAAATAGCCATGATCTGCATCCGTATAGGCCTATTGGTTTGAGTATTATTTTAATATCTAACCAAAGACTGCGATTTTCCAACCTTACCCCACAAAATCTCCTACATTGACACCCGTTATGCCGGTTAAAAGCGTTGCATATGCCGTGATCGCGGCGTAGTTCCGTTCGCGAAGCGTACCAGGTTAGCCAGGGTGGTATCTAGCATGCTGTTAGATAAGATAAAAGTATTACATTCAATTACAGTTCATTGTAATTGCATTTATTCTGAGGAGATTTTATTGATATGCAACCAATATCGGTCTACAATTGCATTGTCGGTTTTATGTCTCTGAAACTAGCTCCAAAGTATGCTGCTTCGAAATCAATTTCAGAACTTTCTATTCTGGAAAGATAAATACAAGAAACGTTTACTTTAGACGATCTAGTCAAGAGGTTCCTTTTTCATATAAAACCGCTTTTGTGATTAAGGAGTCTGACAAAACCAAAATCAATACCTACGATAATGAATAAACTCGGTAAATTTTGTTCTTTATAATTTAAAATTATTTATGTAGATTGTCAGCCGGAAAAGAATAACCATTACTTCGATTTCCTATAAGCTTGATTGAAATAATACCTAGGTTAGATCCACGCGGAAAATGGGTTGGTTGGTGTGGTTGTTGCTGTTTTTGTTTACATATGGAAGATGATATAAATCATCCGCATGTCAATTACAGCAGCAGTAGCAGCAGCAGCAGCAGCAACAACAGCAACAACTGTATCAATAAAAAAAACTTCCAGTGGAAACTAAATAATAAATGCAATCCTGATTATTAAAAAGAGATTACTGAATCAAAGTTCAATCGAAAAAAATTTCGTTATATTAAATGGCCCAATAATATCTACAAATTGAAATTTCAGTGCAGAAGTAGAGCGCTGTCGGTGATTGTACCATGGAACATGTACCTACAACTTTCGTTTTTCATCATGAAATTTCTTTTTTAAAATATATTTTCTCGTTTATCGTTGAATTAGTACTAATACATCAGCGTTATGAAATTTTTTTATCAAGAATAGTTTATAAAACAACAAATCTAATTTGACTAAAAGTGTAAAGTCATTTTTCCTCGCACCAAGGTTTACTTATACGACTTAAACTAACAGCCTGTGTTCTATCCACGGATAAATTGAGTGTCATTCCCGGCTTAGCGTGTCTTATCAACTACTGACATGCCGGCTGCGATTGATTTTGAAAGCGGCATGTCATAAAAATGCCAAATTAACGCGCACAAGGGGTCCCCTGTCAATTACTAAGAAGAAGATATCACTGACCAATTGAGATCGGTTTACTTTTTTATGTACCTCCACCTCCCAATTAATAAGTATATCGAAATCCTTAATTACTGAATCGGGTAGCAAAAGTATTTGATATAGCAGTTATATGAATTATTAATCCTTAATACGACAAGTAGAACCATAAGACATCAATTAGAAACTCATCTTAGCAGAACATTTTATAAATATTCAATCAAGCGATTGAGCGTTTACGCCAAAATGACAGAATTTCAAACCTTAGCAGTCTTAATGTTTATATAAATGTTCCCATCATTATTTGAAGCCGGCATCTCTATCTTTATTAGAAGCCAGCATCAGAATCCTTGAATTTTATTCTATGAATGATACGAACAATCAGATAACCTTATTCATCCTTCTTAATTTCAAGACAAAATCAATCGTACCGTATTTTTGCTTGTGAAGTATACGTGACGTTTTCAAAAATTCAAAATTATTTTTCATTGAACATTAACGGTACGATGAATTCAAGTAATAGATGAGTACAAGCATAACATACAGATACTGTAACCGAATGTTGACATGTCACGATTTCCGGAGTATAGTACATTATCAGTCTAAGCAATTTGCGAATTTCATACCAGTTAAATATAATTTTAAGTATAAAATACATAAAGATGAAAATGCTGTATAGAAATTCGTAACATTAATACTAACGTTTATCCGAATCGCGTTTCATACTGCCCACTATCAACAAGAATGGTACATGTTCTTACAATATTAAAAATGCAAATATCTAACAAATAGTGAAAATAAAAATGTCTGACTAGAATAACAGACCAGTAACTTATTTTCGACCGGCGGCGGCGATTACACACCTGAAATTTAATGGATTATGTTAGGCCTTATGTGCTTAAGCCATAGTCCGATAGTTCAGCTTTCCTGTGAAGCCTCGTTTTGGGTTGATATCTGGTCACGGGAAGTAACTCGTACAGGACTGCGAAACTGTTTATTGGAAAGGCGTATACCTATAGTGTACATATATATAGTAACTATCGTGTCTCCCCTTTTTATTGGTCCGGATTATGAGAAATATTTTTATTGTCTTTAACATCATCAGAATTTCCGCTTGGCTGCGGCGAAGAAAAAGGTATATTGTTTTGAAATACGTAGATGAAAAGGGAACTTAGAAAGCCGTCGTACCCGACAATATTATGAAAATATTGCAGGCTGGGTTTGATTAAGCCTGTTCATGGACAGTAATGAAAATTCACACTACTGCCCACTCCAGATTGAGATCGAATTATAACTTTAGTGTGCTTGGGAATACATCAAACCACTAGTTCATTTAATTTAATGGGGGAAATGTTGAGCACGCCCGTTCATCTAGAGTAGAATTTAACTTGTAGAGTAGCTTTTTTCCCGCAAATTCATGCTACCTAAAACAATATCATGTTAACTTTTCTAAGAGCCTCTTTAAGCTATTTTAAAGAAAGTAATTGCACAATTCTTTGTTTTTCTCCTCTGTCTAAAGATTCAACGTAAAACGTCTTTAGAAATATCCTCTTGGAGTCTATTTTTTGGCAAGATGCCAAAATGTTAATGTGACATCTTAGCTAGTTGTTTATTTGATTTAAAAAAGATACCAGTCAGTTTAAGAGACATGTCCATATACATTTGTATATTGACCGCTTTTCGGTTAGACGTTTTCGCATATGCATCTGTTGTAACAGATATTTACAACATTATATGTAGTTTCACTGGAGTTATTTTGCCCATAAAACATAATTGTTGCATCATAGATTTACCTGGCGTGAAATTTGTTCTACTATGCGAAGAAAGCCATGACAAAATGTTAGTTACAACTGATGAAGTGTTCTATGTAAGACAAGAAAATAAAACGACTTTATATATTAATTGCTGTAGTATCCTTATTGTGTTTTAGTCCATTATTTAGTCGAACTAAAACACGATTTAAAATATCTTGAAAGAGAACCATGAGTCAGAAGGGATACGTCTCTCTTTTGTATAATATATCTATACCCCTATAAAATTAATATAATAAACATATTTTAAGAGCCTAGTACACTCCTACGCTGCACTTTCATCGATTAAAAGAAAATTATCAAAATCTCGAAAACGATAAAATGCCGTTCAATGAAACTTCGCACAAATGAGTGTTACTAAAGTATCTTTATTTTGCATATTGTAAAACACATCAGAAAAGTAAAGAAAAATAGCGAGATCTAAAAATTCCTGAAACGTCTATTTACATAAATTCACAACAACTAAACAACACAAAACATCATTTTAAATGCCCCACATGAGTAATATGATACTGACACCAATATCTTATGTCTTAGTGACTTACATATGTAAACTTTATGAGATATTTGTAAAAGTGTGTTTGACTTTCAATTTCCTGGTCGCGTAAACGGATGACAATCATTGATTTCTCTTTTAGTAGTTGGAAGTTCTTTACAAAGTACACAACATTTTCTTGTCAGTATCATTACACTCACGTGAGAATTTAAAATTATGTTTTGTATTGCTTAGTTTTTGTGAATTTATGTAAATATAATTTTAAGGAATTTTCAGGTCTAGCATTTTTTCATTACTTTTCTAATGTGCATTAATGTATGCCAAAAAGGATACATATAGTAATATTCAATTGTGCAAAGTATCATTGAACGACATTTTACCGTTAATGCGATTTTGATAATTTTCTTTTTATCGATGGACGTGCAGGGGAGAAGTGTAGTGGGCCCTTAATAATAAGATGTGTTTGTATACAGCATCACACTGAGAATAGCGCATTGAAGGTTCAACGTTCACCACCATATGCATACTGTTGTTTGGGATAGATCGAAACTGGGCTGTTTATTTGTGTTAATGTTAAGTTTCGCTGAACCCGGGGGTAGGCGACGTGGGAAGTTATATGAATTTCCATTACTGCCAATGAACAGGCTCAATCAAACCGAGTCTGCAATACTTTAATATTTGTCGTGTTCGGTAGCTTTTAAAGTTCGCTTTTTATCTATTGTATCTATTTTAATACCCCTATGAAATTATCTTAATAAACATATTTTAATAATAAGATGTGTTTGTATACTTATTTATTGTGATTCATACAGGATTTTACTTAATGTACTTTAGTAAGTTATTTCGTTTGAAAGGACGTCAGAGGAGCATATCCATTTCCAAAACATCTGAAACATATCTGTTATTATCTGACACATGAAATGTCTGACGAACAGAGGTCTACGTTTCCATCAATTGTTCTCCTTTAGGATAACATTGTTTGTGTCTCAGATAACCAGATTTTATTATACATTCCACGCATAATCGGCTGCATTATAGTCTCTGTAGAAGTAGTATTTTTGGTACTCTGAGAAAGATTTGTAAGAAAGATAAAATCTGAAGAACCCAGACACAGTTGATCGCTTTGCTTATCTTTTTGTTTGCACGACGAAAGCTATGGTATAGAATTGTTTTAGCTTGCTAGTAAAATCTTGTGAAAGAACGAAGAAGCTCGATGTATAGCTTTTTATCATACCATTTGACTCCAGGCACTCTGATTTCAGTTCATCGAGGAACTATCGTCTTACTTAACCAATGTTCTAACTACACCGATAAAAATACTTAATTTCTCCGCATAGGATTTGAGTACAGTCTTCAAATTTTAAATATAATAAGATGCACCATTTTTACTTCTTTTTCTGAAATTTCCATTGAAATCCATTCGTGTGTTCTTAAACTAAGGACATTTAATCAAGGTGAGGGCAAAACTAAAAGTCACAAAATTGACCCTAGCCTTTGTATAAAGGGTATACTGAAACTGGCAAAAACTGCTAAAAAAAATCTTCTGTGTAACAGCTAAACAATCGCATTACTGTAGAATTGCATAGAACTGTACATAATTACTTTAAAAAGTCATATTTAAACAATGAGACATGAATTTTCGTTAACGGAGAATATACCCACAACCGAAATTTTGTGACTTTTGCGTTTACCCCTACCTTAAATAAATGTCAGTGATTTCTAAAAGTGTGAAGAGAATTAAATAATATTTTCATACAAAGAAGTGAAAATGATTTATCTTATTATATGTCAAGTTTGAAATGTATATCCTGAATCCTTTCTAAGAATTTCAAAAAATATGATCGGTGTAGTACGTTTGCGTGCTTTTGCATGCAACACTGTCGAGTTGATTGGTCGATTGAAGCTTATTCACTAAGACAACATGTAATTGTTTATTCCTATGAAAACCTTAAGGGCAAGTTTAAGGTTGCTGCACCAGGTTTTTGCAACTGAATGTTCTAAGGCGGTACCTGCTCAGCTTCTTTTTTCGATCGATCTTTGTTGTATTATTTTATTTCAAATTGATCTTCCAAATCCATGCTCTCATTTCATCTCGACTTATCTTTTGGGGCTAAGCGGGAAGTCTGTGTTTCTGAGTGTGGTTATAAAATTGAACTTAAATTTAAATCTTAGTTATATACGAGTATACATTCGTTTTACAGGATATTGTTTATAACACAATCATTTGGCCATTTGTGAAAGCCATTAACAATAGGCATTAGATCATTCGTGTACATTTGTCAGCACAAATTCGGTCGTTAAAACACATGAAAAATTGCGATGGCTGGCTGCTGTCGCCGTAAGGGTTTTCTCCCCAGGAGGAGAAATATCTTTTATCACAACGTTAGCAATATGGTTTATATGTTGATTTGTGTTGATTTGACCGAATGTGAATTATGCAAATATGCAAACAATTCTAAAAGGTCAAGATCGTCTTCCAAAATACTCTGCATGGAATGTTTGCATTACTTGTTTGTCTCGAGAAGCTCTAAGTCAATCAATCCTCCCGTTAATGAAAGCACTCGTTCTCTAATCACCGTTATCTTCTAGATCATTACCACGAGCGGAAATGCAATAAACGTAACGCGGAAGAGAAAGACCATGAATTTTGTTGACATTCAATTTGTGGTAATTGTTGCCTTTCTTTCATTCTGCTAATGCCAACCGTTTTAAGTGACTATATAAATTAAAATAGTTTTATATATTCACTGAGACATCAAAATGTATTTACATTACTTGTATTTTCCTGTGCCCAAGATCATAAACCTTGGGCCCTTATGTCAGTATCATCCTTGAATCGGCTCATTATTAAGTTTATATTAAGCCGATACAAGGATGATACTGACATTATAAACAGATACATTTTATTCGATTACTTTACAAAATATATGATAAAAAGTTCATCGCTATACTCCATTATGGAATTATGTAAGAAACTTGCGTGTATAATACAGCTTTTTTTCTAATAAGGCGTTGAATATAATGTCATCTTTACCGGTAGAAAATGATATATACGTAACGAGAGGCAGCACTAACAACAGGTTATTTATAATGATTTTCCAATGAATGTCAGGTTATTGTTTCATAACTAATTGACGAAATCGAGGTTGTACTCACCAGGGATCCCTACAAGCATATAGCACACACGAGAGGTGATATATTTAGAAAATAATTAAAGACGATTGCTACAGTTAAAAACACAACAACAGTTGTTACCTTTTTAGATTTGAATGAATCTTTGCATGATGAAAATGACCATTCTCAGATCTCAATGTCGAAGTTGACCTTTGATCAACTGTTTATTTTGCAAAATCCTTTTGTATGGCCATCTTAGTTTTGCATCCACTAAAAGATCTCTGCCAAACTTCACAAAAATGTTTTCCTCAACGAGACGGAATGTCGCGTCTAAGAACAATATTTCAAAGGTCGAGTATATAGCTGACCTTTTAAGGTCAAAATTTGTACAAAAACGCCTCTGTCCTGAACACAATAATGCTACTACTAGAATTACCACAGATAAACTTCACACAAATGTTTACCAACATTAAATTTAAGTGCTATATTTAAGATTCAGGACCCTTCCTTTGAGAAAAGTATTAAAATAATCATTAAAAGTCAAAACAACCTCTGAAACATTACCTCACCAGTACATGTATCCACAGGATCTTGGAAAACTTCAGAAAATATCTACTGAATAAGTATAAATTTTTGAAAGGGTTCTTTGAAAGAAAAAACTGTTTACGGGTAAGAGAAGTGATTACAGGGAAATTAAAACCTTTAAATAGTATTAAAAATAAACTTTTTTTATTTCCATAAACTCGCGAAGACAACAACATTTTGAATAAAAACGAAACACTTTTGTATGTGGAGTGTCTTGTATTAAATAACTTGGCATAGTTGTTAATCACATGTAAAAAGGATTAAAAAGCATATAAGACATTTATTCACCTAGTTGGAGCAAGCAAACATTTCAAAAAGCTCTAATTCAAATTGAAAGAAAATGCCAGAAAAATATTCTATCGGAATTAAACATAAATGGACAAAATGTCTCTGAACTATAGCATTTTCAGATTGGATTTCGTTTAGAAGGAGCATAATAAAAACTGTTTACGATTAGATTTAAGCTCGCGAAAACAACATTTTGTATATAAACGAAAAACTTTTTTGTGGAGTGTCTTGTATTAAATAACTTTGCATAGTTGTTAATCACATGCAAAAATGATTAAAAAGCATAGATTCGAATGATCACATTAATTCACCTAGTTTGAGCAAGCAAACATTTCAAATTGAAAGAAAATGCCAGAAAAAATATTCTATCGGAATTAAACACAAATGGACAAAATGTCTCTGAACTATAGCATTTTCAGATTGGATTTCGTTTAGAAGGAGCATAATATTAACAAAATGTCATTTCCATCTTTAATTTTCTAAATTATGTGAACAAATTATTGATGCATCAAAATCAGACAAAATAATACTTGTTTTAAATGTTGAACTGAATATTTAGGTCAGATTAACATCCAATCATTTAAGGGTTTGAATTTGTTTTTCCTACTTTTTACCATTACCATCCAAATATATTGTTTTGTCAAGAAGTTAATTATATAATTGAAATATACTTTTAAGAAAAGCGGCATTTTAATAGACTTCGTTCAAATGGCAAAATGCATATCAAGGTCAAAAACATCATCACAATTATTGCAAGTGGAATTCATTATTGATAATTGCATACATTATTGATAATTGCATACTTTTATTGACAATTTTGACATTAATGTAAAACGATTGTAGGTTATAACATTTATAACATCTGAAACATTTACGTTTACTGTAGCAATTCTCGCCGAATACCGATGTTCAATTTTAATGACGATATACTAATACATTAACGTAAATTTAAATTAATAAATCTTTTCTATAATCTCTTTTTCGGTCTGTTTTAATAAAGGTGGTTTTCCATATCCCTGATCTGAATTGCAATGTTTACCAGATTTATATTGTGAATATTGAATCGCTTGGAAACATTTCCGTTACTGCTGTTGAACAACCTCAATCAAACCAAACCTGCAGTGTTTCATTGGCCTTGTTTAGTGGCCTACAAAGTTCCCTTTTTATCTATTACATCTTTCTATTTAAAAAAATAGGTTATAACATTGTATTTTAATTTTATTTTAAAAAATGAAATATGAATTATCAGAAATAGCCACAATAGAAAACAAGCCTCCTTGAACATTAGAAGCCTAATGCATGTTGGTACTCTTTGACCTTTCTAAGACCAAAGCACCTGAAATTAATAAAACAAATCTCCGTAAAACACCAGGTATAGAAAAAGCATTGTTGCAATAGTGTTTGTAAACTGCAGTTGTATTTTTTTAATTAAAAGGTATCGGCAGTAACACTTGCAGAACATATTTCTGAATTTGATGTACTGTACCTGTTTGTGGTGTCTGTTTTGAATTTTATCATTTAATTAACCCATGCTCTCCTTTCATCTCTACTTTTTGGCACAGTGAGGTGGCTGTTCAACATGATCAGGCCATTCCTATTACCCTTATTTCATTATTTTCAGGAATAATGCTTATGACCGCTGTAAACGGCACAATTGACATTCTAATTATAGCCGTCTGTATAAATCCAGTTAATTTATGGGTACATAAATAAGCCTGAACTGGTTTCATGCAGTTAGTGACTTTAAGATAGAGATAAAGGCAAAATAACAGTTATTACAAGTAAATGCCAGTAATTATAAGACCATAATTTTACAACAAACTACTCGAAATTGCAGAAAAATAATATCATGCGTTAAGCTAATAAAAAAGTACAACTCGTATTTAAAGGTCAGAAAAGTCTGGAATAATTGTCTGTCTGTTCAACGCTATTATATCTAGATGCAGATAAACGTTTTTATACCGATATAACCAGTGTCGATACAAATGCTAAGTTCCGATTTTGAGACCGTCAAATTCTTAAAACGTGATTGACAGCTTTAGTTTAATTGGTTCGTTTATTTCTTACAATAAGTTTTCTCTATTAAACGTGAGAAGGGCGGTTTATTTTAAAGTTTATATAAATCAAACACATTCAATTCAATCATCTAGTGCATTTCGTATATTAATATGTTTTACTTTTTCCGTTGTTACAACAGGAAGGGATTTATTTTACCCAGAAAATACTTAATCATCATGAATAAATCATTATGATTTATAGTCCAGTATTTCGTGTTTTACAATATTCTGAAGGTAAATGGAAGTTATGAACATAGGAAAGTTATAATTACCAAACTAAAACGTAATTTAGAGTTCTATTGTCATACCATCAATTTGCACGTCAATCTATTTAGCATAACATGTGAGGCAAGAGCCAGTCTAACCCACCAAATTTAAGTTCTTCAATTTAAAAATCATTTCCATAAGTCTAATTCAAATCATATATGCCACACTTATCTTAATCTTCCGTTGTGCGGTTGCTAACATGTCGCGAATGCTGAATGCTCCAATGTAGTGGTTCTCTTATTGCATATCTTTTTATCATAAAACTTAAAATGTATTTGAAATCAAACACGATTTTAGACATTATCAATCGAGTCGTTAGACTGCAGGATTTCCTTCGACGTTTTGATGAATATTACATGATGAGGTTTTAAACAACAATCGTGATTACATTGTATTAATGGCCACAAATGTCATGAAAACTGAGGAAATGCTATGAGGTGAACATTTTCTAATTTTGAAAATAAGTTGGAGATTTCGTGCTTTCGCTATTGCAATATCGATTCAAAATTTTGGTTACTGGGAAATTCCGTTTGAAGACCAAACTTCAAAAAGCGTTTGACTTGGTTTGATGATATAGCTCTTTTAGATTATATACTTTTATAAGGACGTAAATACAGCTGCATCATACAAACATAAATAGAAACTTATTTTCGGCCTAGCGGTCAAAGCTGACTTTTGACATTGTGTTGCGACCATTGAAATAAAGTAAATTAAACGCGATTATTTAATTATGCAGCGAGAAATCAGATAATTACTTTCTTTATTTATTTAAAAAAAATTCCATAAATCACAAGTATATAATATCTTGTGATTTCTTGTTTGTATTGAGTTTATAATGCATAAACATGTATAAAGTATTCGTCCAGGAAGAATGCAACGTCATTTTCACTTATCGTTTTGGATACTTGATAACTATCTCCAGAGATTTTAGCAGCAATACACCTTTACCTTTAACTGCGCCAAGTCATCTTTGAAAATAACGAACAAAAAACTTTGTTGTTTTTATAAAGATTGGTTCTTTCATCATGATTCTATGAGAAATTAAAGTCTTTATGTTTGCCGTTCTGGTTACTTCTTATACACTGTTTATTGAAAGTGATGTTTTGGTTTCTGAATTTCTCCTGTTCACATTTTTTTTATTTCTCCGAAAACATTTATTATGTTTTTCCTAATTCAAAATTTGTAATACAATTGTTTGCATTTTAACGCTATACACACTCTACCAAAGTTCTTATTGGTCACCAATTGTATATGTTTACAATGTATGCTAGTTTTGTTTCTTCCCTACGTCAAGAGAGGTTGTGGAAAGACCTGTTTTGTCTTGAAATCAATTATCTAATACCTTTTTAATCTTTATTAATTGTTTTCTTTAACGAATCCAATACCATTTACTTACACCGCAGGGTCAAAATTAGAACAGTCTTTAGTGGAAAGGGAGGTAATTTTAAAATTGGATACTTTGAAGGGGATTTGTTGATTAATAAGGTTTTATGTCTTTCCTACTAATAAGGGGTCTATTAAAACAAAACAAGACATTAAGAGCAAATTTCTGTTTGCTTGACCTTTTTATGCAAAGAATGCATGTTTAGTGAAATTAAGGATAACTCTCGCCAAACTGTTCTAAAGTCAACAATTACAAGATTAAAAGTTAAGTTGAAGACTGTTGTTGGCATATAATCATAAATAAAGATTTAATGTAATGACTAATTAAAAAATACGGACAAAATGTGACCAATTAGAACTTTGGATGAGTGTATTTATTTCAGAGCGAAATGACTCGGCTCTCATTAATTTCTTCTAATCGGTCTCTGAATCTGGTCAAGCTGATAAAGCCTTAGAGTGTAAATTATCACTATACATAGGATATAATTCAAATAAAGCCTATTAGTGAATGCTGTTCACCTATAAATGGTAATCTCTTACTTTATCTGATTCTTATCTTTATTCTTGTGAGCAAAGAGAAAAAAGATTCCCACACAATTCGCCGATTTGTTCTAAATTATATACAGTTTATCATACGCCAATAATCATGAAATGACATAAATATGACAAATCTGAAAGTTCCATGATCAACGTCATTTGCACATCATCGTTTGGAATGGATTAAAACTAGTTGCTCAAAACTAAGCGGTGTGGGCAGTAAACTGTGTTTTCATTTCTATCCAAAACATGCTTGATAAAAAGAACCTAAAATAAGTTTGAGTATGTCATGTTCACTGGCAATTACATTTTGAATAAATCCCCATGTTGTAAACGTAATGCGAGACGTATTGATTACCGTCCCTGGCGTCCCATAAGAGGACATAATCGTTCTGCCAATACTGGTAACGAGACACGGCTGACCTAGAACATTACATAACAACTGCAGCGACAAGCATTAAATCAAATAACGTCTGCACTGATTTAATCAATAAAACTTCAATATTTCGGTAAATCAGCACAACTTTTTATACAGGGGTGACGGTATCACAAATAAAGAAAATTGTTGTAAATTTAATCGCCGATATCAAGATAAAAATGAAACATACAATGGAAGTGTAAAAGCCATTTTCTGGCATGGTTTTATGCAGATTTGATCTACAAATAAAATTGTCAACGGTCATGTCAAAATCTTCTTTTGATTCTTAAAATCATCGGTAAATTACAAACACAAGTTATTCTGCAAAGCTCTGCTTGTTTAGTGATTCTTTAAATTGATCGCTTTGCTCGCCTGTAGCAAGTTTTAAAATCTAAGAAACTAATTTAGAAGCATGCTCGATCAATAACTTTCATTTTTGTAATCGTGTCATTGCAAATTTAATTCCAGGGGCGTAAGACATAGAAAGATAATCGGGTGATATTCCATTGTGTGTACATTGTCATAAGCTAATTTTCTATTTATATCTTTGCATTATATTGCAAGCACCATTGTCGGACAGGTGGGTGGGCTTCAATTAATTCCCCAAAGTAACTTGTAAATGTTAGTTGTTGAGAATCTTGTGAGGCACATGTGAGTTTAGTGCACCTTAGACCCTGGTTTAAATCTCCAATGACAAACATGTGTAGCCATAAACTGTTACAAGTCGATAACCTAAGGTTATCTTTTTTCGTAAATTATTTGAGGCGTACTATTTCCATAATAGACCGCGTTATGAACATGTTTTGCCTTTCCGAGGTTGTAACCCCCTGTATTCCTATTTTCGTTAGTTGTTTGTGGTGTCTATTTTGTAACTGATCATTTTTAATGCAGGGTCTCATTTTCTCGTATTCTGAATCTGATCATTTCTGATATGCATATTTCTCTTTTCTCTAGGGCTCTTTTGTATAGGGCTCTATTTTCTGCGTGCGATTGTTCACTATAAGCGTTTTTAACGTTTGTCAAATTTTAGCAATATGTTCGTTTTTTCTCTATTTTTTATAACTAATACATATTTGATATTTAACATACGTTGATAATAGAGAAGTCTTCAAGAACGAACATTAAAATCCACCGAATACGACAAATAATAGGTTGTAATATGCATAGGAAATAATGAAAATGCACATGGATGATCTTTAAATATGCTGAAATGTTGAATTCCGGATAATTGATTAAAGATTTTCTTTTGCATGCACCATTGTTGAGCTGATGGTTTGGTTGGGGTTATTTCACCAAGACAACTTGTATTTGTTGATATAAGAACCTGTTAGGGTGTGAGGTTGGTGCACCCTAGAAACTGGTTCAACACCCCCCCCCCCCCCACTTAGTGTCCAAGGGTTCTCTTTTTCGTTTACTGTTTGTGGTGTCTTATTTGAATTGACATACTTATTACAAACATGCTCTCTCTTCCTCTCTGTGTTTTGTGAATGCGAAATGATGCGATTCCTGATATGCATATTTTACTATTTTAGAATATCACTAATTTTGCGCAAGAAGCGCCTGATCAACGAGAACATTTTCTAATCATTGTGCTATAACGGGAACTGGAAATAAAGTACAAGTAACACGGAAGTGACGACAATTTAGATATTGACTTTCACAACGGATTTTATTGTTCTCTTAATGGCATGTTGTGGATATGATTTCGTTTGAAATTCTTTTACAATGATTATAACTTGTATTAGCAATATGTAATCTTTCATATTCCATTCTGTATTGTTGGGAAAATGTACATGTAATGCATATCACTAAGATGGAAGAGGGGGTGGTGAGTCGAAATAAATGGCCACAGTTATAGTAAGTCTTAATTTCTTCTGAAAAATCACGGTCTCCTTTTCACCCACATGCCATTGTTCGAGACAAACATTCCTGTTATCGCCAAGAGAGTATCATTTGCACCGCTTGTAGAGGTGTAACCTTTCTTTATTTAATTTGTGCAGAAGTTCTGGCAAAACATTTCGTTTTAAAAGCTTTATTTACCGTCATTAAGCGTGAAAATCTTTAAATGTTAGCCTGGAGTGATTGTCTGGTTATCGCCTTTGTATCATTATAAGAAGAATATCATATTTATTCAGAAATAACCGACTTTCAGACAACTATTATTTTATTCCATAACTTAATTTGCATCCACATAATGGTAAATATATTCGCAGAACAGTCACCTACTGATTTGAACGTACTGCTATTTGTATTAAAATAGGAAAGACCCTGCTACGCCAATGTTGAGACAGTGGTTACCATTACGTAGAATAAGCAAGTCATCTAGAAAGGTGAATCATTTTATGGTTACTTACACTAAACTAATGTTCTAACTACACCAATAATTTTTTTTTATTTTGTCCCATGGAATTGAGGTATGTAACGCCGCATAAACACATTTTTGTTCGTTTATGCGGTGATTTTCAACGCAAAATATTTTTTATGCGGCAAAAAGGCACACTTCTGACGCATAGAACAATTAAAACAGATACTTGTACAAAAGTGGTAGATGTATATATCATCACTATTGAACTTTTAGAGAGGTACATTCTAACAAAGATTTAGAAATATCGATTTAACTGTGAATCAAACCAGTTCACTTTTTTATGCCCCTACGAAGTAAGAGGCATTTAAATTTGCCTTTGTCCATCCGTCCGTCCGTACGTCTGTACGTCACCGCATAAACGAACAAAAATGTGTTTATGCGGCGATGCTCCTATGCGGTGTTACAGAGGTAGACTTTTTCACTTTGAACCATAATAAGATAACTGCGATACCTGAAGGCCGCAACACTGCACAAATAGTGATTTTGTAAATAAGTTATCAAAAAGGCTCAGACCGGTAATGATTTAAGATGTAACTTATGACAGTTATTTGCTGACAAGTGTTGATGATCTTTTCGACCATATCCTAACTTTATTTCCATATTTCTGAAGTATGTTTTGAAATTCTATTTATTCTATATATCCGATGAAAAAGTGCCTTAAGTATTAATGCTTTTGTTTGACCAATTCCGATTTCAATTTGGTATGTACAACAAGGTGAAATATGCATATCAGGAATCGCCACATTCAGAAAAACAGCCTCCCCACACATTCAAGAAGAAGAGAGGGAGAGAGCATGGTTAATAAAATGATCAATTTCAAAAGAGACACCACTAACAATTAACAAAAATGAGAACCCGAGGGGTTACCGCCTTGGAACGGTCAGTGGCAAATCAAATTGCCACTGGGGGTTTAAACCAGGTTCTAGGGTGCACCAATCTCACACTTGCCCCAACAGGTTCTCATATCACAAAACAAATACAAGTTGTCTTGGTGAAACAACTCCAACCCACTTATTGGCTCAACAATGTTGCATGCAAAAGCACACAAACATATAAAACATAAGAATTTAATAGCATTGCAAAGCCAAAGGGCGAGTACTCAATGATCTTACCGAGACCAGAGCTCATGGAGTAAAATCAGCAAGAACACGATGACAGGGATAAAAGAAACAAATCGAGCTTCTAGGTTCTTTTAAGAAAAGATTTCCCCATAAACCATCATAAACTCTAAAACCCCTGCCACCGTCGTGCAACCAAAGAGGTAAGCATAATGATCAACTGTAGAAGGGTTAATCACTAGGCATGCTGAGCGCTGTAAAATATCATGTTGGTAACCTTTCTTTTTAAATTTACAGATGGTTTTAACGAATAACCGGGAGAAATTGCCCTTTATCTTCTTACGTTTATAAATTAAATCTCCATAAAAAACTGGCTGTGAAATACCTTGTTGCAATAGTGATTTTAAACTGCACCTGTATTTATGAATTAGATCTGGGTATCGACGATAAAATTTGCAAAATGTTTTCCTTAATTTGTGATACCGATAACCTTGTTTTAAAAGTTTTTCTGTAATGCAAAGATTACGTTCATTGAAATCATTAATATCGTTGCAAGCTCTTGAAAAGCGAACAAGCTGTGAAATATAAACCCCGTAACATGTTGCACGGGGAACATCGCCGTCTAAAAACGGAAAATTTACTATATAAAAATTAAAATCATCTCTTTTATCATATATTTTAGTTGTGACATAACCATTTTCAATTGACAGATTTAGATCGAGAAAGTTTGCTTGCTGTTCTGAAGTGTTCGCTTTATTAAGTTGTAGTTCTTTAGGGTAGATCTTATTAACCAGTAATGAAAAAATGGTTATTATCTATATTTAATAAATCATCAAGGTACCTCGAGGTGTTGTTAAAAGCTGTAATAATATCATCTTGATGTTCAGTAGAAAGAGATAACATAAAGTATCTTTCATAACAGTATAAAAACAGATCAGCAACAAGGGGTGCACAATTAGTACCCATTGGGATGCCTATTACTTGTTTATAAATAGAGGTACCGAATCTAACATAAATATTATTCAGTAAGAAAGTTAGCGACTCTATTATTATAAGAAATAATTAATATGCATTTTAGGGGCTCGCCTATTCGTCCCGCATTTGGTTTGCTTAAAAGTCTCATAATAACTTGAGACATATTAAATCACAGCTTTCAAACTTTGTACACTTTTAATGGCTTGGCGCTGTGGCTTATGGGTTCGCTCCCAGTATGGGCAATATCATTTGT
Organism: Corbicula japonica; assembly: GCA_038501625.1. Taxonomy (NCBI): domain Eukaryota; kingdom Metazoa; phylum Mollusca; class Bivalvia; order Venerida; family Cyrenidae; genus Corbicula; species Corbicula japonica. The sequence goes on from JAZAYU010000300.1 coordinate 183,298, forward strand.
TAACCATCATATATCAAGAACCACAACTCTAACTTGCAAGTTGATAAAATTAATATTAATTGTTTTGAGACATCTACGAAGCTATCAATGACAACCCTCTGAATGAGTAACGGACTTTATCACAGGACTAAAGTCTTAGATAGTATGATATCACTAGACTGTGGTTACGTCTCATTGTCGTATTTTGTAGTTTTGAAGTAAAAAGATTCACGTGGGTTTTCAAAGTTTTATATATTAACACGCTTGCGACAAAACAGAATAAAACATTTGCATATCTTGGATATATATTATTATATAGATTATATAACATATCTTGGATAATATTATATTATTTTGTCATTAGTTACATAACAAAAATACACTTTTTTATTCGTACCTGTATTTCCTGTTAATGTGTGGCGAAAGACCAAAATCATTTTTGAGCATTTAAAGAAATATTTTTAAGAATGATGTCAATCACGGACCTGGCAGTAAGTTTAGTTATAATAGAATTAACAATTACGTGGACGTTGTTGATTCTGTAATCTTAACTTTTCAACTTACAGTTCTTAAGTTCCACCCAATTTGATTGCTTTACTCTGAGACTGAGGTTGTAGTTTTATATCTTTCTATATCTTTTTCCTGTATAAGAAAATACAAAGGGTCTGTTGAATTCACATAATCGGTGCTAGTTATTGTCGATTGCAGACATGTCCCTAGTCTCTCGGGCCCGGTTCTCCGGGACGATCGACTTGAAAAGAGACAGACTTCGTTTAGGTCTTTCATTCCACAAGAAATATTTGAATTAAACGTTGATATATTATTTTATCGCCACGAACTTAGCATTAAAAACAGTTAACATACACTTTGGAAATTTTGTGTTTTTGTTATATAGAAAATATCGTCAATAAAAGAAGATTAAAATGTAGTATGAAATGTCATTCGCAAAATAAATGTGCCGATTATTTTTCGTAGATATTCGATTTCAGATCTATACGAGTCTTGCATGTCAGGATACGTCAAAGAAATACGCTCTACAATATATTACCTCAGTATCGATTTTCGCAACTCCAGACAGCAGATCCGGTGCTTCAACAATGATTAATACTAGATAGGTTTACTCTATGGTAGTTTGTTTCACATCAGTCTTGTTTGACAACATCTGTATCAGATCTATATATAATACGCACACAAGAGCACAATTTTTTATATTTATTCTTAAGAAAATTTACATTTCTAGTCAATTGATGACATTCTTAAAAGAATTACCTTGTGTGCGGCCACAAAAACAGTTTGCGAGATTTCAATATGTTTTCTTAAAGCGTTCATTGTGAAGATTATCTAAAAGTATTTCTACAGCTAGGAGATTAACTGTTCAGCATGCTTTATAAATAAAAACAAAGATCAGGCAGTTCTAAACTGGGCTGAAGGTTATAAAACTGAGATTGGAAACCAGTCTCAAATCTCAAATGGGCAATTTTGTGATAATTAGCTGTACACTGCCGATTAGTTTGATGTACAAACACGTAACTAAGCTATCGACAAACACACCAGTTTGCGTATTCAATATATTTTAATTGCAAATGTACAGTGCAGACATATCTTTATGTGGATCCCCATGCAAAATATTAATATTGATTTTACATTTGGTGTCCGATTGTAGGTTGTTTGTGTCCAAACCATTCAAGGTTTCCAGTGTTTGCGTTGATTTCACAATTTATTGAAGTGCTTGACGACAACGACAGGTGTCTTCATTCGTTCTCAATTCATTAGATCTCTTATACCGAACGCCATAAGTCAACCAAGGAAACTAAACGACCATAGCTCATTACTGCTCTAGTGAATTAACCGAAGCGTTTTCATCTCGAGTCAAAGGAAAGTCAATTTTACTATGGTCGCCTTGTTGTCAATCACGAATAGTAATGACTGGGAAAATTTATCATCATTTCGAATTTTGATGGTATTAAAATCATCTGCAACTCATATTAACGTAAATAAACGTAATTCTATTTGTAGTTTATAAGTCTTAGTAACTCTAAACAGAATTTACATGTTTGTAGAAATTATCTTTTTTATTGTTAATTTTTTAATTTTAACATGCTTTCTGAAGACCAATTACGAAACTATTCTGATTTTTGAAGTTGTTCTTTTCCTTGTCATTATTATTCGAAGTGTTCTTGCGTTTGAATGTCTTTTGCAAAAACCTGTCTTGTTTATAGGATTATGTTACTTTATATACGAGTGAAATATACATATTTGGAAAAATTCATCCACACTCAGCCAAAACACAGCCATTTAAAACAGTGGAATAGTGTCTTTACCAGTTCAGAGGGTGCACCAACCTCACACTTGCCCCACAGGTTCTCATATGAACAAACAAGTACATGCTGTTTTTTGTGAATTAGCTCCACCCTTCAACAAGCACACAAACATATAAAACATACGCAGCTTTTGGCATTTTCAAGCTGTTGGATACTCAATGATCTTTACTGAAAAGGAGCACCTCGCGTTAAATAAGCAAGAACTTGATGACAGAAATGAAATAAACCGATCGAACATAGAATATCTTTCATACAAGTATAAAAACAAATCAGGAAAATGGGTGCACAATTACGAGGGAAGTTCGAAAAGTAATGCAAATGCAGCACTATTGCAGAACATATATCGACTTTAAAATGTTTTAAATTATTCTTAGATTCATCAACCATTCCTCTCAAAAAAATTTCGCCCAGTTTTGAATACACGAAAGTAGCCGTGTCAGAATCTTCCTAGGGTATATAAAGGTCACTGCGAATTTTCCGGTAAAAACCAAAACAAGTTAGCTTCATCATATTTTCTAATTTTTGAATTGCATGTATTATTTTGTAGAAATTGTGATTTCCTTTTAGGAAAAAAATGTGTTTAATACTTTATTAAATTTAACTATTAAAATTATGCGTTTCAAAAACTGGAAAACGCTATGCTATCAAGGTTGGCTTCTCTTTCTATATCAAGTCTGCAGAAACTGGATGAGGAAGCCAACGCCATCGTCATAAGAACCCATCCATTTTACGAGGTTGCAAGTCTTATACAGTGTTATACTCGGCATGTTCTCAGGCCACACATTGACTTGGAAACTGACCATCAAAGACATTTCCTTAAAATTTCTTTTAGAAATAAAGGAATAGATTTTACTGACTTTCATAGTATATTTAAAGATAAAACTGTTGAATCGGAGGTTCCTAATTATTTTATTAATACTGAATCGTCTATGGTTTGTTATAAATACAACAAACCAACTAGAAATACAATTTTAATTACAATAAAATTACCTCTGATTTACAGGTCATTGAAAAAAATCTTGAGAGTGTTTAACTTCTTTATATTGCTATAGGCCTGCCGGTCATATTGTCACAGGGGATCTTAATGTAACTAAAGACTCTAGAATTCGTAATTTAATTTCTAAAGGTCCCAAATATAGAATTCCATCCAAAATTGATTTTAATTCATGCCGCGCAGAAATTGCTGAGTCTTTAAACGTATTTTGCAATAAATGGTGCAAAATAGAACATGCTGAGTCTAATGCACTTTCTTACTGGACAAAACACATATTGCATAAAACATCGTACAAAGCAAGATTTATTGCAAACTCTAGTTCTTGCACAACTACTAAATTGTCCGAGCTCTTAACATCTTGTCTTACAGCTATAAAAGAACATGTAATTTGTTATTGCGATAAAGTTTTTGAAACTACCGGCAAAAATTTATTTTGTTCGATTAAAAATTCAAATGACGTTTTGAAAAAGCTTAAATCAAATAATTTTCAGGCGTTCTGTTTGTCTACTTATGATTTCTCAACTTTATACACTTCGTTCCCTCATAATAAGAGACAAGCTAACCAGTCTCATTGAAAAAAAACGTCTGTTAGAGAAAAAAACCTTCATTCTTATGATAGTTATACTTTATGGACTTGTCAAGACCTAATAGGGTAGCTAACTTTCTTACTGGATAATATTTATGTTAGATTTGGTACATCTTTTTGTAAACAAGTAATAGGCATCCCAATGGGTACTAATTGAGCACCCCTTGTTGCTGATCTGTGTGTATACTGTTATGAAAGAGACTTTATGTTATATCTTTCTACCAAACATCAAGATGATATTATTACAGCTTTTAACAACACCTTGAGGTACCTTGATGATTTATTAAATATAGATAATAACCATTTTCCATAACTGGTTAATAAGATTTATCCTAAAGAACTAAACTTAATAAAGCGAACACTTTAGAAAAGCAAGCAAACTTTCTCGATCTAAATCTGTCCATTGAAAATAAAAACGTCACTTCTTAAATTTATGAGAAAAGAGATGATTTTAATTTTAATACAGTTAATTTTCCGTTTTTAGACGATGAGAATCTGTTGGGGCAAGTGAGAGGTTGGTGCACCCTAGAACATGGTTTAAACACCCAGTGGCAATTTGATTTGACACTGACCGTTCCAAGGCGGTAACCCCTCGGGTTCTCAGTTTTGATAAATGTTTGTGGTGTCTTTTTTGAAACTGATCATTTTATTAACCATGCTCTCTCCTCTCTCTTCTCCTTGACTGTGTGGGGAGGCCGTTTTTTCTGAATGTGGCAATTTCTAATATGCATTTCCACATTTTTTGAATGACGGTGTCTTAGCAAGTCCAAAAGGGAAACATTTTTTTCGATTAGGAGTTTAGATTAATATTATTTATTGAAATTCTACAATTAATACATGGATATACTGCCTGAGTAGTTATCTTTAACAAACACTTGGCATTTTTAAAAAATTCCTGTGTATATATTAATCCACAAGTGTTGTAACGAACCCCTGTCATTTCTTATTATTTAAACTAACCTCTTATGTTTAGGACTGTGTTGTCCGAAGCCAGAATAGCAAATTAGTTTTATAATCAAATGGATAAGTATAAACGTCCAAAAGGGAAACATTTTTTTCGATTAGGAGTTTAGATTAATATTATTTATTGAAATTCTACAATTAATACATGGATATACTGCCTGAGTAGTTATCTTTAACAAACACTTGGCATTTTTAAAAATTCCTGTGTATATATTAATCCACAAGTGTTGTAACGAACCCCTGTCATTTCTTATTATTTAAACTAACCTCTTATGTTAAGGACTGTGTTGTCCGAAGCCAGAATAGCAAATTAGTTTTATAATCAAATGGATAAGTATTAACGTCCTTACTTTATCACTATATGGGACCGGACACCGGATATACCCGTTTTTTGAGTCAAAACAAAGTTTTTAAAAGTTACCAGAGGTAAGAAAAATTCGATTTCTCAGCTCATATGACACCAATCTGACCTGGGTTTGATTTTATGTTTCCCTTACTAAAGGACAGATATCATATAAGAACAAGTATCAACCCCAAGAACAAGATTTCTTAAAATATCTGTAAAAAATCATCGTTGCTCACTGGAGAAATTGATGCCTAAGTACCGAAAATCTAGTTTCATTATTAGTTTCGTTCAAAAATAAAAATCTTAATCGGCAGTTTTCTTATACCCCTTCTCATGTACTCACATCCCAACTTTTAGCAAGATAGACAAAATATTGACTTCTACAGAGACAAAAAATGCACGCGCCTAGTGTACTGGGTATACAAAACCTATGCTCAATAATGTCCGGGGTATAATGAACAACTGTACTGAGTATACATTATAAAAAATGAGCAATTGTATAATAAAATGTTATTATTACCTTCATTTTCATTATAGCCATCATCATTGTCGTGGCCATAATCATCAACATTATTATATTATCATTTTGATTTTCAGAAAGACATGGAACATGCGGAAAGCGATGTGTCAGAGATGGAGTAAGTATTTTGTTTGTTACGAATGTATAATGTAGGTAGACATACATGCAAGAATAAATAATTCCTTTTCAGTAAAGGTGGAAAATAAGCAAAATTTATACTTACCTTTATGCAGTAAGGCTTATAATTTGATATTATTAAGTTATACACAAGTCGTTTGCCACGTGGTTACACAATGAACACAAACACTTATTTCCCAAGATGTTGATATTAAGGATAAATATGTTAATTTTAATAGTATATTCTTAACAAAAATATAAAACCTAAATGTTTTTCATATGGCTTATAAACATGCATTTATAAATCATGATATTTGCATTTGATGATTATCGATTACTAGAATCAAGTTTACTTATCATATTTTACGTACTGAGTAGAGAAACGTTTGGGTTTGTTGTTGTTTTTCGAAAGTAAGATCTTAATCACTTACTTTGCGTCATATCAAAGACTTAAATTTAATCATGATTAAATTATTATAATAATTTTAATGATATTAAGTCAAAAAGTATCAGAAACCGTTGATTTATGTCGTGAGTTTTTTAGTTATACTCAGTACAGTAAGCTTCAAAGTACTCAGTATACCCAGTACACTAAAATAGTATACCCAGTACACTAGGCGCGTGCATTTTTTGTCGCTGTAAAAATCAATTTTAGGTCGATCTTTCCAAAAATTTGAATGTGAGTACATGAGGAGGAGCATAAGAAAACTGCCGCTTCAGAATTTTTATTTTTGGAAGAAACTAATAATGAAACTAGATTTTCGGTACCTGGGAATCAATTTCTCCCGTGAGCAATGGTGAACTTTTACAGATAGTTGAACAAATCCTGATTATGTGGTTGATGTTTGTACATTTATGATATCTGGCCTTTATTAAGAGAAACACAAAATCAAACTCAGGTCAGATTAGTGTCATATGAGCTGAGAAATCGAATTTTTCTTACCCCTGGTAAATTTTAAAACTTTGTTTTGACTCAAAAACTCGGTTATATCCGGTGTCCGGTCCCATACCGTGTTTATGATGTACTCAAAATGTATAAAAAACGTAATACTATAAGATAAATGCCATAGAAATGTCTATAATTTATTTTATAAATAGAGGAACCAAATGTTTTTATCAGAAGAAACATCTGTAAAATGCTGTATATTTATACAGGCAACAAATGTTTTATTTCCTAGTGCATGTTTTTCTTTTATGAAACTGATGTCCTTGTCTCTTTTTTAATTATGAGAAAGTGTACTGTAGTAAATTATGCGGAACTATATACTTTAATTTAAATGCAAGTTGTCGAAGAAAGAACCCGTAATGGTTTTACTGAGTCGCTTTGTTGCAATACCGAGTCAACCTAAAGCAATGACAGAGATTAGGGTATGAACCTAAATTTTATAATCCTTATTCGATTTGTAGATCGTGTTTGTTACCTTTCCTTTTTTTAATTTACAGATGATTTTTACTAATAACGTGGAGAAATTAACATTGCCTTTTATTTTCATAAGCTGTAATTTGTATTTTTGAATAAATCTGGGTATGGGCGATACAACTTGCAAAAAGTTTTCCTTAATTTGTGATACCGATAACCTTGTTTGAAAAGTATTTCTACATGTATTATGCAAAAATTACGGGAAAGTCGGTTTGTGTTAAATGTTATGTAACCTTTTCTTTTGCGTGTTTTGGCATTTCAGCTCCACGGGTATCAGTTTTAGGCTATTGACAATAACGCTGTTGAGAAACAGTGTTTGGTGGATTTTAAAGGGATTCTTTACCCTTATTGTAGACTTTATTGTAGAATAATTCGTAATGATATTGCTTCTAACTGGGAACAAACCCGCACGGTCTTGCAATTCCGACAATGCAACAATTGAGCTCGTCGGTAAAACCCCACAAAAAGGTTGATCAGATAGCCAGATATACTTTATCATCCATGCATGACATCGGTAACGGGTTATTTTACCGATAACAATACTGACTATATGTACGGGGAGACTTTTTACTGCCGCAATATTGCACAATATCGCTACTGTGAATTTCAAATTATATTGACTGTACCTGGGAGCGATACAGTTAGTACGTTATGTGACATTAAAGAGAAATTGGCACGCTTACATAGGATGGCTGCACACGAGGAATATTAATGATTGTCTAAAAACCCTAACAATTATAGAGCTACTGGCCTTTCAGAAGGGGTTGTAACTGTAAAAAATAACAATTTTGTAGATAGAGAACTGCAAAAGAATTTTTAAAAGAAAATTTTCTATGTGAATTTAATATAAACATGTATTTTATTGTTAGATACTCATACAAATATCAGAACCAATTACCCTTATGTATGTTTGAAATAATCTATTCCAGTCGGATTATTTAGTTTTCTGTCGTAATCATTCGTTCAATATTAAAATCGAACTAAAAACAACGTTCGATCGTCGGTGCTTTTGAACTGATAGCGGTTTCTGACTCGCGTTTTACATAAATATAATGCCTGTACTCCCCACCAAAATGTAGTTTTTATTGTAGGGCGTTTACATTAATATATGCAATAGATGAAAAGGGAACTTTGAAGACCCTCGAACACGACAAATATGAAAATATTGCAGGCTCGGTTTGATTGAGCCTGTTCATGGGCAGCAATGGAAATGTTGATAACTGCCCACGCCGCCTAGCCCCGGGTTGAGCGCAACACAATATTTACACCAATAAATAGTACAATTTTTATCCATCCCAAACGATGGTATGCATATGGCGGTGACCATGGAACCTTCAATGCGGTATTTTCAGATTAACACCACTCCATGTTCAGCGGCGTATGGTCCCCAGATAAGAATGGGTTTGCCCTAAACGAGAAAACAATGGGCGGAACTAAACAAAATAGAATTTTGAGATGGGATCTTAGAATATAAATCCTGCATATCACAGACAACGCCAAAGGCAAAATTTTAAAAGCAGGAAGTATATCCAGGGGCTGATTGAACAATATTCAAATTTATATTGGCTGGGATATTGAAACCACCCATCTTTAAACTGGCCGAAGTATTAAGAACAAAAGTAAATTTAGAAGTTCTATTAACTTAGTACATAAATATCGTGCTCGACGACCTTCAAAGGACGTAACTGATAACAGCACTGATGGAATGTACGGGGAGACTTTTTACAGCCGCCACGCGGCACAAACAACGCTACTGTGATATTGAAATAGATGAAAAGGGAACTTTGAAGACTTTGAAGAGTGCAATACCAGTGTATCCAATATCCGAATATATTAAATATTTTAGATCTTTGACCTTTATGTCGGGTATGACGTGGAAAATACCCGGTACTAGCATGGAGAAAACACCAGAAGGCAAATAAGATTCTGCATAATTGTTAAAAAAGGAGGGGAAAATACGGTACCAGTTGAAAAGAAATACAATTCCACGTATGATAGGCAATTTCATAAAAAGTATGTGAGGCATGCAAAAACTAAAAATGACATGAACGTACCGGCAAAACAAAACCACGTGATTTCTCGCAGTGAACTCAATATATTTCACTCGTACACCAGAAAAAAATAAAATTTAAAAGAAAGCTTATTTATTACAGAAATTATGCATGTAGAAGTAAGTGTATAATTTGTTGGGATACTATCAAACTTTCTTACGTTGTGAAAGGTTTGCTATATAACCAACTACTGTCATTTTTTGAGTATGTTAGATTTTAACATCATATCATTATTATATTTATATTTTAACCTATATCATTATTAAATTTAGGTTAAACCCCATATCATTATTAAATTTAGATTTTAACCTTTATCATTATTACATTTAGATTTTAACGTCATATCATTATAAAATTTAGATTTTAACCTATATCATTATTAAATTTAGATTTTAACCTCATATCATTATTAAATTTAAACTTGAACCTATTTCATTATTAAATTTAGATTTTAACTTCATATCATTATTTAATTTAGGTTCAACCTCATATTATTATTAAATTTAGATATTTTCCTATATCATTATTAAATTTAGATTTTAACCTCATATCATCATTAAATTTAGATTTTAACCTCATATCATTATTAAATTAAGATTTTAACCTATATCATTATTAAACTTAGATTTTTACCTCATATCATAATTAAATTTAGATTTTAACCTATATCATTATTAAATTTAGATTTTAACCTCATATCATTATTAAATTTAGACTTCAACCTATTTCATTATTAAACTTAGATTTTTACCTCATATCATAATTAAATTTAAATTTTAACCTATTTCATTATTAAATTTAGATTTTAACATCATATCATTATTAAATTTAGATTTTAACCTATTTCATTATTAAAGTTTGCCCTTTTACTGGTCTACGTGAAGAGCTCTGTTTTTGCGACTACAATTAAACATTTTTCATACTTCAATTATTTACGATTTACAAAAAGCTTTTTCTGTTATTTGAATCATCTTCAAATATTTGAAGGCATACTTTTCGACGAGCTTGTGTTCTGGCCAGTAATTACCTTAAATACAATTTGACGTCAGCAACAGATGTCCATTTATTCTTAATTCATTACGCCTCTTTTATGTCAGATAGCATAGTCTAACAAGGAAATGTCGATATGACAAAGTGATAACTACTGCGGTAATACTCTTAGTCATCTCAGGCGATATGAGAGTTAATTGCTAAGATCGCGTTACCGTCTTAAAATGCACTGTGTTTAATTGTTATTAAACGTTAAATTAATTTTCAATTCAAGGGGAAATTTATGTTTACAACTTGTTGAAATTTGCCGTAATGGTATTGGGCTTTCATTCAGTTCAACGTTGTTCATGTTGTACCTTTTTTTTTTATTTTATTGAATTGTGATTTTTATGTTTCATACGGATGTAAGAAATACATATGGAACAAGCTTATCAACATGTTAAACGAAAATAAAATGGTTAAGAGTTGCCATAAACACAATAACATACCTCGTCATGAAAACCAACAAACGGGAAAATAATTAAGTAAGGTTAGTAACCTTATGTTCAGAAACGCCTATATTTTTAGATGGTAAAAATGTCTGTACCAATATCTTGCTAATCACTGTAGGAAATACTAGCGTTTAATTAAAAAACTTTCAAATTATCATTAATATACATATTTTACCAGTTTTAATGAGAATATGATGACAACTGTGTCATTGAATGTGTAAAATAGTTTTGTATTTTATTCGGCCTAGTGAGCTAATTATGGAACTCAGATGTCAAAGTGTCTTACTGGTCTGAAATATTATTAACACATTCGTACTTGCGTATGGTCCTCAGATAAAAAATGGATATGCCCTAAACTTGAAAACAATGGGCGGAACTAAACAAAATAGAATTATGACAGGGCCGGGATTTGAGAATATAAATCCTTCATATCACAGACAACGCCAAAGGCAAAATTAAAAAAGCACGAAGTATATCCTTGGGGTGATTAAACAATATCCAAATCTATATTGGCATGGATATTGAAACCACCCATTTATAAACTAGCCGAAATATTTAAACAAAAGCTGATGTAAACAATATACATTGTTTTTTCAGTTAATGTATAAGTAGATTGTTCTTATAAACACTTTCTATGAAACACGACACATTGAGGTCGTCGTTTATATTGCAAAATACTTCGGAAAATATGTATTGTTTGTTTAGAGTCCTTTTTGCTGAGCCTTGTTCTTTCGATTGACTTTGGAATGTGGCGATTCCTGATATGCATATTTCACCTTTTTGCCAGATAGGCTCGATAAAAATGTGATGTTATATGTGGTGTGCTTTTGTGATGACAGTCCAAAAGTATTTATGGATTCGGTTAATCCTTATCTTAATCGGAAAGGGATGACATATATATTGGTTATCCTTCCATATTATTTCAAAATGAGAAATGAGACGTAATACTGCATTTTTAGATATTTGGTGAATTCAAATTAATTACATTATATCAATTGGATGTTAAGGAATTACCACGCAATTTATGCATTGTTTTTATAATTCATAATATTATTCGTGTATCATATTAAAGATTCACGGGATGCATTCGCAGTTTGGTGCAGATGACTTATTTTTTAAATTATTTTCGATGGAATTTTCAACATAAATATTTTTATTCAATTTCAATAAATTATTGTTTTATTAAGAATATAATAATACATGTAATGTAAGTGGCGCGCTATTGTCACCATGGAAACATCGTGTCTATTTGTACGGGACATCTTTAAAAGAAGATACCATAATATTATTATATAGTTCGTATAGAAAAAAGAATAGTCCTGTTTTGAAATACTCTCCATGATGCTTATAATCCTTTAAACACATCTCGTTCCTGGGATGCAAACCGTTTCAATTTTTTCTTTGTTAAATATCCTGATACACTTTCTACATACAACGGACAAATCATCGAAATGGTCAAATCATATTTTGCCAAGTCTGACGTGTAGCCAGGATTTCGGGCTGTTTCAGTCTAACTATAACTTCTTCATCAAACCTATCTGTATATTCAAAAAGAAAGGGCCCAAAATCATAAAACTAAGTTTCTTTATCAGTCTCAAATCTCAAGCATCTGATTTCAGCCAATCAGATGCTTGACATTTGAGAATGATCTCCAGAATTAGTTTTATGATTTTGGGCAAAGGTCACCAACCTGCTTTCTACAACGTTCTGCGTGCGTGGTAAGTAACCCATATACAGGTTATCGCTGTGCTTATCTCTTTGTTTGCACGACGAAGGCAGGTGTTTTACAGTTTATGAAGGTTTATAGGGAAATCTTGCAAAAGAACCTATAAGCTCGAAATGTTTCTTTTATCCCTGTTTTCGTGCGCTTGCTGATTTAAATCTAGGGGCTCTGGTCTCGGTAAGATCATTGGGTACCCCGTCATTTTGCTTGACAATGCTAATTGACGTCTTATGTTCTACACGTTTGTGTGCTTTTGCATGCAACATTGTCGATGCAACATTGTCGAGTTTTTGAGTTGGTCGGAGTTATTTTGCCATGACAACTTGTAATTGTTTGTGCCCATGAGATATTGTTGAGGCGTGTGACGTAGGTGCACCATAGAAGCTGGTGAAAACCCACAGTTGCAAATTATTAAACCACTGACTGTTCCAAGGCGGTAAACCCTCGGGTTGGGTTCTATTTATCGCAAATTTTTTTTGTGACGTATATTTTGAATTTGATCATTGTATAACCATGCTCTTTTCTCCTCTCTACTTTTTGGCAGTGCTATGACAAATTATCTCCTTTATTAAAATAAACGTTGCACCAAGATAAACACTATATATAATTACTTTATTTCATGTCTTTGAAGGCTAGAATGAATGATGATTAGATATGACCACGAACATTTGTTAAAAATGATTTCGGTTTTATGACTCACTGCGTGCTAGAATATAGTTAACAAAAATGGTTTATTGTGTAAGTGAAAGAATTCTCGCACAACTTCAGTCGGATTAATATTTTACTCTCCAAGCTTATAGACATAATTTGTTTGCTTTTGAAAAAGTTGTTACACGCCCCCTTTATTCCCCTTCGTATTTGCCTTAATATAGTGAAATGCAGGCCCTTATCTTAACAAATACTGACATCCAATTTGATGTCATGGAAATGGAATACAGCGCTTTTGATCGGGATTATTCTGATATCCAAATTCGATTAAGGATATTCAGTCTTCAAATTCCCTGGGTTTGATAAACTGGGATGTAAGCAGATGTCTTATATAAACAATATCCAAGACAAAGTTATATATTACATGGACTTACTTTCATTTCAGGCACATGTCTTAGATATACATTTCATGGAAATACTCGCATGTAGTCCGTGTCGTGGATATACGAACAACCAGGTCCTTGTCTTAGAAACAATCAAACTGTTAAACAATTGTTTGTTTGTGGACCATTTTCTTCTACAAGTATGTTTTAAATGTCAAAATAATTATTTTATGCTATTACCTCTTTCTTTTATTTAATTTTGGACATTTATTGTCAGACTTATCTCTTTTTATCATTGCAAAGTCGTTTCTTTTCAGTGAAATTAAGCTTTTACATCGGAAATCTCCGAGAATTTTCCAGACAAGTCCGCAGAGATTTTTCTTTTATTCAGGTGTTCTTTAATGTTATGCCTCTAGGGTTTCGTCCATTTAGTATAAATCACCCAAGGGGCTTGTTTGTTTTATACAAATTGCTACTGTGATATGTGAATCAGAGACAGCATTAACCAAGACACAGTGGGTTTCATTTTTATTTTATTACAAGGTCTTATGTATAAGATGCTGTACGATAAAAAAGAAAATGGCACATAAGTGAAACTTCTCTGATAAATTATAAGCGCGATATCAAGTAACTTTTGGTACTACTTATAAGGTGATATTTCGAAATTAAGCTTTTCTTGATGTATGCAATACGTATGTAAAAATTTCTCAGAACCAGAGATTTTGACGTTTGTTTCTATAGTTCGAAACAAATTAACAAAATTATTTTATTTCATAATATACAGTTAAAAAAAAATACTTTTGATTTTCGCGTATGTAGATAACAAACAACGTCCAATCGAATAACCGATGTGTTTTCAGTTCTATCTTTTACAAATTAAACGAAATTTAGTTTTAAAAAATAGGATAAAAATAGTTACTAGAGCACGATTCTCCGAATAAGTCTTCGGGCAAATATCAGCAAAATAGTTGTCGGCGCAGGTGTGAACATATTGTATATTATCCTTCCATGTATACTTGTAAGGTGCCAGTCCAACGTTATGTTTATCTGTCTTGTACAGTAACTATTTTGGTCGACCAAGATAATTTGGCGATGTACAGTTATTAATAGAATGTGAACACTGGTAAAGGCGAATTGATGCATTTAAACTATTATTTTGTCAACCCCACATGGCATCGCCTCGATAGTGCAGCGGTTAACGCTTACAGCAAGCATTGATCTTATTTTTATCCGACACGGGTTCGATTCACACTGAATCAGGACTTACAGTAAGAGATATTTTAGATAAGTATTTTTTTAAAGTTTTATTGTAGTTATGTCAACTTATCGCTTTATTGTTTATTGTCTTGAAGACTGCTTCCTCCTCACAATATAAAAGAACACTTTTAACATTCTGCATCTTAAGAGGTCAGATCAAACTTCTTTTCCTTTTTTACTTACCAATTTAATGCAGGAATACATAAACGTTTACTTTTTTTCATGGATCGTTTGGTAATAATTATTGAGTAAACATTAAAAAAGTACATTAAAAAATGTTTCGAGCCTACAACCTATACCATCGTTTCTAGAATTGCTAATTGTTTAATTGACTGTGCTTTTGACCACGCGGCTAATCAGACATGTATTGGGAGGGATACGCTTGATATTAACAATGATTAAAATATTAGTTCATTGTTTACATGTAACGCCAATGTAAACATTGCCATCTTATCTTTGTCGAATAATAGCTTTATTGATAAATTGCTAAGTCTCTTTCATGGTGTTCATCCGCTAACAAAACGAAGGAAACAAATAGTTAAACAAGAAAAAGGAAAAATGGCAGCTATTATGGTATGTGTTTATAGTTTTTCGAGGAATGATATACGCTTACAACGTTGCTGCTTTGCAGATACAGCCAACAACTGACGACTGAAATGGAAACATAAGCATCATGAAGTATTACTACCATCAAAATTTCAGTTCTGTAAATGTTTTCCCTAGCATAATTTACAGTAACGCCATATTTTCCCAAATGCATGCACTCTTACCGGGCGCAGTTCAAGTTTTATTGAATGATTATCTTAATATCCTATGCAATTTGGATTTCCTTTTATAGATTTAGCATCCAATTAATTTATTTATATGTGTATAATAACATTGTTTATGCCAAATGGCGGCCGTTTAAAGTCTCCCCGTAATTTAAACTGTACTGTAATTAATTACCCTCTTGAAAAGCCATTGAGAACGGTTATTATCTTTGAATAAATATTGAGCTGCGCTCAAACACGGGCTAGGCGGCTTATATATATTCACATAACTGTTCATAAGCAGGCTCAGTCAGACTACGCTGTAATATGTTCTTATATGTTCACTACCAACAAGCATATATGAACTCGTCTGTAGCTCTGCTCCCAATATCCAATCTCAATAGCAACAAACTAAGGATTTGTCCACTTAACTAATTATTCAAATCCCAAGAATTTGGTACAAAATCCACGACGTAATTGTTGATATAAGTCGCATTTCCTTGAAGAAATTAGAAAATATTGTCAAATTTGTCTATATTTGTCCTTGAAAACAGCCCGACCTTTGTGTATTTAATTTATCTTGTTGTGAAAACAATCAATTTTTGCAAAAAGTTCCCATATCGCAGAAAGGTATTGATCATTTCACAAAGCTAGATCTTTTTTATGCAACCCATGATCAACTCCACTCAAGTACTGTTTAAAAGCAGATTTCAACAAAACAAAATCTGCCCCAGCGGAAGTATAAATTGGAACATGAGTACTCAAGATCGACAACTCTGTACAAAAAAATCTCTAATTTGTTCAAGAAAAGGGAATATCATCATCATCACGTCAAAGATCAATCATCAGTGATTTCCTATCCATGGAGTAAAGTTACACATACTAAAGCAAACCGTTTGCATGAGAACTCTGAAATTCTTGGACAATATGCCAAAACAACTTATACCTAAAATAAGTATAATTATGTTGGTCTACAATGTTTAGTGCCAATTCGTCAAAATAATATTAGGGTTTTCAAGACAAACAAGGAAAACTTATTCCGGGTTCTACTTTTGGTTTGAAGTCAAAACAATTTGATGTACCTTTTCAAAACTCGACATTAATTCCCACTGGCAGACCATTAAAAGTGAAAAAATATAGTGTCACGTGGCTGTATTTAAGTTTGGATGCTCAAGTTGTTTGGAAAGAAATGCTTTATTTACATAGAACAGACACTCACAAAAAGACATACCGTATGCACAAGATGGCTGGAATGGCTGTTAAAATCCTCTATAAAAATGGGTACTAATTGTGCACCCTTTGTTGCTGGTTGGTTTTGTACTGTATTGAAATAGATGAAAAGGGAACTTCTGTGAAAGCCGCCGAATACGACAAATATGAAAATATTGCAGGCTCGGTTTGATTAAGCGTGTTCATGGACAGTAACGGAAATGTATGTTACTGCCCATGCCGCATAGCTCCCGGTTGAGCGCAACTTAATATTTCTGTATTTTGGCGCACCCTATAGCTAGAACCTGATTTAAACCCAAGTGGTGTCAAATTGTTTTGCCACTAATAGTTTCAATGCGGTAACCCCACGGATTCTCATGTTCTTTAATTGTTTTTGGCGCCTATATTGAAACTTTTAATTGCATAGCCATGCTTTCTTCGCCTCTCTCCTTTTTGGCTGTATTGGGAGCTCTTTTATTTGCTGTATTGGGAGGCTATGTCTGCTGGATGTGGCCATTCCTGATGTTTTTTTTCACCTTTGTTAATCAAAAAAGGTCAAGAAGAAAGGTTGTGTGACGCCGATTATTACACAACATCTCGATGAAGCAGGGTGATTGGCAGTTTCACAAAGAAGAGTGCGAGTACAGCGTCACAGAAGACACAAACTGATAAGCATGATCAGAAGAAAACATTAGCTATAGGAGACTCAATACTTAAAGGTATAAATCGTCTGGAATTGCAGGCATATGATATTTACATAAAATGAGACATGGCACTAGGCAGATCTGTATGAAATTGCAAGAAACTGATCTTCATACATGTATATATATATATATATATATATATATATATATATATATATATATATATATATATATATATATATATATATATATATATATATATACAGAAATATCGTCAGATATGGGGTCTCTGTAATAAACCTTAATCAGGGGTTGTATATATATACTAAGAAATGTGGTAAGTTACGGGTCTTACTTCGATATTATACCTATATGTGTGGTTCAATAAAAGTTACGGGGTATATATGGTACCCCGCTAATTAAATGTCATTTCTATGCACTATCTGGCCTTGTAAGTACTATAAGCTGTAATATAAAAATTTGGTTTATGATAAAAAAAAATTTCGGGTTTTTTTTTATAGACCAAAAATAAATTTCGATAATAAACCGTGTTACGGGAATAAAGTTTATCGTACTTAAGAAGTCCGAATATGCATAGAAATGGCATTGAAAATTACGGGGTACCATATATACCCCATTACTTTATAGCACCTCACATAAAGGTGTAATATCGAAATTAGACCCGTAACTTACCACATTTCTTAGTATATATATATATATATATATATATATATATATATATATATATATATATATATATATATATATATATATATATATATATATATATATAGTCGTGATTTTATTTTTTGGAGAAAATGAAATTGCCCTTCAAAGTCCTGAGGACATTTTACAGAGAAATTTAGAAGACATCATACATCTCCTTTATGAATACAAATTTAAATTCTATTAATGTAGATCATGTGTACTACAACGGCGAGCCAGTCATATTTCTTCTCAAACAGGATTCATCTTGTCAAATGTGGAACTCGAGTGTTATTGATGTCACTTCACTACGCAATCAGTATATTAAAAAAATAAGTGAAATATACGTATCAGGAATCGCCACACTCAAGAAACACAGCCTCCCCAGCGAAAAAGAAGAGAGGAAGCGAGAGAGCATGTTTGTTATATCAAGTATGTCAATTCAAATAAGACGGCACAAACAATTAACGAAAAAGAGAACCTTTGGGGATACCGCCTTGGAAGGAGATTCTCAGCTGGACCAGGTGTATCTTCTAATTCAAGGAAAGGCTAATTTACGTTATGCTTCGTTACTTTTTTCAGAAAAAGTTGTTAAACACTTTGGACCTTGCCTTACAAACAGAACACAATTGGTCAAAGTTGGTTCTATTAAATTAAACATCGTACCTATTTCTGCTGGTGTGCCTCAATGATATATTTTAGGTCCCCTTTCATTTATTTTTATATATATTAACAGTAAAGCATATTTATCCGATTCAGTGAATATTGACCTTTACGATTCACGTTAAATTAACATTATACAAGACAGGACTACTCAAATTACAAAATGTTGAAGCAGATCTACAGAATGATTTAGTTTTGATTGGTGTTCCATCATCAATAGGCTTCCATGTCCTAATAAAACTAAATGTATGGTTATTGGTACAAGACAAAAACGGAAAAAGTCAGCCCCACTTCATATCACTGTTTCTAGAAAATATATTAAGAATGTTAAAAATCAAAAAGGATTGGGGGTATACATAAAAATATTATGTACGTAGTTTTGTTTGTGCTGTATGTCGGCCGTAAAACGCTTCCCCTTACATTCAATCAATATTGTTATCTTTTAATCCCTCGTGGATTGCTTTTCGAAGCTTTTACAACACCTAAAGGTAGTTTAATGATTTATTAGTTATAAATGATGAATAAATTCCATCACTTGTTAATATGATTTATCCTAATGAACAACAACATTATAAAGCTAACACTTACGAAAAGCAAGCAAATATTCTTGATCTAAATCGTTTTACTGAAAATGGTTACGTTACTAAAATATATGATACAAGAGATGATTATAATTTTAATGAAGTAAATTTTCCGTTCATCATGCAAAATCTTTTGGGGTTTACATCTCACAGCTCGTTCGCTTTTTTAGAACATTTTGCAAATGTTTTTATCGCCAAAACCAAAATGTTATTCAAAAATACGGGTGCAGTTTAAAATCATTATTGCAACAAGGTGTTTTACAGACAGTTTTATGGAGATTTAATTTAAAAATTTAAGGAAATAAAGGGCAATATTAACTTCTCCACGTTATTCGTCAAAACCATCTTTAAATTAAAAAAAGTTACTAACATGATATTCTACAGCGCTCTCCCTAGTGATACACTTCTCTACATTTGATCGTTATGCTTACCTTTAGTTGCACAAAGGTAGCAGGGTATTAAGAGGTTATGAAGGTTTATAGGAAAATCTTGCAAAACTAGAATGTGTCCTCGGACACTGATGTCCCCACTGCAACAATATTTGTAATAACAAAGGGCCATAACTCTGGAAAAAATCTTTGCAGGAAAATATCCTTTATTAACGATCATCTACACATCCTGCCTGATCATCTGTGTAAGTTTGAAAGCAATCCGCTTGATAGTTGAGGAGGAGTTGATGCCACAAGATTTGGGGAAAGTACGGACGGACTTACAGACATACGGAAGACATATTGTGGGGGCATAATACCTAGAACCGGATTTTTTTTATTTATCCCTGTCATTGTGTTCTTGCTAATGTGACTCCAGGTGCTCGGCCTCGAAATGGTGATTGAGTACCCTTTATTTAGTTATTTCACCACCAAGTTAACTTGTACTTGTTTGTCCATACAAGCACCTTTTAGGCATGCCTAGGAATTGTGTACCCTAGAGCCTGGTTTAAAACCTAAGTAGCAAATAGTTTTGGCACTGACCGTTCCAAGACGGTTAACCCTCGGGTTCTTACTTTCCTTAATTGTTTCCGGCGTCTTTTTTGACACTGAAAATTTTATAACCATGCTCTCGTCTCCTCTCTTCACATGGCTACTTTTTGACTGTTTGGTGAGGCTGTGTCTGCTGGATGTGGCCATTCTTGATAATTATGTTCAGTTCACTTTTTCTTTTGGAAACACATAAAAACAAAATGTCTTTGAAACTTAACCGTAAGATTGTTTTTTTTTTGAGAATAATTCCATATTATCTCGCTCAAGACACAACCATTGTGTACTCTTATTATAATGCTTAAATTATGTTGGCTTTCGATTAGTGTTGTACTATCTGGTGCAAAGGAAAACAGGCTGGGATAAGTAAAATAGTAAATATTCAGAAAAGAGCTGCTCGTATTGTTTATGCAAGACTTACAGAACACCTTCATCCTCTCTTTTCAGAGAAATTAAGTGCCCTCCCTTTAAATACAGATACATATATCGCGCGGCACTACTGGTTTTCAAAAACATTAATAATAAAACACCTAGCTATTTATCTGACTTTTAAAAAAAATTCTCTTCAAATGATAAATACCACAGTGTCTAAGCGTACAGTTAACCGAAACGGAAGTTGCTGATCTGTACGCCGACGATCAGTTAGTTGCTAACATAGAAATAAGCGACCTCGTTTCCTATTATATAAAAATCCAACGAGTTAAATGCGCATTTGAAGGAATTACTTCTGGGGTAAGTACATTCTTTATTTATAGTCGTACTTTGGTAATATTTACTCGAAAGAACTTATGGTACAGTTACAATCAGTCATCGTTCGCAACTTGATCAGTCCTAAATGTGTCAAACGATCGAAGAAAATATGACTTCATGTCCATATATTTCATTGTGTACACAGTATCTGCTCTTATTTTGTGCTTCGTTGAAGAAGAAAATCAATTCACGACCCCCTTAAATTACTTTATTGAAGCTTCAAAGACACAGCTTAGAGATATTTACACTTTTGTTCAACCACTGAAAGTTACAATACTGTACGGATAGTTGCAACTGTACACAATCGTTAGTTGCACAAAGAACACGCATAGTTGTCTATTTAAATCTTCAGATACTTCTAACATGTACCCATTTAGTGCTTTCTGATATAATTGACAAATAAAAATAGAGAATTAATTGATTTTTTAAATCTTGTATTAGATTATTACGCATATTTTTATTACAATTCCATTGCATATCAAGGATTTGACCCTTGTGTTTCATTAGTACGAACAGGTAATCGTCCATAAATAATGTTTCTTACTCTTATATTTCTTTTTTTTCCAGATACCTTAACAGATATTCTGTTGATAAAATTTTACGAGTTACTATCTGACATGAATGATGAATTTAGCATAATATGCTAATGATGACAATTCAAAATTCCAAACGCTGCTGAAACAGACAGGCTATTGAAATACGCTATGGAAAACGTTGCTACTATTTCAGCCAATATACCAGGATCGGTATCCTTAATTGAAAACATCAATTAATAAGGAAATTATTATAGTATTTTTTGAAAATCCCTTTGACCGTCTCATCTTAATTGTTTCAAGC
Source organism: Corbicula japonica (assembly GCA_038501625.1). Taxonomy (NCBI): domain Eukaryota; kingdom Metazoa; phylum Mollusca; class Bivalvia; order Venerida; family Cyrenidae; genus Corbicula; species Corbicula japonica. The sequence goes on from JAZAYU010000300.1 coordinate 205,202, forward strand.
CCCCTTCCCATAAACCACAACAGCAACAATAACAACACGTTTTCAGCATCATAACAGGTAAAACTCTGGTTTTAAGAATATGTTATTGCAGCAAAACTTATGAAGAATTCAGCTACAGTGTATCTGAGGGTTCTTTTGTGATTGAAAGGAAAAAGGACAAAATCTTGCAGACATATGTAGCCAATTTATATCAATTAGTACTTAAAAACAATTTGACACAAACATGAAATTTGGTTAAATGATATTCAGAGGGTAATTCCACTAAAACACAACATTTGTGACTTGCGGTCACTTATTCAAAAAAGTCTACGTTCGATTGTAATTCAAGTCCATTTGAAATGTCAAGAAAAAAAAGTTGTCTGTAAATAAGTCAACTAATAAAGGAACTTACTGCAAATAAAACCCAGAGAGAGAACATATCATAACAAAAGAATATCCTGCGTGTTATTATATGGAACTCGGCTTTAAATGGCCGTTATTTAGACCTTTTTACTGTGCTAGTTTGTTCATTTAACAACTACATACGTAGATCAGCTTTCGTTACATACTATACAAATAATTACTTTCACCCAATTAACAGAGCTCCACACAGGTTGAAAAGCAAATTACTTTCAAACCGATCATTAGAGCTATGATTTGAATTAAAATAACTCATCTGTTTTGGCTAGTTAAGAAAGTACATGTATGTTCTTGTTGGGCAGATCAATATCTGATGCACAAATACGCGCAACTATTCTTACAGTCTTTCACTGAAATGTTGCAACATCTCACGTTCAATGCTTGAACAAAATTGTCGATTTCTCGGTGTTAATATGTTTAAACTAATTTCAAGGAAGTTTACGAGTTAGGGAAATGATTTTTTCGTTCACGTAAACTCATATATCAATACTATTTACACAATGAAATGTGAAGCCACAAAGTTTCATAAATTTTGACAATTTGTCAAATTTGGCAGTGATCGAGTTTGTAAAGATGACCGATTGTGGCTTTCCCTGACAGTCTTACGAGTAAATATTTTAACAGTAAGACTGTCGATAAAATATCTACTCATCTTAGAAGCATTTTCCCATATACATTTAATTTGATTGTTTTACAAAAATAAGAACTTAGGTCGCTTCTTTTTATGTTAGCAACTGATCGTCTGCGTACAGATCAGCAACTTCCGTTTCGGTTAACTGTACGCTTAGACACTGTGAATAAAATCTTCGCTCTTCAACTCGGAAAAATCTCTCACAATCGACAATCGATAAAGTTTGTTGTGTTTGTTGTTGTTGTTGACTCCACGAATAAATTTCTTTCATTTACTACTGAAGTGAAGTGTGGAATGATATTATATAATTAACAATACGTTCGATTTAATTAATCAATTCCTGTAGTTAAGCATGTTTTGAAAAAGGAAAAAAGAATTTATTTTGTCGCAATCTTGATTTAATTAATTATATATATTACTTTTCATAATTATAACGAGTGACTGTTGTGAATGTCGTGTTTTTGATAACCCTTATGTTCATTTATAAAATAACTTACCTTCCTTAAATAAAGAATTTATCATAATTATTATCGGTGTGCGCCCGACTCCAATTGTTTTATGGTAAGGAAAGTGACCTTACAACCTTTTTCCACAAATATTTAATCAATGCCCTTTTGAAATCAACATTTTTTATATAAATTTGTTTTGTCTTAGTCGACTGTTCTCTTTAATCAAACCCAATTTTTTTGTTATATTTAATTTGCTGAAGAAGTTACTTTTGTGACAAATTTTAGCTTTTTGCAATCGCTCAGTCTAGCTGCGATTGAGCCAGTACTACTTATTTACAAAATATTCTGATAATATCACAAATACGTAAAATCTTCCAAAAGGGAAGTCAGTTATATAATTTATAAATAATATACACTCTTTAATATCGAATTTTCGAACCCGTGTTCTTTTTCGAGAAAAAATACAGAAATTATTCCGTTTAAAGTAACATCCATGTTGAAAGCGTATAGTTAATTATTATTCTGATAATAGTAAACGAATAGCCTCAAATGCAATGAACAACATTTCAGAACCTAAATATTTCTGCCTGACCAAAAATCCCCCTTATTTATGTCCCAAACAACTAAGTCCACCAGTCCATGTGGGAAATGTATGTTTTTTTAATGAACATCAATGTTGTTGTTCATGAAATCGTTCTTAAACATATTACTTACGAAGGCATATAGACTGATGTTTTGTGTTGCTTAGTTTTTAGTGTTTGAATGAATAAAGAATTTTCTGCATTTCTTTAGATCTTACCATATTTTCTAAACTGTTTTAACTTTTAACATCTTTTATCTTCTTAACGTAATGTAAAACTGGGTGTTCAGTTGAGCAAAAGGGGCGAGTCGTCAATGATCTTACCGAGACCAGAGCCCCAGAAGTCAAATAAGCATGAACACGATGGCAGGGATAAAAGAAACAAATCGAGCTTCTATGTTCTTTAAAAAATAATTTTCCACGTAAACCTTCACAAACTCTCAATTCCCTGCCACCGAAGGCAACTAATGTTAAGTGTTTTTCACCGTTAATATGACATTCCATTGTGTTTGTCACTTATCATTTAAATGCATAAAACTCGTAACAAAGTTCTTTAACAACAACAAAAAATTAAAAATATTAATAGAAAACTAAGAAAAGTATATTATATGACACTGACCAGAAAAAGGCATCTTAATATGTATCAAAGTTTAAAATAAAACGTACAAACTTCACTATTCTATGCTAATACATTTATTCACATATAACGTTTCATATTAAACAACATAGGCAAGCAGTGACCGATTTGGGTAAATATATTATTAACCTGTTGTTTTTATCACGCACGTCAAATTGAGATATTCAGGGATACAGCTAAACTCGGCGAAACATCATTTTCGAAGAACTCAAGGATTCCAACCCAGTAAAGCCAAAGTGAACGATTCCTCTATCCGAGACTTTGCTCCCAGGAGACACGTACTGTCCATTAAGATTAACAATATAACCAAACCTGAACCACCACGCAGCCGAAAAAACAAACAGTCTGAACATTTTAAAGTACATAAGGTTACCAAGAACTAGACTGTCACATGGCAGTCAAGTCATTAAATATGGTCTATCAGCAAAACTGCTTTATAAATTTAAAGTTCATGTAGTCATATGTTTCTATGAGTATTGATCAATGCAACAATATTAAATTCCCTCATCTGCCATAATATCATTCCCTGTATTAATATCACGTGACTATCCACTTTCATTCATAATCAGTATTAATTTGTCCAACATGCGTCATTTACAAACAGATATTTCAACTCGGTTCGATTTATATGTTCTGAAACGAATCAAATCCGCGAATCTGAACTATGTTTGGTAATAAACGGTTAAAGCTTTCATGCTACCTTCACAAGTGGAGACATAAATTCATTGGCTAAATTACTCATCACGTACTCGTATTTCGAATAACTTCTATCACATAATTTTGTAATATCATCCGTTTGATCAAACATAGGTAGCTCTATTCGAATTTGCATAATCAGCGTTACAAGGCATACCTTGAATTCTAGTGGGTCCACCATAGCCTTCGCAATCTCGATCATATGTAGAAAAGCACGCCCCGTTGTGATTCGCAAATGTTAAACCTGGAAAGATAAAACATTTCTATGTATGTACTTCATATCTAAACCCATGCCAAACGAAATGGGAACCTTTAAATCAACCGAAAACGACAATTTGGTGGCCTCTGTGCATAGGCAGAAATGGACCTCTGCCAACTTTTCCAAGCCAGAGACTACATCAACTAAATACTTACACATGTATATACATACGAGGGGTGTTAGGTTAATTCCCGGACTGGATGTATTAAAACGACAATTCGAACTACATTTCAACAATTTAATGTTCTCCTGAAAGATCATTACATACTCATTAAAATGATATATAACGATGTACATTTATCTGCTAAAATACAGAAAACATAAACAAAAATAAACATAGGTACAGCCGCAGCGGGACAATCGCGGCGAAACGTTGACGTCAATTTCAACGCCGTCAATCGCAACAAGCACCGTCTTTGTGATATAATGCCTCATTCTTTCTCAAAAAACTCTCCGTTATGTTCAATGCACTTCTGCCACCGTTCGCACCACTTGGTAAAATGTCTCTGAAATCAGCTAAAGTAAGACTGGCAAGAAATGCGTTTACCGCGGTGGTCAAGTCGCCCTCGTTGTCAGAGTGCGTTCCACGAAGGTAACCCTTCAGTCGTGGAAACAAAGCAAAATCACAAGGTGCCAAATCTGGAGAATATGGCGGGTGGTTAACAAGAGAAATGTTCAACCGCTCGTACACTTCTTCCATCGTTCTGGCACGATGGCATGTCGCATTATCTTGGTGTAACAGGATGTCGGTGAGGCCGGGCCGTTTCCGCTGCACAGCACGCACGAGTTGCCTTTGGATCACCTGTAACGGAATAAGTGAAATATTGTTTTAGGTTTTCCAGATTTTTTTTCTAAATATTTAATAATGGTACGGACCAAACGTTTATAATAAACATTTTAAATAGTGTTACCTGTTTATAAAATGCCGCATTCACTGTCTGACCCGCGGGGACGCTGTGGGAGGGAACGATTCCATTAGCATCAAAGAAGATGATGAACATCCTCTTCATGGAAGATCGTGATCGTCGGGCCTTCTTCGGGGGTGGCAAATTCGGATGTTTCCAAACCGAAGACTGGTGTTTGGATTCTGGCTCAAAGTAGTACACCCACGTTTCGTCTGCCGTAATAATGCTATGTAAGAAGGTGTCTCCTTTTTGCTGAACTTGCTGTAAGAAATCAACAGCGGCGTCCACGCGGCGTTGTTTCTGGTCGGCAGTGAGAATCCGCGGAATCCATCTCGCGCAGACTTTGTGCATCCCTAGCTCTTCGTGAACGATCTGATGAATACGCCACACACTCATATCCGTAAAACTTGATAATTCTTTCAAAGTATATCGCCGATCTTGATCCATCAAGTCTCTTACTTGATCTACGGCAGCTAACGACTTCTTGGTGACTGGACGTCCGTAACGCTCGTCATCATTTAGGCTAATTCGTCCACCACTATAGCGTTTGTGCCATTCAAACACTAATGTCCGACAGACAGATGACTCGCCGTACACGCGTTTTATTTTTTTATACGAATCTGTTGGTGTTTCACCCGACAAGGCATGAAACTTGATTACAGAACGAATTTCTTCTTTCGACGCCATAACGCAAGTGCGTTGGTAAACAATGACGTCATTTTAATTTGACGTCACGCACGCAATACGCTATGATTTTGCTCAAATTTTACGTCACGGACAGAGTAACGTCAGTTTAATTACATATCAAAAATTGGAAGAAATTATACAAATATTTACTGTTTTCGGACGGTTTTAATGCACATACGTATGTAATGCCCCGGGTAGGCTTCCCTTATGTTGCTATAGCAACAATAGCACAAAGAAAATTCAAATTTACCACTTATTTGTTTCATATTTAAATTATAAACATTTTATTTAGTATGTCTGCAAATTTTCATTACTATCAATGAAGCCGTTGAGATTATATGAGAACAGTCCGGGAATTTACCTAACACCCCTCGTATATCGTATTCAAAGACCATAAACAGTTTTAAAGTTTAAAGGAGATAACCAAACATAAACTTGAACAACATTCAGTCAATAATATATAAGTTAATCCTATAGTCCTACCATGACCATTTAAAAATTTGTTGCTCACGTTCATCATATTAACCATGAACCTGACCAATTGTCGGGTATTTGTATCTTTAATATTTTAGGAACATAGCCCGTTAGTTAAGATTATCAACTTCAATTAAAATAAACAAAATTTAACAGCTTAATCCGATTGAATATCTATCTACATGAATGGATATTAAGAGGTCCCAAACATTGCAAATGGCGCAAACTGGCTAAAATTTCAAAAATGAATTTTGCGGGAAAACTTATTGCCACCTAGATTTTAGAAAAGAAAGGTATTTAGCTAAGCACGTAGTTAATGTTTGCAAGCTCAATTTAGTCTTATTCATGTTCTAATTACCAAACACATACTAAAACAAAAGAAAACCCGTTTGCATGAGAACTCTGAAATTCATGGACAATATGCCAAAGGAACTCATACCTGAAATAAGTACATGCTGGTCTACAATGTTTAGTGCAAATTCGTCAAAATAAGTTTATGGTTTTCAAGAAAATCAAGGAAAACTTACTTCTCGGTTTCTGCTTTCGGATTGAGATCAAAACATTTTGATATACCTTTTCAAAACTCGACATTAATTCCCACTGGCATACCAATAACAGTGAAGATAGTGTCACGTGGCTGTATTCAAGTTTGGACGCTCAAATTGTTTGAAAAAATGCTTTATTTACATAGAACAGACACACACACACAAAAAAGAAATACCGTTTGCACAAGAAGTCTGGAATTTCTGTTTAAAACGTCTAGAAAAATGATATAGTTATCGCGTAAACACTTATTTACAATATTTTGGGGTTATCTGTCAAATTATGTCAGAAATTTTAAGTAGTACATTAAAATGCTTTGACTTCAACCGAAAGTAGAAATCCGGAAGTAAGTTTTCTTTGATTGAATTGGCACTCAACATTGTAGACCAGCATGTACTTATTTCAGGTATGGATTGCTTTGGTATACACTCAACCAAAGTTCTAATTGGTCATCAATTCTGTATGTTTACAATTTATGCTAGTTTCGTTTCTTCCCTACGTCAAGAGAGGTTGTGGAAAGAACTGTTTTGTCTTGAAATCAATTATCTAATGTCTTTTTAATCTTAATCGATTGTTTTTGTCACTGAATCCAATACCATTTACTTACACCAAAGGGTCAAAATAAGAACAGTCTTTAATTAAAATGGAGGTAATTTTAAAATTGGATACTTTGAAAGGAATTTATTTAAACAAATGTGCTGTTGATTAACAAAGTTTTATGTTTTTCCTTCTAATGAGTGGTCCTATTAAAACAAAACAAGAAATTAAGAGCAAATTTCTGGTTGCTTGATCTTTCTATGCAAGAAATGCATTTATAGCAAATTTAAGGATTACTCTCGCCAAACTGTTCCGGAGTCCATTATTACAAGATTAAAACTTAAGTTGAAAACTGTTATTTTCATATGATCATAAATAAATAGTAAATTCAATGCCTTTCTAATAAAAATATACTGACAAAAAGTGACCAATTAGAACATTGGTTGAGTGTATTGCCAATGAATTTCAGAGTTCTCATGCATATGTTTTTTTTTTTCTTTTGTTTTAGTATGTGCTTGGCAATTAGAAAATGAATAAGACTAAAATGAACTTCCAAACATTAACTATATCCTTAGGTAAATACATTTCTTTACTAAAATCTAGGTGGCAATAAGTATTTCCCCGAAAATCCATTATTGAAATTTTAGCCAGTTTTTGCCATTTGCAATGTTGGCGACCCCTTTCTTTACCGAATCTACTTGTGCTTGGTTTTTATTTTAATTCACTAGACCCCTCTATACTGTCGATATTAATAGGCTTAGCATATTTCTGAATTGACATTATCAACATGATCAATCATAAAGTAAACAGATAATTTGTTTGTTCTATTAATTTAAAAGTTATCTTTAATTTCAATTGGAAGTACCATAACCGACTTTCTCACCATCGCCTGGTCAACTAATTTACATATATGCGATATAAATTTGCATTACATGCAAAAGGTCATATACTTTAGCTCAATTGGTTGCGTCTTCGGAATTGCAGGGCTAGGCGCTGTTGCCGTGATGATGCGGGCTCGCTACCAGGTAGAGGCAATATCATTTGTGGCACGTCACGGGAAAAGGTACCTTCGGTCATTTTAGTGATATTTTAGTTTTTTCCTAAATTTAGAAAGAACTTACAAATATAAATCAATTACTTATTTCTAAAAAATGTGATTTTATTACACGTTTTGACAATAAAACGTCAACACACGCACATACACGCACGCACGCACGCACGCACACACACACACACACACACACACACACACACGCACACACACACACACGCGCACATATTATGAGCCACAGAATATTTTTAACAGCACCAGATATGGGGCCAGAAGTTTTGTTAGACACTTTCTTTTAATATCTTTTTTGTGTGTTTTAGGTAAACGATCATACGTAATTGACATCTGTGTATGAAGTTAAAAGTAAATGTTAAATTCATGTCACGGTTTTTCAGTTTAGTATCTAGACCTTAAACGTAAGGATTTGGTCCTGAACGAAATGCTAGACAAATGTCCAATGTTGTTAAATGAAAACCAAAAATTATATAAAAAGAAAGCATCTAAAAAGCACTCTGTCCCCATAGCTGGGAAGAATAAATCTATGTCATTTCACGGCCCTTGGCACTTCGTCAGCGATTTTCCTTAAGTTCTTTAATGTTCATGGAAGTTCTTCGATTTGAGTGGTTGCATTGCGATCAATGTATCTCCTGAATAAATTATGTACAATATAACGGGGCCATTGTTACATTAATTATTGTTTTATGTCAAGTTTTGCTCTTGGGAGTCAATATAAAGTGAATAAAATATAAAATTTTACATCTGAAACGGAGATGAATGAATTGTTATGGGAAGAAAATTAGTTATTATCGGATGTTTGTATGATGAAGAATTACAAATTAATTTATCCATTTTACCAATTATATAATTATAGTACTGCTTATTAGCAAAAGCTCATTGAAGATACGCAGGTGGGACTGATTTGAAATGATATTTTAGCTATTCGGATGTAATACTCGGAAATATGACGCCATATAGTCGACTTTATTTAAGATATAAATGAAACAAACGTGGGTTTTAAAAACACCTCCTGCCCATGCGTTCATGTTGAAAATTAAAGAAAACTTCTACGCATGCGTTCATATTGAAGATTTTCTGACTTGTAGTCTAAATTCAAAAATACGTAAGTGAAATCGTGGAGGGTTATGGCATATGAAAACATGTTCTAAACGAACCTTTAGGACGAAACAAATGCCCAGGGATTTGCTTTATTGTCGAAATGTTGACCTTTAAAGAGTGATTTAGCCATTTCTTGTGCAGTTTTTGCGAATGTTCTCAGAAGTTACCGAATCATTGGCGAATTTGAGATGACCATCGTTTAAAGTAAATATAGGAGATCAGTATAGGCTGTATCTTTATGCGATAGATGCATTTTCAAAGAAATGCGAGACGATTTACTAACCACAGTACCTGATTCCCTCCTGGAAATCCTATTATCCATGCGTTCTCCTACTGGGACCTATTGTGAACGATTGGACTCGGTGAAAAAGATCTTTGCCAAACTTCACAAAAATGTTTTCCTCAGTGATACGGAATGTCGCAGTTAAGAACCATATTTCAAAGGTTAAGTATATATGGTTCAATGGTCAAAATATGTACAAAAACGTCTCTGTCCTCAGCATAATAATGATACTGCTAGCAAATGTTAACATTAAAGTGCTATGTTTAAGATTCAGGACCTTCTGTTCAGAAAAGTATTAAAACAATCTTTAAAAGTAAAAAAAACTGTTTACGGGTTAGATTTTTATTTCTATAAGCTCGCTAGGACAGCAACTTTTTGAATATAACCGCAAAACTTTTTTATGTGGAGTGTCTTGTATTAAATAACTTAGCAAAGTTGTTAATCACATGCTAAAATGATTAAAACAGCATAGATTCGAATGATGACATTAATTCACCTAGTTTGAGCAATCAAACATTTCAAAAAGCTCTAATTCAAATTGAAAGAAAATACCATAAAAATATTCTATCGGAATTAAACACAAATGGACAAAATGTCTCTGAGCTATAGCATTTTGATATTGGATTTCGTTCAGAAGGAGCATAATATTAACAAAATGTCATTTCCATCTTTAATTTTCTAAATTATGTGAACAATTGTCGATAACTCAAAATCAGACAAAATAATACTTGTTTCAAATGTTGAACTGAATATTTAGGTCAGATTAACATCCAATCATTTATGTTTTTTTTATCTGATCTGAATTGTAATGTTTACTTGATTTGTGTTTATATTGAATTGCTAAGCGACATTTTCGTTATTGTCGTTTTAAAGAGCAACCCATGTACAAGGAACAATATGCATGATTAAATGATTTAATATACTGACAAATGACATATCAAAACAACATTCAAAGCAATGTTTATACAAAATACAAACTTAATTTATTTTCTTTGACATATTGGGAGCTCAACTATCAGAGTCAATTGTGGCAAGCTGGCGAGTCAAGGCTGAGGCGACCATGGACGATGGCAGTGGGGCTTTCATCCCACCGTGGCAGTTCGTTGAACTAAACGTTTGCAAGATTTGCATGGCAGCCATGGTCGTGGCGTAATAGTGCATGGAAGACACCAATACAAATGGCAGGACAAGAAATGGCAGCCAAGTTCGTACATAAAAGACCACAGAATAGAAGCGAACCAGAGAGTGATTATCAGGCTTTTGATACAAGTATCGATGATGACATCAATAGTGGTTCTATTCTATCATCATTTTTTTTTTTTGGGGGGGGGGGGGGCTACTATGTAACAAGTTATATAATGGCCAAATCGATCGAAGTCTGGTAGAACTTGTTGGACTGGACTGAGAGAGAGCCCCCGAAAAAGTTAAGAGTGCCCCCTTGGTTCAGTAGAGACCTTATTGGAAGGAAGTTATCTGTCTAAATATAGTATCTACATAAACATATGAACAGTTTAATAATATGAGTGTATGATTACGATAGAAATAAAATGTAACAAAATATTTGAGCTTAAATGCGAGTAAAATCAAATCAATTGAAGCAGTAGTTCAAAAGTAAAACAGATTGTTCAAAATTGTTCGTGTATATGTTCTCTATGATTGACATATCAAATTATTATCCGCAGATTTCGCTTCAGCATTCTTGTTTGGCTCCTGGATTTAATTGTGTAAAGCGAAATTAACCTAACAATGACTTAGAAGAAAAGCTAAGAACACTCGATTTTCTTTCCTATCAATACGCAACGAAGTACTAAGAACACTCGTAACTTCTTTTTATTAAAACACCCCGTAGAAGGGAGGTAATCAAAATTGAAGACTGAAGTGTAACTTCCTGTGGTTGTTTCTCCTGCATATGATGTATAATTATTTTAAACCGAATCAGCGACCATTGAAGAAAGAGCTAAGAACACTCGCTTTTCTTCCCGAATAACATAAACTCAGACGTACTAAAAACACCTTCTGGGAGCTTAGAGAGAATGAATTAGGCGGTATCTGAGGTTGCATCTGAGTTCCTGGAACTGTAGAATAAATTAATTAAATTTCTCCTTATTCTCACCAATATTACGACACAGATCTTTAACTTCTGATAAAGAGCTTTATCTCGACTCACCCACTCGAGCTGATGTGGTGGCCGCCCCAATTCTTAAACAGTGACCTGTGTAAAGATGATCGTCATGTCCCGTTTTTTTTTTGAAGTATTTTCTTCAGATTGCACAGAAAATATCCCCTCGTGAGCACCGAACCATGACTGTTTAAGAAAAGAGGATCATGAGGTTTAGCACCAGCACCGGGAGGCGAAAATCTCGGACAAACCAAAGTATTGTTCGCCGTGATTCTTACTTTGACTCCCTCGCGAAACATATCAGTTTTTGAATTAGGTTACACTGCAGTAATTCAGGTGGCTCGGACCACCCATTTGTGCGGACCATTAGATAAAGTAATTCTGTAATTGGTTGAAAATGCAAAAGCAGAATAAAAATATTAAATAGCTATGTGAAAATGCAAAGTGTATAGAAGAAGTTGAAACAAAACATTAGCATTTTTATTTTGAGTGTATGAAAATTTTTATCTTTAAAAATGGGTATTATTTTGGACAAAGTGAAACTGAAAGTGGCGCAAAGCTGAGAGTGGTGGTATTCCAGTGCATGTCGCGAAAAAGTTTACTGGTTACGCTATATCTTTGTTGTGTTTTTATGATGTCTCTAGTTTAGTTTTATTTGCAAAAGTAAGATTTTAAGGCTTTGACCCAATAGCTAATTCAGAATAGAAGATGAAGCTATACTGGGAGTCTATGGGAAATGAATTACCTTACCATTAGCAAGATTTCACGTAACACTATACTGATGTGTCTCGCGAAAATAAGTGATACAGCATTCGAAAATAATAATTCATGTTTATGCTATATCACTTATTTTCAAGCAGGATGAAGCTTTGTCCGCAAATTCACCACAACGCAAAAATCCAAAGAATACCATGCTGCATGCAGCTGCCAACATGCAACTGTCATACAGCCCTAAGAATCCTTTATTTAATACACCAATGGTGGCTTTTAAAATATCCAATGCTACCGGAAGTCGTCATTGTGTTTTGTTGTTTTGTGACTTTTTCACTCCCCACAACACGATCTGGAGACGCAACAATTTGCGAGGCCGTTGTAATGGAGTTTTCACATTGCACATAATATACTGATATTTAATTCCTGCCAAGTAATACTTTCAAGATGGTTTGGTAACGCAATCCTCGTTCTTTGCAGTATGCTACAAAGTAAATAAATATCTGTTCATTTACCACTGGTGGCAAACTAATGTGATCTGGCCACAACGACATTTGTTCTAGAAACGTTTTATATTTTCGGTAACCTGAGCCATATATGCTGATTGTGCTCTTAGCATGCGCTCCTTCCCAAAGCTTTATACCCGTGACATCTAATGAAGATATAGGTCGTGTTAAGGTGGAGCTCCGGTTGGCAGGCGATCTGCTTCCGGAGCTAGAGCATGGAACCGTTCGAACTGAAAACGAGAAAGACAGTCGCTAATAATGTTTTTCTTGCCAAGAATATGTTAAGCATGCATAACAAAGTTCCCTTTCGCTGCACACCATGTCAAACGACGCATGAGTTTCATAATGGGTTCGATTTGCTACGCCCTTTATTGATGATTGCAACGGTTACTTGGGTATCGCAGTGAAACACTATCCTCTTTTTTTGGCCAAGAGCCATGCCATAACACTATGCTTGCAACAATAGGAACCAGTTCCATAAAAGCTATTGAAATATCGGGGTCTCCCACTTTTGGAAGATCCGCCGGCCATCGTTCAGCAAACCACTTTCCTAAGTAATAGCCTACGTATCCATGACTACCAATAGCATCTGACAGCAAGTACGGAATGCCATAATATGTGCTGGCAATCCAATGTATAGCCGATGAAAAAAGTGTGAACAATTTTGGACTAGATCTAAAACCGAAGCATTATCTTTTGAAAAAATAATAATGTCCATTCCAGGAAATTCCATGAAAGCGCCAACGATCAGATTTAATAGGAATTAATTAAAAAGCGTCAACAATGTCGGTCTTGCATAAAACTTCACCATCACCGCATTTCTTTCTTGTACTGAAAGCATCGTCCACTTTCACGTAAGAGGGAAAATTCATTTTTATCGAGCAGATCATTAATACTTTGATGCTCTTCGTGCTCGTGCGGAGCACTTAGGTCTACAATAAGTCTATGTTTTTAGGGTATTTAATTTCAGCTATTCCTATTGGACATTCTAAAAATTTCAAAGGGCGGAGCATCAAAAGGCACAAGCAAATAACCCTTATTAAGCTTTTGAAGGAGATCTGATATAATATCCGGTTGAAGGACCGCAGATTGTAAATTTTTACATTGATATCTTGTTTCAGGTAGATTTTGAATGCCTGTATCAAATCCATACCACTACAAAGTTTGTTTACACAGTTTTTATCCGGGTGATGAGTTAATTCTAATTCCAGTCTATCAACGTTTATGTATTATGATTTCTTCAAATAGTCACTTCTTCTTGGTGTTGGTTTGTTTTGATGATTTTGTTATTCTTCTAGTTTTTTTATTTTAATTTGTTGAGTACGAAGCATAAGAAATTATGGCGAACAAAGGAAGACTGAGCCAGAAACAATGTTTTCTGATAAGCTCGTGCATAAATAAGTAGGTTCTGATAAGCTCGTGCATAAATAAGTAGGTTCATACGAAGTTATTAACTTTTGTCTACTCTGAAAGTAAGGTGTGTGATATGGGCCTCTTTAAAATACAATTGAAAATACTTAAACTAATACACCATAAAATTCCTTTTTAACACCCCGGGAGCCTTACATTTTCTGAAGTCGCCCCGCTAACAATTTATATTAATTATCTTTTATTCTGATATTAGATTCTGAATGATATTGGAATAATAAATATAGATTAACTGATTTTTTTCATGCAATATAACAGGGGTGTATTTATTAGGGAAGGGGGCGTTGAAAAGAAATTTTGTGGTATCTGTGCATATTGAATTTTTCCCTACTGACCCCAATGACGATGATTGCGCCAGAAAGAAAACCAGTCTGATCTTCACTTATTATTTTATGTAAAACAGTCTTTAATCGGTTTTCAATACAAGCTGATGCTATCTTATATGATACATTTAAAAGAGATATTGGTATCCAGTTTTTTAAGTACATTTTGTCTTTGTCACCCTTTGGAATACACGTGATAATTCCTTCTTTCTGTGTAACTGACAACTCTCAAGTTTCAAAACCCTGATTAATAGATCTAAGAACTGACCCAAAATCTGACAAAAAAATTTAAAGAATGCTGCTATAAGACCGAAGGTACCGGGTGATGATGTATTTGACATTTTAAAGACTAAATAACATTAATTTTCTTCATAAGTAACTTTTCCTTCTAAAGATATTTTTCTTTATCCGACAACTTTTTGAAACAATTATTACTAATTATATTCTTTAATTCATTTAATTCAACCTGTTTGACATCGTTAAATGAATATAAATGTTTATAATGTCTTTCTGATTCGTGCAGTAAGTGTTTTGAGTATCCAAAAGTTTACCATCATGAGAATTTTAAAAAAGTCATAAGTTTTGACGTAAAGTGTCTTTTTTTCTAGATTACAAAAGTATTTACTAATAGATGGTTTTTCGCCCTCTAATACCCATTTAGCTCTTGATCTTATTAATGAATCTTCTAGCTTGTCTTTTTTAGTCTCAATAATTCTTTTTTTTTCTTCGAATAATCCAAAGCTATGGTTTGTAAGGTTTCGATTTCTTTATTAATAGTTCCTCTCTTTGAATATTTTGCTTTTCCTTTTTAATTTCATAATTGGGAGGAGTGTGGTTAGTTAGCCGTTAATCTCTAAAATAATTAACGAATGGTCTGTTCTGTTACCAGGTAATATGGAGGAGTTTTCTACGTCCGTAAATAGATTACTAGAAATTAGAAAGAAGTCAAGTCTGGCTTTCTTTACAGGATTTTTCTTAAACCATGTATAATGCAATATTTCAAGATTATGTTCTCGCCAGGGGTCTATTAAATCGTATTCCAAAATTATCTCGAGTACGTTATCCCTTGCTTTATGAATTTTGACATTTTTATAGTTAAAATAATCTTTGTCTGGCTGTAAAACCAAATTGAAATCCCCAACAATAATGTAATAGCAATCTGATTAAGATTGTTGACCTTACCATTGACCACGGGACAGTTTGAGAATCTGACAGTTTTCTTGTGCACATGGCAGCCGCTGCTGGTCTGTGACCATCAACAACAGGTAACCTATCCTTTACTCCATGGGATATGACTTTTAACTTGATTTGTGCACAAGTGTAGATATGGACTGTGCAGTCTGATTTGGATATTGACTGAAATCTTAAAGACTATAAAAGCTCATCCTGTAGATCCTGTTCAAACTATATGAATGTTCAGGCTGATCTGGATCTACACTCATCACACATGGAATGTAAGCCATATCCATAAAGTAAAAGGTTATACAAGCATGCAACCTCTTTAATTAAGCATGATGGAGGTCCCACCTTGGACCTTCATTGTGATCAAGAAGAGGCTAAGTAGCATTTAAAGTTTTACATTAAGCACAAGCCATATTTTGCAAGCTCAGTTTACAATACTGAAGAAGATATACTTTATTCTTCTCTATGAAGTTTCAGGCACCAAACTCACTGTATTAAATGAAATATCAAGTTTATAAAAAAGAGCTTTTTTATTATAAAGGTATGCTACAGTAATAATCAATCACTAGTCAATAACAAACTTAATGTAAACAAGTAACAAATGGAATAGTTAAAATGTTAACATGGTTTTAAATTAAAATAACTAACAATAACATATCCTTTCCGTGAGCGACTCTGTTTTCAAGAAGGACGACCATAACGTTTTACAACATGCAAAAAGTTTGAGCTCCCAAAAGCCAATTGATTTCTTGTCAGACACCTTTAACGTACAAATGATTATGCTTTTTTCATGATTTTAAAACCCGTAACACAAATCTGCGTAAAAATTTAGAAATGTACGTTGAAAAGCATATGCTAGAATGAAACTTAGTACACGCATTTATTCATTACAGGTTTTCTTCAACTTAATGAAATTCTGAATTTTAAACATGGTTAGAAACCCGATTTAATAATGGTACAACTTGTTACAGTTACAGTCTTTCTTCTGTAAGTTCCATGGTTCGTTGAAATCCTTAATCTCAATGCTCTGTTACGTTAAAGGATGTGTCTAATCGTAAAATTTGGGCTATTGCTGTGAGACTGTAGCTGAAAATTCCCTAAATTAATTAATCTAATTAACAACCATTAATTTTTATGCCATTGCAAATGGATTATTATTTTTGTAACCACTTTGTTATTTTGAAAATTAAAGTATAAAGAAACAGCAACACTGTAATTTGAACTTTTTGCTTAAAATGGATTTCGATTAAATTAATAATTTTCTTATCAGATTAAATGTCATATGTTATCAATTTTGAACTATGAATTCAATGGAATAATAGTGTAAAAATACTGATCGATGATTCTGTGATCACTTAAATAGCCACCAAAGCAAGGACTTTTTAATTAAAAGAAATAAAAATCAACGGGTTTCTACGAAAAATCAGAGCCGGCTTCTAAAATGAGATTTTTTGATAAGTTTAAATAAGTTAGTGTCTTCCGCCAGTAAATCAGGTTGGGCATTAGAGAAGTCAAAAATCGTCATGTTTGAATACGTTATGGGCGTGGAAAGGGTAATATAACGATTCGCCCCGTCACGACTCGCCCCATACTTAAAAAAACGATTCGCCTCATTTTAATAACGACTCGCCCCACTCAATAATGATTCGCCCTATGATCCTGATTATTAATCTGTAAATGAAGAAAGTCAAGTAAACAACATCAAGCAACAGTTTGAAAACACAAGTGACTTAAGTGATCTGATTCCAGAATTCGCTCATGTAAAAAATGATATGCTTATTTCACGGTTTTTAGTTGTGTTGTGGCAATTACTGATAAGCCTATGTAAAAAGTGAAATATGCGTATTAGTAATTACCACATCACAAGTAAAAAGGTCAAATAAACCTGTCAGTGATTGCCACATACACAATATTTTTTCGGTTGGGATGATGCTAATAAATAGTGGTAGAGCTTGTAATATTAACGATTTAGCCGATTTTTTTCGACCATATTGTATTTATTTTTTGAAATGGACAAGTGTTTTTCCTAAATTTGATATTGACGTTTGAATTCAGCATTATAGCGCCGTTGTATGGTACGCCTGTAGCGGCCTAATTTTAATTACATTTTTATTTGAATGTTTAAACCTAAAATTTGCTATTAAATCCTATATTTCTTTCATAAACACTAATTATTTGTGCGTAAAAATGTTTGTCAAGGATTAGACGGGCTGCTCTTTACTGAAAACATATAATACGGTTAATAAGTTATATACTCAACAAAAAAATAAACCTGACACTGTAACTTTGAATAAGTATGAGGTGCATATTCAAAATCTATATATTTTTGCACCATCCAAAAGAAAATAACCACTGAATCACTTGTTTCATGCACCAAAAATATCAAAATGCATAATTAAGTTCAAAAAATGCACAATTTTTATTACATACCATAATTCAATTAGCTTTAAATCTGATTCCAGGAAAATACACCAAATATAAAGTGTCAGGTTTCTATTTTTGTTGAGTATAGATTGCAATTACCCCAGATAGTGCAGCAATAATCAATATGGGGAAGAATATATGCATTAAAAAGTAATTTTCGCATTGGTACAGACAAGTAATATTTTATTCTCCCCAGTAAAAACAGTAGAGAGTTGCACTTTTTGAGAATATTCTCTACCTGAACAGTCCAATTAAGGGTACTGTCAATATGTACTCCTTAGAGTTTTTCGCATGAGCTAACTTCAATAGTTTCACCATTCAGTTGAAGGTTGTGGGCTGATTCAGAAATAGACTGCTTCGAACGGGAAGTGATGCACACAAGTTTGGTTTTTTTAGCATTTATAACCATTGAATTATTAAGACACCATTCTTGAACATTTATAAGGTCTTGATTGAGCGTGTCAGTTACGTCATCTAGAGTGAAGAGTAATATAAGATTGAATCATCTGCAAACAAATACTGCAAACATATCTGTTTGCGAGTTATGGCTTACCAATGGCATATCATTAATGAAAATAATGAAAAGAAGAGGCCCAAGTACGGAACCTTGGGGCACACCTCTTTTGATTGTTTGACTTTCAGAACAAGTGTTAGATATAGAAGCTTTTTGTGTACGGCCATGTAGGTAATACCTAAACCACTGTATTGCAGAGCTATTGAATTTATATATTGCTAATTTTCTATAATAATTTCATAATCTGTCATGTCAAAGGCTTTCGATAGATCTAGGAAGACAGTACCGGTAATTTTATTTTCATCAACTGCATTTATCCAATCATCTAGAATTTCTGTCAAGGCAGTTTCACACCGAGTGATTAGATCTGAAACCCGACTGCCTCTCATGTGTCAAACTGTGCTTGTTTAAGTAAGATTTAACATTATTGCTGACGTGGCGTTCTAAAATTTTTGAAAGAATTGGAAGAATAGAAATTGGACGGTAGTTGGCTATGTCATGCTTTTGCCTTTTTTTAAAATTGGAGTAACTTTCGCTATTTTGAAGAGATTTGGATAGATTTTGGTTTGAATACTGAGATTTAATATGTATGTAATACTTTCAGAAATAACCTCTGCACTGATTTTTAGGAATTTTGCTGCCAAACCATCAAGGCCTGTAGACTTGGAATTGGATTAGCCTAATCTATTTCTAACCAACACGAACAACTTTGTCAGAACTGAAAGGTCTTTGTCAACAGTTACCCTTCCAAGGTATCAGTCCCACTTTCCCTGGTTTGCTGGACCGATATTTATTATATTCTACCAGATCTTCTTGTTCAGTATAAAATATGTGCGGTTTTTGGTTAAGTTTATATACAACAACTGAACAATTCCATTGGATTGTTACATTAAAAATCTTAATATAACCAATAAACAAGTCCAGCGTTCTATGGCTGAAAACTTCGTCATGCATTCTGACAAGGCTGTCAAAGGTTAGCTGTTATCACAAATTTGTGGATACGTTTGTAGATGAGTTCTCTGTTTTGGGCATGTTGTATTGTTCCCTACTAGCTTCTATAGAATTTTCCAAGCTAAACAGGTCTGACACACTGTATGCCTGAAACACATAATCATTTTGTTATTTTTTTTTACAATAATGTAATACTAAATTTTTAAACAGTTCCATAAACAGATATTCTGTGGGGGTAGTTTGAAACTATACTCGATGGGATATGGCTGTTATCTCATGGGATAACAATGTAGATCCAGATCAGCTGGCCTATGTAGTTAAATCAACAATAACATGACAGCAGGAATGAACCAAATTATGTAGCCTCTTTACAGATGTTTTATTTCAATAAAGAGGGAGGTAATATTTATTTTTATCATTTTTAAAAAAATCAAATCTCTTTAAAACACAATTTGAAAATTTCCTTGTTGCAGTAGTAAATTTAACTTGTTGAACAATTTATTTTTTTTTAACAATCTGTCAAACGTATTGCTATATTTATGGTTTTGTTTAGATCTACACTAACTTTCATTAATCACATTTACCAACAAGACAGCCACTGTGAACTCAACTATCACATCATTTACCACTAACACTGTCACTGTGACCCCAATGATTGCTCCAGCAATCACATCACTTACCTCTAACACAGTCATTGTAACCCCAATGATTGCCCCAGCTATAACATCATTTACCACTAACACAGTCACTGTGACTCCAAAGGTTGTCCCAGCTATCGCAGCACTTACCACTTACACAGTCAATGTGACCCCAATGATTGCCCCAGCTATCACAGCACTTACCACTAACACAGTCACTGTGACCCCAATGATTGCCATAGCTATCACAGCACTTACCACTAACACAGTCACTGTGACCCCAATGATTGCTCCAGCAATCACTGCACTTACCACTAACACAGTCACTGTGACCCCAATGATTGCCCCAGCTATAACAGCACTTACCACTAACACAGTCACTGTGACCCCAATGATTGCTCCAGCAATCACAACACTTACCACTAACACAGTCACTGCAAACCCAATGATTGCCCCAGCTATCACAGCACTTACCACTAACACAGTCACTGTGACCCCAATGATTGCTCCAGCTCTGACAGCACTTACCACTAACACAGTAGCTGTGATTCCAATGATTGCCCCAGCTATCACATCACTTACCACTAACACAGTCACTGTGACCCCAATGATTGCTCCAGCTATCACAGGTCCTACCATAAACACAGTCACTGTGACACCAATGATTGCCCCAGCTATCACAGCACACTTAGACAGTCACTGTGACCCAATGATTGCTCCAGCTTTCACAGCACCTACCACTAACACAATCACTGTGACCCCGATCATTGCCCCAGCTATCACAGCATTTACCACTAACACAGTCACTGTGACCCCAATGATTTCTCCAGCTATCACAGCACCTACCACTAACACAGTCACTGTGGCCCCAATGATTGCCCCAGCAATCACTGCACTTACCACTAACACAGTCACTGTGACCCCGATCATTGCCCCAGCAATGACAGCACTTACCACTAACACAGTCACTGTGACCCCAATGATTGCCCCAGCTATCACAGCACTTACCACTAACACAGTCACTGTGACCCCAATGATTGCCACAGCTATCACAGCACTTACCACTAACACAGTCACTGTGACCCCAATGATTGCTCCAGCAATCACAGCACTTACCACTACAACAGTCACTGTGACCCCAATGACTGCCACAGCAATCACTGTACTTACCACTAACACAGTCACTGTGACCCCAATGATTGCCCCAGCTATCACAGCACTTACCACTAACACAGTCACTGTGACCCCAATGATTGCCCCAGCTATCACAGCACTTACCACTAACACAGTCACTGTGACCCCAATGATTGCCCCAGCAATCACAGCACTTACCACTACAACAGTCACTGTGACCCCAATGATTGCTCCAGCAATCACAACACTTACCACTACAACAGTCACTGTGACCCCAATGATTGCTCCAGCAATCACTGCACTTACCACTAACACAGTCACTGTGACCCCAATGATTGCCCCAGCTATCAAAGCACTTACCACTAACACAGTCACTGTTACCCCAATGATTGCTCCAGCAATCACAGCACTTACCACTAACACAGTCACTGTGACCCCAATGATTGCCCCAGCTATAACAGCACTTACCACTAACACAGTCACTGTGACCCCAATGATTGCCCCAGCAATCACAACACTTACCACTAACACAGTCACTGCAAACCCAATGATTGCCCCAGCTATCACAGCACTTACCACTAACACAGTCACTGTGACCCCAATGATTGCTCCAGCTCTGACAGCACTTACCACTAACACAGTAGCTGTGACCCCAATGATTGCCCCAGCTATCACTGTACTTACCACTAACACAGTCACTGTGACCCCAATGATTGCTCCAGCAATCACAACACTTACGACTAACACAGTCACTGTGACCCCAATGATTGCTCCAGCAATCACAGCACTTACCACTTATACAGTCACTGTGACCCCAATGATTGCCCCAGCTATAACAGCACTTACCACTAACACAGTCACTGAAACCCCAATGATTGCCCCAGCTCTGACAGCACTTACCACTTACACAGTAACTGTGATCCCAATGATTGCCCCAGCTATCACATCACTTACCACTAACACAGTCACTGTGACCCCAATGATTGCTCCAGCTATCACAGCACTTACCACTAAAACAGTCACTGTGACCCCAATGATTGCTCCAGCTCTGACAGCACTTACCACTTACACAGTAACTGTGATCCCAATGATTGCCCCAGCTATCACATCACTTACCACTAACACAGTCACTGTGACCCCAATGATTGCTCCAGCTATCACAGGTCCTACCACTAACACAGTCACTTTGACACCAATGATTGCCCCAGCTATCACAGCACACTAAGACAGTCACTGTGACCCAATGATTGCTCCAGCTATCACAGCACCTACCACTAACACAGTCACTGTGACCCCAATGATTGCCCCAGCTATCACAGCATTTACCACTAACACAGTCACTGTGACCCCAATGATTTCTCCAGCTATCACAGCACCCACCACTAACACAGTCACTATGGCCCCAATGATTGCCCCAGCAATTACAGCACCTACCACTAACACAGTCACTGTGTCCCCAATGACTGCTCCAGCTATCACAGCACTTACCACTAACATAGTCACTGTGACCCCAATGACTGCTCCAGCGATCACAGTACCTACCACTAACACAGTCACTGTGACCCCAATGACTGCTCCAGCTATCACAGCATTTATCACTAACACATTGTGATGCCAATGATTGCTCCTGCAATCACATCTCTTACCACTAACACAGTCACTGCAACCCCAATAATTGCCCCAGCAATCACAGCACTTACCACCAACACCGTCACTGTCATCCCAATGATTGCCCCAGCTATCACAGCACTTACCACTAACACAGTCACTGTGACCCCAATGATTGCTCCAGCTGTCACATCACTTACCACTAACACAGTCACTGAAAGC
Source organism: Corbicula japonica (assembly GCA_038501625.1). NCBI lineage: Eukaryota > Metazoa > Mollusca > Bivalvia > Venerida > Cyrenidae > Corbicula > Corbicula japonica. The sequence continues at coordinate 228,209 of JAZAYU010000300.1, forward strand.
CCAACACTTGCTCTAGCTATCACAGCACTTACCACTAAGATAGCCACTATGACCCCAATGATTGCTCCAGCTATCACATCAGTAGGATGATGTTTGTAGTCAGATACCCTGCTAAGACAGGTGTAGTAAGCCAGGACGAAGATCAACATTTGGAGGCAGGGTCTTATCAATGATTTGAACAAGAATGTCAGTCGACGCTGTAGATATATCTGCAAAATAGAGATTAAAAACTGCTTTTCATCAAGGTCTTAGATATAAAACAGACACATTCCAAATGCCTGTCCAGGCATTATTTCAGGCAAATGCAAGGTGACTCTAGATGCATTATTTCACGTACATCACTGGTGTCTCTCCAAGCATAATTTCAGGCATATCCCAGGTGCCTGTTCAGGCATTATTTCAATTGAAAAGTTGCCACTAGAAGCATTACTTTATGTATATCAATGTTGCCTCTGTGCATTATTTCAGGCACATTCCTGGTCATTTTCAGACATAATTTAAAGCACAATAATAGCCTTTAAGCATATTCAGACATTATTTAATGCACATTCAAGGTTGCCTTCAGTCGTTCTTTTAGGCTCATCAAAAGTGTCTCCAAAGAATTATTCACGCTAATCCAAAGTGAATATCAATGCATTCTTTCCTGGCACATCCCACATTTCTCTCAGTTTGAAATTTTATTAAATTCATCACAAGTGTCTTTTCAGACATTGTTTCAGGCATCATCCCTATGTCTGTCCAGAAGTGATTTCAGGCACACCCCAAGTGACTCTTGATTTATCAGTTCAGGTTAATCCCTAGTGACTCTACAGGCATTATTTCATGTTCATCCCAGGTACCTTTTGGAAAGAATATCTGACACATTTCATGTGCCTCTCTAAGTCATTATCTTTGACACGTTTGAGGTGTCTCTCCAAACAATAATTCATATACATCTCAGGTGTTACACCATGCATGATTTCAGGTCAGAAAGTACCCTATGGAATATAATATTATTTCCACCAAACATACTACATCTAGCATAATAGTGTCAATAAAAAGACCTATGTTATTGGTGTGCTGGTCTGGTTTTACAGATTTATTAGACACTAAGTAAGGCCTGTAATATCAATATTGGACTTACTTAGGCTAGGAAATGGACATACCATTAAATACACAGCAACATAACTGGAAAATGATGCATGTCCTGATGGAAAAGATAACCTGAAATTGACCAAGTTAATCGGTTTAACCCTCTTCTATATGTGCCTTTTATCATATAGGCAAACAGTGTAGATCCAGATCAGCTGGCACATCCATGCCATCTGATCAGGATCTCCACTGTTTCCTTTTTGGTCTGAAATAACATAATAAATCAAAAAGCCAACAGTGTAGATCCTGATATGGATCTACACTGTTCGCCCATGCCATATAGGCGTATATGTAGAGGAAAGGTTAAAATTGTATGTTATATAAGCATGTTGATGTTATCACATTTAATGGGAATAGGAATAAGTCATAGCTTAAAAATATTTAAAAAAACTTACTTTGGTTATGATTCAAAACTGAAGTACCAAAAGCCTTAAAAGAAACACTTTCTTGCTATTGTTTTCAGTAGTAAAGGCGTCTTAAGTCAGACTATTAATGGTAAGAGGAAGTGGTTTGATGCTTCTGAAATTATGGCATGCTGGGCAGCTGGGATTTACAAACATCTGAAGCATTCGGAAATAAACAGCCTAGCGGACTGTGCCAAGTCTGTTATATCTGAGACTGGAAAGCAAGGCTAAAAACCATCCTTTTCATGAGTAACCAAGTCAATTTATAAATTAGTCAAATTGGGAAACCATGTGATGTCAATTTTACAAATTAGTCAAATTTAGTAAGCAAGTCAATTTACAAATTAGTCAAACTGAGTAACCAGGTCAATTTTACAAATTAGTCAAATTGAGAAACCAAGTCAATTTACAAATTAGTCAAATTGGGTAATCTAATCAATTTACAAACTAGTCAAATTTAATCAATCAAATGCACTGTGTTTTAAACTTCCTTCCAGTCTCATTTTAAAAATCCTGAGCCCGAGATCATAAAACTAAATCTGCAGACAAGTCTCAAATCTCAAGCATCTGATTGGCTGAAATGGCGACCAGTCGCAATTTCAGCCAGTCAGATGCTTGAGATTTGAGACTGGCCTAAAATCTTAGTTTTATGATCTTGGGCCCTGATTCAAAGACTTTAAATTGTCTTACCTCATTTCCCTAATATTATTTATATCTTCTCCTGTACATTGAAAATCAATTATATAACCCTTGGAGCAGTCAATATTGCTAAAGTTCACCCTACACGCATCAAAAAAATGTGGCCTTAGTCGCCCTATACTGTACTTCCCAATGTCTGTCAGAATATGTTCTATAATTGCCCCAAAGATGAATGGCACTAGAGATAAATATATATCTCGCACAAGTATCATATGTTTGCCATATCTGTTGATGTCAAGCCGCTGAAGAGGGTCCTGTTGTTTGTGGCAGTAAATCCATATCAACTCAACAATGGCTATCTAAAAAGGTAAAATTGGGAATGTTTAATTTATATAATTATAATTTTAATTAATTACAGAATTGGTTTAGAGAATTAACCTTAACTGACTTTTGTCTTCATCTCAGTCCTGTAGCTTAGACTGATAACTGACAAACTTGAAATTAAACATAAGAATTTTCAACAGAACACAATTTTTCAAAAAAAAGTGGTTAGTGCACCCAAGAACCAGGTTAAACCCCCAATTTGTTATTTGTTTAATAATAACTGTTCTGTTCTTTTTGAAATTAATACAAGTATAAACCAATGCTCATCATATTTGCTGCGTCAGGAGGCTGAAAATTTCTGAAAGTGGCCATTCCTGATAATGAATATTTTAATTTTTTCTTAAGTAGCATATAAAATTCCAGTACCCATGAAGATTCAGAATTATCCCTTTCCACCATATATAAACATTTTTATGCATGTGTGACCAGTGAAGATCCAGATCAGCCAGCACATCCGTGCTGTCTGATCTGCACTGGTTGCATTTTGGTCAGAAATATGGTAATGAATAAAAAAGCGAACAGTTTAGATTACATTAATTATTGTATTGATTTACAAACTTTCCCACAGTTTCATCCTAAATCTCCCACTTTGGCTACAATTATGTTTCAGCATAATGTGACCAATCAAAAAATGTCAGATTGGCTTGGTGTAAGTTTGTTAAAAGTCGTTCTCAAATTATAATTGGTTATCAATGAATATCTGAAATTTCCATTCAAGTTAAAAAACCTAAATTGTATTTGCTGTAAGAACTAAAAATGATAAGACATCAATAAAATATCAATGGTTTCAATGGAAATTATTAAAAAAACTGGATTTCATCAAAATATCTGAAAAGTTTAACAGGGCCCAAGATCATAAAACTAATACTGGAGACCAGTCTCAAATCTCAAGCATCTGATTGGCTGAAATGGTGACCAGTCACCATTTCAGCCAATCAGATGCTTGAGATCAGAGATTGGTTTGCAGATTTAGTTTCATGATCTTAGGCACAGATGTTACCAGAACAGTTCCGAGAGCAAATCCAATCCCATACAGCATTGCTGATGTCACAGTGGAGTCCTTAAAGGGATGCTTCAGAGATTCATCATCACAGAAGAAACCCCGCTTAAATGGATTCCCTAAAAATCTAAATAGTAGAAGGACAGTACCACCTGAAAAAAAACAAGAACAAAACAACTAGTTACGATGGCTTTCAATACTAGGGTTCTAAATTCTCAAGGTACAACGTTGAACTACATCTGAACCATTCAACCAACTTGGCCATTACAACACTTGGTTATATTACCATTCTTGTTAACCTTTTTCTCCATATGTTTGCACTTTTACGCATGTGCGACCTGTGTTGATCCAGATCAGCTGGCACATCCGTGCCATCTGTTCAGGATCTTCACTGATCGTATTTTGGCCAGAAATAACCTAATGAAAAAAAGTGAACAGTTAAGATTCTGATCAGATTGCACAGATGTGCCAGCTGATCTGGATCTAAACAGTTCGGCCAGCTGATCTGTATCTAAACTGTTCGCACTCGCAATAAAGGTGTACATGTATCTATGGAGGAAAGGGTTAAGAAAGAGTGTTCATAACTAAAAATCATATTTACCTGTACCCATTATGACAACATCAGTGAACACCCGCTTACAGATTTCCACTTTACTTGCTTGTATGGAATTCATGACTTTGATGTGTTTGAAGCTTCTCAGATCTTCCCTTCCTTGTGAACCAATCCTGGAGTGTCAAACTACACAATTTCATATAATATTAAAATAAAAAGAAAATGCCATCAATTTAAGACAAATTCTATTTATATATATTGTACACATGGACAAAACATCTGCAAAAAATACCACAAAACATAACAATTAGAAAGTTAACCAATATAAGAAATGATATTTGTCAAATTGAAAAAATTAAACAACGACTTGCAAACAGAGTGGGAGCCACATGTAGTGATTTTGTAAGAACATTACTATGTCTGAACACAGGGGCTTTAGAGACAGGGTCTTCACTGGACAAACACATCATTTATTGTTTTATTTTGCTTTAAAAGACTGGAACTGTAATCAATCTATACACACTATCAAATACCAAGTTCTCAAAAAATTCACATACTAGGATCTGTTTTAAAAAAAGTTTGTGTTTCCTGCTATCAAAATGTACAACAAACTATTACTACCATCTTCCTATTTTGCAGAGGTGTCTCATCATGCCCTATGTAAAGTTTTATCAATATTGCATCATACGTTAAAGATATTCTAAAATAATGGGCAAAAATGTCTGACCTGTTACAGGACTGTGACAAAACATGTGACACGTCACTGACAGTTTTAAAAATTCCAACTTTTTAGACCATCAGTTTACAAAAAGCTGGAAAACAGACAAGTTTTAGTGTTGTTTAAGTGAAAGGTGCATTTACTGGGCATCAACTCATGATGAAATTAAGCATATAATACTTCAACTAATAAAATTTATGCCATTAAGTCAAGGGTGGTACATGTAGATAAGAAAAAATATTTAAAAAATCAATAGATCTTCACTTTAAAATTTAAAGGACTTTGAAGATTAATAATACAAAAAAAATTTGTGTGTGTCATTAAGTTTGATGTTTCTAGATCCAATAATTATAATATTATCATCACTATTGAAATTATATTTGTCTGCCGCTCCCTTAAGAAAACGTCAGCTAAATTAGTCAGGAGTGGGACATCTTGCACATATTGCAATATTCTGTCAACATATCTCTTGCATGAATACTAGAGCATGTTTTCCTAGAAGTCTGTGTCATGTTTTGTAAAATTTTGACATACAGAAATGACCTTCGTTATTGAGTACACTGCACTTATGTGTTAGGTCAGGAGTGTGACATGCTTTCTTAAAAATATGATTTTTTATCTTCATCAATACCACAAGCTGTAATGCACTTATTTTTTATTCTTCAACATGTATTTTAACAGAAATGCACATTTAAATAATAAGAATTTAACAGAGGAACAAATAAGGTGTCAATTGATACCCAATTTGGTAAGATTCAAGAAATATACGTTGAGTTGCTGACTTTTTAAAAGTGTATTTATATTTACACTTTATAAAGTGGAAGTTTTGTTAAAATCCTTGACTATGCATATATATTCCAAATGCAAATTTTTAGAGATCTTGGTATTTGATGGTGTGGATGGATCCGATTGATTACGGTTCCAGTCTATCAAAACAAAACAAAAACTAGACCATGTCCTCAGGCCACTGATGCCCCCAATGCTTCAACAACATTTGTAACAATATTGTGACTTGTGTATCAGGTATTAACAACATGTGGTGATCATGACTAGTAAATGAGGAGTAAGTGCCACAAAACTTTATGACTAACATAAACAAAGGGTCATTACTCTGGTGAAAATGGTTGCAAGACAATGTCCTTTACAACAATCTACACATCATGTCTAATCATCTGTGCAAATTTAAAAGAAATCAGCCAAATAGAAAATGTGGAGATCATGACTAGTAAATGCCACAAAAATTTATAAGTTAAATTAACAAAGGGCCATAACTCTGGTAAAAAATATTTTCTTTACAATCATCTACACATCAGCTTGGACATCTGTGCAAGTTTAAAAGAAATCAGCCTGATAGTAAATGAGGAGTTGATGACACAAGATTTCATTGCTGAAATTAACAAAGGGCCTTAGCTATGGTAAAAATGGCCGCAGGAAAACTATTTTCTTTACAATCATCAACACATCCTGCTTGATCATCTGTGCAAGTTTGAAAGAAATCTCCTGTCAGTTAATGAGGAGTTGATGCCACAAGATTAATTAAATTATCAAAGGGCCATAACTAGTAAAAATGGATGCAGGAAAATCATCTACACATTCAGCTTGATCATCTGTGCAAGTTTGAAAGAAATCAGCCTGATAATAAATGAGGAGTTGATGACACAAGACTTCATTGCTGAAATTAACAAAGGGCCATAACTATGGTAAAAAATGGTCACAGGAAAAATCTTTTCTTTACGATCATCAACACATCTTGATTTATAATCTGTGCAAGTTTGAAAGAAATCCGCCTAATAGTTTATGGGATGATGCCACAAGATTTGGGGACATACAGACAGACATACAAGTGCAACTCTATATGCCTTTCACTTTGTGGGAGCATAATGATGTGTTTGTCCAGTGTACACCCTAAAATAATGATATTTAGTTTAGAGGGGGGCGTGGTCAGCTCATATAACAGGGTCCGTTTCCAAAGCCCCGCTGCATCTGAATTGGGTGTGCAAATGTTAATAATTTCACACAGTATGTTTCTTCGTCCAAAATCTGGTCGGCAAATATTATCTTTGATACATATATTTTATATTTTTTAAAGTTTAGTACATCATTAATTAGCTATGTTTTGCCCTTTCAAATTATACCTGGACCACGGAAAAAGAAGAACTTACCGGACTTATACACAGTTTACTTGTCCCTTTTGGTTACTAGTATAACACATGTGTGTCAGTCCTCCATACAGAAGTTATCTTGCTGAATTGTAATATATCAGACCTGTAAATTTATAGTCGGGTACTGGAACCCATCCGAAATGAATAAACCATTACCGGTGATACGGAATAAACACTTTGCGTGTAATCCGTTAATTTTGCTGGAATCAACAGTCAAAACAAATATAATGCTGCGATATATTTGTAAACAGGTAAGCTGGACCCAACCGGCATGTGAAATTACCTTTGTTTTCTCTTAAAAGATATTTAACAAGGTAAACAACTTTTCTTGTAGACATTTTTGAAATGTCTTTAGTTTTCGCGATAGGTAGAACAAACTTGACCTGACTTTTACATGATAAATACATAAAGTAAACCCCCAGTACACTAGCAGTAGATTTAGAATCTCATCAAGCATACTAAATGATCGAAATAATTCAAATAATGTGCATGCCAACTTCTCAAACAAAATTAATTTGCCAAGCTACCATATCATAATTCATATGCATGTATGGTTTTTACTTTCACTTTCAGTTTGTACTTGTATCCAACTTAACCTAACTTCTAGCCTTTTAATATTGTATTTTTTTAGATGGTAATGCTCCACATGTAACATCTTTTTTGGTTTATATTACAATTTATGTTGCTTTTCTAGAGCTTGTAACAAGGTCAAAGATTTCAATAATTTTAATCTTTGCATAATAGAAAAACTCTTTAATAGGGGTATGGGCACCACAAATTAAGAAAACTGGTGCGCCCTAGAACCTGGTTTAAACCTAGCAAAACTAATTGCGGGCAACAAGAGATACTCAGTATATCCTGAGGTCGCCCTTTCTACACAACTCAAGCATTCAAAAGAATGTGGAAAGTTTTCTGCTATGTCTATTCTGGATTTCGAAATTACACCCTTTTCCCATTATCCGGTACCGATGGTACTTGGGTCAGGAGGGTTGCCGATAATGGTGATGTATAGATCTAATTTGGAAAAACATGTTTCACAAATTATGGTAAATGTTAAAATAATCAAAATAAAATAAAATTATTTTATTTAGAAATAAATTGTAACTTGTAATAAAAATTATCTAATGCTGGTACTTAAATGTAAAATTTTCTCATTCTTTATAAACCTTTATGGAAGAAACTAACTCTGATATCCCTATAACATAAAACAAAATTATTTTTGGTGTCACTTGGTATATTTTAACATAATGCAGTAACTCTCAACTGAAAAGTTTGTTGATTTCAAGAAACTTTTTAAATTATGATTAATTTTACACATAGCTGCTATGTCATCATACATACGTGTATCCCCCTGACAGATTGTATAGAAATACCGACTTCCATTGTTTAGACACTGGTGAAATCTTGTCCTCACTTCTTCTCCAAAACCCATTTTCAACACTTCATTATTTTAACATGTCTAATACCAGTGTGAAAACATTATCACAGCTACCTAATAATAGATTGCTTTGTTTAATTCATGACATATTCTTATTATATTATTTTCGTAACTTAACTGAGAAAACTGCGACATAATATGTGCTAGTGTGCGACATAATATGTGCTAGTGTGTCAAAGTTGTCTATCTTCCAGATATTAAAATGGCGGTGTTATTAATTGACAGTGATTTATATTGGCCCAACCGACCCTGATCGCCAATATAGCCAAAATTAAACCCCCGCCAAAATAAGTACTTATACAGTACAGAAGATCTGTCTAATTTTAAAATGTTGAGATGGGGTCTCTAATTGTATTTGTGGATATTTCACACCTGAACCTTGACTGATTAAAAATAATCCCATCTTCATTTTCACAATCCCATTTGTGTTATTGATTTTTAACTCTGGTTTTGTAGTGAATGTTCCATATTGAACCCTACTTACTTTAAACATTCCAAATGTTTTTCATATCTTCATGAATATCATTTAATATCAATTTAATACTTTATATTTACACTCTCAAATTTTCTCAGTTCTTACCAAAATATCGAGGAGAATCTGTGATATCATGGCCTTTTGAATGACTGTTGGAACAGGTTCATGGACGACAAACTGAATGATGGCAGCATTTGCTTGCAGCAACCTGGTAAAGTGTGCATGCTCAGAAGCAAAACATTGTGCATAGTTCAAAAGTTTGTGTGTGGCTGTTTTGTTGCCATGCCCCAGACCAAATGTTTTCCAATGCAAAATGGAAAAACTCCGAAAAAGTCTGAAGAAAGACTTTCATCATAGCAAATTGCAAGATGAGCGTAATTATTGCAGCATGATGATATTTCACAAATACAATGTATAACCAAGATCTGTAACTGTCACTTATATTATCAGAAATTCTGATAGTGCATTTTAAAATATATTGATTAAGATCTTTTTACATTAAAAGTTTTCAATAAATAATACTTATAATAATAATTTAAGAGAAATAAATTATCCGTCAGAAGATGCTGTTGTTTAATAATTTAATGAAGAAAGGATAGTTAAATACCTCAGTTAAACATAATGATTTTGGCAAATTTTAAGTGCCGTTCACAAAAAAAACTTTGCAGGAGCTGTGCATTTGTAGGTCACGCGGTGTAGTTTCCAAGTATTTTTAGCTCGACTATTCGAAGAATAGGGGAGCTATCCTACTCGCCCCGGTGTCGGCGTCGGCGTCGGCGTCCGTTAAACAAAATATGCACTTTGGTCCATAACTTGAAAACTACTTATGATATCAACTTGAAACTTGGAATATATATTCACCATCAAATTCTACATCATTACCAACAAGACCCATAACTCTGCTACAAATATTTTTCAAGTTATGCCCCTTTTTCACTTAAATTTTGCGTTAAGGAAAATATTCACTTTGGTCCGTAACTTATAAACTACTTGAGATATCAACTTGAAATTTGGAATATATATTCACCATCAAATTCTACATCATTACCAACAAGACCCATAACTCTGCTGTCAATATATTTCAAGTTATGCCCCTTTTTTCTTATATTTTGTGTTAAGCAAAATATGCATTTTGCCCATAACTTTAAAACTACTTGAGATATTGCCTTGAAACTTGAAATATATTTTCACCACCAAAATCTACATCATAACCAACAAGACCCATAACCCTGCTTCCAATATTTTTCAAATTATGCCCCTTTTTCACTTACATTTAGTGTTAAGCAAAATATACACTTGGCCCTTAACTTCGTTTTGAATGGAGGGATTTCAAAATAACTTGGCACAAATGTTCACCATGACAATGCGGTGTGTCGCGTTCAATACCCATGCCTGTAGGTCCAAGGTCAAGGTCACTGTTACTAAAAATAGAATTTTCTTGCAAAATCTTGTCCGCTCTAACTTAGTTATTTCTTATTGGATTTTTAAATAACTTGGTATAATTGTTCACCATATCAAGATGGTGTGTCAAGTACAAGCCCATGCCTGTAAGTCGAAGGTCAAGGTCACTGTTACTAAAAATAGAATTTTCTTGTCCAGGCTGTTACTTTGTTATGAATGGAGGGATTTCAAAATAACTTGCCACAAATGTTCACCATGACAAGGCGGTGTGTCTGCACAATACCCATGCCTGTAGATCCAAGGTCAAGGTCACTGTTACTAAAAATAGCATTTTCTTGTCCAGGCTGTAACTTTTTTATAAATGGAGGGTTTTCAAAATAACTTGGCACAAATGTTCACCATGACAAGGCGGTGTGTTGCGTACATTACCCATGCCTGTAAGTCCAAGGTCAAGGTCACAGTTACTTAAATTGAATTTACTTGTTCAGGCTATAACTCTTTTATGAATGAAGGAATTTCAAAATAACTTGGCACAAATGTTCGCTATGACATTGCATTGCATTACCACCAACTTCTTCGCAGACATTTCCGTAATGTGAAGACAACAGTGCCACAAATACAAATAATTTACTTATCTTCAAGTTTATGCATATTCTTATAATTCCTCCAACATCACTGTCGTTGAAATGCTATTATTCCCATCATTTCACTTGAGTGTCTGAAAATGATGCATAGCAGGGGCATCTGTGTCCTATGGACACATTTCTAGTTTCACTTATATTTTCACTTAAGTGCACCTCATCGATAACTTTGCACAAAATACTTAAGGTATCAACTTCAAACTTCCATTATATTTTCATTTCAGTTCTTTTCTTTAACATTACTGAAGTGATTGATATTTGACTAAAAGTAAATGTCTCTCATAAAAAATTACTAACATGTTTTCTAACAAATTCAGAAATATTTCATAGTTGTTCCCCTATTCAGTTTAATATTTATGGTACATTAAGGAATTATTTCTGTTATTTGAAATGAATTTCTCCCTTACCATTCACTTGTTAATATTTTTCCTGATTTCACACCAATATATGGCCATAGTTGTTATTGTTTTAATCTTCAAATTGCATTTGTTTCAAATGATTCGAATAGTCGAGCATGCTGTCTCCTCTGACAGCTCTTGTTACTCTATTTAATATTCAGAAAGTTAGCATTTCTAATGAGAAGAAAGATTGAGGAATCGCCAGGCTGTTGCTGATATTTCTATGTTGACAAATACTAATGAGATATACTATGGTCAGTTTGCCTTCAAAATAAAGTGATAAATTTCTTTTTTATGCAGATGCTGTTGCGTCCCACTAGCCGAGGCAATGTTTTGCAGTGTATAAGGGCAACATATGCCACTAAGAAATCGAGCAGTGATCCCGCAGCCAGTGATGTTGAGGAGGTAGAGTCTGACACAGAGGCCACAACCAGTGCTGTTAGAGAAAGCTGTAAGATTTAAACTATGCAGATTTAACATTAACTTATCTTAACATATTAAAAATATTGGTATAGGTGTACGAACTGTTTTGTGTTTATACCCCCACAAACAAACTTTGAGGGGGTATATGGGAGTGAGCTTGTTGGTCGGACGGTCGGTCTGTCTGTCTGATTCTGCGTTTCCAGATGATAACTCATGAAGGGCTTGACAGATTAAATAATTTTTGGTACACTTGTGTAACATCATAAGATACAAGTCAAGTTTGATTTTGGGACTGATGACAGTGTCAAGGTCACTGTTACTAAAAATAGAAAAATCATTTCCGGATGATAACTCATGAAGGGCTTGACAGATTTAAATAATTTTTGGTACACATGTGTAACATCATAAGATACAGGTTAAGTTCGATTTTGGGGCTGATGGGATCAGTGTCAAGGTCACTGTTACTAAAATAGAAAAATCGTTTCTGGATGATAACTTCTGAAAGGCATAACATATTTAAAACATTTTTGGTACACAGTCATGTGTAACATCATAAGATACAGGTCAAGTTTGATTTTGGGGCAGGTGGGGTCATTGTCAAGGTCAGTGTTACATAAATAGAAAAATGCTTTCTGGATGATAACTTGTGAAATATTTCACAGATTAAATTCATTTTGGGGACATAGATGTAACATCACAAGATACAGGTTAGGTTTGACTTTGGGGCCTTTGGGGTCAATGTCAAGGTCACTGTTACCTAAAATAGAAAAATTGTTTCTGGACCATAACTCATGAAATACTTCATAGATTTAATTGTTTTTTGTTACACAGATGTAACTTAACAAGATATAGGTTAGGTTTGACTTTGGGGCCTGAGGGGTCAAGGTCAAGGTCACTTATTTAAACTTCAAAACTTCTTTTCCACCCAGTAACTATATCTTGGAATGAGATTCTTGAATAAAATTTGGTGTATTGGTGGTTTCTGTGAAGATGACTTTTGGGATTGAAAGTAATGCCTGTGGGGTCATGGTGACTGTTACTAAAAATAGAAAAAAACTGTATATGCTCAATAACTTTAGTTCGGAATGAGATATTATGGTGAAAATTGTTATATAGGTAGTGTCTGTATTGAAAATGGGCCTGGTGTGGTCAAGGTCACTGTTCACGATTACTAAAAATAAAAATAAGCATTCCCAGTTCAAGTATCAAGCACACATGTGGGGGTATTTAATCACTTTCAGTGATAATTCTAGTTTTACTGGTTAAATCTGGGCGTTTGTATTACATTTTCAAGTCCTGCATGTAAATATCAGGAGTTTGTTTGAGGAATTAACCCTTTCCTTTATATATACGCATTTTTACTCATGTGCAACCAGTGGTAGATCAAGATCAGCCGGCACATCAGGATCTGCGCTGGTCAAATTTTGGTCAGAAAAAGCCTAACAAATCATAAAAGCTTTATTATTAAAATGAACATTGTAGATTCTGATCAGATGCACACTATTCACCAATGCAATAAACATGATAAAGGTGTGTCTATGAAGGAAACGGGGTAAGCCATTCATCACGGGAATGGCTGAGTGATAGAAGAGATAGTCTCCTAAATAACCGGAATTTCTCCTTTTGCTGATCCAAGTGATATTTTTTACTAGATATGTTTTAAACCTTTCCTCCATTTAATTGTTTGTTTGTTTGTTTGTTTGGGGTTTAACGCCTGGTTTCAACACCTTTCTGGTTATATCCCGGCGGTCAGTCCACCTAACCGGTGTTCCTGGGTCTCTAACCAGTACTAACCAATTTCTCCGCAAGCGACTGACTGCTTCCTCACTTGAATCAGAGGTGAGGGACAAATGACTCTCAGACGCAATGTCCGAGTTCAATTGTCACGGAGAAATTTTTCCCGCCTCGGCTGGGGATCGAACTCACGACCCCTGGATTGACAGTCCGATGCTCTATCCACTGAGCTAGCCGGGCGGGCTCCTCCATTTAATATATGCATTTTTATGCATGTGCGACCAGTGTAGATCCACATCAGCCAGCACATCCATGCCATCTGATGAGGATCTGCACTGGTCGCATTTTAGTCAGAAATAACCGAACGAATCAAAAAGTGAACAGTGAAGATCCTGGTCAGATGACACAGATGTGCCGGCTGATCTAGATCTACACTGTTTGCCCACTTAAGGATATAATATATTATATTTACATTTGCAAACAGTGTAGATCCAGATCAGCAGGCACATGCCTGATTTAATTTATTAGGATTTTTCTGACCAAAAAGTGAACATTACTGATCCTGGTAAGTCAGCCGGGATGTGGCGGCTGATCTGGATCTACACTGTTCGCACATATGATAAAATGCGTATATATGGAGTAAAAGGTTTAAGAATGCTGTAAAGCTTTATTTTACTTCTCCTTGAAACTGGAAAAAATTCTCCCTGTTCTGACTTTTAGAAGCCAGTCCCTGGGTCATGTTAACATGTCAATATGCATAATGATGTTAGACCTAGTTTAACAGTATTTTTCAGGACTGGCATAACATTATTTAAAAAACAAATTTATCTTCAATAAACACTTTTTAACTTTGAGACAAAAAGATATATTAATAAAAGAATCAGTAAACACTTATTCGAACCAGCAAGCTATATTCATTTTGGTGGCCAAAACTTGTTTGATCTTTTTGATGTTCTTTTTTAAAAAAAAAAACAATGCAAATGTCAAAGATGTTTCATTTTCTTAGTTTTTAGAGGGCGTTTAAGATTAATTTTTGTTGTTATTGTTTTTGTTGAACTGACAGCAACAATGAAACCAAACCTGCTATTTGAAGATAGGGTTTTTATGATTTTATTGGATCTTTTTTATCAGCCAGGTTAACAAGGTGCTGTGAAATAAACTTGAGATTCATGAAATGACATTACTGTCAGAAAAAATCCTTTGTAAACCGAACATAACCGATATAATTATGACCTCAATGTAAAAGCACCGGGGTATGAGTATAAGTACCATTTAAATGACAAAGAACTATATTATTTTTGCATTAAAATGACGAAAAGACTGAAGTTATCATCAACAATACATGTCCACATACATCCTTACGGCTATTGAGCCTATTCTCTTAATTCCTGTCATTTTAACTTGTCATTGTTGGGTATCCCCCAGACTTTTAAGTGCTTTAAAATGGCTTCGTCATGTCTTTTCATGTTTTTGTATGATTTCTTATCTACTACCATGTCTAAGGTTATATTAATAGCTTTTGACAAGACAATAGTCGTACTATTTATCTCCTTGGAATTACTGCTAATTTTAACCTTTTACTCAATATATACGCCTTTTAAAGTGTTTGTGACCAGTGTTCATGTGGTATGATTAGAATCTGCGCCGTTTGCTTTTTGGTCAGAAATGACCTAATAAATCAAAAAGCAAACAATGCCGATCCCGATCTGATGGCAAAAATATGCATCTATATATCTACACTGTTGGTCCATGCAATAAAGGTTACTATCAAGTAAACAAATAAGGAACTGTCAAATTTACTTCTCAAACTATCATTAGACTTAATACAAAATAACAGTGCCCAAGGTCATAATATTTAGATCGGAGAACATTTAGATCTAAAGCATCTTATACACGTAACCATTAATTAAAAAGAGAAGTTCAATAATTAAAGATAAGGAAGGTTAATGCCTAATTAATGTGACTTGAAGCGTCGGCATCAGTCGAGGTTAGATCAGAATAAAAAAGTTCTCTCACACATTTGATCATGTCAATAAATATTTACGTTCTTCTTGCTACACACCGTTCAACCAGATATGGTGAATGCCGTGGGTATGCTGACGACAGTTGCCTATGTACATGTACGTTCTTTGGGGTGAATCTGAGAATTGGCTTGATTTTTGATTGTTGATGCCCTGTTTGAAAAGGAATCTACTGAAGAAATCATGATGTACGCAGAATATTTTTTATAGAGAAATTGCAGAAAAAGTGTGCCAATTTTGACAACATATGCCATTTGATGAATCGGCCACAAATATCTTTTATTACCAAATCTGAAATTTTGGAAAACAATCTATGAGAAAGTTCAGTTATTTCCCTGTAATTATTTGAAACCACAGCTTCATCTACAAAGCTATTTACTTTAAAACTTGGTACGCCCTGGTGATTTTGGTAATGACAACGGCTGTTAACACTGAAATATTGGTACAGGTGAATGCAGTTTGGTCGGTAAATTGGATATAATGAACAGCAGTCAAGCTTTTTTCAACGTCGCTGTTGCCTGTTTTATGCATACAGTGTATCGAAAATCTGTTATTAACATATCTAGGCTACTCATAATTTTAAAAATGACCAAAAAAATATTGTAAATAAGTATTTACGCGACATCTGTATCATTTTCTAGACCTTTTTTAAACTGCCATTTCAGAGTTCTTGTGCAAACGCTATTTCCTGTTGGTGTGTGCCTGTTCTAATTAAATAAAGCTTTTTTTTGACAACTTGGGCATCCAAACTTGACACTATACGAGTTTATTTACTTTCATTGGTCTGTCAGTGGGAATAAATCTCGATTTTTGAAAAAAAAGATCAAAATGATTTGCCTTTGAAACCGAAAGTAGACCTGAGGGGGTCATTCTCGAATTTCTTAATTTCTTAATTTGGCTTTTCCTTCAAGTATTATCTCAACTATTGTAGTTAGATATATTGATAAGCTTTTGCACATGTTGTTTTTGCTTATATGATCTTAAGTATTGCGAATGGATGCAAAGATTTTTACCTATAACATTTACTTGTGTTTATCTTTTGAGTTGTGTGCTATTCATAGCAACATATTAGTCTGAATAGTGTTTGCATGATATGGTCTTTTTGTTTCTTAAAGTGCCCAACTTTCTAAGAAAAACATCTTTTTTGTTTTTGCTCTACCCCACCCAAGGAGCATGTTTGCATAACCTTAACGAACTTTGAATGTAATTTGGGCCTTCAAAGACAAAGGATCTGAATTAACCAGAAACATCAGTATCAATGTACTATTAGGTTGGATCGGGCTGCTATCTAGAGGCATTTTATTATCCCCCGCCGCATAGCGGCTGGGGATATAGGAATGGTCTTCGTACGTCCGTCCGTCCGTCCAAGCGCACCGCTAGGCATCTGTTGGGTACCAAGATACTCAGCATATGCATAATCAACACACATTCCCATTCATTCCGTTATGTTTTGTTGGGTACATTATTTGATTGTTCGGAAGTTTTAAACAAAAGAAATACCAACAAATGTCCATCTGTGAGACCGTCCGTCCATCTGTCCTTCCGTGCGCGCACATTTCGTGTCTGGTCCATAACTTTTCAATCCCTAGAAGGCATTTCATGAAACTTTAGTCAAATGTTCTCCCCATCAAGACCCATGTTCCAACCTGGCCGGCTCAAGGTCAAGGTCACCAGTGGTGTGTGAAGATTTGAACCATGTATTTTGTGTCCAGTTCATATCTTCTGAACCCCTAGAAGGAATTTCATGAAACTTTAGTCAAATGTTCTCCCCATGAAGACGACGTGTGGAACCCATGTTCCAACCTGGCCGGCTCAAGGTCAAGGTCACTAGTGGTGTTTGAAGATATGAACCATGTATTTTGTGTCCGGTTCATATCTTCTGAACCCCTAGAAGGAATTTCATGAAACTTAAGTCAAATGCTCAGCCTATGAAGACAATGTGCAGAACCCATGTTCCAACATGGCCGGCTCAAGGTCAAGGTCACCAGTGGTGTTTGAAGATTTGAATTTTGTACTTCATGTCCGGCTCATACCTTCTGAACCCCTAGAAGGAATTTCATGAAACTTTAGTCAAATACTCAGCCCATGAAGACGATGTGCAAAACCCATGTTCCCACCTGGTCAGCTCAAGGTCAAGGTCACCAGTGATGTTTGAAGATTTGAACTATGTATTTTGTGTCCGGTTCATATCTTTTGAACCCCTAGAATGAAACTTTTATCACATGTTTAGCCCATCAAGATGATGTGCAGAACCCATGTTCCAACCTGGCTGGCTTAAGGTCAAGGTCATTGAAGATTTGAACTGTGTATTTTGTGTCTGGTTCATATCTTCTGAACCCCAGCAATGAACTTTATCAAACTTTAGTCAATTGTTCCTTCCACCCAGATGATGTGCAGAACCCATGTTCCAACCTGGCCGGTTGAAGGTCAAGGTCACTAGTTGTCTTTGAAGGTTCATATTTAATTTCATATTTAACCATGTCTTTCATATTTACTTCATAACTTCCAAACTGCTGGAGATATATTTGTTGATTTGCAATTAAGCATCCATAACCTTTCCAACATTCCTGCATGCGGCGGTGGATATTGCTGTCGTTCCGTTCTAATGACGTAGCTTTGAAAATATGAAAAATGCCGAAAAATGTGCCGAGTTTTCGCCAACTTTTTTTTGCAAAAGTTATAATTTCGGGTCCGAAATTTCATCCTGTCTTACAAATGGGTCTTTACAAAAACCTCAGATTTTGGCTGAAAAGAAGGATTTATAAGCAGATAGCCTTAGCTCATGACCTCTCACGGTTACGCCATTGATGGAATGATGTTTCTTTTGAAAATGATGTAAATTTAATTTATATTAACTTTTGTTTATTAAGTTTCTTTTGATAATATTGATAGATAAGCTGTTTGAAATACTTAAATTTGATATGAATTTCAGAACTATTTTCTGTTGCTTCATCAGTTATGATTGAAAGTTAAGCGACTATTATTTTGGGGCCCGCCACAGGAAACAAGAAACTCTAAGTTTCCAGTTGTTTAATAATTACTTTGTCAAGAAAACATAAAAGAAAAAGAAAATTTGTTTGTTTGTTTCAGTGAAATATCGATTTTATTTCACTTGTGAACAACAGAAACTGGTATTTTCACTCGTGGCTGATGTTAATAATCTTTAGTAGTTAATTATCTAAATGTGATGCCTTCCTCGGTTTCAAGTCATTTATTTATTTCCTAATTATTTTTCTACAATTAAAAAAACGACATATTTATTTATTTTTTTTTAAAATAAGAAATGGGTTGTAGTTGATATTGTTTATGAGTCAAGTCAACGATTTGCAAATTTGTGAATCCGATGTAAATGTTTGTATTAATCAAATTATTTTGTTTGGTTCTTAGTGGGTGTTGTTTACGATTTTTATATTGTGCGTAAGTATTTACCTGGCATTTACATGTTCGGGCGTTAAAAAAGCGATAATTGTATCAGAGAAAAACATATTTATGGTATATATAACCAGTTAAGTCGATTGATGGCTTGAATACGACTTTAAATGGAATATTTATGGGTGTCAGGTAAACACTTGCGCACAATACACATGGGCTGTTTAAAAAAAAATGGCTGGTTTGGGTTTCCCTGTTATAAAAATGTACAACAAACAGTTACTTCCATTTTCCTACTTTGCAGAGGTGTCTCATCATGCCCTTTAAAGATTTATGAAGTTTCATCAAAATAGCACCATCCGTTAAAAAAAATATTCTAAAATAATGGGCAAAAAATGTCAGGAGTGTGACAAAAAAGTGTGACACTTTTCAAAATCACATTTGTTCAGACCATTATTTTACAAAAAGCTTGAGTAAAGACAAGTTTTAGTGTTGTTTTAGTAAAAGGTGCATTTATAAGGCATCAAATAATGATAAAATTAAGCATATTATACTTAACGTAATCAAAATTTATGCTATTATGTCAAGCATGGTAGATTAGAAAATACCTCAAGAAAATCAATACATCTTTGCTTTATAAATTTATAGGACTTTAAAGATTAATAGTACATAAGAAATGTTTTGTGTATCATTAAGTATTATGTTTCTAGATGCAATAATTATAATATTATCACCTCTATTGAAATTATATTTGTCAGCAGCTCCCTTCAGAAAAAGTCAGCTAAATTTGTCAGGAGTGTGACATTATGCACATATTGCAATATTCTGTCAACATATCCTTTACATGAAAACAAGAGCATGTTTTTTCCTAGAAGTCTATGTCATGTTTTGTTAAATTGTGACAAACAGGAATGGCCGAAACATTAGTGAAACATTTTTGAGTACACTGCAATTATGTGGTTGTCAGGAGTGTGACACACTTTCTTAACAATATGAATTTTTTATCTTTATGCGATACCACAAGTTCTAAAGCACTTATATTTGATGCTTCCACATGTTTTTTAACAGAAATACACATTTAAATAATAAGAAACAGTAATACTTGTATTTTAAGCACATAAATTAAAATTCTTTGATTTATTTAATATTGGTCAATAAAGCTCCATAAAAATTTTAGTCTGCCACATATGAGTATAACTTGATTGATTTTGATCACAGTAAAGACTGTACAAACATATGGACCAACCAGTCTGGACTTTTTATGAACTTAAATTCTATACATTTTTTTCACTTCACTTGCCATTTTTCAAATGACAATATCTCAGCAACCACTTGAGGATTCCAAAAATCTTTTCAGTTCTTTACTCAGTTTCAATAAGCAAAAAATACAGAATAACAAGTTTGGAATTTTAATGAACTTTAATTTTTCACCATTTTTTCACTTTTCCAGCCATTTTTTTTTAAACAGCCCACATGGTAAAACGACAGAGAAGTGCAGCTATTTCTAGTTCCTACTAATTACTTTCTAGTTTCTTTGATACTGACAGTTAATTTCATGTCCAGAAACACAAATGGTTTGGTGTAGTGGTCATCACACTCGCCTTACAAGCAGAGGCCCCGGGTTTAATACTCGGTAGGGGCACTTTTTTAAAGTTAATTTACGTAAAAGTTGGTAGATTTCGCTCTTGTAACAAGTTGTTATTATATATATTGATTATATTAATTTCAAGGACATTTATTCATCTTGAGTTCTACAAGAGGTATTTTATTGAAACGGAATAAATGTAGATCAAGACGTAATGTAAGACATTGCTTCTTTAATCGACGTACTATCACCAGACGGAATTGTTGGAACAGTTTCAACATTTTTGGACACTTTCAATGAATTGATGGGGTTTCCATGACTCTGTCGCTTAATCCCTAGGCCATACTAAGAAGGAAGGGATGGTTCATCAACAGCTGTAACAAGTAAAATATACTATAAACTGTGTCTGCTTCGCCGCTCTATATTTCTTTCTTTCTTATATGTAAAACTTTTCCATCAACGCCCTTTATTGTTTTTAAAGATATTTCTTTCTCTAAAAATGGTTTTAGAAGTATAAATGACATCATGAAATAGATATCAATGTTTCTTTTTCAGCATTTTGTGACGTAACTCTCCTGGGTAGATTAGGGACTGCACCTAAAAGGGTCCAAGTGGCTGCAACAGGCTCAGACTTTGTCACCTTTGTTGTGGGCACAACATACCAGACTGGTAGGTAATTATGCTAATAATTCATTAATTGTGAAGTAAGGACAAAGAATTTCAGAGCACAACAAGTTGGACAGTGTCTGAGGGCCAAGTCACTAGCTCAATGAGTACTTAGCCTCTGAAAGTCAAAGGGGCCCATAGTTGGGGATAAGCCAGTTGACTTAGTGTTTATGGACCCAGTCAGTAAGGTCAGTGTTAAAGGGCCTTGCCAGTTGAGGTCCTGTCAATTTGCTTTGTGTTTATGGATCCACTCAGTGAGGTCAGTGTCAAGGGCCCTGCCAGTTGAGGTCCTGCCAATTTGCTTTGTGTTTATGGACCCAGTCAGTGAGGTCAGTGTCAAGGGCCTTGCCAGTTGGGGTCCTACCAATTTGCTTTGTGTTTATGGACCCAGTCAGTTTGGTCAGTGTCAAGGGCCCTGCCAGTTGGGGTCCTGCCAATTTGCTTAGTGTTATTGACCCAGTAAGTGAGGTCAATGTCTAAGGGCCCATTCATTTGACTCAGTGTCTCAAGGCCCAGGGACAGTAAATCTGCACTGGTAGATTTTTGGTCAGAAATCTAATGAATCTAAAAGTGAATAGTGCAGATCCTGATGAGACAGCACGGATGTGGTCAGAAAAAACCTTATGAATCTTAAAGCAAACAATAGGGATCCTGATCAGACAGCATGGATGTGGTCAGAAATAACCTAATGAATCTAAAAGCAAACAGTGCAAATCCTGATCAGACAGCAAGGATGTGCACATGAGTTAAAGGGTTAAGAACCCTTTCAATAGGCAAAGTTTTCAGCCTTTGGGGCTCAATATCTAAAAGTCTCAAGGTCTAAGAGCCCAGTCATTGGGTTCAATGTCTAACAGTCCATCAATGTTTTAGTGTTCAAAGGTGCATCCAGTGGACTCACCATCTATGACTCAACCAGGATAATCACTGTCTTATTACTAAATCGGCATATCAGGAATTGCCACATTCTGAAAAAACGGGCTCCTCACACAGTCAAGAAGAAAAGAGAGAGAGAGCATGGTTAATAAAATGATTACTTTCAAAAAAGACACCACAGACAATTGACAGAAATGAGAGCACGAGTTTTTAACGCCGTGGAACAGTCAGTAGCAAATCAAATTGCCAATAGGGGTTTAAACCAGGTTCTAGGGTGCACCAACCTCACCCTTGCCCCAAGAGGTTCTCATATCAACACACAAGTACAAGTTGTCTTGTTGAAATAACTCCAACCCACCCATCAGCTCAACAATTTTGCATGCAAAAGCTGTAGATGTGTTAATCACCGGGCCTGCAGAGCGCTGTAGAATATCATATTGTTTACCTTTCTTTAAAATTTACAGATAATTTTTACGAATAACCAGGATAAATTAACATTGCCTGTTATCTTCCTAAATGATAGTGCCTCTAGCTGGGAGCAAACTCACACCCTCACGGCGACAGCGCTTTGCCCTGCAATTCCGCCAACGCAACCAAGTTGATAAATTAAATCTCCATAAAAACTGGCTGTAAAATACCTTGCTGCAATAGTGATTTTAAACTGCACCTGTATTTTAGAATTAGATCTGGGTATCGGTGATAAAACTTGCAAAAGTTTTTCGTTAATTTTTGCTACCGATAACCTTGTTTTAAAAGTTTTTTTTGTTCTGCAAAGATTACGTTCATTTGAATCAATAACGTCGTTGCAAGCTCTTGAAAGCGAACAACCCGAAGGGTATAAACCCCTTAAGATATTGCACAAGGAACATCACCGTCTAATAATGGACAATTTACTACCTTAAAATTAAAATAATCTCTTTTATCATATATTTTAGTAAGACAAGATGTTAAGAGCACGGATAATTTAGTAGTTGTGCCAGAACTAGACAGTGAGTTCAGCGGTCCGACTATGACACTGCCATCCCATTGCCTTATGTCAAAGTGCCCGACCTAAAGCATCAATGTCTAAATGTCGGAAGCCTCTTTATCTATGCATCCCGTCAGTGGGCTAAGTCTTTAATCATACATCCAGAGAGCACAGTGTCTAAGTTCTAAGCTAGTTAGCTGAGTATCTAGCCAGCAGGCTTACTGACTAAGGACTCATCCATTTGAATCACTCTGCCTTGACTACCAATCAAAGAGTTTAACATTAGACTCCACCCACTGAAAATCCAGGGGGCAGCAGTCAGTTTTAATTTTTTTGTCACCCTTGCTGAAATTACTATCTCTTTACAAACTTCAAGATGCTGGATTTTTGACAACAAGCTTATGATGGAGCGTATGGTTAAAGCATAACATAGCTGTGTATGTTTCAGGTGGGACCAAGTGGCATGAGGTGAATGTCAACAGACCTGTAACAAAGAAGTGGTTACTCGACTCAGTTGATGTGGGGTAAGTTTGAGGTGCATGTTTTTCTTTTTAGATCAACTGAATTGATGACTGATAGTGAGGTATTGTGGCCAACAAATTTTGTCTGAATTATTCTGGCATTGAGATCTTATAAAGTTGTTCAAGTCTTGACCCAAGGGTTAACCATTCTCCAGTCACAGGGCTTATAAGCAAATTTAATAAAACTTTTCAGAAAAACATACTTGCCTGATTTCTGTTTACACATCACTTGTTGAAAGGGATTTGCTTCCAACAACACATCATCAGTCAACAAATGTATGAACCATAAATCTTTAGTAATGTTGTTTTTAGAATCCCCAAAGAGTTATGAGATTTGAAGATCTATGCATTAAATCCAAATGATCTCCCTTTAATCTAGAGTCTGTTAAACTGTCTGGTTTGATGTGATTGTTTTCAGGGACAGAGTGTATATAAAGGGTAAGCTGTCGTACACACAGGAGCCAAATGCCAAACACTACAGAATCCTAGCAGGTCACTAGAACTTTTTTGTATTATAAATATTTTTTGTTAAGTATTAATTTACTTCTTTACAGAAGTCAAATCATCAGTAAAATGTTTATATGTTTTTCATCCAAAGTAATGTTTTTTTTCATAACATTTGAATTGTAACCTGAACCAGCTTACATTATTTACTACAAAATGAGAAGAAGTATATAATTTCTTCTTATATTCTTTCATAATGATACAGATAATAAATAATACCAGTTTTCTTCATACTACAACCAACAATATACACAAGTACTAACAAACAACTTGTTTAATAAACTCTGTTGTTAGCCACAATGAATTACATAATATTATAGTAATTCTTTGAGAAAATGTGATAGAGGTTGAAATTTAAAAAAAGCCAAAGAGAGGTAATTTTCAAATGATCAAATTAGAATAAGTTAAAAAAAGTCTATTTATGACATATGATGTCATGTTGAATTTTTTCGTAAGCTATTTTTATCATGGATTGAGACCTCATTTAGACACAGGCGGCAGTATCGGACCCTACACGCCCCCCCAACCCCACCTCCCCGAACCCTGTGCTTGAATTTCACTAATTGACCTCTTAAAACAATATAAAGCACCACATTTATACATATAATAAACCAAAAATATTATTTAAATAAAAAATACTGGGTATACCCTTTACTGGTATATTGTCTATGATAATATACCAGTAAATGGTATACCCAGTATCATATAAGAGGTCATTTAGTGAAATTCAAGCACAGGGTTCGGGGAGGTGGGGTTGGGGGGGGGTGGCGTGTAGGGTCCGATACTGCCGCCTGTGCATTTAGATTGTTTTCTTGTTTAAAAATGAAGACTGAGAAATTAAATTCACAAGAAAATGTGTCTTCAGTTACACTTAGTGGTTTCTATTTTTGGAAAGAAAGGATAGTTGTCTGATACACTGTTGCCCCAAACAGCTAAATAAAATGTTTGCAAAGATAACGTTCTGTGAATTTTTCAAAAATCTACCGTCTTTTTTATTCTAGAGGAAGTCAAAATGATCAACCGATCTAAGAAAAATCTGGAAAAACTCCTGGAAAGCCGTGAGAAGCAAGAAAATGAAGAAAAATGAGACACATGTGATACAAATAGGGCTGACAGTAGTACAACTTGTGTTCAGAATTGTTAACTTCATAATGGAAAAAAATCCCTGCAAGCAGGTTGAAATGTGAAACTGGCTGGTAATCAAAAGAGGCTTGCTGTTGCATAACATGAAATAAATTTACCAGCGCCACTGTAATGAGAATCATTGAAGATCCTTTATTGATTTTTAAGGATTGTATATCATGGCCCAAGATCATAAACAAATTGGAGACCAAGATTTTAAACACTTCCTACTCAGAAGATAAGAGAGAAAAACTTAAATTTCTGTGTTTCGAAGACAGGGTTACAGTATTTTAAGGTATGATGACTTAAACCCGAGGAAATGATCAAAATATGAAGACTGTGGGAGAAATTACCAGAGAACAATACACATTTTCCAATTTTGGAGATATGGATTGAATCATTTCAGTAAATGCCCTATTGTGAGACATGTTTTGTGTTGCTGCAGGTATGCTGTTAAAATGTTTTTTAGCATGCTGGGCATGTTTTACACTGACCATTTTCTGAATAAACATTTATACATTTAGAATATTTGGTATTTTATGTTGCCTATGGGTTGGCAGAATTTTCATTCTTCTATTAAACAGAGAATGAATTTGGTCATAACAATAGTCAAGATTGACACATAAGGCACATAATCAAATATCATGCAATCTGTTCTGGATTTACACTGTTCTCTGACAGAAAAAACACTTTTTGAGTCTAAAAGCCAACATTGTAGATCCTGATCAGATAGCATGGATATACAGGGTTATGTGGAACTTTACTGTTTCACATCAGATAAAACCATTTAAATGTGGTAAAAGGGTTAAAATCTGTTTTATCAGAAGCTTGTGGTTCAAAATGGTTATTGAGAAAACAGCTTGCGGTTATGTCATGTGTGATAAATGGAAATCTCTTATGGGAAATATGATATTTACTATTGTATAACACTTGTCATTCAATATGATCAGATAGGATTATAAAATGAGTTCAATTCGTAGAGGAATGACTTGTTAGATTTGGTACATTTATTGAAAAGCAGATAATAGGCATTCCTTTGAGTAATAATTTTGCAACCCATGCAACATAGTTATATGTTCTGTACAGCTTCAAAAGAAACTTCCTCTTTTTGACTGTGTGGACCGGCTGTTTTTTCTGAATGTGGCAATTCCTGATATGCATATTTCACCTTTTCATGTTATCTGTTTCTTTCAAGATGACATTTCTAAAGCCTCTTAACAACACCTGTGACAGTTCTTGTTGGCCAAGTTTGAAACTAGAGCCTAGGTCACTTGGTAAAAATGCAAGTAAATATGTGTCACGATAAAGGACACATTTGCCACATTATTACAAAACTTGACTTAAATGATAATACTTTTTTATATTCAATATCCAAAAATGTTGACCTAATTCTTATGGGACTGATACTGGGTCAACAGGACTTTGTTAATTGAGAAATGGACTGGAACACGAACCCGATACAGGAATGGCTCAACATGATACCATTAGAATTTACAAGTGAAAATTTAAAACTGAATCTTATGACAACTGACAACCATATTTTTTTTCGCTTGCATCATTGTCCATAGTGCACACAGGCACAAGTTAAGGTGTCATTACTGAATGTTTAAAAAGTCAGTTCTATTTTAATTTTGTTCCAGCACCAAAGTAACAGTAAAAGTTTTCATGCATAACTGCACTTACTTGTATGTGTACAGTTCATTCACAATAGCACATTTGAAATAGTGAATGTTAGCATGGTTAGTGCAACTTTTTACTGTATTTGCGTATTTGACAACGGTCCAGGATGTGCGACGTCATTTAGCAACTACTGATATTGCTCGGTCGGTGCAGACGGTCGAGTATGGGTTTACACAACTTGAACTGACCACCGTTCTAGACTTTTCTTGTAGTGTTGTTCCCAGGTTGTGGAATCGTTCAGGCGACTACAGAATACGAATTTCAACACCTATTTAGGATCGATATCTAAGAACTTTGGCCCTGAGAAATTGTCATTTTAGTGCTATGGCATTGAAATTGACTTTCGGCAATCTATAGGGGTTCGTGTGTCCACGTAAACTGTCCGATATTGTCTTCATGAAGATGGTTTGGGTGCATGAAGACCTGTCAGAGGACCAATTCTTACCGTAGCTCACCGAAGAGCTCGTTTTAAGTTTGCCCAGGAACACATCAAATTGCAACTGCGCTTAGCAAGGACCGCTACCATGTTTCGTCCTGTGACAGGCGTGTGTAGGTGTGGCGTCGCCGAGGAGAAAGAGGGATGTGGAATGTCACATAATTTCATATAACAGGTTTGGCTGTGGGTCAGTTATGGTGTGGCTTTGCTTTCTCGTAGTCTTTCTTAGCGGCCGAACCCTGTGCACGTCAATGAGCTTTCTCATGTTCTTGTAGCAGGAGTGTGAAAGGAGTTGGAAAAATGTGTGCCCCCCCCCCTCTGGATCCGCCCCTGAAAACCACTGATTAAAGGCCCACATTTGTTTCATCTTATTATCACCAAACTTTGAACGAATGTTTATACAACTCAAATGATTATATCGTGTTGTTGTTGTTGTTTTTACAATCGTTATCATAGAACACGCTTAGAATTTTTAGTTCAATAGTCCTCGGCAATCTCTTGTTTTATCAATAAATCAAATAGTCATTTCCTACACGTCACGTATTTCATACAGGTATCAGGAAGTGTATTGTTTAAAAAAAAACAGTACTCGTAACCGTCTGTGCGGTTGCTATATGTTATCAAGAACGATACACTTTTACGTTTTTGTCAATATTTGTTATATACTATCGTTATTATGTACTTTTACGTATTTATGAAACCATAAAACGAAATAAATCTATTTCAAGAAGAGAAAATGATTGCCACAATAGTCATATACATCATGCCTTTTTAATGGTTGTATTGTGACCATAAAGACATAAAGACAAGTTATGAGTTTTTCTTCCTGGTAGTATTTCCTTCTCTTATTTCCTTCGCTAATTTCCTGATGGCAATGATATACACTGACCACAAAAAGACAAACATATTGACTATGGGCTGTTTCAAAAACAAATGGCTGGAAAAGTAAAAAAAAAATAGTGAAAAATTAAAGTTCATAAAAATTCCAAACTTGTTATTCTGTATTTTTTGCTTATTGAACTTGAGTAAAGAACTGAAAAGATTTTTGAAATCGGTCAACTGGTTGCTGAGATATTGTCATTTGAAAAATGGAAAGTGAAGTGAAAAAAATGTAAAGAATTTAAGTTCATAAAAAGTCCAAACTGGTTGGTCCATTTGTTTGTACAGTCTTTACAGTGGTCAAAATCAATCAAGTTATATTCATATTTGGCAGAATAAAAATTTTATGGAGCTTTAGTGAGCAATATTAAATAAATCAAAGAATTTTAATTCATGTGCTTAAAATACAAGTTTTACTGTTTCTTATTATTTAAATGTGTATTTCTGTTAAAATACATATTGAAGCATCAAATATAAGTGCTTAAGAACTTGTGGTATCGCATAAAAATAAAAAATTCACATTGTTAAGAAAGTGTGTCACACTCCTGACAACCACATAAGTGCAGTGTACTCAAAAGTGTTTCACTACGGCCATTCCTGTTTGTCACAATTTAACAAACCATGCCATAGACTTTTAGGAAAAAAACATGCTCTTGTTTTCATGTAAAAGATATGTTGACAGAATAGTGCAATATGTGCATAATGTCACACTCCTGACAAATTTAGCTGACATTTTCTGAAGGGAGTTGCAGACAAAAATAATTTTAATAGAGGTGATAATATTATAATTATTGCATCTAGAAACATAATACTTAATGATACACAAACCATTTCTTATGTACTATTAATCTTTAAAGTCCTATAAATGTATAAAGCAAAGATGTATTGATTTTCTTGAGGTATTTTTTAATCTACCACGTTTGACTTAATAGCATAAATTTTGATTATTTTAAGTATAATATGCTTAATTTTATCATTATTTGATGCTTAATAAATGCACATTTTACTAAAACAACACTAATACTTGTCTTTACTCAAGCTTTTTGTAAAAAAAATGGTCTGAACAAATGAGATTTTGAAAAGTGTCACACTTTTATGTCACACTCCTGACATTTTTTGCCCATTATTTTAGAATATTTTTTTAACAGACGGTGCTATTTTGATGAAACTTCACAAATCTTTAAAAGGCGTTATGAGACACCTCTGCAAAGTAGGAAAATGGAAGTAACTGTTTGTTGTACATTTTTATAACAGGAAAACCCAAACCAGTCATTTTTTTAAACAGCCCATATCCAAATTAAATATGAAGTGCATAAAATATGATGTACTGAAGTGCATGGTTATAGTATATGAAATCAGCGCTAATTGTCCGTTAAAAGAAGTATAACTAGAAAAAGTAATACAGCAAATGCTGTTCTGCAGACGGTTCATCCATAATATCATTAATATGGTTTATTCCAAATCAATTTCTTTAACCGCCCTGTTTTAGGTTGGTCTTGAGTAACAATAAATAAGTACATGGCTGAAAAGTTGAAAACCCACCTTTTCGAAATCACGGATAAAATCCTGTTTACCGCAGAGATCTTATTTCGGTACGACTGTTGGAAATGGTAAATGTGTGTATAGCGTATATAGGCTAACTTGTTTTATGATGGTAAACGTTAAAAATAGCTTAAAACTTTTAACAAATTGTTTTAATTAAGTAATATAATTGTAACTTATCATAAAAATAGCTAATACAAGCATAAAATGATAAGACATTCAGTTTAAGTAATTTGTTTTATTTCTCAGAAATTAAGTTATCAAAATTATACAGTAGGGATCGCAATAAGGTAAAAATAACATTTTTCATAGAAAACTCGGATTGAGAAATCAAGATTGAAAAATAGTTTTCCATCAAACCGGCTATTCCAGAACAGTTGTCTCTCTTTCTCCAGGCAAAGAGGTGGACACATTTTCAATATCCATCAGTTGATGCACAATTTCTCTAGCGTAGATTGAGGAACATAAAAACGTACAACACATTCCTAACGCACTTTTTATTCAAGCTTAGAAACAGTTCAAACATTTTTAATTGAGAAGAGTACATTAATAGCGGAAACTTGTACTAAGCGGAGCGAGCCGAATTTTTCCGAGTCTCCTTGGGTCTTTTCGCCTTGTAGTCAAGGAGCTTTCGAGAATCTTGGAACATATTTTTCAGAGAACATACAGTAGAAAATCTACTCGTTATTAATTTTTATGAAATTAAGATATAAAACGGCTTCGAATTTAGACACAAAGCATTAAATAGATATGCTTTGAAAATGCAATCGTCCGATTTTTTTAAAGAAATTATTTCAGTTTCAACATAATATAGTAGGGTAAGGTGTGTTTTGATACCTCGGTCCATATTTTCTGATTTTCCGAAGCGCAACATCATTTTTTCGTTATCCAGCAGAAGCAGACATTTATGGTTCAAGTAAAGGTGCAAGTTTCTTTACTTAGTAATATAAATATCTCTTGATAGAAAACATAAAATACCGTTGTGGAAACAATACATTGAAGAAAATGTCGTCTGTAAAAACAATATCTGCCGAACATTTTTATGCAAATGTACAATTAAGTGAGACGTACAGAAAATGTGCACAATTGGTTTAAAAGTGATAATCTCTTATTCAGTTCTCGTTAAAGACGGTATTATGTCCCACGAAGATTGTCGAATTAAAAGATATTGCCATTTATGGCATTAATACCATATATATTGCAGAATAACAGGAAGAACTTTTATCAATACCGCCAAAACTTATCAATGTCAAATGAATTTCTCAAGTTGGGCGAGAACTAAATGACCCATACTGCGCATTTTAACATTAGATTAGCATCGAAAACTTAGATTAATAAGTTTATCAGCTTGTAGTTTTTGTCTTCAAGGGTGACATTTAAGCAGTTTAGCATTGAGTTACAAATTTCTAATTAAGAACTAGACGTGAACTGTTCAGCATTATCTGCGTCTGGTTATGTTTAGATTATATTAGTGAAAAACCAACTACCGCCAACGAAAATCAAGAGAATAGAATATTTCTCTTGACATTTAACTCTTCTTGCAATTTCGTCTTGATATAATGTGACGTAGACTTAATATTGCTTAAGCATTAATATTCCAAAAGTAAACTTAAATATCATGATATATTGCCTCTACGGCGGAGCGAACCCGCACCGTCATGGCGAATGCGCCTAGCCATAATACCGACTGAGCTAGCCGGGAGATAAAGATAGATCGGATAATCCTGATAAACGTAATCATCACTGCATGACATCGGTAATGGATTACTTTTACTGATAACAGTACTGACTTTATATACGGGTGGCTTTTTACGGCCACCACACTGCACAAATAGCGCAAATGATTTCAAATGATATTGCCTTTAACCTTTAACGAAATCAGCCAAACACAAACAATAAACATTTGTACATTTGAAAGAGAAACCGATAACACGTTTCAAATGTTGAAATTCTGCTTATTGTCTATGACCTTTACACCATTGAAAAACGGCAAAGTACAGAAAAATAAAAAGTAAATTAAAGAAAAGAAACAGTTACGTGATGTTTGAATACAAAATAAACGAATATAATAAATGGTTCCTCTATTTATAAGCAAGTTTATAAGCAAGTAATAGGCGTCCCTATTTGTTCTAATAGTGCACCGTTTGTTGCTGATCTGTGTTTAACTGCTGTGAATGAGACAAAAGTTTGTCTCTTTCTACTGAACATCAAGATGACGTTATGACCGCTTTCAACAACACCTCTAGCTATCTTGATGATTAGTTAACTATAGCTAATAACCATTTTTCATACTAAGTCAACAAGATATCTCCTGATGAAGTCAAGCTTAACAGTACACACAGTTCAGAAAAGCAAGCAAACTTTCTTGATCTTAATGTCCTTATTGATACTGGTTTCGAAACTGTTTAAAATACGATAAAAGTGAAGATTTTGATTCCAATAATGTAAATTTCCCATTTTTGAGGGCGATGTCTCGCGTGCAACATCTTAACAGACACAGATGCCCCCACTCTTGAATGTCACTGTCAAAAAAAAAAACAATAGTTGGTAACAGTACGCTTTACTTCAGGATTACAAGATGAAGACGAGTGTTCTTGTGCTAAACATCAAGGTTTTTCATCCTTTCAAGTTGGAATAACGTCTATCTAAGGATAAAGATCAATATATACACTCAAAATTTCCGTAGGAAAATGAAAAGTAACAAAAATAATATTTAAACAAAGGGCGATAATCCAATCAGAGTTATGAACCACTACCGATAATCATGATGGTCAACAACGTTGTAAAGTTCCGTGACTATGGCTAATATAGTTAAGGAGTTATGTGCAACACAATATTACATGGTTATTGTATTGTACTAAAATACATAAGTGGCCATAACTCTGGTTTGAATAGACGTGGTCATAAACAAAACTCTAGATGCATAACTACACATGATGGTCAAGATACCTGTAAAGTTTTTTAATTGTAACTAATATACTTGTAAAGTTATGGTGGCACAAGATGAATGCATTATATTGAAATACGCAAGGGGCCATAACTCTCCTTTTAATAGGTGTGGCCAGAAATAAAATCCCAGATGCACAAACACACATGATGATCAACATGCATGCAAAGTTTCATGACTGTGACTCCTATACTTTGGGACTTATATGCGACACAAGATTACATGCTGAATGCATAATATTGAAAGACAGAAGGGACCATTACTTTCGTCTTAATGGGCCCAGCCAGATATTAAAACCCCAGATGCAAAACTACACTTGATGATCAACATACCTGTAAAGTTTCATGATTGCGGCTCTCATACTTTAGAGTTATAAGCGACACAAGATTACATGCTGAATGCATCATACTGAAATATATAAGGGCCATAACTTTCCTTTTTACAGGTGTGGCCAGAATTGAAATCCCAGGTGCAAAACTACACATGATAGTCAACATGCCTGTAAAGATTCATGACTGTGACTCATATACTTTTGGACTTACATGCGACACAAGATTACATGGTAAATGTATCATTCTTAAGTACATAAGGGGCCATAACTCTGATTTTAATGGGTGTGGCCAGAAACAAAACCCAGATGGATAACTACACATGATGGTGAACATGTCTGTAAAGTTTCATGATTGTGACTCCTATATTTTTGAACTTACATGCGACACAAGATTTACATGCTGAATGCATTATTTTGAAATGCATAAGGGGTCATAACTCTAGTGTTAATGGGCACAGCCAGAAATAAAACCGCAGGTGCACAACTACACATGATGGTCAACATACCTGTAAAGTTTCATGGTTGTGGCTCTCATACCGTGCGACTCAAGTTTTGGACGGAAGGAAGGACGGATGGACTGACAAGGGCAAACCTTTAAAAATATAAAAGTACAGCTGTGGTTTAACATCACTTACTTCAACAAGATATTTCACAACCGTGTTTTATGGAAATTTAATTCAAATATCAAAGAAATGAAAATAATTATTAATTTCGTATTCCTAAAAACCATCTGTAAATTGAAAACTTGCACCCGGATATTTGTTCATATGAAAACCTGTTGGGGCAAGAGTGAAATTGTTTCATCATAGAACTGGTTGAAACCCCCAGTGGCAAATTGCTTTGCCACTGACCGTTCCTAAGCGGTAACACCCCAGGTTCTCAATTTCGTTAATTGTTTGTGGTTTCTTATTTGAAATTGGTGATTTTTTAGACCCATTCTCTCTAATCGCCTCTACCTTTGTTGGTTGTGTTGAGAGGAAGTATTTTTCATGAGTGTTGCTTTTTATGATATGCATGTTTCGCTCAAAGAAGAAAAAAGAAGCATGTTTTACTTTTTTAAAACTTCCAGTGGCAAATTGGTGTGTGTTGTTTCTTGATATGCTTATTCAACTTTTGTCTTCAAATAAAGATATCATCTGCATTCGAAGTAATTAAACGCCACAAGGAACATCTCTTTATTCAATGATATTAGGTTAGTTTGATGATTGTTTCTCTATATCTGATCGATTTGATCATATGTTTAGTTTCAAGGCGTTGGCAGGACTGTAAGTGTTTATAAAGTTTCAGGGAGAGCTGCAATCAAGAAAAAGAACCTGAAAGCTTAGTTTTTGGTTTGCAATCGTGACTTTGCTTTACTCTAGAGAAATGGTAGCGTAAAGGTCAGTACCTACTTTTTTGAGGCCGATACAAACGGTGCCCAAGGTTATAAAACTGAGCATGGAAACCAGTTTCAAATCTCAAGCATCTCAGGCTAAAATGGCGACCAGATCCTTGAGATTTGAGACTGGTTTCCAATCTCAGTTTTATAACCTTGGAGCCAGGTTTGAACTCCGGGAGTGGTAACTCCTCAGGTGGCGAGCCTGTGTTGATTGCTTGTGAAAATGTCATTAAATTGTTCATTCGCGCCTGTGTAAGTGCGGCATGTTTGTGTGATTGTTTGCACACATTTGGATTTGAGTTAATTTATATAACGTTTTCAGTGAAGAATAGTTGCATCGGCTTGAGCGGAATTTCATTTCAAAACCAATATTAAAGCGTTTTGTTTTTCAATAGACGAGTTATACTTAATCTCTTAACGACGTGACTATACAAATTATAAATATTACCTTTTTTCAAATAGACTGTTTTATTTTGTTTTGCTTTTAATCTGTTTAAATAAATATTAACCATAATTTAGAAAAGTGTTGCTGACTTCATATATAACTTTTGATTCTTCACTGAGTTACAAAATGTATCACACGAAGATGCCTAACGATCATCCCTTTTTTACTGTGCATGGTAATCACTCATTTAAGTGTCATATAGACAATACTAATAGATGGCTTCCGATTTCTGAATCTCTTAGATACAATCTGTCATTTAGTATAGTAGAAGAAGTATATATGGGTTAATATATGGGTAAATATAATATACGCCTAGAATAACGGTACGATTATGGTTTATATTTTGGCATAAAAAGTATTTAAATATACTTAAGGACTTTGAAAACGCACCCTTGGGATAAGTGTATATAAACATAGAAGACGCCTTTTATATCAAACATATTATATAGCTGTGTAAAGTACAACTCATTGCCGTCATTTTGATACCAAAATATTTAAAATTGGTTCATTGATAATAAAAATATCGCGTGTTCAAGACAGTAACCCTGAAATCAAAAGTAACACTTTAGCCAATACAAGCGTTCGTTTTCAATGATATGCCTTTAATTGTAATGCAAGCTCTATAGGCGTGAAGTGTTACTTTTGATTTTAGGGTTACTGTCTTTAACTCGCAATATCTTTTGTATAAATAGACCAATCTTAAATATTTTACTTTCAAACTGACGGCAATGAATTGTACTTTACAAAGGTATGTGAAACATTTCATTTCAAAGGCCTTTTCCAAGTTAA
Source organism: Corbicula japonica (assembly GCA_038501625.1). Taxonomy (NCBI): domain Eukaryota; kingdom Metazoa; phylum Mollusca; class Bivalvia; order Venerida; family Cyrenidae; genus Corbicula; species Corbicula japonica. The sequence continues at coordinate 263,765 of JAZAYU010000300.1, forward strand.
AATACACTTATCCCAAGGGTGCGTTTTCAAAGTCCATAAGTATATAATCACTATGATAAAAAAATCTAAATTAAACATAACACAAAGTAGTATAGTAAAATACATTCTGAGCAACTGGAGGCAACAAAAATCAAAATAATATATAAAATCGAACAGTATTGAGTGCCGAGTTGAATTGATGGAAATTACTTCACCTTATACGGGAAATGGAATATGTTACTCTTTAACAGTAAATCATACCGTTTCCGGTTGTGATGCATCACAGATAGGAATAAATCAGCGCTAAATTTAAACTAGTCCGACTTTCTTACAAGTTTATGCATTGGATTTTAGAATCACTTCTTATCAAAAGACACTATTAAACATAAAATTTTTTGAAAAAGATACATCTTAAAAGCTAGTAAAAATGTGAAATATGGTTAGGAATCGCCACTTCCAGAAGACCAAGCCTCCCCACACAGCCAATTATCGAGGGATGAAACGATAACAGTATGGATTGAATGTACGGGGAGACGTTGTACGGATGCCACAAAGCACAAATAAAACTATTTTGATGATAAAATGTGAAATACGCATAAGTATGGTTGCGTTTGATAATTGAAGTTATTTAAATAGTGGTGTTCTATATGATTTGTGGCTTAATTTATAAGCAGAACCATTAACGGTATTGACGTTAATACTATATGCTTATGCGCGATATATTGTATCACTGTTGTAGAAATAGCAATTTTTATTAACTATACTGACCTTAAAATATAGACAGCTTGCACCAAGTTATAAAACTTGAAAAAATACTACAGCGTCTGAATCGAACAATTATTATACAGTATTATACAGTAACAAAAAGGTGATCTGTGCATATCAGGAATAGCCCAAAAGGTCATTTATGCCACAAGTCTTAGAACGTTTTCGATAAAGTTTGGTTAATTTATAATACAAACGTGAAATTTCATGTTTTAACTAATTTTGTTTCCCCATTTAGTCAAATGTACTTCTTACTAAAAAGAGTAAATTTTTTTAAGTTTTTTTAAACACTATAATAGCGGCAGTAAGGAGGCAGGTGCCAGCTTTAAACAACAACAAAAAAAAAACAACGCAAATTGGTCGCTAGATTTTTAGTATAAAAGAAGGCACTGCCTGTTATCGCTCTCTACTATGAATAAATTCGGATAAAACTTTACATTCTCAGGCATGTAGCAAAAATTATAGTAAAACACACATTAAATGGTGGATAATAATTCAAACGATGTAATGATATTTATAAATTATTGGAAGATATTTCCGCATCAACTTCTTTAGAGTACACAACTTAAATGCCTATTTTGATATATACAATACTAAATATCAAACGAGTTATTACAAAATAAGAAATTGTTATTAAGTTAGCATCTGGCGAGCTTAATAATTAATTTTCTGGAATCACTTTTAACATGTTTTGTGTCACATTATGAGTGAAACATTCTTTTTATATCATGCTTTATATTAAACAAAAGGGGTCAAAAACAAAATATCAAAGAAATCTGCGCTGGGGAAATCACACGTCGTCAGGGAAATTCTGCCATAACGTCGTTAAATTTCTTTATTTTAGATAAAAATTTATGATTGATGAGACTTTTTTATGAGTCTTTTGTTCACTAATGTTCACAAATGTTAAAGGTCTTATGTACGCAAAGGAGAAAATGAACAGAACGAACAAGAATAAGCAACCAATAGCCACACATTTAGGTAATATTAAAAGTCATATAAAAAATTCGTAATAAATGTAAATGAAAAACAAGTCTTGACATCTGCACTGTCGTGTAACAGCCGCCCTGTGCTCTGCTGGCAGTTTTAAAGATGGCGACCAAACAAGCAAGAAAAAATGTACTTTTATTGTTTTATTGTATACTTTATGTTCGGTATAGATAGGTATACTTTGATCATATGATAGAAAGAATTGTTGATTCAGTGATTGAATGTTACCTTTTGTGTCCGTTTGACACAGTGAATGATAGAAATAAATGACCTAATTGGCTTGTTCAATACTGAATCGAGAACGGCGACCATCTTCAAAACTGCAACAGGGCACTTAACATTGTTACATTGCAGCTGTTATAGATGACAGTGATCTTGTTGACATGATTTATGTGTTCTAATTCGATCATTTTATTTCACATTCAACCGAAGACATGTAAATTCAACAAAGAATAAAACCTGGTGAACTGCAAAAGTCAGAACCAAAATATATTTGCCACTCGGATGGTGATGTACATCCATTGTCAAGGCATTGAGAAAAAAACGCAGGTACGCACGCACAAACACACACACGCACGCACGCACGCACGCAAGCAAGCACGCACGCACGCACGCACGCACACACACACACACACACACACACTCCCGCTTTCTCACGTGTTGTCAAGTATTGCTGAATACTGGATTAACTTGTTATTATTCACATCGAGATTTGCTTTATGTATACAGTGTATGTCCGTCGATATAAAGGAAGAGCTAGTCATTAAGAATTATTTAGAAGTATCTAAAATATTAAATCGCTGTTAATGCACAAAGAGAAGTGTGTCATTCCATTGTTTGCGTGAAAGTTTATGTTTTCTTTAGTTGCATTGCACTTATAAGTTCTAAAAGGAGAAGTCAGTCGTGCCTTTAATACTGGAACTATTGTAATCAGTGCCCAAGGTTATAAAGCTGAGCATGGAAACCAGTCTCAAATCTCAAGCATCTGATTGGCTGAAATGGCGACTGGTCGCCATTTCAGCCAATCAGATGCTTGAGATTTGAGACTGGTTTCCATGCTCAGCTTTATAACCTTCAGGCCAGGATAGTCCTCGGACATGGGATTAAGGACCTCCTACTGTCGTCATTGCACTGTCATCGATTAAAAAAGAAAAATATCTTTTACGGCAAAATGCAGTTCAATAAAGCTTTGCACAAATCAAAATAATTAGTATTTCTTTATTTTTATATATTATGAAGCTAAAAGTTAGAACAATAAAAATTTTGACTAGATCCATAAAATTCCTTAAAGTTTCATTGACATCCACAAAAGACCGAGGGTACTCGTATAAATGCTTCTTTTCCTAAAAATGGTTTTATCCCATATTTGATCGTTTAGGAACAGAAATGCTAACTTGCGGAATTACTAATATACATAAAAACGTTGAAAGCCATGTAACACGACACAAAATCAAAATATTGCAGGCTCGGATTGACTGAGCATGTTCATGCGCAGTAATGGAAATGCATATTACTTTCCGCGCTTGAGCTCGGCTCAATTTTTACACAAATGTATGTATCTTACTCATCGGCATTCGAAGGGCGTGAATGATAACTGCACTGAATACAGAAATTAAATTCAAAGATATTGAAAACATATTGTAAGCCTTTAGGGCTGACAGAAATGATAGAGTGTATTGATAATGTAAATTAAACTTTGTCACCTTTGTAAAGAGAATTCAATTTCTTTTTTAAGAAATTTTGCTCTAGGTTTTACCGCATTTTGCAGAAGTGAAAAGTTAAATCTTTAACGATGCATTACATAAATGAACCCAATTCAAGCAATTATTGTTGTATTTCAATAAGTCTCATTTCTTACACTCCAAAAACTGTTTTAACGGAAGCACGTTAGAGTGGAAATTGTGTCATTTTCAGACTGAAAATTGAAAAGAGTATAACTATTATTATTGGCCGCAAGCATATTTATGGGTCGTATTTATTATAAAAAAATAAATGAAAAAGGAACTTTGAAAAGCCGACGACCACCGGAAATATTGCAGGCTCGGTTAAATTGAGTATGTTCATGGACAAAAACGGAAATGCTTATTACTTCCCACGTCGCCTAGCCCCGGGTTAAGCACAGCTCATTATTTTCTCCAGAAACCAGGACAACTTCGAATCATCCGAAACGACTGTGTGCATATTGTGGTGAAAATGGAACCTTTAATGCGATATTTCAGATTAACACCATTTCATGGTCCCCAGATAAAAGAACGGATTCCACCGAATGAGTAAAACGCGGGCGGAACTGAACAAAATATAAAGTTCAACAGAAACACAATTCTATAACAGTAACTACTCAACACCACAAAAATAATCCCAAACGTTTCAGGGGAATTTTAACAGTAGATCTGAACTCGTGCATATCGGAGTGGCTGGGATATTGAATTCACCAATCTAAAAACTGGCCGAAATATTAAAAAAGTAATTTTAGACATACCATTAACAAACATAAGTATCGTGCTCATCGACCTTCGAAAAACTACAATAAAAAATATAATAGCAATTAACGTTCCGCGCATATTTATTCTAAACTTCTTCAGCTAAAATGATCAATATTGTTTTTAAAATTGTTAAAAAACAACAGCCAAATATGAAAATCACTGGTTAGAATTTGTAACAAAACGTACAGTTAATTAATAATGTGTTATTGATAAGAAGAATTTATTTTTTTATTTAAACAAACTTTCTCCTCTATTTTTATTATTCACCGTTTAACGATTTTCTTACTGTCTCCCAGTCTACTTAAATGTGTTGAAGGTGAACGACCTACCTTGCGTGATTTCAGTCCAACCACACCATACATCATAAACATCCACCTCCAACGACTCGCAATTAAAGATAACAGTTTGAAATGGGTTCGGTCAGTTATATTGTTTTCGCAATACAGTTTTATTGTTTGCGCTTCTAGTCTTGTATTGAGAGTTAATTGAAATAAACGAAAATTCTTGATACTAATGCCATGCTATTAAACAATTAATTACAAGTCAATTGACACCATTTTGATAATAAAAACAGCTTTTCTCATAACATTTAGCAAACAACATGAATCACGAGACAAAATTATTCTGCTTTCTCTGTTTAATAAGGAAACATTTACCTTCATTGTGCACATTGGTACGAGAAAGTCTTCACGAGACTGATTTTAGTTTAAGACGCAATACAGCGACTTTACAAAGATAACGTTTTTTTTTCAAATTGTTAAAAAGTGTCGCTAGTTCGTCTAGAGACGCAAACGGACACAAACAATAATTTTGATTATTATTTTTTTAGAGATGAAATAGAAAACAAAAATTACACAAGGCAATGTGCTTAAATTTTTATTACTGACGTTCTTATTAATTTTGCGCTCGTGTAAAATGGCAGCTTGTTAGAAGCTCGGTCTGTTTCTTTTATCCATGTCCTCGTGTTCTTGCTGATTTTACTCCAGGGGCTCTGATCTCTTAAGGTAAAGGTATGGGTTTATAGTCTGTAATTAATGTATCCAACCGACTTTCATATTTTACTCCCCGATCACTGGATCCGTCGTCCGTTAACACTCGGCGCTGTAGGCAGCCACGGAACATTGGCTTATATTCCACACAGGTACCCATTGATTCACCTGGGTGGAGAGAAGCAATGAAGGCTTAAGTTCTTGCTTAAGGAAATTAACGACCGGACTGGGGCTCGAGCCAGGGACCCATCTATCCCTAAGCGAGCGCTCTACCACTGCACTACCGCTGCCTTCAACATAATTGAGTACATACCCTTTTGCTTAGCAATATTTTTAACCTTTAATGTTTTGTACTCATATATGTTTGTGTGCATTTGCATGCAAAATTGTCGAGTTGATTGGTAGTTTGGAGTTTTTTTTTTCACCAAAACAACTTGTTTGTTCATATGAGAAATTGTTGGAGCAACTTTAATAGGTTGGTGCAAACTAGAACCTGGTTTAAACACCTAGTAGCAAATTGTTTTGCCACTGATCGTTCCAAGGCGGTAACCCCTTAGGTTTTCATTTTTGTTAGTTGTTTGTTGTGTCTGTTTTGAAACTGAGCATTTTATTAACCATGCTCTCTCTTTTTCTTAAAGGCCTGCAAACTGGAAATGGCTTCTTTTTTCAGAACCCCATATGAAATCATCATGTATGCTCAATATCCTAATATTATGATTTTGACTGCTAAGTTTGACATGGTTGAAGTCCGCGTTTTCCTCAGGCGTTGAATTAACGGAGATCTATAAAACGCAGTAATTACATCAGGGATAAAAGTAACTAAACCGCATTATTTTGTACTAAATTTTCTCAATAGAAAGTAAAAAGAGTGAAAAATTGTATTACGGAGAATTGCTTTGAAAATCAAAATTTTAAATTCAACTTAATATAGTTACTCAAATAGTGACTTTTCCACTCTGCATACTTTTTCTTGAAATGAACATAGCATATAGAAGCCACATTTACAATCACAAACCTTTCCACTTTGCATAGTAGGAAAGCAAAGAAAGACGAAAATAAAATCTTCTAACTTTGTTAAACGAAACAAAACTCAGTTAAGACAGTATCCTTCCTAACGGTTCATCAGATTATAGAGATTATAGAGATCTTGTCAAACTTAAAACGTTCAAATCTTAACCGAAAATACTGTTGTGTGGAAACTGTTTAAGAAATTAACAAAGCTATTCTCCCTTTTTGTTTATCACATATAAAGTCAATGAAACATGAAAGACGTTACAACGCTGCTGGAAACACAGGAGGGCCTAATTTGGTATGCATTACAATTTATTTATCATCAAGCGTTGGTGTTTTTCCCATTTCTTTCCTCACTTGGCCTCTGCATGTTTCCATAGTTTTCAGACATATAATATATAGATAACACGTAATAATAAGACAAAACAACAGTATGTTTTGACTTTCCTGCCGGTTTTTTCTAGTTATGTAATCATTTCTAACAGCAGCTCTTTTTTTTCTTTTAGCGAAATGAGTCTCAATTAATGCATTGTCAATGTAGTGTTGAAATTAATATCACATAATTAGGTTTTTGTCGGGAACATTGCCGCTTTTCTGATATTTGATTACATATAACTATTGTTATTATCCTGCCATCGTGATCCTATTGTTTTAACCCGCAAGCTCTGGTATACACATTTTTAGAATAAGTGCAAGATTTGCTGTAATTTGACATGTAAAGAGGCTGGGTGTGACCTGTGTGTTTTGAATTTTCTTATATGGTTATTAACGGGATCTTGCTTATTTAACTCCAGGAGCTTTGATCTCACGTATGTCGTTGAGTACCTACTTCTTGCTTGGCAATGTAATAAGCTTGTTATATTTGGGGCGCGTCACGGGAAAAGGTACCTTCGGACAGTTGACGTCAATCTTTGAAATGACGTCATAAATTTGAGATGACGAAATTATTTATTATGCAATTCGCGGTAAAAATACCATTTCATTATCAAAATGTGTAGTAAAATCAAATTTTAGTAATAAGAAATTTGTTTATATTTTTAAATTCTTTCTAAATTTAGTAAAAACTAAAATATCACTAAAAATGACCGAAGGTACCTTTTCCCGTGACGTGCCTCATTTCATATGTATGTTTGCTTTGTAGCGTATTCCCCAAGACAAATTGATGGAATATTTTATTGTAAAAGTTTTATATTTACAACGGGCATAACTGTGCGTGCTGCCCATATGTTAATGCCTATAGTCTATTAAAATTCTAAATATATATAAAACTTCCAAATATGCAATCAAGGGTTTTATATTCGTACAAGCCTGTACAAACATTACTTTTTATATAAATGTTCTCATAGTAATTATATTATCAGTGTAGTAAGAACATTAGTTAATTGAATTTTGGAGGAAAAACAACGGACTGAGTTTGACTGGGTACGTTTATAAAGGTCTCTTGACACTACAAACAATCCTTCACGCGTGGAACAGTGACAGGCGTTTGTTTAGCAGTTATGTTCTTAAAGCGAAATTTAATTTAAATAGACGAAAATAGAATTTTAAAAGCTATCGAACATGAAATATGAAAATAGTGCAGGCTCGATTTGATTGAGCCTGTTCATGGGTAGTAATGGAAATACATATATCTGCCTACACCGCCTAGCCCCGGGTTGAGCGCAACTCAATATTCACACCAGTAAAATAGAAAAAATTTGATCCATCCCTAGCTATGTTGTGGATCAAAGTACAAAGCCATATTTATCAGGTAACATCTATTTGCAGAGCTTTTCATATTTTGTATTAAATTTCTTGCAACATAAAGCTTTCAGACTTAGTGATAAAGTGCCATAATTTTATAACAGTTTACTAATTTTCTTACTACAGCAATCTCATAATTCTTACGTGTCCGCACGGAACTGGTGTTCCCCCTTTAAATTTAGAAAATATTTAAAATACATCATTTTTAAACTTTTAACAAAATCGCTAGTAGCTTCAGTGGGACGATACAGTGAAACCGATCCTATATGCTGCAACATCTTCTAAGTAATAGATAAACGATGAAATTATTGTAGATTTCAAGAAACGTGTTCAAAATTGACTAAAAATCTTTATTTAAGATGGCGACAGTGGTATGCAGCAAATGGAGAACATGTCCACTGACAAAGTTCTATTTGACATTTGATTTTACCTCAACCGTGAAGTTAACAAAATGTTATTATTTCCTACGGCTTTTAGAAATTAAATAGTAAAACGAAGTAAAATGTTTCTTATTAAGTGTCAAGTTAAAAGGGTTTATACCGATTCCATACCGAGACGAAAAGTTCCCTCTGTTCTCTGTTTTTATAAGTATTACAACTACGCAAATATCCGCAACTTATTCTTTCTTCAATTACTTCAATCTATGACATTTTAATATAAGCAAAAACCAGATGATATTATATCAAGTTAATATAACTACCTTATATTTAAACAACTGCTGATTAAGCACCATATATGGTAAATATAGTTTTATTGATACATAACTTCAATAATTCAAACTCAGTTGCTTAATACTTCTGCTATATCTTCCTTTTAATGATTTAGCCTGTTAATGGACAGTAGTGGAAATATATACTCAACAAAAATAGAAACCTGACACTTTATATTTGGTGTATTTTCCTGAAATCAGATTTAAAGCTAATTGAATTGTGGTATGTAATAAAAATTGTGCATGTTTTGAACTTAATTATGCATTTTGATATTTTTGGTGCATGAAACAAGTGATTCAGTGGTTATTTTCTTTTGGATGGTGCAAAAATATATAGATTTTGAATATGTACCTCATACTTATTCAAAGTTACAGTGTCAGGTTTCTTTTTTTGTTGAGTATATATTACTGCCCACACCATCTAGCACCGGTAGTAGGGCGTGGGTAGTACAATACATATCCATTACTGCCCATATTAAAAGGTTCAGTCAAACCGAGCCTGCAATATTTTCATAATTGTCGTTATCGGTGGCTGTCAAAGTTTCCTTTTCATCTATTTATAAATCCTTTTTGACAAAATGTTTACATTGTACATTATTAACTGAGAATTGCTGTATTAATTAAAAAACCACTTTATGAGCATTATTTTTTTCTTTTCTAAGATGGAGATATATATATTAAAAGAATAATGCGACTTACAATTTTTTACAGGTTTTCTTTAAAAAAAGTCAAATCAGCAAGAAGACGATGACAGGGATATAAGGAAAAGATCGCGCTTCTAGCTTCTTTTACAGGATGTCCCAATAAACCTTTGGGTTAATCACCAGGAATGTAGAGTTCTCTAAATTTCATGTTGGTAACCTTTCTTTTTGAAATAACAGACGGTTCACGAGTTTATAAATTACATGTCTGTCTGTCTGTCTGTCTGTCTGTACCTGAATAATATTCTATTAGGTTCACGCCACTTAGCGTTTTATATTTATTGTTAACGTGTATCTACAAACTTGTAAATGGTAGCAATATTTCCCGCAATATTGAAGCTACTTGTTATGTTATTTTGTTGTTCGTTGTTGTAAGCGTGATGGGTTTTGAAGTCATGCTTTTGTACTTTGATTATTCGCAATTCCATGTTTCGTTTGTAAACAACAAAGCGTTTATTTCTTGTAGATAAAAGGAAGAAAATAGAAAGTAATCGACATTCACTTAAATACTTTATAGAACATTATTTCTCTTTATAGCAACTGATAGCTAGATAAAACTCTCTGTCAAACAATTTAACATCAAAATTATAAGAAATGGTACTTTTATCTTTGGAAATATTGGAAATGTACGAGGTCCTTATTTTTTCAAATTTGACAAAAGAAAAGTATATAGAAAGATGATAAAGACCATTTTTAAGACAAATGAGTAATTTTTTTTATTTCGTCGCTTTGAAGACTGCCAATACCTGAAATAAGAAATACAGTATGCATTATGCTTCTGTAACTAACAAGGCAATTGCTACATAAAAATCCAAATAGTGTTTCTTAACGGCAAATAGATTTATTAAGTAATAAGTGTAATAGCTTTAGTAAAACGTGTAATAGCTAAATTTGAGGTTGAGAGCAAAAAAGGATTTAGTTTTCTTTTTCATCTGTTTAAATATCACTGTAGCATTGTTTGTGCCGTGTGGCAGTAATATGTATTTCCATTACTGCCCAAGAACAGACCCAATGCACATGTACACAAACAACTTACCTGCACTATTTTCATATTTGTCGTAATAAGTGGCTTTTCTGGTTCCATTTTTATTACAAGTGGTTCGGACTACGAGTGCAGTAAACATGTCCTTAATGGAAATTTCAAAACAATTAACAAAAATTAGAACCCCAAAGATTACCGCCTTGAAAACGGTCAGTGGTGAAACATTAAATACTATCGGGAGTTGCTCGAATATAATTTCTTTACTGCGTAGGCAGTAATATGCATTTCCATAACTGCACATGAACAGGCTCAATCAAACCGAGCCTGCAATATTTTCATATTTGTCGTGTTTAGTGGCTTTCAACGTTCCCTTTTCATCTATTGTAAACAAGCAAGAACAAACTTCGACAATATTGCATGCAAGCACACACAAACATTGAAAACATAAGAAGCCTATGACATCGTCAAGTGAAAATGTTGAAGTACTCATTGATCTTACTGAGACCATCGCATCAGTATTAATTCAGCAAGAACACCATGTAATAAAAAAGTGAAATATGCATATCAGGAATCGCCACAATCACAAAACACAGCCTCTAGTGAATGAGAAAGAGATTGAGCTTATTTTTAAGATTTCCTAGAAACCTTCATAAATTCTAAAATCTATCCGCTTTCCTTCAAACAACGAGGTAAGTTATAAGTAAGAATATCATGCTGGTAACCTGGCTTTAAGAATAAACAGAAGGTACTTACGTGCAGAAATCTATATTGTCTTAGTAAATAGAGGGTTTCCTGTGTCATGCGGTGACGATAACGTTAAGCGAAGTTATCCGATCAATCTATTTGAGGGTTGTTCCGGTTAGCTCAAAAGGTAACGTTATTAGCATTTCATTGCTGTCGCCACACGGGTTCGCTCCCCAATGAGTGCAATATAATTTTGTATTTACTTCTAATTTTTTAGAAATTATATCTCCATAACATAATAGTTGAGAATAAACATGTTTGCGGTATGATTTTTAATTGCTGTATTTTTCATAAAATCTGGATATCTGCAATTAAACTTGCAGATCGTTTTTTTATTGGTGAAAATGATACTCCTGTTTCAAAAAAAAAAGTTTGCTGTTATGCAAAAATCTTTTTGAAGCTGTAGAACATCTAACAAACTGTGAAATATAAACCACGTAACAACTTAAATGTTGTACGTCAATATCTAAAACGGAAACATTACAAATTTAACATGATCACAATCATCTACTTTATCATGTATTTAATAAAGAGTCAATAGACCATTTCAATAAAAAGGTTTGGATCAAGAGAAGTGCATGCTTTTAAGAAGTGTTTGCTTTAAGCTGAAGTTTATTATCAGCAGTTACCAAAGGAAATTATTATGGAAGTTTAAGATGAAAAACGGTTTAACCAGTAAAACATTTATTTTTCTATTTTATAAATGACTTTGCGTGGCAATAGAAACAATAGATTTGGATTTCTGTTGCCTTTGATTCTGCATGTTTCATAAGGTACCATTTTAGTTAAATAGGCTTAACAACATTAAACTCGATCAATTGAAATTATTTGCAAGATAAAACGTTAAATATGTTGCATCTAAGATAATATGAATTATTTGATAATCAATTATATTATTAATACCACTTGGTAATATATTACTACCACAAGGCTGGCAGTGCCTATCAGTTTTTTTAATTTTTAATGTTTTAAAACTTTCGTTTATTTGTTTTTACCTTAAAATCCACAGTGATATAAATGTAGTACCAAATACTTCATGGGTACATTGTATCATATATGTATTCACTATAAAATTCATATAAAAAAGTTTCAATGTGTGATCTTAAATTATTCGGAGAAGAGTACAACATTTAACACGACAGATAATAGACAAAGCTAACTTTTTTCCGATTGAAGTTGTATCTCTTAATATAAGCCTTATCTTGCTGCTTTGAAATACACAGATCACTTCTTTTTGACTGGTCAAGTAAATTACAAACGATTTCCTAAATGTTTACTGTGTTGAAATAAAGGGATGTTAAATTAAATATTAAACCATATTGGGTTTATAATTACGCCGCTTTACAAGAGAATTAAAATTGTGCGAATTTTCAAAACACTTTAGACCCAAAGTGTTCCCGAAACGATATAAACTACAAGATGTTTCGGCATTATTTATATAGTAAATTTGTTGCGTTAGTTGTATATTGAATATAAAATACTTTTAATAAAAAAATGTAAGAGTGCAAGTTATTTAGTTTTTATAGTTTATCATTGTGAGAGGTATTAGCAAAAATTACCAACCGTGTTTGCGTTTCGAGATAATGAATAAACATTCGCATTTAGAGCCCATTCATTTGAGCGAAATGATTCAGTTTTCATTCAGTTATGTCTAATTCTCAGTAGTAAATACCGGAAAATCAAACAGTTAGTGTACGCAACGCTTCTCTTTTATGACACAGAAATTCAATCAGATGACATGTTTGGGCAGCTGGGTAGAGCATTCCAGCTGTTTGCAAGAAATAACTCGTTCGAACATGGATCATAGGAAAGCCACCGAACACGTCAAAATACATTGAACAAAACCTTTTTTTTCAGGATGAATTTTCATGCAAAAAATTTTAAAAAATGAAAAGAGAACTTTGAAAACCACCGGCCACGACAACAAGAAAACATTTCACGTTTGGTTTGCCTGTTCATGTGCAGTAATGGAAATTAATATCACAGAGAACGCCAAAAAATGAAAAGCAGAAGTAAATCCTTTGGTTAATTAAAAATATCCAAATCTGTATCAGCTGGGATTTTAAAGCCACCCATCTTAAAATTGTCCGAAGTATAAAAATTGTTTTTAAAACAGTGAAAAATGCATATCAAGAATCGCCATACTCGGAAAATGCAGCCTCCCCACGCAGCGAAAATGTAGAGAAGAAAAGAGAGCAAAGCCTACAAGAATACCAACCTCAAATAAGAAACCATAAACAATGAACGGAAAGGAGAACCCTTGGGTTTACCGCCTTGGAATGGTCAGTGGTAAACACTAAGAGATTTATGAAGTTTAAGTAGAAATAATAACATACATAAATATCTTAAGATACGTAACTAATAACAACACTGATTTAATGTATGACGAGAATTTTTGCAGCCGCCACACGGCACAAACAATGCCATTGTGATAACGAAATAGATGGAATATATTAAAAGGGAAAATTTAAAGCTGCCAAAAACGACAAATATGAAAATATTGCGGACTCGGTTTGATTGAGCCTGTCCATGGACAGTAATGGAAATGCATATTACTACCCACACAGCCTTGTCCCAGATTTAGCGCAACTCAATATTTACACCAATAAACCAATAAATAAGTACAATTTCGATCCATCCTAAACGATGGTTTGCATGTGGCGGTGAATATGCAACCTCCAATGCTGTATTTATAGACTAACACCTTTCTTTGTTCAGCGGCGTAAAAATTGTGTGTGCTAAACGAGAAAACAATGGGCAAGGGAACTTGGAAAGCAAACAAACACTACAAGAAAATTTTATAGCAATTTCGGTTTGAATGAGTCTATTCATGGGCAGCAAATGTAAAGCATGTTACTGTGGACAGCCCTGGTTCGATCGCAGCTGATTGTTTAAAACCAGCAAATAGAACAATTTCAATCTATCCTAAGCGACGTTGTGCATATGGTGGTGAACATGGAATATTTTAAGTCGTCTATATTTAATACCAGTTCATGTTATGCGGCGTATAGTCTTCAGATGAAAAAAGGGGTTCGCTCTAAATGGGAAAACAATGGGCAGACCTTGATAGAATAGCACTTTACAGGGGATAAGAGAATGTAAATCCTGCATATTATAAAGAACGCCAAAATATAAAATAAAAACGCAGAAAGTATATCTGAATTTTTACTTTTTTTGCAACACTGACCTTGGTCTAGATCACAAACACCTGAAATAGTAATCCAAAGCTGCCTCTTGATTTCAGCTACCGACACACTACGTTTGGCGTCAATAGGCCAAAGCACACTGAAATTATTGAGCGGAAAGTGAATTTCTATTTTCTATCTCAAGGAATCGCTTACTGTTCTTATTTCGTATGATCGTTCTTCTTTATATACATTCGTTTGGGATAATGGGCAAATATTTGTACTTTTTATGTGATTAAATACTGAGATGCGTTTTTCCTGGGATTGGGTCTGCTTTACAGTATCGTGTGTAAAAATTAAGTTTACAAATACTTCTGATTTTTCTTTTAGTGATTTGATGAGAGTAAATCGACCTTATTGTACAGATAATGTGCCACGGAATGTTCTCGCTACGCACCGGAAGTTCTCAATCTTCGACTCTTTCAATATTGTTTTAAAAATATTCTTTTAAAAATCCTAGGATGAACTTTTCTTTTAGACGATGATTTTTTTTCATTAGGAGACAATGAAAGAAGCATTTGAGATTTTCCTACTTGAAAGCGAACGAAAGAAACCTACATAAAAACAATTTATCGTTATACTATTAATCATTTTAACAGTGATACAAAATTAAATAACTGAAAAATATTTATAGTATAAGGATGAAGTAGAAGAACTTTATATGATCAACAGATACATACAGTAACCTAATTTATTAAGATAGTGGAAAAAGTAAAATACTCTTATCACCACACTAAAAGAACACAGCCTCCCCACGTATCCAAAACTTAGAGAGGAACATAGAGCGTGGTTTTATAAGAATATAAATTTCAAATTAAAAAAAAAGTGCCTCTACAGAGCTAGCCGCGACAACCCCCAAAAGATTGATCAGATAACCCTGATAAAGTGATTACCATCACGCATTACCTAATATATAAACTATTTAAGTGATTTGATCAGAGTAAAGTGACATAACTGTACCGATAGTGTACCAAGAAATGTCCAATGATAATGAAGTACATTTCGTGACATACAAGTATGAACAACTTCAAAAACGCAGCAGTCAACAACAAAACTACGACTTCATCTACGAAGACATCACGTATTTATTAACCTTTTTTACTAAGCATCTATAATATAAATCTGATAGAGTCGTGACACAGTTATTATTACCCCATGAAATTCTGGTAATTTAAAAGTGCTATTCATTTCTATCAGATATTTCTGTAATATATTGACATGGATTCTTTCTTCTTTCGCTAATAACGAACTTGGCTCTCGACATAACTAATTGACGAACCGGACGAACCAATGCGAACATTTCTAATATAACTAAAATTAGCTCTCTTAATGGTTTGATTGTATGTATTAATTTGTCTAAAAAGCGGGATCCTGCAGATTCTAATTAATAATAGCAGAATATAAAGGAACCAAATATATTTGCGCACCAGGTAAAAGGCCGCTGGATAGAAACTTGCAATTTTATGACAACAATTTTCAGACATTTTAGACATTTTTAAATGTCCCAGATGTTTTGCAGTTTGTAGTGGCCTTGAGGAAGTAACGAATTTATTGTAGACGTTATCTGTAAAACTTTTAAAATTAAATACATTTGTAATTACACCCAATCATCTTATATATGCAAACAGCATTTTGAAATTAAGGGATCCCCGACAGGATTTATATTCGTGGCAGTTAAGTGAGATAGTAAACTAACAAACAAGCATTCAGACACTGAGGGACAGATCTATACCCAAGACACGCCGACACCAAGATACACGAGACACGCCGACACCAAGACAACAGTGCGGTACATAGTAAAAGCACGTGCCATTCAAGTTTCAATAGAGATTTTTTATGCCCCCACAAAGTGGGAGGCATATAGAGTTGCACTCGTCCGTCTGTCCATCCGTACGTACGTACGTATGTCTGTACGTCCGTACGTACGTCCCCAAATCTTGTGGCATCAACTCCTCCTAAACTATAAGGTGGATTTCTTTCAAACTTGCACAGATGCTCAAGCAGGATGTGTAGATGATTGTAAAGAAGGGATTTTTTCCTGCGACCATTTTCACCAGCGTTATGGCCCTTTGTTTTTTTTTTCACTAATTATATCTTGTGGCATCAACTCCTGATTAACTATCTGAGAGATTTCTTTCAAGTTTGCACAGATGATCAAGCAGGATGCGTAAATGATCGTAAAGAAAGGATTTTTTCTGCTACCATTTTCACCAGAGTTTTGGCCCTTTGTCAATTTTACTAATTAAATCATGTGGCATCAACTCCTCATTAACTATCTGAGGAATTTCTGTCAAACTTGCACAGATGATCAAGCTGGATGTATCTACGATCGTAAAGAAAGGATTTTTTCCTGCGATCATTTTCGCTAGAGTTATGGCACTTTGTTAATTTCACTAATTAAATCTAGTGGCATCAACTTCTCATTAACTATCTGAGGGATTTCTTTCAATTTTGCACAGATGATGAAGCAGATTGTGTACATGATCGTAAAGAAAAGATTTTTTCCTACGGCCATTTTTACCACAGTTATGGCCCTTTGTGAATTTCACTTGCAAAATTTTGTGGCATCATCTCCACATTTTCTATTTGTCTGATTTCTTTCAAACTTGCACAGATGGTTAGACATGATGTGTAGATTGTTATAACATACTGTCATTCATACCAGTATATCTGTTTCATTGGAGAAACTGTTATTTCATTCATTTTCACAATAGTTTTGTGCATTTTTTATTGCCTAATCATTTTAAGAGAAATCAGTATGTTTTATTACACTATTTGTTTTCATTAAACATCTCATTATTTCATTTTTATGCCCCCACAAAGTGGGAGGCATATAGAGTTGCACTCATCCGTCCGTACGTCCCCAAATCTTGTGGCATCAACTCTTCCTAAACTATAAGGATGATGTCTTTAAAACTTGCGCAGATGATCAAGCAGGATGTGTAAATGGTCGTAAGAAAGGATTTTTTTTTCATGTGGCCATTTTTACCAGAGTTATGGCCCTTTATTATTAAAAATTATGTTGCAGCAGTGGGGGCATCAGTGTCCGAGGACACATTCTAGTTTTCGACAGCGTTTATTAACCATAAATGTTTACTAATGAATTTTCCAGTGCTTCGAAATTTAATACACATATTTTACATTAAATACATATGGCTTATTATACATTTCCTAGCATATAGTTACCTCCATGTGGAGTTTATACCAACTTGTCCGGTAGTCAGAGACAGAGAGACACACACAATGCACTAAACTGAAGATATACATAGTTTTAAATAAATGTAAACATCAATTTAAACAATAACTTAGAAATTATATTGTTTGAATAATAGATCAAGTAGGAAGTCTTTTGCTGAAATGAATCCTCTCCGTTGTTGTGTTAGAGATAATTCACTATCATGGCGTCTTATATTATTGTGTGTTTATATGTAAACAACAGCGAAGAAAACAGTAATAATCCATTATAGTTACAATCGATAATTTGGTTTACAGAGGCAAAATTTATAAAATTTTGGTTTACAGAGGCAAAGTTTATTAAAGTATTTTTTACTTAAACACTCAAACTACAGATAGTATAACTGTTTTCATTTCTTTTCTTATTTGCGAAGTATAAAAATTGTGCTAAATTCAATAGTACACGAGTGGATTTTATTGACAAAAATGTTTCAATTTTTCTCAAATTTAGCCGTTGACAATAATATGGTTTAAAGTAATTATGTCGTAATTCACAACAAGCTTACAGGATATGGTTTTCTGATTGAATCATATTCATATTATTTTTTCAGATTGTATTGTTTGTGTCTTTGTTTTCCAATCGACCAGTTCGCGTGCTAGATGATGGGCAGACATTCGAAATTTTGTTAGTGCGACCCTGTAATTCGGATCTTTTTATTGATCATGATTCTTTTCAACTTCGAATGAATATTGAAATACTTTATGCTTCTAGACGCTTCGAATTGTTTATTTCCGATAACCAAGACTGAAAATACATGATAAGAATTATTTAAGTAATTAAATCTACTGGTATATCTAACATAAACTGACTATTCAAGACATGAAAAAAGCCATGGGTTTGTTTTATTTGAAATGCACAGGTTTTACCGTTGTAGTTATGACCAATATCCAAAACATGTTTAAACATCATATTTTCTTTCTAATACTGTTTTCATTAGAACTAATTATTTTAACCCAATATTTAACCACATTAATTTGTCTTTTCATTACAAAAGTGCACAGCCTTATGCGCCACACAATGCAGATAACTCAGTCGAATTTCTAACCACTAAAATCCGTCGTAGAAATTGTGTTTTTTATCGATATATGTGGCTTCATTTGTACCCAATAGTTCTGATTCAAAATTTAATATCGACCAAAGAGAATCAAATAAATAACATTTTAGAGACATCGTTAATTCTACATTTGCGAATATTCCAAGGAGATTATTCAATCTCCATACAGAGTTGTCGTTCCTTGCAATTAAAGCGAGTTAAGGAGCGACAACTCTGGATAGAGATTGGAGATTATTAAGTGCAAATGATGCGTGTTGTGCTATATCTATTTGACTTCGGTGCTAGTCACCGTTTTTATAAAGTTTAATACCCAATAATTATATCATAATAATCTATTTCCATTAAAAGCGCGCGCGTGATATATTTGATATTTAAATCCGAATAATATTTATTTTATTCGTTAACTGAATTCCGAAAATCAATGAATTTTTGGCATTACCGGGAATAGACAATGTTATTTGTTTTTAGTTGTTATTATGTTCTTAAAAGCAGGCAGTATTTTAGAGAATTTGTGTGAAGGAATTCAAAATGAATACATTCACAAAAGTTGCATTGTGATATAACGATGTCTGTATTTTTTAAACCAGTGAATTAATCTAAATCATCTAATTTTATTTGAAAAAGATAGTATAGTTTGTTACTAAGTTTTGTAAAGCAGAAATAATAATAATAATCTGTTATGTTCAGCAATTCGCTTTATTTAATATTAGGATATAAACTAGATTGCCTTTGTTAAAAAATGAATTGTTATAAAATGTCTTTAGCATCACACTTTTTTTGTTTCGATCCTATTAGAATAATAACAAAAATACACTCTGAAGAATACACAAGTAATTTAGTATAAAAGACCAGCTAAAGACCACAAACATTTCAAATACTACTGGTGTAAATAATAAAAAAAGTTATATCGCGACGTCTTCAAAAAGGAAAACGCTAAATATTTTAATAGTGGATGGAATTTACAAAAACATAATAACCACAAAATCCGCCTACTTTTAAGAACATAATAACATTCCAAATTCGTGCACCATGTGTTAGGCTGCTCAATTTCATGCTCTTAGGAAAATGTAGATTATAAGTGCTTTAAAACGGGAGTCTCAGAGTGAATTAACTCTAAGCCAGAAAGTATTTGATTCTAAAGGAGATACAAACAGCTCTACATGTTTATGAAGGATCTAAACGGAAGCACAGCTGAAAATCCTTTGCCAACTGCGGAAAACGAAAGTAGTCTAGCTGATCGGAATTTTATGGATCAAAAAGACAAAAAATAAGAGAGGCTCTGCAGAATGTTTGTAACTTTAGCCCAGATGTGAGAGATGTACTATACTTTGAAATGTTTGAAGAACATTCAGAGAATGAAGTCAGAAAGATTATCAGTAAATTACAAACAATGTCGTCAGAACTTGTAATTATACCGACAAAGGCTCTTCAGTCATTTGTCAACGAACTGTTGCATTCAATCAACAGGCTGGTTAATCGTTCACTTACTCAAGGTGTTTTCCCTACAAAATGGAAACAGGTAATCATCAGACCACTATTGAAAAAGTCCGGCCTTGAATTAAAATTAGCCAATTACCGTCCAGTCAGCAATACGTCATTTCTGTCTAAGATAATAGGAAAAGCTGCATTTTATAGACTAAATAACCATTTTAATAATCGACGCTTTCTTACAAAAAAACAAAAACAATCCGTGTATAGACAGTTCCACTCGTGCTACTATTTACTTGATGGCAGGGAACACCAAGAGGTAACTTATAACTCTTGACCTAAGCGCCGCATTTGATACCGTTGACCATTATCATTGAAGTATTAAACAAGCAGTATGGTTTCTGTGGTACAGCGCTGAAATAGGTAGACTCATACCTGCGACCGCGCAGCTGTTGCGTGAGGGTGGATGAAAAGGTAATAACGCCGTGCAATCTGAAATGCAGTGTCCCACAAGGAAGTTGCTTAGGGCCCTGGCTCTATCTTACCTATGCGGCAACTATTTTCGACATTGTTCAACCATCCATTTCTTGTTTTGGATTTGCTGACGATCATACAGCGGACACGCGTTTTCAGCCAACTAAAACGATCGCCGAAGAGAAGGCAATTGAAGAACTTTAAAAATTGTGCTCGTGTAATTAATGACTGGATAAATAGTGACAAGCTCAAGACAAATGCATCTAAAACAAAGTATATTATGTTTGGTAGTCACCAGCTATTAAATAAATGTAAAACTAAAGAAATCGACATTTGTTGTGATAAAGTTAACCTACAGAATTGTATCAGATACATGGCTGCTTTTCTCGAGAAAACTCTAAATTTCAAGGAGCATGTAAGTGTAAATCTGCAATATTCAATTACTTTAAAAGATAGAGCATGTTATTCTCTATGGTAAAAGTCAGGCGGAAATTGGTAAATTGCAACGTATTCGGAATATGTTTGTTGAATTATTTCTTAACAGAAATATGCATGATAGTCCCAAGCAGAATTTGTAACATTGGTTACCCATCGAGGCAAGAAAATTTTTTAAAATACCTACTTACATGTATAATTGTTCTGTCGGAGATGCCCCGCAATACTTAATTGAACTTTTGTCTATTAATGATTCTAAACGCACACTTCGATCCTCAGAATCATCAGTAGGTTGATATGCTATTCCGTACAAAAAGAAGAAGATATTCAGTGATAGAAGTATTTGTACTGTAGGCTCAAAACTGTCGAATCAAATACCATTTAACATCAGACAAATTGAATCAGTGGAAACGTTAAAAAAACAACTAAAAATACATTTATTTAGAAATAGATGAAAAGGGAACTTTGAAAGCCACCGAACACAACAAATATGAAATACTGCAGGCTCGGTTTGATTGAGCCCGTTTATGGGCAGTAATGGGATTGCATATTACGGCCCACGCCGCCTAGCCCCGGGTTGAGCGCAACTCATTGATCCTCCCAAACGATGTTATGAATATGGCGGTGAACATGGAACCTTCAATGAGGTATTTTCAGATTAATACCATTCCATGTTCAGCGGTCCCCAGATAAAAGAATGTGTTTGCCCTAAACGAGAAAACAATGGGCGGAACTAAACAGAATAGAATTTGGACAGGGGATCTTAGAATATAAATCCTGCGTATCACAGACTACGCCAAAGGCAAAATTTAAAAAGCAGGAAGTATATCCTTGGGGGTGATTGGACAATATCCAAACCTTATTGGCTGGGATATTAAAACCACCTTTAAACTGGTCGAAATATAAAAACAAAAGTAAATTTAGAAGTACTATTAACTTAGTACATAAGTATCGTGCTCAACGACCTTCAAAGGACGTAACTAATAACAGCACTGAGTTTTTTCTGCATTATTCTGAAACAGTGTCGATAATTCCAAATTTGTGTGTGCTGTGAATATGTACTGTATGAAACTTAGTTTAATACCATTGTAGAAAATGTGATTTAACTATGGGATGTAGTTTTTTATTTTTACTCCAATAACATACCCTTCCCACTGGCGCTTGACCAGCCGCCCCACCCCTTGCCAACCATTACTAATACGCCCTTTTTTGTAAAAATGGTGTCATGTCACTAATATTATTCCATTCTATCAAAATATGCGAAAATATACCGTCAAAATCGTATTCTAAAAAAGTATATTTCTAAGTATATAATTGAATAATGGTCAGGAACGGCTCCAGACCCCACCCCCGTTTGACAGGCTGTTTTTCCTACAATACGGCGGATTCCAGCCTGTCAGCTATTTGGTTCAACGCAACAGGGTCTGATCTAACAGTAGATGCCAAAAAGTCTCACCAAAAGCTCGAAATACTCGGAATATTCAACAGAAAAACGGCCTCCGAAATGCAGGTTATTTTTTTCATGGATTCTTCACCCCAGTGCGACTTCCGGAAATCCCCGACGCGTTTGTTCGGAGCGTTCTGATTGGTAGAACTATTGACGTAGTCCGGGAAATACTTTGCACACAAATCGTTCGACCAATCAGAACGCTTCTTACAAAAGCGTCGGGGATTTCCGGAAGTCGTACAGCGGAGAAGAATCTATAAAAAAAATTAACCTGCATTTCGGAGGCCGTTTTCTGCTGAATATTACCCCTATTTCGAGCTTTTGGTGAGACTTTTTGACATTTACTGTTAGATCAGACACTGTTGCGTTGAACCATTTTGACATTTACTGTTAGATCAGACACTGTTGCGTTGAACCAAACAGCTGTCATGCTGGAACCCGTCGTATTGTAGGAAAAACAGCCTCTCGAACGGAGGTAGGTTCTGGAGCTGTTCCTGACCATTATTCAATTATATACTTAGAAATATAATTTTGTTTTAGAAAACGATTTTGAAGGTGTATTTACGCATATTTCGATAGAATGGAATAATATAAGTGACTTGACACCATTTTTTTTAAAAAAAAGAGCGTATTAGTAAGGGTTGGCAGGGGGTTCGGGCGGCTGGTCAAGCGCCAGTGACCCTTTCATATTATGTTTATGTTCTTACTGTTTACTGTTTTCTGTAATTACCTATCATTATGTGTTGCCTATATGTATTGTGTACAACGCCATTGAATATGTTTATGTAGAAACAGGCGTTTAAGAAAATCAACAAGTTTCAATTTCAAGTTTTCAATTGCGAATAAATGTTTTATTCCAAATCCAAATTTCATGCTTTTACTGGACCTTACAAAAAGTAAAACGTATAACACACTCACGGTTTTAGTGTTTTCAATTTGTGAAAATGTTTTTTCAGAAATGATTGCCGTGACGCAATTCGAGTATATAGCAAAATGGTGTAAGTTAAAGACTGAAGAAATTTTTTTTCATTATTTTAGTATTACCTTGGTATCACCTCTGAAATTAAGTCTGAAAACTCGGAGTAAGTCTCTTAAAACATAAGGTTTTGAAGATATTTCATTCCCATTAAAAAATAACGTATTTTTTTACATTTTTAGGATCCATGGTGTTAATAAAATGTCTTTAGGCTTGAATGGTTGGTTTGATACAATGACATTTGTCATATGTTAATGAGTTTTTTTTCAACATCGTTAAAATAATATACATGAAGTAATTTAAATCAAACTGATTTAAGCCATTTGCTATCATCATTTAATTTAAAGCAACTTAAAATTAGATTATTTAAAGACAGTTGGGTTATCAGAAAACACGGAATCTAGCACGTGAAATATTATTTTGCTAAAAATGGAAATGTAATAGTCAGCATTCATATACATTGTAATAAAACTGAATGAACCTCATTATCTGTAAGTTTATGAGAAGTAGGTGTGAGAAACAATTACTCTGATGTCGCTGAACCACACAGGTTATATGTTATATGATTACTTAACAATGGCTAAAAGCAGATAATATTTTATGCATCTTAAAGTGTTTTAAATCTTAAATGTAATAGGACTCTCTAAATGCATTTTATCAACTACACGTGGACAATTTACTAAATCGATTGTTGAGAACCATTTGTTACCAGTGCTCATAAAAAGCTGTGCTTTTAATTTCAAAACATCTTTATAATTTCAATTCCATTACTTAAGTGTTTTGATTTAAGATTTATCGTAATTACGTGTCAAATTACTGAACGACAAAACAGGATAAAAAGTGTGCTGTTCACAATTCCCAAATTCCCATTAAAGATTGTATTATCAGCAATAAGATAAAATGCTCAAATATTAATAATTTAATCATAAGAGGGATGATCCAGAAATAACCTGAATGGTGATGTAAAGTTTTTATTTTTAAGATACAGAAATAAAATAACGTCAAAATTAAAGTGCAAGAATTTCTCGAAATAGATATAAGAAAAAATATCAGAATAATTATACTTTACAAATAGCTCGTTGCTATAGCGACGGGCGTATAGATTAGCGGGGGCACGTCCTTTTTTACGAAATCAAGAGAATTGCGGCTAAAATATACACACTGAAATGTCAAAAATTACGCCAGTTTTCAAGTAACGTCAGCAATGTCTATGACCATATAAGTTAATTTTGAAGTCATCGCGCTTTGCGTTTGTTTTACTCATGGTTGTTGAATACATGTGAATGTGTCAATGACGTCATCAATGGGGAAATTCGAACTGCGCGCAATCGTCAAATTCTGTTTTGAACTTGGAAATTCTTCGACGAAAACCTATGAAATGATTACGAAATATTCGACTCGAAAAGCCATGTTCCTGACACAAGTTTTTGAGTGACATCGTAAATTCCGAGAAGGCCGTGAATCTTGTCAAGAAGACAGCAGGTGTCTTCGCCGTCATCGTTGGATAAAATTATCAATTTCAAAATATACACTACAAACAAAAACAAAACAAACTTACCGCCTTAGAACAGTCACTTGCAAAAATTTTGCCACTTTGGGTTTAAACAAGGTTCTAGGGTACCCCAACCTCAAACTTGCCCGAACATGATATAATATGAACAAACAAGAAAACGTTGTATTGGTTTATTATCTCTAACGCATGTAAACGCATGCAAGAAAAAGAGCTTTCATTGCAAAAAACAAAGATACTGGAGGAAACAATTCTAGAAACGTATTCTGTTATGAGCTATTCGACAAAAAAGAACATTAAAACCCAAATAGAATAACGTATTCATCCAGAATATATTACGTGTACCACCAAGACAAAGCACATTTAATTTCTCAAGTGATTTGATACTGACCTACGGACTAATTCGTTCAAACGGTCGTCATTCTTGACGTTAGACAAAACATTTATCTAGCCGTTCGAATCTCGTTTTGTTTGTCTGCTGTCTGAAAGGAAGATAAAATAAACCTTTATAGCCAGTTCACTCAATGCTCTAATACAAGTCCTAGCTGTGTTGAAATAATTGAAATCTAACCGTGATGATATTTAATTGAAAGTACTTATTTGAATTAGTTAAAGGTTCTCTATGTCATGCCAACAACACAGAAGACCACAATGAAAAAGTGCCTCTTTTGTGTTATCCTTGGTGGTCGTGTCAGGGCTTAATCTTCTCGTGTATGTTATATATTAGTAATTTACATGATGTTTTAAGTGTCCATGTATATGTTTTCTATACCGAAATAAATCTATCTACTGTATCTATCTTAATAACACGACTTAGTCATTCCACGTCAAGTAGTAATTTAATATTAATGGAAATATTTTTCTTCACTTGTTACAGTTGTTACAAATTATAGTATTCTAATAGTTGATTTGTAAATCAATGCTGTCCTCCTTAAATTCATGCAAACTATGGAAACACATGATAAACAAACCTGATTGAATACTTTATGTATATGATACTTAAAGCGGTACCTACTCTATAGAAACGTACGAAAGTTACTGCAGACAAAAACAACTATCGAATAGATTTGTGTTGTTTTACCACAAATCATGCATAGGCGTCTTTCGTTGTGGAGACAAAAATCATTATCATTACTATTTGCAAACTCCCGACATCAAACGGAGTCTGCAATATTTTTATTTGCGCTGTGTTCATTTCTTTCAAATTTCCTTTTCAAACATTCCAATGAAATTGCTGCATGTAGCATCAGGAGATATCACGTTGTGTGTTCAGATGTTTATTGACGATAATTCCCACCAATGAAGATTGTTGTTTCCGGGTTTATGTGCAACACGGACATTATAAAAGTCGGTCGTTGGAAATCGATTCAAGAACTATTGTCTGAAACAGGTTCATTCTCCAGCACGTTACAGCTACCGCTGTTAACCTAACAGCACTTACCTTAAATACCTTACGTTAAAAGGTTGTATGCCTGACCGTAGGTAAGGTATAAATATCCATGCGGTACAAAATTCATTTATTCTATTAGAGTGTACAAAGCATTCATGTAAGTCCCGGAAATCAAACAAAGACGTTGACAAAAGATGATAAAAGCATATTTTAAAAGATGTTTACGTACATGTATAAAATAATTTTTTAATCGTTTTTTAGTTGGATTATGAATTCTTTTTTTACAAAAACATTAATTTTAAAACAGTTTTTGGTATAAGTCTCAAAAAGGCATTAGATTTAATAACCGCGAGATAATTTAATTTGCATTATTATCGTCTGATAAGTCATACTTGTTTGGTCGATGTTTTTGGGTGAATGCACACCAAGCAAAATATTGTTGTACCGTTTTTTCTGGCATTTTCTACGTATTTTCCATTAAAAGCATAAATAATTGTTGGAAATAGTTGATAAGGAAAATTACTTTCTCTTTAAAATTTTTACAAGAGGTGTACAGCAATTTAAAGAATTGAAAGAACATTTAAGTTTACATGAAAAACAAATGCATTGTAGTTAATTTGGCCATAATTGGCTTTTATATTAAGTAAGCGTTAAGTGAGTTAAGTCTTTTGCCAAATCAAACTACACAAATATATTATTTGTAACATTATAAATAAATTTAAAATAATTAAATTCATTTTCACTTAGCTGTGGTTGAAATTTTTCTTAAGACTGCCTTCATGCTACAATGAGGGAGATTTCCTCAAGCTGACCGCGTTAATCACAATATTCGCTTATCACGAACTCCAGGACTGTATACCATGTAATGAATTATAATGAATTCGGCAACGTCCTGACTCTTCAACGCTGCTTTTCCAACGATCATTGTACAAATACGTGTTATCCCTTTCTTCACATAGTTGATAGGGATTTAGAATATTTATGATGGTTAATAAATGTAAAAATAGTTAAAATCAGCCAAATACTGTAATTAAAAACCTAATCTCGCGCAGCAGGAATAACACAAATTTTAAAATTTTAAACGATGGAAATCATGGTTACTGTGCTCCACCCCCCCCCCTCCCCTTTCACCTTTCCATTGAACACACATTTCGCTCACCACGTTTTAGTGAAAGTATAGCTTCTCAACGTAATATCTATGTTGTTGTTGTTGTTTTTTTCTATTTTGACACGACATTTCGATCATAAGTACAAACATGTATACACTTTGTAAAATGTAATGAAAAACATGCTGTCAGATAATCATTATACGAGACAAACAGAAAAGTATACATAATTAGTGTAAGGTGTTTGTTTTCACTGATTTCTTAGGAGACTACAATAAATAAAAGAGATTGTAGTCATTTAAATGTTTTCCTCGTGTATTTTTACAGCTGAAATTGCAAAACATATGTCTGAAAAGTGTTTTTGTCTTTTGCTGACGTTTATTTCATCAAAAAGTGAATGCTCATAATATACCACAAAAAGGAACGCGAATACAACACAGCATTGACAAACTAATCAATTAATAAATTACTTTACCACAAACAATAACGTGTACTAAAAATGTGAAATATGCATATCAGGGATCGCCACATTCTGCAAAAAACAGCCTCCCCACACAGTCAAGAAGAAGAGAGGGAGAGAGCATGGTTAATAAAATGACCAGTTTCAAAACAGACACCACTAACAATTAACAAAAATGAGAACCCGAGGGGTTACCGCCTTGGAACGGTCAGTGGCAAATCAAATTGCCACTGGGGGTTTAAACCAGGTTCTAGGGTGCACCATCCTCACACTTGCCCCAACAGGTTCTCATATCACAAAACAAATACAAGCTGTCTTGGTGAAACCACTCCAACCCACTTATCGGCTCAACAATGTTCCATGCAAAAGCACACAACATATAAAACATAAGAATCTAATAGCATTGCAAAGCCAATGGGCGGGTACTCGATAATCTTACCGAGACCAGAGCTCTTGGAGTAAAATCAGCAAGAACACGATGACAGGGATAAAAAAGAAATTTATTATCAATACGTCTGAATGTTCAGTAGAAATATATGATCTGACTTGAGTTGTGGTCAAATACATATATATTTAACGAGCAGAGGAAATTCGTTACTAAGCCAGCGTCTGTATTACAGGACAACAAGCGTTGGATGTTTCAAAGATCAAAGAAATCTGCGAGGGGAAAACGTACAATTCAATTCAATTTCAACCATCGAACGTCTGAAACTTTGATTTGATGAAGTTCAACATCCGTTCCTTGGGACTATGAAACTTAAGACTGTAGAAACCCAGAACTTAAGTCATTATCCTGAGTTTAAAATTGAAATATGCTTATCAGGAATGGCCACATCCAGAAGACACAGCCTCCCCACACAGCCAACAAGAAGAGACGAAAATCGAGCATGGGTAATAAATTATCAATTTCAAAATAGACACCACAAACAAGGTACGAGAACGAGAGCCCGAGAGGTACCGCCTTGGAGCGGTCAGTGGCAAACAATTGGCCACGGATGGTTTACAGTTCTGAATACTTTAACTTCAATGTTCTGGTGTCGAAGCACAAAGTCTCCTGAATGTTTGTAGGAGCACGTGCCTCAGAACAGTAAGGCTGCAACCCAGAATTTCCGTCAGTAACATAAACCTAAAGATCACTTCTCTAACTCAGAGTGTCTATTTACTGCAATTATCCAACAAAAGGTTCTCAATTCATTACAATTACAAAAAACAATTACTCGTCGAGAATTCAGCATAACATTTTAGTTCCTTTTCAAAGTTTGAAAGTCGGCAATTAAAAGATCAAAAACTTAATAACGAGTGTATCCACCTGCTGCAGCAACGACGGCGTGGAGTCTACGACTCATATTTCTAATAAAATGTTGTATTCAGAACTGTGGTATCGCCTCCAATGCCGCTATCAGCTGATGACGGTTGTTGATCTGACGCCTGACGTCATATATGCGATGACGAAGTTGGATCCACAAGTGTTCATTCGGACTTAAATCAGGCAAAAATGCAGGCCGTGGTAGAACTTGTAGATTATTTGTAGCAAAGAAGTCCATCGGGTGTTTAGCAGAATGTGGTCTGGCATTATCCTGCTGAAACCTGTCGACGTCAAGGTGATTTCGTGGAAAGGTTAAAATTACTGGTTAAAGAACTTCATCTACGAAATGTTGTTACGTCAAGATACCTTCAACAATCACTAACGGTGCTTTGTGTCTTCATGATATACCAGCCCACACCATCACACCTCCACCACGTGGAGCTTGACGCACACAAGAGTCTGCATAACGTTCCTAAGGTCAACGGCATAATTCGCGGCGTCCGTCATGAATATCTATGCAAATTATGGATTCGTGCGTAAACCAGGTTCTTGGGTGCACCAAACTCAGGTAATAATATTATCAAACAGGCAAATGTTGTATTGGTCAATTACCTCCAACGCATGTGAACGCATGCAAGAAAAGTAACAATCATTGTAAAAAGCAAGTTACTGAAGAGAACAGTTCTAGAAACTAACACTGTTATAAGCTTTTTGACAAATAGAACGTTAAAATCAAAATAGAATTACGTATTCATCCAGACTATATTACTTGTACCACCAAGATAATGCACATTTAATTTCTCACGTGATTCGATACTGACCTACGGACTACTTCGTCCACAGTCATAATTCTTGACGTTAGGTAAAACATTTATCTTGCCTTACGAATCTCCTTTTGTTTGTCTGCTAACTCAAAAGAAGAAAAATAAACATTTTTAGCCAGTTAGTTCAACTCTGTAATACAAGTCTAAACAGTATAACATTATTGAAATCTAACTGCGATATTATTTATTTCAAAGTATTTATTTGCATTTATTAAACGCTCTCTATGTCTTTATGTTGTGGTAAAGTCAGTTTTAAGCATCATCAGATTATGCAATATTTTGTAATTTATTGTGATCATTTATTTAATGATTCAACTTTAATTTCATTATGACTGCTGATTATTGATTTTAAGTCCAATCAGAAACCATTGAACTATATCATTGGACCATTGTCTTATATTGATAATATTGATCAAATTCAATCAGTATTTATTACCTTGGCAACCATTTAAAGATAAGGCTTAACATAATAAATTAAACTTAATATAGTCTATAGAGGTATGAACCTTCTTTTACCTTAAAACTGTTTAAGGGCATAATTTAGTTAAATTAAGCACTTTAATGTCTTTAATGTTCATTTAATTAACAATTTAAAGTATGCTTTAAATATTAGCTTTTAAATAGAGAGTTTAAGTCAAGACAGGTGGCCTTACAGGTTAACCTCTATTATTGATAAGCCTTTGACTATTTTTAGATTAAGGCTAAAATTGAGCTATTTTTAGATTAAGGCCCAAGATTCCTTATTTGTTGTATTATACTTACCTTTTAGATTTTGTTATGTAGATTTATCATTTATTTGTGCATTTTATATGTCACATGTTCTTTTTATGTTATTTGTAGTACTTAAAAGTAGATTATTATGATTTAAGGGATATTGGTATAACCTAAGTAACCTATTTTGTGGGTTATACTATTTTTATGCATTTTGATTGGTTAATAATGGAAGATTCTATTATGCTCAGTGGAAGATACCACTTGTAGCTTGGTTCTATAAATTGCAGAACTCTTTCATCATTCTGGCTTTTGTTTTTGAACTGTTAAGATCAAAATTCTAAACTTCTTTCTAATTAATAAATAATAAATTAGGTACTTTAGGAAAACTTCAGAACTTTCTAAATAAATATTAACAAATAAATATTTGCTCTAATCAGTAGATTTATTAAGTCTAAATTATTGTCTAATTTCTATTAAAGCAGAAAAGAAGCTTTAATTTTGGCATTCAATTAAGTAGATTAATTTAAATAAAGAATTTTTGGAAAATTGGCATTCAAGCCATTATTTATAATTAGACCACTTTTCAACAAAGACTTTGTCTTTGTTGCTATGTTATAGACTGGGTTTTTAGTCCCTTTTGGTTTTAAACTCCTGGCTATATTATTATATGGGAACTTACGGTTGTTAGACCCTGACTGGTAGACCTGTGAGCTATCCGTTGGTCAACTGTGCTTTCCTGAGCATTAAACTTGCTTACTTTTATCGGTCTTATTATCTTTAATAGACTTGTATTTAAGTAACATACATTTTTGAGCCAGAATCACTCAAAGTTTGGTTAACTTTTCATTTGATTGATATTGGCCTTCATTTTATTGATATCGATATGTTCTGATATTTACATAGCTTTGATGTTTACATAGTTTCTTAGATTTTCATAGTTTAAACAATAATAATTCATCAAAGCAGACTGTTGTTTCTTTTTAATGTAGATTAAGACCTAGAGTTTAACATCTAAAAAGATCACTACTTTTTACTGAGTTTAGTTTCCTGGCTGGGCCTACCAGTACATATTTTACAGCCAGTGGTGTCATCCTGACAACGCGTTTAAGCTTAACAGGTTCAAAACCTCCCTTCTTATTCTAAAACCATCATTTAATTTAATTGACCTTACTTTAAAATACATTTAAATTCGAATTACTTAACTTTACGTAAGGTCATACAAAATTACGCAACGACCGTAACATCAAAAGTAGCTTTACCACAAAATTGGCGTCATAATCGGGATTCAGTTTTGGCAGCTAAGGTTAGGTACCTGATCTGACAACTACGCGCAAGGTGTTTTGGTTATTTTTGTAAATTTTCACTGTTCGCAGTAACAATAGGAAATTTCAACAAAGCTAACCACATAATTTTGAGTTTAAAAATCTGTATTCTTTATATGCAACTAAAATAAAATTCAGTTTCAGCAGGTTTCACTCTAATGTGAGACACTCATAGAACAAGTCGTTTTGATTTGTTTGGCTAATTTGTATGGGTTTATAAATTAGTGAAGAAAGAAGAGGAGTCTACATCAAACCAGATCACCAGAAGTTACCTCAAATTGTCACACTCTGAAGAATACAGAAATTGTCAAACACATCCAAATTCCAAATTGTCACACCATGAAGAATACAAAGATTGTCGATACCTACCTGACCCGGCGCAGCTGATAGAACAACAACACTACTGATGGCGTTGCGGTCAAAGAAAGTTACAGCAACATTTTGCAACACAGATCACACACAAGCTGGAGAAGATGCCGACAACATTTCAATAGCAAGCAACAGCACTTTACTCTACACGACTGCCAACAGCGGTGACCAGCCAGTTATCATGAACACGTCTTCATCGTGCCAACATCCAGCTCTGGTCAACCAATCAAGTACAACCAATTTACCAGTCCTACAAGGAGAACAGCCAACTTTCCGAGTACACAACTTCTGTGAGAGAGGGTTTTACCAGCGACCACCCAACCTAAACCCGGTCCCTACTAGACTACAACAACAATACAACATGGTACCCCAGGGAAGACCACACACAACTCACAGAGAACCATTTCAACCACCAGATGACTACAGAAGACCCCAACATGTCAACTACTACACAGAAGAGCCCACAACGACCCGCAAACAATGTTTTAACACCAGC
Source organism: Corbicula japonica (assembly GCA_038501625.1). NCBI lineage: Eukaryota > Metazoa > Mollusca > Bivalvia > Venerida > Cyrenidae > Corbicula > Corbicula japonica. The sequence continues at coordinate 296,592 of JAZAYU010000300.1, forward strand.
GGTTACGAGTTTACAAGACAAAGAGAGCCAGAACATCAAGATGTACCGTTCATGAGGAATGGTTACTCCATGTTTCCTTCAGGAGTTACCAGTTATGAACAAGCAGAGAATGACTACAGAGACATGGCACTTGATGACCATCCAAGACAGAGACACCAGTACAATCAAGGTCAACTTTGGCGACCCCAGCTTTAACTTCCGACCTTCAATGGAAAAACTGACGAATGGGAGTCGTTCTGGGTAAAATTCCAGATGTGTGCAAGACAATGCCAATTCAGCAATGAGGAGTTTGCCACGCACCTGCTTATGAGTTTAAAGGGAGGCGCTCTAGCATTTGCAGCCAGCCTCGGTTTTGACACACTAGAAGATGCCGATAGATTCTCCAGAGCCATGAAGATAAGATATGGAAGCACAATACCTGCCCAAACCTACAGAGCCCAACTCAGCAGCCTGAGAAAAAGTTCGGAGGAGTCTCTACAAGACTATGCATCGCGAGTTCAGACAGCCATGCTCAAAGCCTATCCAGACATCAAGAACACAGTAACGTTCACCCAACTGACAAACCATCAAGTTTTGAATGGGTATCCCGACCAAGACATTGCAGAAGATGTACTAAAGTTCAACCCACAAACCTTAACAGAAACCATAGACAAGATTATCTGGATGGAGTCATGCAAACAAACTACAAGAAAGAGACCAGCCATTCGAACAATTAACGTATATACAGACAACAATGAGTCAGACGATGAAACCGAAGAAAGTCTACGCAGAGTAAACAGCACACAGTATGTAACTGAGGAGCGCCTGTTACAGTACCACAGAGACAGAGAGAAAAACATACGGCAAATATTAGAAGAATTTGCCAACAAATACTTAGGCAACATGAGAGAAAAGAAAGATAAAAGAAACACAGAACGCAGAGAAGACCAATCTGACCACACTACCTCTGCGAAGAGTAAACCGGTCCAATGCTACAATTGCAATGAAGATGGACATCTAAGTTACGACTGCCCCCTGAAAAGTGGAGAAAACCAAACGAGAGATTCAAGTAGAAAGAACCAGAATCCTTTAAACTACAAGGGACTGAGCCAAGTGGCCGACACTCAGTCCGAGATGTAACAGAAAGCCCAAACATAACTACAGAAATGGCCACAACAGAAGAAACAGGACCAGATATACCCAGCATCAAGGAGGCAAATGCAAGAGGAGCTAGTAATCCTAACAGCATCCACGAAGAAGCTAATATTAATGGAGACTCTCTCCAGCCGAACAGAGTTCAGTCAGTTACAATGACAAATGTTTCAGTGCAAATACCGGAGCCCCAGGAAATGAAGGTTACCAACAAGACCTCAGAAAAACCAGTCAACAGTAACCACCAGGACAATTCACAAAAGAAACCAGATAAGAAGACAAATACAGAGTCAACTGTTCCAGGTGCATGCAAGAAAAAGAGGGCTAATGCAGAACTTAATGTAACCATAGGCAAGATCTCCTTCAATTGGCCTGCCTATGTTGCATCTATCCAAAATAACCTTGGCAACTGCTATAACATGGATGAGGAAGACCCAACATTAACCCTGATGAGAGAGACGCAAGTCGACAAAGAATCACCTGACTGTAAAGAACGCAGACTGTATGACAACTTTGCTGTCTCCAATGTTTCAACGACAATGACCACCCAAATGGATTCCGAAATGATACCGTCTTACCAGACAACACCAGAAGTAGCCTACAAGAGATCACCATCAAGAGAATCAGAAGAACACAGACAATGCACCGCACCACCTAATGTAACCAATACATGCTATCACACAGCATACAAGATAGAGGGAAGAAGACCACAATTGCATACGATCACAGACCAATGCTCAATGACGATGACACTAAACCAAGACGGGTTCAGGCCCTAAAACCTACCCTGCGGGGGAATAAGATGTAACTCCAAAGAAGAGTCAGCACAGCACTGCCAGACATCATACTGAAGATTGGATCCAACTAAAATGTAAGGGTTTTTACTAAAAACCAATGCTCCCACTTTGAGTCTCAGTAAATGTTTTAAGTAATTTTACTCTTAATTATATAAGTTTAACAGAGTTCTATGTGGAGCATGGATTTTAAATATCCATTTGATTTTACATAATGCTGTCTGTTTAGTCTGTTACTTATTACTTGAATAAGTTTAAAGTCACTTTAGCATTTAGAGTTAGAGTTAAGCTCTACACTCTGCTTTATACTTTATGTGGAGATCTGGTGGCATATCTGGACAGGGCGCGTCCCGCATGTATGTCCGGTTTCCCTTTAGACTCTTTTCTTCGTAATTATTTGCATTATTACACATAAACATTTACTCTCCAATTATTATCATTAAGGGAATCATCTTATTTTGTTGTGAAACTGAATGCTACTTTGTTTTTATTTTTTGCCGGAGCATGGCCTAGGTCCAATCCCGACAGTGCAGATGTCTCCAAGTATATGTGCAGCAACAGTGCTACAGTAAGGTCGAAACATTAATGAATGACTTTGAACCAGAGTGCTATAACTATTGAGAAATGTACCTGTGATGACCCCTAAACTTAGAAAGTGCTATATTTACTGAAAACTGACAGTAACAATGCTACAAGTTATATAGAAACGCCTCTGAAACCCATACCAATGATGACCATACACTCCTGGAAGAGACACTTGAATCTATTGATTCATTCACAATACCGATGATGACCTTACAATCCCAGAAGAGACACTTGAAACCTTTTGATTGTGTATGCTTTACATGCTTGTTTATTAATGTGTTTATAATTTATGTTCTTTTACATGTGTTTCTATTAGTTTTGTTACAAGAACAGTCTTTATTATATGATCTTATACGATATTATCTGATTATATGACTATCATAATTATGTCTTTATGATGTTATTTGATTATTTGACTTTTATCATATGACTATGACATTATCTTATTATTTGACTCCACAATATGACTTGAATATGTGACATGAATGTTTGGTGCTTTGATGCTTTGCATAATCTGATGCTTTAAGTTATAGAGAATTTCGGGGAAGAAATTGGAAAAACATTTAAGGGTAAAGTTTTTCTTTTCAAAAGAGGGAGCTTTATGGTAAAGTCAGTTTTAAGCATCATCAGATTATGCAATATTTTGTAATTTATTGTGATCATTTATTTAATGATTCAACTTTAATTTCATTATGACTGCTGATTATTGATTTTAAGTCCAATCAGAAACCATTGAACCATATCATTGGACCATTGTCTTATATTGATAATATTGATCATATTCAATCAGTATTTATTACCTTGGCAACCATTTAAAGATAAGGCTTAACATAATAAATTAAACTTAATATAGTCTATAGAGGTATGAACCTTCTTTTACCTTAAAACTGTTTAAGGGCATAATTTAGTTAAATTAAGCACTTTAATGTCTTTAATGTTCATTTAATTAACATTTTAGAGTATGCTTTAAATATTAGCTTTTAAATAGAGAGTTTAAGTCAAGACAGGTGGCCTTACAGGTTAACCTCTATTATTGATAAGCCTTTGACTATTTTTAGATTAAGGCTAAAATTGAGCTATTTTTAGATTAAGGCCCAAGATTCCTTATTTGTTGTATTATACTTACTTTTTAGATTTTGTTATGTAGATTTATCATTTATTTGTGCATTTTATATGTCACATGTTCTTTTTATGTTATTTGTAGTACTTAAAAGTAGATTATTATGATTTAAGGGATATTGGTATAACCTAAGTAACCTATTTTGTGGGTTATACTATTTTTATGCATTTTGATTGGTTAATAATGGAAGATTCTATTATGCTCAGTGGAAGATACCACTTGTAGCTTGGTTCTATAAATTGCAGAACTCTTTCATCATTCTGGCTTTTGTTTTTGAACTGTTAAGATCAAAATTCTAAACTTCTTTCTAATTAATAAATAATAAATTAGGTACTTTAGGAAAACTTCAGAACTTTCTAAATAAATATTAACAAATAAATATTTGCTCTAATCAGTAGATTTATTAAGTCTAAATTATTGTTTAATTTCTATTAAAGCAGAAAAGAAGCTTTAATTTTGGCATTCAATTAAGTAGATTAATTTAAATAAAGAATTTTTGGAAAATTGGCATTCAAGCCATTATTTATAATTAGACCACTTTTCAACAAAGACTTTGTCTTTGTTGCTATGTTATAGACTGGGTTTTTAGTCCCTTTTGGTTTTAAACTCCTGGCTATATTATTATATGGGAACTTACGGTTGTTAGACCCTGACTGGTAGACCTGTGAGCTATCCGTTGGTCAACTGTGCTTTCCTGAGCATTAAACTTGCTTACTTTTATCGGTCTTATTATCTTTCATAGACTTGTATTTAAGTAACATACATTTTTGAGCCAGAATCACTCAAAGTTTGGTTAACTTTTCATTTGATTGATATTGGCCTTCATTTTATTGATATCGATATGTTCTGATATTTACATAGCTTTGATGTTTACATAGTTTCTTAGATTTTCATAGTTTAAACAATAATAATTCATCAAAGCAGACTGTTGTTTCTTTTTAATGTAGATTTAGACCTAGAGTTTAACATCTAAAAAGATCACTACTTTTTACTGAGTTTAGTTTCCTGGCTGGTACTACCAGTACATATTTTACAGCCAGTGGTGTCATCCTGACAACGCGTTTAAGCTTAACAGGTTCAAAACCTCCCTTCTTATTCTAAAACCATCATTTAATTTAATTGACCTTACTTTAAAATACATTTAAATTCGAATTACTTAACTTTACGTAAGGTCATACAAAATTACGCAACGACCGTAACATCAAAAGTAGCTTTACCACAAAATTGGCGTCATAATCGGGATTCAGTTTTGGCAGCTAAGGTTAGGTACCTGATCTGACAACTACGCGCAAGGTGTTTTGGTTATTTTTGTAAATTTTCACTGTTCGCAGTAACAATAGGAAATTTCAACAAAGCTAACCACATAATTTTGAGTTTAAAAATCTGTATTCTTTATATGCAACTAAAAGAAAATTCAGTTTCAGCAGGTTTCACTTAAATGTGAGACACTCATAGAACAAGTCGTTTTGATTTGTTTGGCTAATTTGTATGGGTTTATAAATTAGTGAAGAAAGAAGAGGAGTCTACATCAAACCAGATCACCAGAAGTTACCTCAAATTGTCACACTCTGAAGAATACAGAAATTGTCAAACACATCCAAATTCCAAATTGTCACACCATGAAGAATACAAAGATTGTCGATACCTACCTGACCCGGCGCAGCTGATAGAACAACAACACTACTGATGGCGTTGCGGTCAAAGAAAGTTACAGCAACATTTTGCAACACAGATCACACACAAGCTGGAGAAGATGCCGACAACATTTCAATAGCAAGCAACAGCACTTTACTCTACACGACTGCCAACAGCGGTGACCAGCCAGTTATCATGAACACGTCTTCATCGTGCCAACATCCAGCTCTGGTCAACCAATCAAGTACAACCAATTTACCAGTCCTACAAGGAGAACAGCCAACTTTCCGAGTACACAACTTCTGTGAGAGAGGGTTTTACCAGCGACCACCCAACCTAAACCCGGTCCCTACTAGACTACAACAACAATACAACATGGTACCCCAGGGAAGACCACACACAACTCACAGAGAACCATTTCAACCACCAGATGACTACAGAAGACCCCAACATGTCAACTACTACACAGAAGAGCCCACAACGACCCGCAAACAATGTTTTAACACCAGCGGTTACGAGTTTACAAGACAAAGAGAGCCAGAACATCAAGATGTACCGTTCATGAGGAATGGTTACTCCATGTTTCCTCCAGGAGTTACCAGTTATGAAGAAGCAGAGAATGACTACAGAGACATGGCACTTGATGACCATCCAAGACAGAGACACCAGTACAATCAAGGTCAACTTTGGCGACCCCAGCTTTAACTTCCGACCTTCAATGGAAAAACTGACGAATGGGAGTCGTTCTGGGTAAAATTCCAGATGTGTGCGAGACAATGCCAATTCAGCAATGAGGAGTTTGCCACGCACCTGCTTATGAGTTTAAAGGGAGGCGCTCTAGCATTTGCAGCCAGCCTCGGTTTTGACACACTAGAAAATGCCGATAGATTCTCCAGAGCCATGAAGATAAGATATGGAAGCACAATACCTGCCCAAACATACAGAGCCCAACTCAGCAGCCTGAGAAAAAGTTCGGAGGAGTCTCTACAAGACTATGCATCGCGAGTTCAGACAGCCATGCTCAAAGCCTATCCAGACATCAAGAACACAGTAACGTTCACCCAACTGACAAACCATCAAGTTTTGAATGGGTATCCCGACCAAGACATTGCAGAAGATGTACTAAAGTTCAACCCACAAACCTTAACAGAAACCATAGACAAGATTATCTGGATGGAGTCATGCAAACAAACTACAAGAAAGAGACCAGCCATTCGAACAATTAACGTATATACAGACAACAATGAGTCAGACGATGAAACCGAAGAAAGTCTACGCAGAGTAAACAGCACACAGTATGTAACTGAGGAGCGCCTGTTACAGTACCACAGAGACAGAGAGAAAAACATACGGCAAATATTAGAAGAATTTGCCAACAAATACTTAGGCAACATGAGAGAAAAGAAAGATAAAAGAAACACAGAACGCAGAGAAGACCAATCTGACCACACTACCTCTGCGAAGAGTAAACCGGTCCAATGCTACAATTGCAATGAAGATGGACATCTAAGTTACGACTGCCCCCTGAAAAGTGGAGAAAACCAAACGAGAGATTCAAGTAGAAAGAACCAGAATCCTTTAAACTACAAGGGACTGAGCCAAGTGGCCGACACTCAGTCCGAGATATAACAGAAAGCCCAAACATAACTACAGAAATGGCCACAACAGAAGAAACAGGACCAGATATACCCAGCACCAAGGAGGCAAATGCAAGAGGAGCTAGTAATCCTAACAGCATCCACGAAGAAGCTAATATTAATGGAGACTCTCTCCAGCCGAACAGAGTTCAGTCAGTTACAATGACAAATGTTTCAGTGCAAATACCGGAGCCCCAGGAAATGAAGGTTACCAACAAGACCTCAGAAAAACCAGTCAACAGTAACCACCAGGACAATTCACAAAAGAAACCAGATAAGAAGACAAATACAGAGTCAACTGTTCCAGGTGCATGCAAGAAAAAGAGGGCTAATGCAGAACTTAATGTAACCATAGGCAAGATCTCCTTCAATTGGCCTGCCTATGTTGCATCTATCCAAAATAACCTTGGCAACTGCTATAACATGGATGAGGAAGACCCAACATTAACCCTGATGAGAGAGACGCAAGTCGACAAAGAATCACCTGACTGTAAAGAACGCAGACTGTATGACAACTTTGCTGTCTCCAATGTTTCAACGACAATGACCACCCAAATGGATTCCGAAATGATACCGTCTTACCAGACAACACCAGAAGTAGCCTACAAGAGATCACCATCAAGAGAATCAGAAGAACACAGACAATGCACCGCACCACCTAATGTGACCAATACATGCTATCACACAGCATACAAGATAGAGGGAAGAAGACCACAATTGCATACGATCACAGACCAATGCTCAATGACGATGACACTAAACCAAGACGGGTTCAGGCCCTAAAACCTACCCTGCGGGGGAATAAGATGTAACTCCAAAGAAGAGTCAGCACAGCACTGCCAGACATCATACTGAAGATTGGATCCAACTAAAATGTAAGGGTTTTTACTAAAAACCCATGCTCCCACTTTGAGTCTCAGTAAATGTTTTAAGTAATTTTACTCTTAATTATATAAGTTTAACAGAGTTCTATGTGGAGCATGGATTTTAAATATCCATTTGATTTTCCATAATGCTGTCTGTTTAGTCTGTTACTTATTACTTGAATAAGTTTAAAGTCACTTTAGCATTTAGAGTTAGAGTTAAGCTCTACACTCTGCTTTATACTTTATGTGGAGATCTGGTGGCATATCTGGACAGGGCGCGTCCCGCATGTATGTCCGGTTTCCCTTTAGACTCTTTTCTTCGTAATTATTTGCATTATTACACATAAACATTTACTCTCCAATTATTATCATTAAGGGAATCATCTTATTTTGTTGTGAAACTGAATGTTACTTTGTTTTTATTTTTTGCCGGAGCATGGCCTAGGTCCAATCCCGACAGTGCAGATGTCTCCAAGTATATGTGCAGCAACAGTGCTACAGTAAGGTCGGAACATTAATGAATGACTTTGAACCAGAGTGCTATAACTATTGAGAAATGTACCTGTGATGACCCCTAAACTTAGAAAGTGCTATATTTACTGAAAACTGACACTAACAATGCTACAAGTTATATAGAAACGCCTCTGAAACCCATACCAATGATGACCATACACTCCTGGAAGAGACACTTGAATCTATTGATTCATTCACAATACCGATGATGACCTTACAATCCCAGAAGAGACACTTGAAACCTTTTGATTGTGTATGCTTTACATGCTTGTTTATTAATGTGTTTATAATTTATGTTCTTTTACATGTGTTTCTATTAGTTTTGTTACAAGAACAGTCTTTATTATATGATCTTATACGATATTATCTGATTATATGACTATCATATGTCTTTATGATGTTATTTGATTATTTGACTTTTATCATATGACTATGACATTATCTTATTATTTGACTCCACAATATGACTTGAATATGTGACATGAATGTTTGGTGCTTTGATGCTTTGCATAATCTGATGCTTTAAGTTATAGAGAATTTCGGGGAAGAAATTGGAAAAACATTTAAGGGTAAAGTTTTTCTTTTCAAAAGAGGGAGCTTTGTGGTAAAGTCAGTTTTAAGCATCATCAGATTATGCAATATTTTGTAATTTATTGTGATCATTTATTTAATGATTCAACTTTAATTTCATTATGACTGCTGATTATTGATTTTAAGTCCAATCAGAAACCATTGAACCATATCATTGGGCCATTGTCTTATATTGATAATATTGATCATATTCAATCAGTATTTATTACCTTGGCAACCATTTAAAGATAAGGCTTAACATAATAAACTAAACTTAATATAGTCTATAGAGGTATGAACCTTCTTTTACCTTAAAACTTTTTAAGGGCATAATTTAGTTAAATTAAGCACTTTTAATGTCTTTAATGTTCATTTAATTAACATTTTAGAGTATGCTTTAAATATTAGCTTTTAAATAGAGAGTTTAAGTCAAGACAGGTGGCCTTACAGGTTAACCTCTATTATTGATAAGCCTTTGACTATTTTTAGATTAAGGCTAAAATTGAGCTATTTTTAGATTAAGGCCCAAGATTCCTTATTTGTTGTATTATACTTAATTTTTAGATTTTGTTATGTAGATTTATCATTTATTTGTGCATTTTATATGTCACATGTTCTTTTTATGTTATTTGTAGTACTTAAAAGTAGATTAATATGATTTAAGGAATATTGGTATAACCTAAGTAACCTATTTTGTGGGTTATACTATTTTTATGCATTTTGGTTGGTTAATAATGGAAGATTCTATTATGCTCAGTGGAAGATACCACTTGTAGCTTAGTTCTATAAATTGCAGAACTCTTTGAGAATTCATCATTCTGGCTTTTGTTTTTGAACTGTAAGATCAAAATTCTAAACTTCTTTCTAATTTTGGCATTCAATTAAGTAGATTAATTTAAATAAAGAATTTTTGGAAAATTTTGCATTCAAGCCATTATTTATAATTAGACCACTTTTCAACAAAGACTTTGTCTTTGTTGCTATGTTATAGACTGGGTTTTTAATCCCTTTTAGTTTTAAACTCCTGGCTATATCATTATATGGGAACTTACGGTTGTTAGACCCTGACTGGTAGACCTGTGAGCTATCCGTTGGTCAACTGTGCTTTCCTGAGCATTAAACTTGCTTACTTTTATCGGTCTTATTATCTTTCATAGACTTGTATTTAAGAAACATATATTTTTGAGCCAGAATCACTCAAAGTTTGGTTAACTTTTCATTTGATTGATATTGACCTTCATTTTATTGATATCGATATGTTCTGATATTTACATAGCTTTGATGTTTACATAGTTTCTTAGATTTTCATAGTTTAAACAATAATAATTCATCAAAGCAGACTGTTGTTTCTTTTTAATGTAGATTAAGCTCTAGAGTTTAACATCTAAAAAGAACACTACTTTTTACTGAGTTTAGTTTCCTGGCTGGGCTTACCAGTACATATTTTACAGCCAGTGGTGTCATCCTGACAACGCGTTTAAGCTTAACAGGTTCAAAACCTCCCTTCTTATTCTAAAACCATCATTTAATTTAGTTGACCTTACTTTAAAATACATTTAAATTCGAAATTACTTAACCTTACGTAAGGTCATACAAAATTACGCAACGACCGTAACACCAAAAGTAGCTTTACCACAATGTCATGGGACCACAGTGGAAATAAGATTCTTTTTTTGTGTTATCCTTGGTTCTCATGTTATGGCTAATTTATCCTAATATATGTATACTTAAAGAAATAAGAAAATCTAGTTTTTAAAATAGGAAAAACATTTCATGTTTTAAAAAGTTGCGTTTTTAATTTCTTTTACTATATTTTATGTACTTGAAGAAATTAAAAACGCAACTTCTTTAAACATGAAATTTATGTTTTGTTTTAAGAAGTTGCGTTTCTAATTTCTTTAAGTATATTTTTACCTTACATGTTGTTTTAAAAGTGTCCATGTATGTGTATTACATACCGGCAAAATCTATCTATTTAACTAAATAACTGGATTAGAGGTCTAGTTGTAGAGCGTCGGGCTCCAGATCCGGAGATTGCGAGTTCGAAACCCACCAGGAATGAGATTCGTCTGCAGTTTCCCTAGTCCACATTCGGCGCGAATAATGGTTGGAAACCCAGGAAGCAGTCAGCGTGATTAATAACGGCATAACTTGTTTCACAGTCGATGTAAAATAAATAAGTTTAGACTAAATAAAATACTTTGTAATTCTTAACGACAAGTAGTAATTTAAATATTAATATAAATATTTTTTCTTGACTTGTTACAGTTGTTACAGATTATAATATTCTAATAGTTGATTTGTAAAATATTGCTGTCCTTAAATCAAACTATGAAATCAAACGATAAAATACTTTATGTACTTGATCTTTCAAGCGTTGGTGACCATACCTACTCTTCAGAAACCTACGGAAGTTACTTTAAGATAAATACAACCCTATTGAATGAATCACATTTCTTTTTTTGTTTGATCTTGGCTCTCTGGAAAAGAGTGTACTGCTCACACCGCCTAGCCCCGAATATTACACGTTAAACAGTTACAATGTTAACCGATGTAAAACACCGGTGTGCATATGACGAAAACGAAGAACCTTAAATGTGTATTTTCCAGATTAACACAATTCCATGATCAGCTGCGTCCGGTCTTCAGATTGAAGAAGGCTTGAAGGTCATCGAGAACGATACGTATGTTGGTGAATAATTAAGGCTCACTTTAAAATGCTTGGTTTCGGCTGGTTAAGACTTCGGTTTAGTTCATTCACCCTTATGATATACCTCTTTACACTGTAATTGTTAAAACTAAAATTCATTATCGTTACTATTTACAAATTGCCTGAGCCAGCAATATTTCATTTTTGCTATTTTTCATTGCTTTCAAATTTCCTTTTCATTTTTAAAGTTTAATGAAAATTTCTGCGTGTAGAAAAAAAGATATTACGTTGTGTGTTCAAATGTTTATTGACAATAATTCACACCATTAAAGATTGTTGTTTCCGGTTTTATGTGCTACACGGAAATTATAAAAGTCGGTCGTTCGAACAAGCTTTAAATCGATTCAAGAACTATTTCCTGACACAGGTTCATTCTCCACGTTACAGCCAACGCTGTTAACCTTACAATACTTACTTTGAAAATCCCTTACTGATCAGATGATTTTATACATGACCGTTGGTATATTATGAATATTCGTCCGGTACAATGTCTAGCACTCATCTGTTCTGGTCAGTCTCTCTTTTGCACACTATATCATATTAATAATAAAACTTCATTCAAAACTTTTGTATCAGAATAAAGCAATCAAACAGGTCACGGAAATAAAACAAAGGCTGTTATTTGACAAAAGGTGATTAAAACATGTTTTAAAATTAGTTTAATTCTTCATATGATCTATTCATGATATACCTAGGGTCAGGCATAGAATCATTTTCGTGTTCAATAAGACACGAATTCTGTTTAACTTAATACAAAATACAACAATTTTAAAACAATCCTTGATTTTAAGAAACGAAAAGTCGTATAAATATTATTACGAGTTGGGTCATTTTATTGGCTTATACATTAATATCGTCTAATAAGTCATGCTTGACTTTTCGATGTTTTGGGTGCATGCACACCAAGGAAATTACAGTTGTACTGATTTTTCTGGCAATTTCTATCCATTAAAAACATAAATAATTGTTGGTAATAGTAGATAAAGAAAATTGTTTCCTCTGTAAAATTTTTAAAAGAGCTGTACAGCAATTTAAAGAATTAAAAGAACATTTAAGCTTACATTAAAACAAATGCATTGTAGTTAACTTGGTCATAATTTGCTTTTATGTTAAGTAAGCAAAGCCTTTTTTGCCAAAAACAAACTACACAAACATAATATTTGTTATATATTAAATTTAAAATAATCTAATTCTTTTGAACTTAGCTGAGGTTAAGATTTTTCTTAAGACTGTGTTCGTGCCAAGATAAAGGAAATTTTCCCAAGCTGACTGCTAATCACAATATTTGCCAATCACGAACTTTAGGAATGTATACCATGTAGTGAATTTATTATTCGACGTCGTCCTCTATTCGACGTTGCTTTTCCAAGGATGACTGTACGAAGGCGTGTTATACCTTTCTTTACAATAGTCGATAGGGATTTAGAATACTTTTATGATGGTAAATAAATCTGAAAATGGTAAAAAATAGCTACATTCATAATTGCATACCATTTCACATAGACCAGCGGAAAAGGTAAATAATAACACAAGGTTGAAAACCATGGAAATTCAAGTTACTATGATTTTACTTCCCTTTTATTTTACTTCCTCTTTCCTTTGTTTGTAACACTTGTCTAACCAAATATTTTGTGAAAGTTTATCGTCTCAAAGTATTTATTTTGACACAGCATTCCGATTTCAAGTAAATCTTTGTAAAAAGTCTTGGAATAAATACTGTCAGACAATCATAAGACGAGACGAATAGAAAGCTTTAACACATTTAATGTAAGGTGTTTGTTTACTCTGAATTCTTGGGAGACTACAATAAATAAATGTTTGTAGTAATTTAAATGTTTTCACTCGTGTGTTTTTTTTTTCTACGGTTCGAATTGCAAAAAGATATGTCATAAAAATATTATATATTTTACTGACATTTTTTTAATTAAAAACAGAATGTTCATAATAAAACATAAAGCACACAAAGACAACGCAGCATTGACAAAATAATCAATTAATTAATAACACATCACAAACAATAGCATGTACTAAGACAGAATTTTATTATCACCACCTCTGAATGTTCAGTAGAAATATAGGATCTTACACGAGTAGTCATGAAACACAAATATATTAAACAAGCAGAGGAAATTCGTTACTAAGCCAGCTTCGGTATTACAGGACAAACAAGTGTTGGATGCTTCAAAGATCAAAGAAATCTGCTCGGGGAAAAACGTACAATTCAATTCAATGTCAAAATCCTGTCATTATCTTATGTAATTTATAAGAGAAAATGATGTTAACATGTAATTACATTTGATGCTCAAAACAAAGTGAAACAGTAACTATTATGTTTGAGAATAACACCTTATTTGTTTGGTAAATGATATGTAATAGCGGAATTAAGTGATTAACTTTGAGCTAATGTCCTGTAGATAAGCAGTAATAATATTTGTTCCGTGTCGTTTTGCCTTTATGATTCCAACAATTATTCAGTTCAGTAAAATGATTAAAAACAGAAAAACTAATTAAGCAAATCAATCACAGAAATATATCCTCAGGTTGTCTGTTCCAAATGCTATTCTGAAGATGTCTGTTCCAAATGCTAAATATACTTATTTAATTAAACTCGACAATTGTGTTTCATGCTACCTATAACAATGACTTGTTGTAATGCTTGAGCCTCGAAATCTTTTCCAAATCCTCGAATTTCTGAACCTCCGGTTTGATAGAGCTCAACATCCGTCCCTTGGAACTATGAGACTTAAGGCTGTGACAACCCAGAACTTCCGTCAGTAACCTATCAGACTTCCTATTCCCGGCCCTGTCAAATCACACGCTTATATTTGGGTTACTTAACCCAAAGCCCTGAATTTATTAATATATTTTTCCTCTGGTTCTTTACCCTACGACTGCTGGTGCGACAACGACAATTTACCCTTGCAGGTTACATTTTTATATTAATTTTACTATCCTAGTGCGTCTTACTTTACCGAATATACTTAGCACACTATTCAATAATCTCGAAAAAGTTGGTGACAGACTAACTTTACGAACGAGGGGATATTAATTACCGTAAGTCAACGAGAACCACATGTCAGCTTCTCCATGTTAACAAATTTAATATACGATAATGCAATGTTACTGTCAACAATAATATTTACTTTTATCTGCCAATAGACTTACGTTTCGATTTTCAACTTCAAAGTTATGTCTTTTTCCGGAAAATCCAAAGTAAACGAAAAAATAATAATAAAACAGAAATTGACGACAGTAATAATGCAACGAGAAACATCGATTCTACTAATATCAACACTTTATGTATACCAATTGTCGCTGTTAATGTCCCGCTGACGCGACATCATAAAAAGTTGCGTTTCTTATTCAATTTACAAATATACATGAAATTTATAACAGCAAATAGAATTGCTGGGTGAGTTTGACAATTTGTCTAAAATGTCGAGGTTTTGTGTGACTTTGCCCGACCGATATTGAAAAAATATTCTCTATAGTATTTGATTAACAAAGTCTAAAACAAAACTCATCTTCATTTTTGTCGTGGTTGGTGGCTTTCAAAGTTCCCTTTCATCTATTCCAACCAGTGTGAGGAGGTGACTGTTTCCTTAGTGTGGCAATTCCTGATCGTCAGTTTGACTTATTAAACATTGTTTCATTTTTAACGATTAAACGATACTTCTTAGGATGACTTTATATATGCATTTGAGCTATTTTTCGTATATCCCCAATGTCTTTGGCACATCGGAAGATTAAATTTAAGTTTAACGCATATAAGGTTCTGGAATTTCTCATTCAAATTCAAGAAATAAATGCTAAAACGTATGAAAAACTCTTTTAATCTTTGAATTACATTGTATGCACCTTTTACGAAATGTATGGAAGCTTGATAATATATTTAAATATATTTAATGAATTTTCTGCGACTGAGAGCTTAGAACGGAAAAAGAATTATTACTTATTATAATGTCTGGAAGGGTTTGTTTTATAACGTTGTTCTTGTACAACAACAAAATTATCCGTGCTCTTAACATCTTGTCTTACAGCTATAAAAGAACATGTAATTAGATATTGCGAAAAAGTTTTTGAAATTACTGGCAAAAATTTATTTTGGCCTATAAAAAATTCAAATGACGTTTTGAAGAAACTTAAATCAAATAATTTTTAGGCGTTCGGTTTGTCTACATATGATATTTCTACTTTGTATACTTCTCTCCCTCATAATTTAATAAGACGCAAGCTAACCAGTCTCATTGAAAAAAACTTTTGCTAGAGAAAATTAAACATTTATCGCTTGTAATGAACATAGGACACTACTCTTTACAGATGATTCTTATGATAATTATACTTCATGGACCTGTCAAGACCTTATTCAGGCGCTCACATTTTTATTGGATAATATTTATTTGAGATTTGGTACCTCTATTTATAAACAAGTAATCGGCATTCCAATGGGTACTTATTGTTCACCCCTTGTTGCTGATCTGTTTTTATACTGTTATGAAAGAGACTTTATGTTATCTCTTTCTACCGAACATCAAGATGATATTATTACAGCGTTTAACAACACCTCGAGGTACCTTCAAGTTGATGATTTATTAAATATAGATAATAACCATTTTCCATCACTGGTTAATAAGATTTATCATTAAGAACTACGGCTTAATAAAGCGAACACTTCAGAAAAGCAAGCGAACTTCCTTGATTTAAATCTGTCCACTACTAAAATATATGATAAAAGAGATGATTTTAATTTTAATATAGTAAATTTCCCGTTTTTAGACGGCGATGTTCCTCGTGCAACATCTTACGGGGTTTATATCTCACAGCTTGTCCGACACGTAATCAATTACAGAAATAAAATGTAACATTTGGGAGACTCCTCAATATCAAATTCCGGCTTAAAGCAGGTATTGTTTTGATCCGCTCCTTTGGCTTGTTCAGTTGTCACCGGCCAACGAAAAAAACTCCTGGCTTGTGTATTTTTTATTTAATTCTTTTAGCTGGTACAAAAATCGTTTGTGTCAAAATAAAAATGTAATATTGGCAGTGAAACAGCTATTACTTTTACGGCCGGTACCTGATTGTAAAAATATTCATAATTAAACTTAACCATTAGATATTTAGGAGACCAACACAGATAGTTTGGTATGTTGAAATTACCTGGAAATCGCTCTTTCATCTAGTTGAAATCACATAATTGACAATATTTAGGTTCCATGTGTTTCAGATCATGAACAACATATGTGAGCATTGTGGAGCGTTGTTCAATACGCGTTCAATACGCGTGCCGCAATGCGTGTTCATAGCAAGGCTATTCACCAGAAGGCGTATCTATACAAGTGCTGCGGTTTAGGTTTTAGGGATAAACCGAACTAAGAAGACATAGGTAAATAATGTCCATTTTAAAGAGAAACGCGAAATGCAAAATCAAACATAGTCAATGGGTTTTCGGATTCTTAATTAGATATCAATGGGATCGAGTCCTGTTAGAAGCTTCGCTGAAGTTGATAATTTGTCGTTGACGCAAATCTGTATTAACGGATTGGCCGTAAATACGAAATGCACGTGCATTATTTTCCCCTTCTGGCCTCCCATATTTTATTGTATTCCGCCATATTGTTTTGAATTGCAGGGAAATACATTAAGTTAAGTCAATCGCCTAATTTGCTCAGTGGTATTTTTAGGGTTTACTTAAATTTTTACAGAGAATGATTGTGAACGTTTTATGTTAAAAATAATAAAATTATTCTTAATTGTTAAAAACTATCGAATCGGCATTCCTTTCTAAGCTATTTAGAAGAGACGTCACGCAAATGAAAACATGACGTCATATGTGTACTTTTGAGGCTCAGTGGAGAGCCGTTTGAAAATAAAATGAGCCCCATTTATTAAATACCGATGTTTTCTAAATATCTATTTTTCGAAGGTTTTGCAGTATAATCAAACAATTATTAGGTTTCTTGAATAGATGTGAGGACACATTGACAGTCTGAGTGTCATGTTATCCCACTTCTGCGGTTCAAGTAAAATGACACTTAGATCGGCAATATATTCTCACACCTCTTTCAAAAACCAAATAACTTAACAATATAAACTATATGTTTTGTATGATGTAATTCTTGCCCACCTGAACTAACACAATGTATACGGTTTTAACAAATCAATCAAGTATTATGTATGTATATTTTGTTATAATACTTAATATTTTTGTATGCGTACTAGAAGAAGTAAAATGTACACAAGCAGTTCCGGCATCTTTTTATGTTTTTATGCTTACAGCATAATATTATATATAAAGGTCTGTAGATAAGTGAACTATGCGATTTAAGGACGTGAATAAAGCAAGGTCTATTTTATGTTGCAATGGTCACACAAACTCTTTGGAACTTTGTAGCAAGGAACGAATATACTCGTACAATTTTAAAAATATATGCTTTTTTACGTTTAATCAGGAAGAACTAACCATACCTAGGTGAATACAGTATGATCGTCGGCGAAGCTTCTTACAGGACTCGATCCCATTGATATCTAATTAAGAATCCGAAAACCCATTGCTACTATGTTTGATTTTGCATTAGGCGTTTCACTTTTGTGTGTTTAATACTTAAAAATGGACATAATTTACCTATGTCTTCTTAGTTCGGTTTTATCCCTAAAACCTTTACCGCAGCACTTGTATAGATACGCCTTCTGGTGAATAGCCTTGCTATGAACACGCATTGCGGCACGCATATTGAACGACGCCCCACAATGCTCACATATGTTGTTCATGATCTGAAACACATGGAACCTAAATATTGTCAATTATGTGATTTCAACTAGATGAAAGAGCGATTTCCAGGTTATTTCAACATACCAAACTATCTGTGTTGGTCTCCTAAATATCTAATGGCTAAGTTTAATTAAGAATATTTTACAATCAGGCACCGGCCGTAAAAGTAATAGCTGTTTCACTGCCAATATTACATTTTTATTTTGACACAAACTATTTTTTTATACCAGCTAAAAGAATTAAATAAAAAATACACAAGCCAGGAGTTTTTTCGTTGGCCGGTGACAACTGAAAAAGCCAAAGTTCAGAGGAGCGGATCAAAACAATACATGTTTTAAGCCGGAATTTGATATTGAGGTGTCTCCCAAATGTTACATTTTATTTCTGTAATTGATTACGTGTCGGACATGTGTTTATATGGTCATATTAGTCAGGGAAATTCGACGGAGATGTTTTATGTTTAGTAGAGGAAAAAGTCAACTGCACTTTATCATTTATTTTTCAGAACTGCACTTTACCATAACTGATATTAGCTAATTTTGCTGCGAAATAGTGTTTTATTTGATAAAAAAGTGTCTTGGGACATGAAATTTAGAATGGAATTCAATTTTGGTGTGATTACAGACTAAACTACCTTCTTTGGCGAAAAACATACAAAATGACAAATTTCCCTGCACTTTACCCTAAAAATTCTTGCTTATTTCTCGCCGATTCAGTTTCGATGACCGAGGTAACTTGTGTTCCACTCAGAGTTTATATTCCATCTAGGTACCAAAAGATTCGGAAAAATGTGTAGCAGGTTCTTAGCTATATCTCAATTTTACGAGTTATTTATTAAATGAGTAAAAGTAAAAAAATTACCAATTTTCACCCAAGATGGCGGACTTTTGTTTACAAAATGCCTGGTAAGGTGCAGTTTGATTACCCACCCTGTGAAGGTTTATGGGGAAATCTTTTCTTAAAAGAACCTAGAAGCTCGATTTGTTTCTTTTATCCCTGTCATCGTGTTCTTGCTGATTTTACTCCAGGTGCTCTGGTCTCGGTAAGATGATTGAGTACCCGCCCTTTGGCTTTGCAATGCTTTTAGCTTCTTATGTTTTATATGTTTGTGTGCTTTTGCATGCAACATTTTTGAGCCGATGGGTGGGTTGGAGTTATTTCACCAAGACAATTTGTACTTGTTTTGTGATATGAGAACCTGTTGGGGCAAGTGTGAGGTTGGTGCACCCTAGAACCTGGTTTAAACCCCCAGTGGCAATTTGTTTTGCCACTGACCGTTCCAAGGCGGTAACCCCTCTGGTTCTCACTTTCGTTATTTGTTTGTGGCGTCCATTTTGAAACTGATTATTGTAATACCATGCTCTCTTTTCCTCTCTTCTTTTTGGCTGTGCCGTGAGGCTGTGTATGCTGGATGTTGCCATTCCTGTATGCATATTTCATTTTTTTTGTTAACATAGTAAATGTTAGTTTGAACATAGTCTAAAACAGACATTGGCCTTCTAAAACAAGCAGTGTTAAGCCTTGACTGAGATTTGTAGACAAACAGTTTTGCTCTTCCGACGTCTGTTTAATTGTGGGCTTAGATCTTTATATTTATTTGTTTCTGTGTAACTTTACCCAATTCACACAAGAAGAAATATTTGATGTTGGTCTATTAAATAATCCATGTCATTAAAAAAAAGGAAACGACAATTCGTAACTTCCTTAGTCATGTGCAACCCAGTGATCTAACTTGCACGTTATGACGCATTTTCAATTTAATATTTATGATTATTTAGATTTTCCTCAATAATTTCCTAATGCATGGCCCCAATATGTTTTTTTTTCAATTCGAAGCAGTCTGCACGGTCTTGGTACCCCTACCTATCAATAACATATGGTTTTGACAAATGTTGTAGAAATGATTCACATGTATGTATTTTATCAGTCTTCTAAGTATTGAGTCTTTCAAGCAAGATGAGGTGATATAACGCGTCCATGAAACACGCCCTATTTATTTGTTAATAGAGGTAAACGGAAAAAAATACCAACTATATTCGAAGAGGGTATGTTTAAAAATAGAAACTAAATGAAGACGAAACTTTTAGCCTACTTTAATAAGTCAAATGAAACCGTGTAAAATAGGCTTAACAATGTCTTCAATATCACATAAAAGTTCTTTATTTTTGCGACGTGACGTCTTACTTATGAGCAAAAAAAAAATATCACAACATATAAATCAAATAAATGAACATTGCTCAGGAAATAAAATAAAAGTTTAGTAACGCAATTTAAAGAAGACTCGTTAATTGTGACAGGATTTTATAAAAATTAGAGTTTAGACATGATTTTTACGTTAACCAAATAATTCATTTTGTCGAATGTCTACGAAGTGTTCGTTAATTGCAAAGGTGTCTCCAGATAATGTTTCAATAAATTTCCAATGTATAATAATTATGGCAGTAACTGACAAAATATGTTTAAGGATTTCCCACTGTAATACAAATGATTTAAAATGACAAATAAGAATTTTTTAATGTTGTAGGCACGGTTTGAAAAAAAATACAATTTTCGGATTCCAAAAGTTGTCTTAAACTGTGGTAGTACTTTTTCCTTCAGTTAAAGAAGGGAACATACAAATTAAACAACCGTTGCCGCAGTTTATTGTGTCGTTTTAAATGTTAAAATAATAATCTTGAACTTGTCAAAGATTTGAAATTTACGCAGTCAAATGAAAATATTATTAGTTCAAACTTTATCAGATTTATCTTTATTTAATATTTTAATTAATTTTTTTTCCTTTTAGAGCATTAAAGAATTTACCCGGTGAAATAAAAGTGGTATTTCACTGTTTTCAAACAGTGGAATATCATTTTTATTTTCACTGATTTTTTCACGTTGGTACCCAAACGCATAAAACATACCCAATGAGAACGTTTAGAAAACGGGCTCAAATTTGTATACTTGACGTCATGACGTCACGTCATAAGCAAGCGGTTTTGGTGCCATTTCTTGCAACTTTTCTGTCGAATTCACGCAAATTTTGCTCTAAAAGCATAAAATAAAGAGAAAATTTGTTTTTACGAGCGAAAGATAGAAATATATTTCACTCGTGAACTCCGGAATTATGTATTTTCACTCGTGGCTTCGCCACTCGTGAAAATACGAATTCCGGAGCTCACTCGGTGAAATAGTATCTTACAATGGTAAAAACAAATATCCTCTATATATGTCTTATTTATAATGTGTTTCATTTTCACATTTTCTTTAATTCTTATTTGAAAAAAGCCTCTACTTTCATTATTAATTTTCTAATGCAAAAACACACAATAATATAAAGCAAAAAAGCCAGCGGCGTTGTCAAGCAAAACAAGGTGGGTACTCCATGACTTAATTTTGACCAGAGCCCCATGAGTCAATCAGCAAGAACATGATGACAGAGACAAAAGAAACTGATCGACTTCAACTGATATGGCTATCGTTCCTTTTCTTTTCGGCATTAGTATTGGCCAGCATAAGTCTATTTATGTGAGCAAGACTTATCAGCTGTGCCCAAGGTTATAAAGCTGAGATTGGAAACCCATCTCAAATCTCAAGCATCTGATTGGCTGAAATGGCGACTGGTCGCCATTTCAGCCAATCAGATGCTTGAGATTTGAGACTGGTTTCCATGCTCAGTTTTATAACCTTGGGCACTGGACTCACTCTTAATTGCCTTTCGTGCTCGATAGATTTAATTAAAGATACTTAGACAAGAACTTCTTTAGCCTTTACAACACAGATCATTTGGTACACTGAATTTATCAGTGACAAGACTTACGTGCATTTATCACCTTTGTAGAATAACAGTCTGTGTTCTAGCACATCTAGATAGTTGGTTGATCTGAAAACCCTTTTCGGGATTTATTGGATGATGAATTATTAACTTGCT
Organism: Corbicula japonica; assembly: GCA_038501625.1. NCBI lineage: Eukaryota > Metazoa > Mollusca > Bivalvia > Venerida > Cyrenidae > Corbicula > Corbicula japonica. The sequence continues at coordinate 318,832 of JAZAYU010000300.1, forward strand.
CTGAAGTGCAAGTATCATTAACACTTTTCCAGGCTTCTATAAGATAAAAATTGTGAGCAAATTAAAATTAAATACTGGCCATATAAGATACCTATCAAGCAAATTAAGTCCGTTAATAAAAAAATAACCGAAATTAAACACACACACACATGAATGAACATAAGATTCTCAAAACTCGACTTCAGTGACATTTTTTGCAGATGATTTTGTTAAGTTCACTACGGATAAACATATATTTTACAAAATTCATATTGCAATTATTATTTAATAAATTTTACGGACTATCCTAATCGTGTAACTCATACGGAAATTGTTTATCTGTAGTGATAGACAATTGCCCAAGATTATAAAGCTGAGATTGGAAACGAGTCTAAAATCTCAAGCATCTGATTGGCTGGAATGGCGACTGGTTTCAAACAATCACATACTAGCGATTTGAGACTGGTTTCCATGCTCAATTTTATAACATTGGGCATTGATCTCTGTATCAACTTTCCGCATCCGATCTCAAAATGCATCTTTCTTATTTTCTAATAACACCGATCATGAAATTTTAATTTCTATGCATGGAATGGAGACTATCTTTAGATTTTAAACATAAAAAATGTGAAACTGCAATTTAAAAATTCTTCAAACCTTTGTAAATCATAAACCAACAAGGGATATTTAATCAAGGTTGAGGTAAAACAAAAGCCGCAAATTCCAGCGTACGTTTGTAAAGAGCATATGCCGAACTTGGGTAAAACTGCTGAAACATCTTCTGCAGTCGCGTTTTTGCAGAATCGCATTTATTCAAAATTACTTTAGAAAGCACATTGAAACGAGGCATAATTTTCATTCGCTACTGACGATTTGCGACCTTTTGAACCTCTATCTTGATTTAATGTCTGTGGTTTCCAAAATTGAAATATGCATATCAGGAATCGCAACACTCACAAAACACAGCCTCCCCACACAGCGAAAAAGAAAAGAGGAAAAGAGAGCATGTTGTTATAAGTATATCAATTCAAATAAGACGCCACAAACAATTAACGAAAAAGAAAACCCTTGGAGTTACCGCCTTGGAAAGGTTAGTGGCAAATCAAATTGCCACTGGGGGTTTAAACCAGGATCTAGGGTGCATCAACCTCACACTTGCCAAAACAGGTTCACACATCAACAAACAAGTACAAGTTGCCTTGGTGAAATAACTTCAACTCATCCATCAGCTTTACGATGTTGCAAAAGCACACAAACATATAAAACATAAAAAGCGAATAGCATTGCAAAGCCGGAAGGGTGAGTACTCAATGATCTTACCGGGACCAGATCACCTGAAGTCAAATTAGCAAGAACACGATGACAGGGATAGATGAAACAAATCGAGCTGCTAGGTTTTTCAAAGAAAAGATTTCCACATAAACATTCATAAACTCTCATATCCCTGCCACCGTCGTGCAACCAAAGAGGTAAACATATGCATGTAGAGAATTTCTTGTTGTTTTTTTATATAAAAATAAGTGGAAATGGTGTAGGATCTAATTTTATTTTTAAGTCTGAAGAGTTTACTCCGATCCCGTGCTGAGAAATTAAGCCATTTATGATAGTAGTACGAACATTGGTTAATTGTTTCGGAAAATTATTTTATTTATTTTCTTTTATTCAGTTAGTTGTTTTGAAATCAGCAACAAATTCTCGTATCTTCATTTTCTACGATAATGAAAATAGGAATTGAATAAGGCAACTTATTCACGGTGAATAATAAAATATCATCTGTTTAAACACATTCATATTGTAATTAGAAATATTTAATACATAATTTCTGTCCAAAAACTTCAACAGAATCTATACAAATTATTCTATGGAATGTCAGGAGAAACTTTAACTTTAAATGATCCAAACAAATAAAATGACGTTTACAAACGGTCTTTGAAACATGGTTGCAGACTGTTTTCATTATAATTATCGTAGTTTTATAGTGTAGTAAAATTGTTTTACCCTTGGTTTTTATAATATGAACAGGGAACTTTAAAAGCCCATACTGTCCAAGACCTGGGTTGAAATCAACTCAATATTTTCAAAAATCTAAACTTCGTTCTTAACGGCCTTCAAAGGGCGTAACTGCACTGATTAAATGTACTGGGCGACGTTTATAAGACGTTAATAAGAAGATGAAAAAGAATATTAAGAAAATTAACAGATAAAATGTGATATCGAACGAGGTCGAAATGTTCCACGGGCAATCGTGACTTAAAAATGGCCATAAAAGTGTCAAGTCATCCCTCTCAATGAACTGTTAATACAGTTTCGTGATAGATAAAATATGACACATAAGTAATATACAGAACAATATATGGCTGTCAAGTGGCAGATTATCACTCAAAGTCAGTTGTCAACCTTAAATTATTCCACAGACAACGTGTAGAATGTTGGTTCTAACATCATAATGTCTCCGGGGCTAGGCGGCGTGGGCAGTAATAAACATTTCCATTACTGTCCATAAACAGGCTCAATAAAACCGAGCCTCCAATATTTTCATATTTGTCGTGGCCGGGGTCTTCAAAGTTCCCTTTTCATCTATTTCAAAGTATCTCATTTGAACCAGCGACAAAAACTCCTTAATGAAACTAACTGTATGTAAAAAGATGCAAGTTACTTTATAATGATATTGTATATACTGGGAGTCGCATTGTGCTTGTAAATGCAATATTTATAGTAACATACACCTTCTTATTTAAGAAATACATTAAAAATTAAAATATTTTCATTAAATGAACTTTATGTATTGCATTTATTTATCGAAGGTAATGAACAAACAGTCATTCAGATTTTGTTCTCCCTAAATCGATCAGGAATAGCCTGATTGCTAGATATGTGTTGTACATGAAACTGTAAATTTCGTACAGAATCGCTTGTAAAAAAGACAAAGAATTGCTTAGAATAACTTCGGGATGGAATATTTAGAATGTCATCCAGTGTCACGAAGATAACATTTTTGCACCAAACAAAACATCGTTAACCGTGAAACTTAAAATACCACCGCGTAATTACTGAACGTAAGATCTTTATTGTTATCGAACAATTTATCCACGTACGAGAATTAAACACACGTTTATGACGAAACTCTTTTCACGAAAACGAATACCAATATCTTTTTTTACAAATTAGAACTTTTACAATTAACACTTTTTGATTGTATTCAAATTAGTTTATTTTTCATAGCATCTCCAGCCATTGATAATAACCTGTTATTTTTTATTTCTATTGTAATTGTAAGTTTATTTCAAAGGTGGAAACAAATGAAAAAATGTCAAGCCAAATTACTAACTTTGTTCGTTTACGCTACTTTCAATAATGTAAACGTTTTCGATGACAAAATAAGACGGCGAAAATGAATAGAAATACATTTAAGTATTAAAATAAATAGAAATCAGTTTACAAATTATTTCACACACAAACAAACCTTCACGAGTGTCGTATATTCATATGGAAATGGGAAATCTAGAAATTTTAATCATTTCTTAGATCTTTAACAGTTGAAATGTAAATGCACATTGAATTACAGTACCACAGCTAAAATACTGAAATACAATGTTGAAGTTTGCGAACACACTTTAACAAATAATATTGAATTGAATATAGGACAACCTAAAAGAAACCAAACACAATTATGGGACATATTTCTATTTCTTAATTTTATTATGACGAATGCCAATTGAATGTGTTTTATGAGAAATTTTGTGGTCATCTACTTCAGCCACATTTTAATCGACATGAAATATGAGTTTGTAAAGTATGTGCTTCCTTTTTTTCAATTGACTATGAGGATTTCAACTTATTTTTTTGTGCAACAGACGAATTCTCGGTAAATAAATTGTAAGGTTTCTACGGAAGCCCATTAGGGCCGTTTTGAGTTAGAAGTTAGAAGGCAACTATTCGAACATAGATGTTAGATCTTAGAACTTAGGTGTTAGAACTTAGAAATTAGACGTGAAAACGCCATATTGAATGGAAGACAGACAAGAAGATGGATGTGAGATAAACTTCGTATTTTAATTCTTTTAATTGTATTTCTTATTTCTTATATTACAGTAGCGTTGTTTAAGCCGTGTGGCGGCCGTAAAAAGTCTCCCCGTACATTCATCAGTGCTGTTATCAGTTGCGTATTTGAAAGTCGTTGAGCACGATACTTATGTACTATGTTAATAGTATTTCTAAAATTGCCTTTGTTTAAATGTTTCGGCCAGTTTATAGATGGGTGGTATCAATATCCCAGCCAATATAGATTTGGATATTGTTCAATCACCCCAAGGATATACTTCCTGCTTTTTAAATTTTGCCTTTGGCGTTATCTTTGATATGCAGGATTTATATTCTCAGATCCCCTGTCAAAATACTATTTTGTTTAGTTGCGGATCAAAATCGTACTGTTTATTGGTGTGAATATTGAGTTGCGCTCAACCCGGAGCTAGGCGGCGAGGGCAGTAAGATGCATTTCCATTACTGCCCATGAACAGGCTCAATGAAACCGAGCCTGCAATATTTTCGTATTTGTCGTGTTCGATGGCTTTCAAAGTTCCTTTTTCATTTATTTTCAAGAATTGGTGAGATATAGCTAGTAAGTTAAAAATCAGGTGATGATATCGGTACAACTTCAAGGGCTGAGTCAAAACAATCAATTTCAATAGGCATAGGTTGACAAAGCTATCTATGACTAACTGGGACGAAATTCAAAAGTGTTTTTTTTTATAGCCAGTTCAAACTAGTTTAGCCAAATACGGCTAAAGAAAGATCTTCAAGATGACAATTTGAAGAGCAACTTGAGGTTCAACCTAATTACTTCTTTTACTTCAGAGAAAGGGGAAAGCAAGGCGAAAGTAAAGGAAGATATAAACTTTATGTCATCATCTAGCAGAGGTTTCTGCAGAAAACGAAAGAATGCAAAGGTATTATATTTGATTATTTTGACACTCGGCTCATTTGCAAATAAATGATATCGAAAAAATGTCAGATTATTTAGTGAGCATCGATAACCAATTCAATAAGGTGTAACTCATTGATTCATATGACATATGAAAAATCTATAGTATATGATCTATTTAGTTTCTAAAGTTACTCTATCAAGGATAAAAGTAACGGTCACATGAAGTCTACATCCGCATAGTCAATTTTCGTGCTAGGTTTATTTTTATCTCACCAGAATTTTGTGAAAAGGTGATTTTTGCGATCAAACTTAGTCTAGCTGGCTAGCTTGCAGGCTGTTTAGCCGTCTTTCTGTCTGTCTGTCTGTCGGTTCGTCCATTTGTCTATTTGAATTTCTGAAAAATCCAAGGCCATAAGTTGAATTTGAATTTCAACAAAAGTTATGGGAATTGTATATTGGTTAATGTTCTTTCAAGGTTATAAAAACAATTCATTTCTTTTAAAAAGCGGCTTGATTTTTACTTAATTTTCTTTGATTATTTCTCTTTTTAAAGTTGTTGCTATGGAAACCAAAGGATTTGCAATCAAGGGAATGTCGATGTCACCCAAGTAACCTAGCAACCATTTTTTTTCATTTGCAACCATTTACTTTCGTATCAACCAATGACTTCCCAAGCCAATAAGTTACTCCAGGTAGCCATTGATTTTTCTTATCAACAGGTGACACCCATAGCATCCATCAATTTTCCTCAGTGGTCATTGACTTCAATGAACCAATTGCTTTTCCTAAGCCACCATTAATTCCATACCAACAAAGTATTCTTAGCGACCAGTGACTTTCAAAGCTACAGCTGACTTCAGTAACCAGGAAAAAAGGTGAGACCGTGAGCAGTCCGATGTAGTTATCAAAATGACTGTATGCAAATTATCATTGAAAGTGTAACATAGGTAATTGGAAATGATCGTTTTATCAATTTATCCCAGCTAAGTAAAACATGTTTTCAGCTTTGTAGGAACCTGATGAGAAGGAGGAAAAAAAAGAAAAGAACTGATGATGAAACAAAATAATCTATAGAACGACAGTTTCAGTCTGAGAAACCAAGCTGTATTACTCGGGCTGATTAAATGGCATAAAGTGACAAACATACATACTCAATCCAACCAAAAAAAAAGGATTTTATTCATCAAATGGAAAATGCATTAAAGTTGTTTTATAACACCCTTTCATTGAATAGCAATTCATACAATGATTTTCTTTCTTTTTATGCCCCCGCCATGAAATGGCGACGGGCATTAAGAGTTGCTCCTGGCCGTCCGTCCGTCCGTCCTTCCGTCCGTCCGTCCGATATTTTCTTGAACGCAACTCCTCCTACACTACTGGTCGGAATTTAATGAAACTTGACCACAATGCTTGGCCTGATATGTAGTTGTGCATGAAGGTGGGGTTTCGCTCTTACATGTTCCGTTCAGAAGTTATGGCCCTTTGATACTTCCATTTACATTAGTTTTAATAGGAGTATATCTCGTGAACGCAACTCCTCCTACACTACTGGTGGGAATTTAATGAAACTTGACCACAATGCTTGGCCTGATATGTTGTTGTGCATAAAGGGTGGGTTTTGCTCTTACATGTTCCGTTCAGAAGTTATGGCCCTTTGATAATTCCATTTACATTAGTTTTAATAGGAATATATCTTGTGCACGCAACTCCTCCTACACCTCTGCTGGGAATTTGATGAAACTTTACCACAATGCTTGGCCTGATATGTTGTTGTGCAAAAAAGTGGGGTTTTGCTCTTACATGTTCTGTTCAGAAGTTATGGCCCTTTGATACTTCCATTTACATTAGTTTTAATAGGAATATATCTTGTTTCTTATATTTTGTGCATTTTGCCCATAACTTAAAAACTACTTGAGATACTGCCTTGAAACTTGAAATATATTTTCACCATCAAAATCTACATCATAACCAACAAGACCCATAACCATGCTTCCAATATTTTCAAATTATGCCCCTTTTTCACTTACATTTTGTGTTAAGAAAAATATACACTTTGCCCTTAACTTTGTTTGGAATGGAGGGATTTCAAAATAACTTGGCACAAATGTTCACCATAACAAGGCGGTGTGTCGTGACTGTAGGTCCAAGGTCAAGGTCACTGTTACTAAAAATAGAATTTTCTTGCAAAATCTTGTCCGCTCTGTAACTTTGTTATTTCTTATTGAATTTTTAAATAACTTGGTATAATTGTTCACCATATCAAGACGGTATGTCACATACATGCCCAAGCCTTTAGGTCCAATGTTAAGGTCACTGTTACTAAAAATAGAATTTTCTTGTCCGGGCTGTTACTTTGTTATGAATGGAGGAATTTCAAAATAACTTAGCACAAATGTTCACCATGACAGGGCGATGTGTCACGTACCATGCCCATGCCTGTAGGTCAAAGGTCAAGGTCAGTGTTACTTAAAATAGAATTCTCTTGTCCGGGCTGTTACTTTGTTATGAATGGAGCGATTTCAAAATAACTTTGCACAAATGTTCACTATGACAAGGCAGTGTGTCCGCACAATACCCAAGCCTGACGGTCCAAGGTCAAGGTCACTGTTACTAAAAATATAATTTTCTTGTCCAGGCTGTAACTTCATTATAAATGGAGGGATTAAAAATAACTTGACACAAATGTTCACCATGACAGGGCGGTGTATAGCATACCATGCCCATGCCTGTAGGTCAAGGTCACTGTTACTAAAAATAGAATTCTCTTGTCCGGTCTGTAACTTTGTTAGGAATAGATTGATTTCAAAATAACTTGACACAAATGTTCATCAAGACAAGATGGTGTGTCCCGTACCATGCCCATGCCTAGGTCCAAGGTCAAGGTCACTGTTACTAAAATAGAATTTTCTATTCAGGGTTGTAACTACATTAGGAATATAGTAATTTCAAAATGACTTGGCAGAAATGTTCACCATGACAAGGTGGTGAGTTGTGTACCATGTCCATGCCTGTAGGTCCAAGGTCAAGGTCACTGTTACTAAAAATAGAATTTCCTTGTCCGGGCTATAACTTTGTTTTGAATGGAGGGTTTTCAAAATAACTTGGCACAAATGTTCACCATGACAAGGCGGTGTGTTGCATACATTACCCATGCCTGTTAGTCCAAGGTCAAGGTCACAGTTACTAAAACTTGAATTTACTTGTTCGGGCTATAACTTCTTTATGAATGAAGGGATTTCAAAATAACTTGGCACAAATGTTCCCTATGACATTGTATCGCGTTACCACCAACTTCTTCACAGACATTTCCGTAATGAGAAGACAACAGTGCCACAAATACAAATAATTTACTTGATCATCAAGTTTATGCATATTCTTATAATTACTCGAACATCACTGTCTTTGAAATGCTATTATTCCCATCATTGCACTTTAGTATCTGGAAACGATGCATAGCGGGGGCATCCGTGTCCTATGAACACATTTCTAGTTTATATTTGACAACTACTTGGCCTAATGCAATTCCATTTACGAGAAAGAATGGCTTCATTGCACTTGATTTAGAGACTCTTTTTGAAGATCTAACTTCACAGGTAGCAGTTGGAATAAGTGGCTGCTTTAGATGATCCAACTTCATCTGTAGCAGTGATTATGATATTCGACGCTGTTTTACCAAAAATTAAAAAAAAACATAGCTCGAGTATTTCTTGTTTTTGACCATCAAAGTTAAATGATTCTTGACTACATAAAACATTTCCTTAACTTGGATTATTTGGCCATGACCTACAGATGACAGTGATCTTAAATAATATATAATTTATTTCTTGAAACTAAAATTGAGTATTTCTTGAACTGTTTGGCTCATATTCACAAATACATAAATTTTATTGATTTTTTCCCATAACTTTAACATTTCTTGACCTTTTTTATTCCTGTTATACGAAGGAATCCCTGAGATAAGCACTTCTTTGAATATTTGACCTGAAGATAACATTGAACTTTGCCATAAATAGTATTTAATTTTACAAAGAATTAATTATTTCTTGAGTGTGACACGGTGGTATGCCATCGACAAGTTCTTGTCGAGGTTTTGGTATTATTATAAGTGATAAATGAGATAAGTATATTGTTGCATTTTTGTAGATAACTGTTACTTGAATAAAGTTTTATGTTTAAGAATGGAGTTATTTTTCCTTCTTTAAGCTTCATATTTGAAAAGCATAACCGATATTTTGAAAATTTCGGTCTAAGTTCTAATGTCTAAGTTCTAATATCTACGTTCTAATGTCTAAGAACTAAGTTCTAATGTCTAAGTTCTAAAAAAGCAACATATGCATATCAGGAATCGCCACACTCAAAAAACACAGCCTCCCCACGCAGCGAAAAAGGAGAGAGGACGAGAGAGAGAGCGCATGTTTTATATATGTATGTCAATTCAAATAGGACGCCACAAACAATTAATAAACAAGAGAACCTTTGGGGATACCGCCTTGGAACGGTCAGTGGCAAAACAAATTGCCACTGGGGGTTTAAACCAGGTTCTAGGGTGCACCAACCTCCCACTTGCCCCAACAGGTTCTCGTATCACAAAACAAGTACAAATTGTCTTGGTGAAATAACTCCAACCCACCCATCAGCTCAACAATGTTGCATGCAAAAGCATACAAACATATAAACATAAGAATTTAATAGCATTGCAAAGCCAAAGGTCCAAGTTTTAATATCTAAGTTCTAAGAACTAAGTTCTAATGTCCAAGTTCAAATGTCTAAGTTCTAAGAACTAAGTTCTAATGTCTAAGTTCTAATGTCCAAGTTCTAATGTCTAAGTTCTAATGTCTAAGTTCTAAGAACTAAATTCAAATATCTAAGTTCTAACAATTTAAGAACTTAGTTAAAACATAGTTTTATAGCTTTTTTTGTATGTATGGTAAAGATTCATTTAGTTATGCGATCCATTATATATGTACAGATGACCCCAATTTGGAGCCAAGAGCAGGTCAAACCATCAAATTAATTGCAGAATTATGCCCCTTTGTCACCTATGGAAATTGTAGCAAATGGTATTTCAATACTTTATAAGACAAAACAATTTCTTTAAATATACTTATATTATGATAACCACAAGCGGTATCCGACAATTTAATAAGTTTTCTGACAATGAGCACAATTAGCACAAAAAAGATATTATTTTCTACTATGACTAAACAGGTTGAATGGTCAGTAATCACACGAATTATGTAGTGCTACAAGTTATTTGATACGATTTACGAAACCTCCTTTCATTGTAAGTCCCTGTAAAATCAATCATCTCAATCATCATCTCAGTTATCGGTAAAATTTCAATGTACGTCGGCTGTCAAAGGCCTTCTGTTATCCAACAACAACACTCGAACGCAATCCTCGGTTTCGTTAATAAAGCCGTTTACTAACAGGTGATCCATAAAGTTTCTGGGATATCTGTATGTCCTCTTGATCAACATGATGACCATAGTCATGTCCACCATCAAGTACACAATACATTATATCGTGTCTTCCGCAAGTAATATCAAAATTCTTCTGGGCTCGAATATTGTGAGCGTTCCACTGCTGAGCTATCATGTCGAGTTCTGCTTGGATCAATCCATGAAACAATATCTTAGGCATTTTAATGTGTAAAAGACTTGTTGCATCCAAAACGTTTACGGCAAGTAGATCCTTGCAAAATGAAATCCACCATTGGACCCTATGTCTACTAAGTAATCCCAACAGGTGTGCTTTGTGTTCACTAGATCCTTTGAGATCGATTTTATCTTTTTTTTATTACAGACACCACAAGTCGGTAGTCAGTCACTAACTTTTGCCACATCGAACAATAATCTACACACTCCTCTAGATTTCTACAACTCAGGTGTACGTGATTTGCGTCTGGCAAGATTGTAGGCTTTCAGTATACGCTTAAGTTGACGCAAGCTTAGTTTACTATCACGCACAATATATAATAATAAAATAATATCATTGTATATTAAGCTATAGAAGAAGTAATGCTTCATAAGTTCTAGTCTTAGAAAATGCGTCCCTCTGAGAATGACAGCTTAATTCGTGATCACAACTCTAGTTACTGGCGTAATAACAAGCAGCCTAATTTAAAACGTCCATTCCCATTTAGTGACCAATTTTGTCGTCTGGAAAAGAAATAAAAGAGAAAATACAGCAATATGAAAAATAATAAAATTATAATACTCCATAGAAACCCGATAGTATCAATTATTATACAACAGTTACTGACAGTTCATGATACGTTTTTAAATATCGTTCCAAATTTTGACAAGGGGGGTTATAACACAAAGACAAGCAACAGATACTTGGGTTATTTTCACAGGGAGTCCCTGTGTATAAACGACCATCTAGAACAGTTGGATCGGAAAGCCTAATAATACATATTAATACATATTAAATATAAAGCTCACTGACTGAATGAATGTTGGGAAGCGGAGTTAGAAACACCTACTTTTAACAATCACACAAAACACCACTAATGCGACCTACTGTAACATTTATTGGTACATATACTATCAAGATCAAAATTACACTATCGATTGGATAGAATTCTTGTGAAAATATCATCAATGAATTATAACTCACCCCTGGCTGTCGATTTTCATGTCTACCTGCCGCTGTTGATATTCTTGAAAAAAATGGCGTCCCCCGCTTTTAAGAGATTTCTACATTCTAAGTTCTAAGACCTAAGTTCTAAGATCAAACATCTAAGTTAGAATTGTTGCCTTTTTACTTCTAACTCAAAATGGCCCTAATAGGCTTCCGTAGGTTTCAACTAGTGGGTAAAGCTGTGGACAAGAAGTAACGCTACTTAACGTTTACGTCATTTTGTGACACCGGTGAGTAATTTACACTGATTACTCACTTATTTGGACGGAGGGATTTTTTAAAGGCCGCAACACTGCTCAAAAATGATATTGTAACTTTCAAATGATTAAGACTCAAAGCTGTAACAGAAATCTTACTTACTCGGCAGAGATTTCAATTATAGCTTTTGAAAACTAGGGGTCATCTGACCCCTGTTTGGAATTTTCAAGGGGTCATAATCAGATGTTCAGGAGTCATATCATGTTTTCAGTGAACTTTATTACTTATAAAATTGCTTTAACTTAATTTTAACTTATATTCATGGTTCAAATAAACATTTACTTCATATTTATAGCGCAAAGAAGACACAATATCTATCTTTATTCTTGAAAATTTTGACCACTTTTCCTAAATTCTCCTACATCAAAATGACCCCAAGCTCAGAATTAGGTGGGATCAAAAGCGGAAAAATTCAAATTTGCTTGCATCAAAATGCAAGAATCTGCATCAATTGAAATCACTGACTCGGCCACATCTAGTAGTCACATACCTCACAGTAACCTGCTTCGCCTCTATATAAGATATGCAACTAATGCAGGTTAGTCTGTTCGTTACAATAAAATAGAGGAAAAGAAAAGAATTGACAACATTTATATAAATGATAAAAGCAAAATTAGGCCTTCATTTAGAACCATGCATATTTCCTTACATTTTCTCTTTCAAAGGCATTTTAATTTCTATACAAGTATATCAATTATAGAATAAACAAATAAAATTAACTTGATAAACCATTACTAACAGCGATTTACGTTTAATTAAAAACACAACATAAGCATTGCTCATTACCGTTTTACAAATGGCGCACAATTTCATGTGCTGCGATTAGTTTCTCAGTATGGAAAAACACAACGAGCTTAAATTATACAATAAAATTACAAAATAAGCTGTTTTAAATCGATTAGCAAGGTTGTCCCTAATAATGAATGGTTTCTTGGTAGATAAATGGGTTTCATAGACGATATATTATTTATTACAGTAACTTCAAAAAAGCATTCAAAATCATAACAAAGCATTTCCAAGGAATCTTCATTTAATTGTTTTAAAAACCTCGATGACAATCCAAGTGAGAAATTAAGAAGTGGTCATACTAAGGTCAAACCTGATAACAGTATTGCACCTTTAAAACTGAAAATAGACATGTCAGATGGGTCTAATAGTTTACACTTTACAGTACTACAGTAGTTATTGAACCCCTAATCTGTCAACAATTTCGAAGAAAAACTAATTTCGGAGAAAAACCAGTCTCAAACCTAAAGCATCAGATGCTTGAGATTTGAGACTGGTTTCCAATATTGTGAAGATAATCATAAACATAAAACGTGTTTCTGGTCGATATCCAGGAATTAACAGGCCATTTTGTACGTTGGACAGCCAGTCTGAATTGCTCAGTATTACAACTATTCGATCTTTTAATTGATGATCATATTCAACGGTGCAGTTAATTATGTTATATTTTTAGTATTTTACTATACTATTACTATAAAACTACTATATAAATCAGTAAATAAATAGTAAATAAACTATTACATACGAGTGCTTATTACGTTTATTTAGCGCTGAGCATAATATACATTTAGAATGCGAATACCGATAATGTGGAGAATATCGTTTTTCAACGAAAACTTACAGATTAATAAAACACTGTGAATGTGCAGATAACTTTGAAATATGCATTAGGAATGGACGCATCTAGCACACACAGCCAAAAACGAAAAAGGAGAAGAGAACATGGATTTACAATAATCGGTTTCAAAATAGACGCCACACACACAATTAACGAAAGTTAGAACCCGAGGGGTAACCGCCTTGGAACGGTGGGTGGCAAAACAATTTGCCACTTTGGGGTTTAAACCCGGTTTTAGGGTGCACCAACCACAAACTTGTCCCAACAGGTTCTCATATCAACACACAAGTAAACAATTTTGTAAAAAAAAATAAACCAACTTATTTATCTTTTTTAATCCGTTTCATCAAAGAAATGAATGAGCACGGTGTAACCCTTAACTTAATTTCTCACTTGGATCAGAAAACATATAAATAATAAACTAAGAATATATTTTACGATGTATACGTTAGTTATGCTTAACTCTTTGGTTGCACGATGTTTCCCCGGTATATGATTTTCTGACGGTTAAAAGGGAAATCGTGCAAAAGAACATAGAAGCTCAAACTGACTCTTTTATCTCTGTCATCGTGTTCTTGCTGATTTAACTCTGGGGGCTCTGGTCTCGCTAAGGTCATTAAGTACCCACCCTTTTACTTTTTACAATGCTATTTCTTTCTGTGCTTTTGCATGCAACATTGACGAGTTGATGGGTGGGTAGGAGTTATTTCACTGAGACAATTTGTACATATTTAAAACCCAGTGGCAAATTATTTAGCCTGATTGTCTGAGTGTGACGAATTCTGATATGCATATTTCACATTTGTTAGCCAATATGCCTCGAAGTTTAAAGTCCCGTTTACTGTTGTACATATTGATTTACGCTGTACATGCTGAACCTTGGGCTAAAAATTCTATGAAAATTGTTTTGTAACTTTTTAGCTACTGGTTTATGAAATAGTACCATAATATTTCAAATTGTATGTGAATAAGATAGTCGTTATCTTTTATTTTTATTGTCTATAAAGCTAATTTCCCTCAATTGATAACAAAGGCAATCAGTTTATTAAATGGACAGTTTAAATCTTGAAGCAATTTTATATATTCCATTTAATTCTTTTAGTGCTTGTTTTGCTATTCCCCACTGAGATTTAATATCAGTGCGTGTCAGTGTAAGACATTCGCAATAAGTTAAATGGGCAATGTTTACGTTTTTCGAAAACGTGAATAATTATTGGTGATTATTATGAGAATTTTATTTTAATTTTCTATAATTGACAGAGCTGTTTAGCCATTAAATGATCAGTAATTTCATAGTGAGTGCAAACATGTAAACGCTTACTTGTTTCTTTGATAAAAACATTGTTAACTCCTCTAGAAATAAAAATGACTTAATTTACTCTAATTTACTCTTAAACGCCAGCAACTAATGTGTTCTTGGTCATAATTGCCTAAGTACAATTATTTATTTATCATTCACAGATAATTATCAACATTCAAAATGTTCCTAATCGATGTTCAGGAATAAACAAATCCTTTTATACAGCCAGCACGCATTGTTTATGATTACCCGTATTTTTTCATGTGATTAATGATCCTCTTCAGTAACGAAAGTAATGTTTGATTTATCATAACAATATCTTGATAGATATGTAGTGTTGGTATTAATAAAGGTTATTCTATCACAGAATATTGCGACCTTCAGATCTCATTAAGAATAATGATTGTCTGGCAAAATAAAAGACAAAATATATAATATGCCCATTTGGTCTTACATGTAAGATGTAATTAGTTTAGATGCTTACAAATTTACAGTAATATTGTGAAATATTGGCTTCACATATTACAAACAGATGATAATAAATATATTTTTTAGGTTTATAGCGTACTTAAAATGGATATGGAAAATAGACATAACATTGTTAATTGGTGTGCATAATAAAAAAAACTACTATGTTCACTTGGTTTTGCAGAAGCATGGTTATTTCAAGGGGTTGGCAACCCCGTTTTATTTATTAAAGTGGCATTCCATAGTATTTTATTCATTTATAAAGAAAGATAATACTATTGCACCCCCTAATATCAAATACAAAAGCTCCGAGTGATAGGGTGTTACTAGAATGTGCGTTAAAATTATTCGGGTCGACATTACTTCGGAGCGAAAAAAACGTTAATTAATATTCAGTGTGTCACGTGATTGTTTTCAACAACAAAAACCGTGACGGATACCGAAGCGACAAAGAGGTGAGAAGTATCTATTTGAAGTCAAAATGTATGGTAGTTCGTAATGCTCATTCTACCGTGTCGTTTTGTTTTTTGTTTCTATTCTGGCGGGACGGCGATTATTTCGTTCTGCTTACTTTAGACTACGCATGCTTACGCATATAGTAAATCGGCCTCGTTTGCATCTCTCGCGGTGAGGCATCAATTTTCTTACTTGATAAATATATCCGTGTAAAGTAATTAAACGAGTTAGATTTCTTTATCCTGTTTTGTGTTTCTGTCTGTGGCGGTTTAAATTCTGACAATTTATGCAAAAACTTATTTTTCATTAGCAGTTTTTACATAATGTATGGAAATTTACTTCATGTTAGTTAAACAAAGATTACGTGTCAGTTTGTGACGACTTAATGATTCAAGTAAGGCCATTATTTTATAGAAATATTGCATCTTTCAAATTTCAGCCCTATCTAGATTGTTTTAAGATAAATAAATTTTGCCAAGCATAAACAAGGTTAAGAGCTTCACCCATAGCTTACAAATTGAAGCTGGTAGATGGGTGATACCAATAAGCATTCCTTTAAACAACAGAAATTGTGTTATTTGTAATACACTTGAGAACGAATATCATTTTGTGTTAGAAAGCATCCAATGCAGAGAACTTAGAAAGAACTACATAAATAAAAAAATATTGGCATAGACCAAATATGATTAAGTTTATTGAACTGTTGAGAACAGATAACAAAAGTGAAATTTGAAAACTAGGTTTCTTTATTTTCAACGCTTTTTCTAATAGAAATATGGTATGTATGGTGGAAACAAACGAGCCATATTTGTCTTTTTATTGAGTAATAAAAAATGTTTGTAAACGAGTCATGCAATTTTGAGAACGATATTGACAATTTTAATTGTTTGTTAGTTATAAATACAACGATTTAGTAAAGACAAATAAACTTGTTCTGTTTTTTGAAAAAAGTACCTCCTCCGATGTTGTGTCTTAGGAATTAAAAGGTCTGAAAGTTGTTTATACCACTATTAAGATACCTTGTAAAAGTTGTGTTGTAATAATTTATATATTTGTCATTGCTGTTCTCTCTCTTGAAAAATGTTTATACTCATTGGCTTTTAAGCCTAACGGAAATAAAATTATCTGTCTGTCTGTCTGTCTGTCTGTCATGTAACTAGACAATGAATATAATGTAATAAGTAAAACTCACATTTCTATGAAAACGTTAGAAACTTAAAGTATTATTTTAAAGTACGTGTAAATGCGGTTCCAATCCTGCTTAATCATAGAACTTTAGACATCAGAATAAATGACGTCTCGTGAAATACGTCGCTTTCCTCCAAAAAGACTTGATTTTAAAACGTCGTATGATGAATTTGTGCTGACTTTGTCTGTTAAAAAGCACATAACTATGATACCCTCGTTTCTGTAAAAATCATTCCTTACACAGCATATAGTATTTGGAAGTATTTCCAAAGGTCAGTTATTATGTTCTTCCAAAATGTCGTATGATGTGTATAGATCTTCTTAGAAGTACTCGACCATATCTTATTTACACGAACACTGAAAATAAGTTTACATTGAAGTGATATTTCAAGTTTTGCTAAAACACTTAATTTATGGCACAGCAAACTTATTGTTGTCATTCAACAGAACGGGATAGTGCATGGCTTCATTTGGAAAGTAATTAGGCATCAAAAGTCCTGAAAGATCGTATTTGGGACCTGAACTATACAGCAGCGATAAAATGCAACATTATCCTTGTCAATCTTTTTTAATCTTTGTTATAGGAGAATATATACTCTCTATGGACGATTTCGTGACTTTTAATTCAATAAAGCATGTACGTAAATTAGATGTTCATTTCATAAAATAAGGCGAAAATGACTTTTTTCTGCACCACGTTCGAAAAGAAAAATTCTCAATCTACGTTGAGAAAATAAATAATATGATCTATCGGTGTAGTAAGAACATAAGTTAAATGTATATATCGCTCGCCTCATTTTTTCGGATAAGAACTAAGCAGTTATGATTCAGATTGTGAATCCTTCAATCTAGCTTTAACTCCAATGGCTAATATATTTCGCCGGTACATGTAACAACACCGCGAAGTTCTCTTTTTCGTTTATCGTTTATTTTGCTTATTTAATCCAAAATAACCAGTGATTAAAAAGAAAGGTATTCAATTTCTTGCTGCCTGAGGATATTTCTTCCACTGGGAGTTTTCGGGTGCACCAACCTGATACTATCCATTTCTAATATAAATGTTAAGATGGCTTTAAGGTTTTACCAAATGCTCGAAGTGCGTACCTGAAATCTAATCAATGTGACTTGTGATGTAACGAGCTCTTAACTGCTTTTGATAATAATACTTTAATAATAATAACTTATTGCTTTGTTACATGTATTAATTGTTTTATGTTATTTACTAGTATTACAAATTTTTCGGAATTATTTTGAACATCAAGACAGAAAACATGTGAAAATACATTCGGTTTGTCAAAACATTACACAGCAGTCAAATCTGACAGTAAAAAACTTTGAGAGATCTCCCACGATTTATATTCGGAACTGATTGAATAAACCGGAACTGGTTGAAATGTGTCTATCAATAATTGCTACATTTGTTGAGGTACATACAGAGACTAAAATAATTTCAACATATCTTTGGTAGGACATCTTGCAAATTATAAAATAAAAAAGGAAATTCAGATTATTGCGTTTAATATATTCTTCCACAACGGATAAAATGAGCAACCGAAACTGGTTGACAAACTGTACTATTGAGCATCTGTCACATGCTACAAAAACGTAAGCGAGGTTATCAGCTGGATTGATTATCAAGCATGAAAAGCGTTGTAGAATAATATGTCTTTACCTTTTTTGTTTTGAGTTGAAAGATAAATTTGACTAAACCGTGCACAGATTGATCTAGCCTCGTATTGTCGTTAATTCTTAGTGGTTTTACCCGGTATATTGAAATTAATTTTTTATAACCAATTCTCTATTTTTCTCTCTAAGTTTTGGCTTTGCAGGACGGCTTGTCTTCTGTTTGTGGCTATTCCTGACATTCCTAACATATTTCAATTTTACTCGACGTCCTTTAACAAGATTGCCCTGTCAAACTTCGGGCAAAGAAAGAGGTACTAATAACGATGAACTGTAGATGGGTTTAAACCAAGCATGCATAGCGCTGCAAATATAATAATGATAACCTTTCTGTTTGAATGACGTTTTTAAACGAGCAGAAATTCATATTGCCTTATTTTAGTTTATTAAATCTCCATTGAACACTGGCTGGGAAAAACCTTGTTGCAGAAATGATTTTAAACTGCACTTATTATTTTTAATTAAATATGTGTATTTGCGATAAAACTTGCTTGTACTAGAAAATAACATTTGTATTGTTCACACATTTTCCATGAATGGTAAGATGTAAAAGGACTTGGTATCATTTCTATTATGTATTTGGCAGCCATACCTCTTACAGTGTAAACTCTGTACTAACTTAGGTCATATGAAGACACAAGAGTTTCTTATGATTTTTAATCCAGTTTTGTATATGACCATATTAAAAAGATTTGATACTGGTGCCGACATATCGACAATTGACATATTTGTTATTGTTAGCTATGCATTTTCAGCGAGCGCTTTTCTTAACAAGCTTATAGAACAGAAGTCTCCCTTAGCTTGTACAGGTTTAAAGTTAGTATAGATTTGGATATTGATCAATCACCCCTAGAATATACCTCCTTGTTTTCAAGTTTTGCCTTTGGCGTTTTCTGTGATCACCTGTCAAAACTCTATTATACTCAGCTCCGCCCATGGTTTTTCGTGAAGTACAAACCCATTTTTTATCTGGGGACCATACGCCACAAATGATTGAATAGTGTTAATATGAAAATAAAGTATTGTTATCATAAAAACGATCTGTAAAAGCTCAAAATTGTGTTCGCTCAACCCAGGGCTAGGCGGCATGAGCAGTAATATGCATTTCCATTTCTGCCCATGAATAGACTTTCAAACCGATCCTGCTATATTTTCATATTCGTCTTGTACGGAGGTTTTCAAAGTTCCCATTTAATCTATTTCAATATTCAATCGACTGGCTATCATCCCGGGTCTAGCCGAAGTAGGCATTTTTTATCTTGCATAACAGACCGTGAACAGACTCATTTATTAAACCTTAATAGACTCATTAATCGAACCAATCCTGCAATATATCATTATGTCGTGTTCGACTGATTCTTAATTAATTTTTATTAATTCGCTGAATTGCAAATACAATACAGGTTTAGTCGTCATTTTGTACTTGCAATGTCCGAAATATTTGGTGTCTATTTTAGGTTAATGATCTACTACACTCCTTCTTGCACTTTTATCGATAAAAAAAGAAAATTATCAAAATTTGAATAATGGCAAAATGCCTTTCAATGAATCTTTGCACAAATGAATGTTACTAATGTATCTTAATTTTGCATATGGTAAGACACATTAGAACTGTAAAGATAAAAAATGCTAGACCTAAAAATTCCCTAAAATTCTATTTACATAAATTCCCCAAAACTAAGCATTACAATCATTATTTTATATTCCCACACGTGTGTAATGATACTGACAAGAAATTCTTGTGTACTTTGTAAAAAACTTTCAACTTCGGAAAGAGAAATCATATTTGTCACCCGTTTACGCGACCAGGAAGTGACCAGGAAACTGAAGGTCAAACACACTTTTACTAATGTCTCATGAAATTTACATACATGTATGTAATTCACAAGGACACAAGATATTGTTCAGAATCACGATACTCATGTGGACATTTAAAATGATGTCTTGTGTTGTTTGGTTTTTGTGAATGTATTTAAATATAAATTTAGGGAATGTTACACCTCGTTATTTGTCTTTACTGTTCTAACGTCTCTTACCATATGCAAAATAAAGATACAATAGAAACATTCATGTGTGCAAAGTTTCATTGAACGGCATTTTGACGTTATTGAGATTTTGATAATTTTCTTTTTTATCGATGGACAAACAAGGAAGAGTGTAGTGGAAACTTTGCCCAAGGTTATAAAACTGAGAATGGAAACCAGTCTCAAATCTCAAGCATCTGATTGGCTGAAATGGCGCCCAGTCGCAATTTCAGCAAATCAGATGCTTGAGTTTTGAGACTGGTTTCCAATCTTAGCTTTATAACCTTCAGCCCTTAACTGTTTTAATCGTCGTAATAGTTCTTAATAGTTGTTATAGTTGTAATAGTATTGAAATTGTGCATTCCATACGTGTTGTCATCTCCACTTTCATTTTCATTGATATTTTAATGGTATTTTGATGAAAAGAGAACTTTGAAATATGCCAAATGGACCTGTTTATGTATATGCATGTTGAGCGTAATGTTTACACAAGTAAATAGGTTTAGTTTATCCACCTCAAATGATGGCGTGCATATTACTGCGAACATGAAGTTCAAGTTATGAAAAGGTGAAATATGCATATCAGGATTCGCCACATTCAGAAAAAACAGCCTCTCCACACAGTCAAGAAGAAGAGAGGGAGAGAGCATGGTTAATAAAATGATCAGTTTCAAAAGAGACACCACTAACAATTTACAAAAATGAGAACCCGAGGGGTTACCGCCTTGGAACAGTCAATGGCAAATCAAATTGCCACTAGGGGTTTAAAACAGGTTCTAGGGTGCACCAACCTCACACTTGCCCCAACAGGTCCTCATATCACAAAACAAATACAAGTTGTCTTGGTAAAATCACTCCAACTCACTTATCAGCTCAACAATATTGCATGCAAAAGCACACAAACATATAAAACATAAGAATCTAATAGCATTGCAAAGCCAAAGGGCGGGTACTCAATGATCTTACCGAGACCACAGCACCTGGAGTAAAATCAGCAAGAACACGATGACAGGGATAAAAGAAACAAATCGAACTTCTAGGTTCTTTTAAGAAAAGATTTCCCCATAAACCTTCATAAACTCTTAAACCCCTGCCACCGTCGTGCAACCAAAGAGGTAAGCATAATGATCAACTGTAGAAGGGTTAATCACCAGGCATGCAGAACGCTGTAAAATATCATGTTGGTAACCTTTCTTTTTAAATTTACAGATGGTTTTTACGAATAACCGGGAGAAATTAATATTGCCCTGTATCTTCTTAAGTTTGAAAATTAAATCTCCATAAAAAAACTGGCTGTGAAATACCTTGTTGCAATAGTGATTTTAAACTGCACCTGTATTTATGAATTAGATCTGGGTATCGACGATAAAACTTGCAAAATGTTTTCCAAAATTTGTGATACCGATAACCTTGTTTTAAAAGTTTGTCTGTAATGCAAAGATTACGTTCATTGCAATCATTAACATCGTTGCAAGCTCTTGAAAAGCGAACAAGCTGTGAAATATAAACCCCGTAAGATATGAGTTATGATATATTGATACATTACGAAACATCATAAACAAAAAAATCATTTTTTTATCTTGATATATAATTGACGAGTGGTGTAAAATATATATTCCGTAGACCATCGTGGGAAATATATTTCTATATATATTCCAACGATTAAACCAGATAAAGTATTTTATACAACTCTCTGGTAACAGTTTGATATCCATTTAAAGTTGATATCCATTTAAATTTATATATTTCAGAATGTTTATGGCGTGCATTTTACCGTGTTTCTGTTTAGTTTGTATTATATGCACTGTACCTCTCTTGAGGCGCTAGATAAAGTTTCAGGTGAGAAAACGTTTGGATCTAAAACTTGACTACAATCAGAAGCTCGTGTTGGTACTATCGTCTAGTATATAGTTTCTTTTCCTTGTGATGAATTTGCGCGGCAACCACATATCTATTGGAAATGGAAACTCTTTGCTCTTTACTTATATTTATAATGCGTAGATTCGCCAAGAGTTATTTTAAAATTTGAAAAGGAAACTCAGAAATCCCCTAAACACGACAAATATCAAAATATTGCAGGCTCGGTTTTAGATAATCATAAGAAGTAGTAGAAGTGCATTTTACTGACCACGCCGCCTAGCCCCGGGTTGAGCGCAGCTCAATTTTTAAAAACATATAAGTATTGTCCTGAACTTCCTTTAAAGGGCTATATGATCGATAACAGCACTGGTTGCAGGTAAGGGAAGACATTTTACCGACGCCACACGCCACAAACAATGCTATTTTAATAATTAAAAATATGAAAAGGGAACTTTGATTTATGTTGTGAGTTGGTATCTTCTGTGGGATGCCTGCAATCGGTTTAACGAACAGTAGTGGCAAGGCTTCGACATGTTATTGTTTGCCGGTCTGCCAATTCCGGTCTCTTTTTATGTATTTTTGATATCAAAAGAATTCGGAGATAGGTTTCTGTCATCAGCATTTCCTGACAAATTAAATCAACGAAGCACACTAACACCACATAATTTTAATAGCTGGTCTGTCCAATTCGAAATTAACAGTAATAAGACGACATTGATCTCTCATACTACGGTTTTTAGGGATAGACTCCTTGCTTCTTGATAGGATTGATTGTGCGTTGGAAACATATTTTCGGAGTATTGTGCACTTTGTAAAAGTAAAGAAAATTATGAAGGACAGTTTCCCTTGACTTTTCAATTGATGATAAATTCAGCAACTTTGTTTAAAACCTAAATACAGGTTAAATTCAGTTTCGTTACAGATTTGAATTAAAAGAACCTAAATATTTATGTGAAATTCAATTAATTAATATTTTCACACGACAGTTTAAAACTATGCATCCTTAATGAAGTGGTTATTCTATTAAGTATACATTCAACATACCCAGTCACAAAGACCAATAATTCAGAACAGTATTTTTATCGCATTTTCATGCTATACTTATATAGGTACTTATTGAGCAGCTTAGGTTTGTGTTTATTTATATCTGAACGTTTTTAGGAACTTGTCACTCATATTTCTATTAAAACAGAGATATATAACTTGTGTGAATGAACGAATTTGACCCATCTATTTTACGAGGTTGCTAGTCTGATTCAGTGTTATTCTCGGCATGTTCTCAGGCCACACATTGACTTGCAATCTGACCATAAAAGACATTTCCTTAAAATTTCTTTTTTAAATAAAGGAATAGATTTGATTGACCTTCCTAGTATATTTAAAGATAAAACAGTTCAATCGGCTGTTCATAATTATTTTAAGAATACTTAATCGCCTATGGTTTGTTATAAATACAACAAACCAACTAGAAATACAATTTTTAATTACAATAAAATTACCTCTGGTTTACAGATCATTGATAATACACCAAAATCTTGAGAGTGTTTAACTTCTAAATATTGCTATAAGCCTGTCGGTCATATTGTTACCGGTGATCTTAATGTAATCAAAGACTCTAGAATTCGTAATTTAATTTCTAAAGGTCCCAAATATAGAATTCCATCCAAAATTGATTTTAATGCATGTCGTGCAGAAATTGCTGAGTCTTTAAACCTATTTTGCAATAAATGGTGCAAAAGAGAACATGCTGAGCCTAATGCACTTTCTAACTGGAAAAAACACATATTCAAAATAATAGACACTCGTATATCATTTTATGAAAGAAACATTGCTTTATTACCACCTCGACCTCGTTTTAACTTTCGTCATTTGAAAAAAGGAATTCAAGACTTTCATAACAAATTTGTTTTAACACCTGCTGATAAGGCTTCTAATAATGTAATTATAGTGTGACGGGTACACTATATTAATATTCAAACTGAAGAACTGAACAGCACTAATGCTTACGTACTGACTTCTTCATCTGAGAGTGATATTGTTACTGCACACACTCTACAAATTACAAAATTTAGAATCAGTATTGAGCCGAAACAAGACAAAGTACCTACTATGTATTGGTTGCCTAAAATGCATAAAACACCGTACAAAGCAAGATTTATTGCTAACTCTAGTTCTTGCACTACTACTAAATTATCCGTGCTCTTAACTTCTTGTCTTACAGCTATTAAAGAACATGTAATTAGGTATTGCGATAAGGTTTTTGAAACTTCTGGCAAAAATTTATTTTGGTCGATTAAAAATTCAAATGACGTTTTGAAAAAGCTTAAATCAAATAATTTTCAGGCGTTCTGTTTGTCTACTTATGATTTCTCAACTTTATATACCTCGCTCCCTCATAATTTAATAAGAGACAAACTAACCAGTCTCATTGAAAAAACGTTTGCTAGAGAAAATAAAACGTTCATCGCTTGTAATGAACATAGGGCATTTTTTAACAGATGGTTCTTATGATAATTATACTTTATGGACTTGTCAAGACCTAATAGAGTCGCTAACTTTCTTACTGGATAATATTTATGTTAGATTCGGTACCTCTATTTATAAACAAGTAATAGGCATCCCAATGGGTACTAATTGTGCACCCCTTGTTGCTGATCTGTTTTTATACTATTATGAAAGAGACTTTATGTTATCTCTTTCTACTGAACATCAAGATGATATTATTACAGCTTTTAACAACACCTCGAGGTACCTTGATGATTTATTAAGTATAGATAATAACCATTTTTCATTACTGGTTAATAAGATCTATCCTAAAGAATTACAACTTAATAAAGCAAACACTTCAGAAAAACAAGCAAACTTTCTCGATCTAAATCTGTCAATTGAAAATGGTTATGTCACTACTAAAATATATGATAAAAGAGATGATTTTAATTTTAATATAGTAAATTTTCCGTTTTTAGACGGCGATGTTCCCCGTGCAACATCTTACGGGGTTTATATTTCACAGCTTGTTCGCTTTTCAAGAGCTTGCAACGATATTAATAATTTCAATGAACGTAATCTTTGCATTACAGAAAAACTTTTAAAACAAGGTTATCGGTATCACAAATTAAGGAAAACATTTTGCAAGTTTTATCGTCGATACCCATATCTAATTCATAAATACAGGTGCCGTTTAAAATCACTATTGCAACAAGGTATTTCACAGCCAGTTTTTTATGTAGATTTAATTTATAAACTTAAGAAGATAAAGGGCAATGTTAATTTCTTCCGGTTATTCGTAAAAACCATCTGTAAATTTAAAAAGAAAGGTTACCAACATGATATTTTACAGCGCTCTGCATGCCTGGTGATTAACCCTTCTACAGTTGATCATTATGCTTACCTCTTTGGTTGCACGACGGTGGCAGGGGTTTAAGAGTTTATGAAGGTTTATGGGGAAATCTTTTCTTTAAAGAACCTAGAAGCTCGATTTGTTTCTTTTATGCCTGTCATCGTGTTCTTGCTTATTTTACTCCAGGAGCTCTGGTCTCGGTAAGATCATTGAGTACCCGCCCTTTGGCTTTGCAATGCTATAAGATTCTTATGTTTTATATGTTTGTGTGCTTTTGCATGCAACATTGTTGAGCCAATAAGTGGGTTGGAGTTGTTTCACCAAGACAACGTGTATTTGTTTTGTGATATGAGGACCTGTTGGGGCAAGTGTGAGGTTGGTGCACCCTAGAACCTGGTTTAAACCCCTAGTGGCAATTTGATTTGCCAATGACCGTTCCAAGGCGGTAACCCCTCGGGTTCTCATTTTTGTTAATTGTTAGTGGTGTCTCTTTTGAAACTGATCATTTTATTTACCATGCTCTCTCCCTCTCTTCTTCTTGACTGTGTGGGGAGGCTGTTTTTTCTGAATGTGGCGATTCCTGATATGCATATTTCACATTTCAATAAAATCACAATATTTCAATCTGAAACACTCTTTTTTGGTACTCGGGCGTAATCAACCAAAAAACATTAATTTACTTTGGTGGGATAACAGGCTCCAAAGCTTGCACCTTGAGTAACTCAAATTGTGTTCACGTCGCGCACAACAAATGAGATATTAAAACGGACATGCTTTTGTGTATTTGCATATAAAACCATAGCAACACCTACGCAGTTAAAACAACAAATCTTCATTCAAAGTTGTTTAATGTATCACTGAATTCTGATGTTTTGGTGATTTGAAAGAGTTTGTGGTTGGTGCTCCCTTAAAATTTTGCTTGAACAAAGTAGCTTGCCACTGGTATATCAGGTATAAAAAAAAACAACAATCAGACCGACAGTTTAAGTATTTTATTGTATGTGATCTCCTAAAGCCACAGAAGCCAAGCATATTCTAAAAGATAGATATAAACTCTGATTCGTCGTATCCATTCCATTGAGAATTATGCTAAGTTAGATATAACGATAAGAAATAAGAAGTTAAGCCACTTGTGAACCTAAATACGCTTCTTGGGCTCCAAAGAAATAATAATTTACATTCTGTTTGTTCATTTTACCTGGTTTCATTTCAGTACGTATGTATTTGACAAAGGGATAATTATTTGAGAAATATGTAGGAAAGCCACAGGTAATGCAAATGTAATCATTCCTAAATAGTTTGTATTTTGATTTGTTAAAGTAAAAATTGTTTTCTAAGGACCCTAACAGAAACAAAAGAAATGCAGTAAAATAGATCATCAACAATGACAGGTAACGGAATAAATTAAACCCATTATGGGCCTGCAGTGTAAACAGTTTATCTTTTCTTCTTCGTTCCTAAACACTGATCAAGCATCCCCATTTCTGAAAAATAAAACAATACAGTTATTTAAAAAAAAATATTAACTTGACTATATGGCTTCAATTTCGGCGAAGATATTGATCTTAATGTTAACCCAGGGCTCATTTTGCCCTAGAGTTTCAGATTCATACAACAGATCTCTACATATTTTTCTTTTACATCGCTGATATTACTTTAAGATTATTTATAAGACAATTCGTTGTCTCCCCGTAGAACCCGACAGGGCAAGTGTGACCCAAGAATCTGGTTTAAATGCGATGTGGTATATATGTATTGCTTATTACAGTCGCAGGACGATTATCCCCGGCTCCCAGGTTCTCTGTTTTCATAATTGTTTGTAATGTCTTGTTTTTTTTAAAATCAATCGTATACTTAAGTAAAATTCTTTTTCTTCTATTTGACTACGTGCAGAAAGCTGTGTTTTCTAGGTATGTTTTTTTCTTATACGCATATTTTACTTGCCCTAGTTTATCCAATCACGCAAAAGATATACATAAAAACCATAACTGTTATTACTATGTTTGGTCGTATATACCTTTCTAAAGCGTCTTAAAGCAAAGCTTGTTTTAGGCAAAACTAATCGCATTATGTTTTGCCTTTTCTTTAGAAACCCAAACGAACTCGGCAAATGTGAAAATGATGCAGGCCCGGTTTGATTGAGCCTGTTAATGGACAGTCATAAAACAGCATATTACTGGAAACGCCTTGGGAAGAACACGACACAATAATAACACACCAGTGCACAGTACACTTTCGATCCATCCCAAGCGACGAAGCTATAATGCTGATGAAAAAAAAAACACAAATGTTATCGTCTGACATATGGGAAAACTTGTACAAATATACCTTTCAAAAGTAAATATTGCATAAATTCGTCCATCATCGAGTCAGCCATCTTTTGTAGATGACTGTCAGATGGATAGGCAGATCCGCTGTACAAACTGTTGTCATCGGCCTGGTGGCTGTTCCCATTGGGATGAAAATCGTAAGGACCTTGCGCTCCAGGAATTACGTTAGACATCTCGTCTTTCTCTACAGGTAGGTCACCTAATCCCGGAAGATTGCTAAAATCTAGTTCGTTATAATCTAGGGAGTCACTTGGATTTTCTTTAGTTGCTTCCAAAAATATAGGATCATTAAATAGTTTGTCGAGGTCTAACGTGTCAAAGTTTCGTTTGACGTTTCCTGAAAAATAATCGCTTTAAGAAATAATGTCTTTATACTATACTATTCGATCATCACTTACTTAAGTCAACACTCGGCTTAGTCACAAACAATTGTGTTTGATGATGAACGAATATTTATTCTGTGTATGTTTGAAAATCTTTTGTGTTCAAAATTAATTTATTACTTATATTTACTGCTTATGTAGATGAAGATATTTAACTTCTTTGTTTCGTTGCAAAGAGAACAACCTTGTTTATTTGGGTTTGGCACATTATATTGATATTCATCATTGTCTTTGCTCTGCGCACTTCAGCTTCAAAAAAGATCTAAACTAAAGAAGTTTAATGCATATACGTTATAAAAGATTGTTCCATTAAAACACTAAATATAAATGCTAAAAAATGTTTTTGACATTTTTAAATTTTGTCGAAGCTTTATATTTTCAGGAACGTTTGCAGGAAGATGTGGAACTCGTTATGAAAATTATATTTAAGTTTTACCATTGTGAAGCTTCCTCCACGGCATTTTGTAGCTGAGGGCTGAAAATCGAAAATAAATAATCACTAAATATGATGTCTGTAAAATTGTGTTTCTTCATGTTAACAAAGCGAATTAACAGTACAGACAAAAAATAATGCTACTGTACCCAACAGACGTCTGTGTACTTTTAAACATTAACATTTAGCCTTGTCCCTCAACTATTACAGGCAACCATTTTGATTAACGTTTAGACAATAATGTTTTATTATGTTTAAGATTAACAATTTTAGATTATTCCCTAGTCAATAATCCATATTCTTGGTATTCTTATACTCTAAAATGCTATTGATAATGCGTGTCTCCATGTAACCTCATTAAGCCGATAAAAACTGTGAAAAGGAAGAGCTATGATATTTTACTATGCAATCTATTTTGTGTTTCACATTCAGTTTAAACTTTTTAGGTCGATGTAAACATTGTTGAATTGTGTCTGAATCATTCAGACATCTTACTTATAAGATGTTATATTTATATCTAATCGAAGTTTTAAATTGGATCACTGAAAGATACATTTGAAAAAAGATTGGAATTTATAAAAGTGAAACTTACCATTTTCTAGCATTGATCTCTGAAATAGCATAAACAACGTTTAAGTAGTAATAAAGACTTTTATTAATTAATGAAAACGTCAAGAAAAAACGAGGGATGGTATGGACAACTGCAATTACTATAGGTATAACACTTGGTATTTATTGTAAGAAAAGTATATTTGAACAACTTCTGATAAAACCTTTTTAACAGTAAAAAACACTAAGTATTAGTTACATAAATAAATCTTATAATAATAAAAGTTTAGTTATTTATCCATGTTAAATAATATACCTTGTTACGAATTTTATCTGCGGCTGGCGCGGAAGAATACACCATACACACCAAAGACAATGAGAACAGGAAGTATCTCGTACAATGTTTCATTATGCTTGACGGTATACAAAGCATCTATCCTGGTGGTTAAATATCTGTTTATGAGTCTCTTCTGAAAATAAAGGCAACAAATAATAACTTATTTTAAACCAAAAGTTAGTTTTATTCTTATCACAAAGAGTACGTTGTTAGACATTCAGTTGTTAAGGTTTAACTTTTTAGCAAACACCATTTTTTGTTAACACATAAAAGTGAAACGTGCGTATGAGGAAAATACAACGTCAGAAAAAATAACCTCCCACAGAGCCTAAAAGTATAAAGGAAAAGAGAACTAGAGGCTTAAATGAACAATTTTAAATTAAATTTACAAACAATTATCGAAAATGAGACCCTAAGCGGTAACCGCCCTGAACGGTTAGTGGCAGAACAGTTTGCTACTGGGTTAAACTCAGGTTCTAGGGTGCATAAACCTCACACTTGAGTCGGATAAAGCTTCGATATAAACAAAATTTCTTTAAAAGTAAATTTCTTTGTGCACACAAAAATGAGATAATTATTACTATTGATTATTTTTATTTACAATTACTGTTATTAACTTAATTAATAAAAATTTCCCTTTTGCTTGTAAACTTAACACAAAAAGAAACTGACATTGGGTTTTTTTAATTTAAAACAAGAAACGTATAACACACACGTGTTATATGTGGACGACATTCATGCTAATGATGTAATGTCCCTGAGCCAATTTGTGGTTGGATCCATCTGATTGTAGATATGAAGTGAATAGTTGTTTGACCTATGATATGAGATAGAGATCAAGTAAAAGTAGTTATATAAGTGGTAAATTTTATTGAATATCACATATGACTGGCAATGATGTGATTATGATATCTTGAAGAATATCAGCATGGATGAAAGATCCCTGGGAAGAGGGAAAGGGATATTGTCCACATAAGTTAAGAAATGTAGTAAAACGTTTAATTAGACTAGATATCACAAAACATAGACATAAGAACTTCTGACATAAATAGATGTTGCAATTAAATGATACAAAGTAAAAAGGTGTTTTATGCAATCCACATTAGTGGTAAGAAATATTTGATCACAATAAAATTGTTAAAGGTTAACAAGAACCTTTCAATAGTAAGGATTCACAGCTACGTCATCAATTTGTGTTATCAGTACCACATGATACACATTTCTAGGAAGGTGGTACAATACAGTGTAAACAATGGTTCCTTGTGATAAGATATTTGCTGTAAATTTAACAGAAAATGCTGAACCTTGAGTTAAGTTTCGCTCATCTGACATAACCTGAGCATTCAAATGTTTAACTAAAACTTTGATTACAGTGTCAAGGTTTAAATTTGTCAGGGAAAAGGCAAGCATTAATTAAAAAGATTCATAGAAATTCTCATAGTATTTTCATATCAAGCAGTTAAAGCATGCATTATATAATCTTGAGCTGGAGGTGGTCAGAAACAGGTGCAGTTTCAGTATCTTTATGGTGTATCATGACTAATCTTGTCTGTATATTTATGTTTACAATATTGTAAAATTAATATGGCTAATTATGTATGTAGGTATTCTTACTAGTAATTAAGTTAATATACTTAAGGACAATAAAAACGGACGGTGGGGATAATTGCATTTTGATAAGGAAAATATACATATTATCAACAGTTTCATAATACCGAATGTCTGTATATCTCGAGTCACCTTTACAAACAACATAACATCATTGTTGTGTCTTACTAAACTTTTTTTTAAAGATTTTGGTTTCAGATCCATGCCTCAACACAAGCTAATTTATAGTAAACTGAATGCAAGTCATACAAAATTTGTACCGCTAGCAAGGTTGCTAAGGTCAATTCTTATCAGTGAAACCATTTTTAGCATATTGGCTACCTGTGAATCCTTCCTATACAATATGCAAAGGGAGAGCAATCAAACATAAGTTCCGTTATTGAAAGGGATGTTCAAAAAGTTCTTCTACCCCGTCAAAATCACTTAACAATTTCACTTCAAAAACTAAGGTTTCTACCCATACAAACGTTCATAGCAATACATTTTTTTTCTAAAACAATAATTTTGAATGCATAATTAACAAAAATCATGTATTTACCAAAACAACATCTTTTCTGAACTTTTTTAGTAACCCTCTTATCTCTCTTGGGTCAAACTAGATGTACGTATTAAACATCATCTATTAATAGTTAAATAATAAATATAATACATGACCCATAATTCGTCCAGAAAATGTTTAGTGATGCTTTAGTTTACTCCTAATTCAAGTTGTGGTATTTACATATATCTGCACTTTTGATAAAATGAAGAGATGTTGTTACTTTTTTTTCACAAATGTCAATGTTATCTCTCTTTTCTAAATAATAAAAATATCGATATTTGTTTCATAAGAATCTCATACAGATTATTTTACTGTAAAATTTAGAAGTTTATGGCATGTCAAGGAGGAAAATCAAAATGGATTTTCAGTTCTCTGATGCAAAGAAATAAGATACATTTTACTTAAATAAACGTAAATATAATTGTTTTCAATAACCTTCCTTTTTATTAAAGAAAGAACAAATCCAACTGTTAATTTGGTAATGCCATTGTTATTGTTTTTCTTTTTTAAAAGATAGAAACTAAGCTGACAACTTACAAAACAAACATATTTCTGATCAAATTCATCCACATATTTGCATTCACCGTCAGCATTCATGTAATTTGAATCCCCTATGAAATATTCTCAACTTTTGTTTTTGCTTAGTATATGAAGTAAAAATGTATGATGTGATAAATGATTTTTGTCTGTCTTGCGACCTTCGCTTTCGTTGGAAATGATATCGATTTACATGGACAAAACTTATTATCTAGAACTACATTGTACAACACAATGCTTATTACTTATTGAGCTGAACAGATTTCATTAAAGATTCGCACACTAAAACTTCATTAACCTCTACAACCCAGATTACTAAGTGCACTCAATTTAACCCTTTGTTGTCAAAGGTGACAACACTTACGTTTATTGTGCATTAATCATCTTTTTGTAGAACAGTGGCCAATGTTATGAATCTGCGCATGGAAAACAGTCCCTAATCCCAAGCATCTGATTGGCTGAAATAGCGACCAGTCGCCATTTCAGCCAATCAGATGCTTGGAATTTGAAACTGGTTTACAATCTCACTTTTATAACCTTCATAACAGCAGTCTTTGTTCTAGTAATTAACTTCCGGTTGCCATACAAAGCATCAATGTTAAGTTGATATGCAAACCCCATTTGGGATTTCTGAGACACTGACTAATTCACTTGTTCTGTAGTATATGAACGCTGGACCTTGTACTGGAATATATTCACAAAATAATAGTGATGATGACTAAAACTGAAAATAGACCAAATTAGTTCTACCAGGGAAATGGATGCCCATAAACTACACTAAATTAAAAACAGGAAATAACCGTAAGCAAAGAGACAGATACATAAAAGTGTCATAAGTTACATTTATGTGTCCGTGTCTTTGCTTGTGGTATATCATAAGATACACCTGAATCGACTTAAATGATTCATAATTTAACGACATCGGTTAATTTTGCCATAGCAAACACATACATTCTAATAAATTATAATTTAGTGTAACTACTTAAAAGTAGAAAATCATGTTTTAAGTGTTTCTATTAGAAAGTGATGATATTTTAATTCAACCACGGTTATGTTTCTCATCTCAACATCTATTTAAAAAATTCGATTACTTTGCCTGTTACACAAAGTTACATTGCAGTAAAAACGTCAAGCAGTTTTAACGCAAAATGTCGTATAATGCAAGGAAATTTAACCAATGGCGACGATATGTCAAATTGATGAAGATGGAACTTAGAAAGCCATCGAACACGTCACAAATGAAAATAGTGCAGACTCGGTTTGAACCTGTTCACGCTCAGTAATTGAAATCCATATAACTGCCACGCTGCATATCTCTGGGTCGAGCCTAACTCATATTTACACCAGTAAGCAGTACAATTTTGATCCATCACAAACGATGGTATACATATAGCGGTGAACATGGAACCTTCAATGCGGTATTTCCATATTAACATAATTTCATGATCAGCAGAGTATGGTCCCTATACGAGATAACAATTGGTGGAACTGACAGGGGATCTCAAAGTATTATCCTGCATATCACGCAAATAACCAGAAAGTATAACCTTTGGGTGATTAATCAGTATCCATATCTATACTGGCTGGGATGTTAAAACCACATTAAAACTTGCCTAAATATTATGGCAATTGTTATTTTAGATGAATTATAAACATACAAAAGATGTCTTACAAAAGCACTGCTTGAATGTACGGGGAGACTTTTACAGCCACCACATGGCGCAAAATTTAAGTCACGGTCGCTAATATTTTACAACCTATGGAAATTTTTATTAGGTCGTGTTAGAATGTGCCAATATATTTCAGGTAGCAGTAATGTGTGATTGTCGATTCTTTTAACAAAATTGATTAACCATCTGGCTTGCAGTCAATCTACGTGCTTTTTAGCACTGTATAATTTTATCCATTTAAAGATGTTTGGATCTGGTTCTTTATTTGTAATGATTTAATCTTTCATGATTACACTAAGACTGTAAAGATATATCATCTAATTGAATTCCTGAGCTATTAGGCTATTTGCTAGTATGTACACTCGTGTCATAACCATTTTTCTTTCGCTGTTGGGTAGTTTGTATGCATATAAATAAAACGAATAATCTTCAAACTATTGGATTCTTAACATGAATAGCAATGTTTCACTGTGAAAAATGGTGTGTTCCGCTCGACCCGGAGCTAGGCGGCATTAGCAGTGATACAGATTTCCATTACAGCCCATAAACAGACTTAATCAAACTGAGTTAAAAAAACATATTTCGTGTTATGTGGCGTTCCAAATTTCCTATTTATAAACTTTTATCACTGCTAAGTTCAACATTCACATGGCAGTTCTTCAATTCTAAATATGTATTATTCGTGATTTACAATCATTATGTTCGGCATTTCAAAGTATCAATAATTATAATTATTAATCTATTTTATGAGTTTGTTTATGATTTTTGATTGTTTTTAAAGCCTGAAAGCACTTTGAATCAGGAATCGCCAAAGAAAAAGCACACAGCCTCCCACACAGCCAAAAAGTAGAAAGGAAATGAAAGCATGGGTTTAAAAGAAGTTTCAAATGAGACACAGCAAACAATGTAGGTCCCAAGGTTACAAAGCTGAGATTGGAAACCAGTCTCAAATCTCAAGCATCTGATTGGCCGAAATGGCGACTGGTCCATGCTAAGTTTTATAACCTTGGGCACAGGTAAAAGAGAACCTTTGGAGTTACCGCGTTGAAACTGTCATTAGCAAAACATTATTTCCACTGGGGATTTAAACCAGGTTCTATGGTGCACGAACCTCACACTTGTCCCAACAGGTTTTCATAAAATTACACAAATAGCTTTTGAAAGTTTGTAGTGAAAAATTTAAAAGAACGAAGAAGTTCGAAATCTTTCTTTTATTTCTGCCTAGCTGGTTTGGTATTTTTTTCATGCATAATTTTTCAAGGTGATGATTTATCATGTACAATAATATTAATTACCCGAATTCTGAACGTCAGATGTTCTGGTAAGCGAAAAAAAACTGCTTCTGATAATATTAAACGAATAAAGGATACTGTATCCCAGTAGCAAACACACTGTTCAGACATGTACCTTTCATGTTAACGAACGCCATTTTAATAAGAAGAATCATAGTCATAGTAATTTCCTATATGTGATGGACATTATAAAGTGTAAGGCAATTTGCAATTTATCGTTTGATTTTACCTTACGTTCATTTAGATATTCAGATAAAATATGTGCCATAGACTTGTTCTCGAAAACTTGTAAATTACAAGGTTTCATACAAAGGTCAATAACCGTAGGCAATAAGTAATGATTATAAACTCAAACGTCATTGAGTGATACCGGTAACTGATTGATACTGATTAAATGTATGTTAATGACTTTTTGGCACGTAAAGGCTTTTAACCGCCCCACACACTGCACTGTGCTATGTGCTATGTAAAATAAAGGCTCAGACCTGGAACCTGCGCTACCTTTACCAGGCTCCTAGTAACAAAACAAAATTCGGCCCGCTGACCATCTGCGCCGCGTCCCCATTCCTCAAAGAGGACAATAAACGTTATTGTTATTTTGTGACACATAAAACAGTAATTTTGTTAAACATCTAAATTTAAATATATAAAAAGGGAAGTTCGAAGGCCATCTAACTCGACAAATATAAACATAATATTATTTTGGTTCGGTTTAATTGAGCCTGTTCATGGACAGTAGATGAAATGCGCAGTGCAGCTGCGAAAGTGGTTTTGCAACAGTTTGGTTGGCTACGGTTCAATGAAACATAACGACATATTTTAGGTTTTATGCAAACAAGATCGTCTTTATACATTATATTGTCTGCAAAGTAAATTTTCCTTTAAAAAAAGAAGTCAGTAATATAGACGATATATTTAATTGGTAAACGGTTAAAACCTCGATGCAACTTAGTAATTATCTTG
The DNA here is from genome assembly GCA_038501625.1 of Corbicula japonica. Lineage (NCBI taxonomy): Eukaryota > Metazoa > Mollusca > Bivalvia > Venerida > Cyrenidae > Corbicula > Corbicula japonica. The sequence goes on from JAZAYU010000300.1 coordinate 355,224, forward strand.
TAATTGAATTGTTTAAGTGCACGTTTTGTATTTCCCTATTGAGAATCTAATCGCATCACAATTACGTGTAAGATATTCATAATAGTTTTAATGGGCACGTGAATGGTTGCTAGAAATTGTTTAATTATATAATTATGTTTTATATCTCTACAATTGATAGAACAGACACACCAAAGGCCATTCAGGAGGTTCGGAGTGAAATATTATGTAATTCTAAAGGGGAGTTTCTACTTGTATCTTAATAATAACCATTGTCGGTTCATCAGGTGAAATAAACGTACCAACAAAACAAGAAAACAATAAACCTTCTTGAACGTTTGCAGGATGCCGAGGTACATTATACACATTTTAGTCCGAAATAGTCTTACTCGTACTTGGAAGTTTAAAATCAGTCATCTTAATGTATCTAGACTTCATGTCATTTCCTTATGCGACCAAAAAATGTTCGGGACTTTTTAAACGACATAACTTTCTAGCTCAAGTGATTTTAAAAAAGAAAACAATATCAAAGATCTTCAGTTTTCCAAGCATGTGCCAAAAAAAAACAAGACATGTTAAGACGTAAAGTTTTTTATTAGAGCAGTGGTTTGAACTTTTTGCACATATTCACTGTTTATAAATATTTATCACAAAACTTGTTCAGAAGGAAAAGAACAAATGGTTTTTTAACTAAGTATTTACGCACCCAATAAACGTAAGAAAAGAAGATATATTTGTACAACGACATCACAAAAAATTAATAAAAAAACAACAACACTGGATGTTTGCTTAGGAATGAAGTGGTAAAATTAATGTGCACTGATGGAGTGAAAAACATGTATGTAATGGACAAAAAATTTCAAACTGTCTTAATGGCTTTCTCAAGAAAAAAAAATGCAAATGTCCTTGGTGATTTCGATCCAACTGTCTCGCTCTATCGACATACATGCATGCAAAACATCTCATCATAAATTATTTAAATTAAGATATATGAAAAAATATCGCGGACTGGAAATTGTTGAAAAAGAGAACTTTGAACACCACCAAACACGACAAATATCATACTGTTGCAGGCTCTGTTAGATTGCGCCTGTTCGTGGTGAAAAATAGAAATCCATATTTATTTTTGTCCATTCCATCTAACACGGATTGAGTGCAAATCAGTAGTTCAACAAATATAAAGGGCTTAATTGATAACAGCACAGACTGAAAGTTCGTTGTCATGATTTCCCTAGGAGCATACGTAAACTTTTAACCTCCCGGCTAACATTTATGCAACAATGCACAGTTATGTATTAATCGATGTCGTCATAAATAATTATCCACATTCAAAATGTTTCTTGTCGATAGTCAGAAATTAAGTCCGTTTGTACTGCCGGTACGAATTGTTTATCGTTACACATAATTGTTCTTATAATGATCTTATACAACAAGTACACAGCAAAGTCGGTAAAGGTGTTTCAATTCAGGAATATATATATGTAAGTTCGAATCCTGGTAGAACGAGTTTTATTTTTTTTTAATTTTAAAATTGCTCTTAAAACTCGTGCACCCCGTTGTTTGTGCGTACACTAGCTGTGAAGTATTTCAATAACTGCACAGTAAATTGCATTTCAGCCTATACGATAGCATAATGTCAAAAATATTTTTGTAGAAAACCACTATTTAAAGGTATCCTAAATTCAGATAAAGTAAATTGTTTCGAATTATTTCTAACAATTTAATTCCTTCATTTAAAAAAAATAAAGTATATTTTCGTAATGTGCAGTTTGCAAGGTGACGAACCGGAGACATTCACTCAAGCCTGAAGTGAGCAAAATATCGATATATTCGCTAGTTAGATACCAGTGTTTATCCAATGGCCTTTACCAAAATTAATGAAGTGCCAGGTCAATATTGTTATACAATAACTATAAAACCTTTTGCTCTTTGAACTTAAAAGATCCTCAAATAGCTGGAAAGATGTAAAGACCAAAACTGTCGTCACAAGAGCAGATTGTTTTAGTAAAATTATGGTTTCACGCGATTGTCTTGATATCTTAATCAGTTTTACTAGTGAAAGACAATATTCGCCAAAAGTCACTAAACTTCATTTCATTTAAAGCTTCGTTAATCTTTTAACATCCAAGAAAAATACTGGACAAGCCTATCAGGTTTTATAGCGTTAAGCAATGTTTAACTTACATACGATTTTTATACCGTTAAGGTTAAGGATATATATTTGTGGCTGCGTGGTGAGGCAGTATTTTCTGTGTGTGATAATTCCTGTTAAGCATAGTTCACGTTTCGTTCAACTCGTATTACCGTTAAAACGCTTTATTAAACTGACACAGACACTTGGTACTTTCACTTGCCGCGAGCGTGAGTTCTTTTACAGCTGTTTAAGACCCAAAACACGTTCTAAAATTTATATCTCGTCAAAAAGCACAGAAAATAAAATAACCCAAACTGAAATTAATTCAATCAAAACGGGTCCTCAGAAGAACGAACAACATTGTCACTGTGTTTTGTTGACATATTTCGGAGTGAACATCAGATAATCAGTCGGGCTAATTCAAACCCATTGTGGCAAAAAGTTTGCTACCGAAAACGCCACGGCAAATTCTTTTTTTTTCGTGTAACATTACTAATACTTACGTTTTTTTTTAGTTTTTTTTTTAAATGTTACTCTATAAACACCTGCATTACCTTTCAACTTGCTATTTGTCTATCTTATGTACTTCTGTATGTGGTTGTTTCTTTACTTCTTACAATATTCAAATAAGCTTTCCAATGTTACCGGAGCTTATGAAAGCCTTGCAACAAAAGGGAATTATTAAATTTGATGCTCGCAGACGACCATTAAACGGGACTAATGGAAAGCTCACAACAACATTAATGTGTTCATTTAGTTTGGCGAAGAAAGATATAGAAAAGAAAGATATATGTTATAGAAAAGCTCAATGAATTGTTGTCATTTACTTTAATTATAAAGTTTCATGTTTCACGACTTATTTTCTGAATAAAATATGTTCCCTGACTGATTAGCGTATTTACTAAGCTGCATTTACCGAGCCAAAGATGATTTGAAACATACATGTATATTTTGACAGCTGATAAGCAACACCAGCATTGTTCACAACATATAATAATTATTATCTCTGCAGTAAGGGCGTTTTTAAACTTGCTATCCACCGAATGCTGTAAGCATTTGTTATAGAGCAAATATATTTTGATATGCGTCTACACTGTTTACTTTGCAATAAATTGTGTTAATAATTTCCTTTAAAACACCAGAAAGGACAATAAATAGTCTTTTTCAGATTGTTAGAAGGATGAAACTAATACATTTTATTAAGCGACTTGAGTCTAAGTTACCCAATTCGTCTTTATACTAATACGCATCTAATACGGGACGCGTCACGGGAAAAGGTACCTTCGGACATTAAACGTCAATCCTTGAAATGACGTCATTAAGTTAAGCAGACGATTCTAATTAGTATGCATTTTGTGTTAAAATTATCCTTTTATTGTCAAAGAAAAGCACTTGTTAGTTGTAAGTTCTTTCTAAATATAGTAACAACTTAAAGTCTCAAAACATGACCGAAGGTACCTTTACCCGTGGCGCACCCTATACCACATGTTAATTTTCTCAGAACTCTGTTATAAAAAGATAAAGCTGGCGCTTCAACTTGTTGTAAAACATGTTAAAACCGTTTTAGAATTGATATAAATCATGATTTAACAAAAAACAACATAAACTGAATTCTTCAATCCCAGATAATCATAACAAAAGTCTTCTTTCATAAGATGACACTTTATCCTGTTTATTTCGCGATTATTTTGCAAGAGATTTTTCGATAACGCTATCACCTGATTTTCTATCGCATCGCGGTGTTACAAATAGTCACATACAATGTTCGTAATTTTATAAGCGCTTCAAACTAACTTTTAAACTAATGACAGCTGTGAATGTTAACGACCAATCACGTGTTAATATTACATATTGGCAATATACTACTGCCTTGTTAATTTTGTAATCTTCTTTATACAAATAGATGAAAAGAGGACTTTAAAAGCAACCGAACACGAAAACATGAAAATATTGCAGGCTCGGTTTGATTGAGCCTGTTCATGGGAAGTAATGGACATGCATATTTCTCTCCACATCGCCTAGCTCAGGGTTGAGCGCAATTTAATATTTACACCAATTAACAGAACAGATCCATCCATCCCAAACGATGACATGCATGTAGCTATGAATATAGAACCTTTTATATGGTATTTTCAGATTAATGCCATTCCATGTTCAGCGGCGTATGGATAACAGAATGGGTATGCCCTGAACGAGAAAACAATTAACGATAAATCATATCAAAATTCAAAGAGAAAGCTTGCAAACAGAGGACACCTATTGAATGCCTATAAGCACCTACTACACAGTTCAGGACAACTGGGTTCCTAACAGTAGACATGTTTGCTTTGCCACAGATCGATTCATTAACAAATTAACTTCAGAATAACAACGTTTTAGAAAGATTTAACACCAATAGTTCGCTTTTTCGTTAATTGTTTATGGTGTCTTATTTGAAATTGATATTCTTATCAAAACATGTCCTCTTTTCCTCACAACTTTTAGGCTGCCTGGAGAGCCTGTGTTTTATGAGTGTGGCAATTCCTGATATGTTCGTTTCACTTTTTCAATAAATAAGAGTATGTTTGATTTTTTGTATTTTTATTATACAATTTATATTATATTATTCAACGTATTTAAGTTTTTGATGACAACAGACGACGGTCTGTTAAGAGCATTTGGATTAAAACACATAGGAATAAGTCAAATTATCCTTACAACGAAAGATATTCTTCTAAAATGGATCTTGTTTCTCCTCACATTTTACTCTAACCCCGCATCGGACTTTCAACAATCTATCTTCTAATTCTAGCCTACCAGTGACCATTTTAAAATGGATCTTGTTTTTCCTTACTTTTTAATCGCTGTAAAAAGTAAAATATGCATATCCATTTGAAAATTATAATAACAATTGAAAATAATAACATCTTTTCATGTTTTATCAACTATATATGCCTTACTTATATACTTTTAAAAACAGAATAATATTTATATAATCCAGTAAAACAATCAATAAAACAAGCTACAAAGAAAATATAAAATACAGAATTTTAATGAAATATATTGTAATACAGTCTTTAAGAGAAGCATTAAACAAAAGCATTGAATGAATGTTAATATAGTATCTGTATCTCTTCGAAAAGAAGAACATACTGGAAACGAAAAGGCAAGACAAATAATTATCCGATTGAGGACAATTATTTTTAATATCCTTAATTATTTACAATGTGCTCCAAACATTAAAGGTATACTTAACGAATATCTACCTATTAAATATTAATGATTTGAAATTGTATATAAACGTAAAATACCTTAAAAAATGAACAAAACTGAAGCATAATTTAACTCATTTTTCACAAATGGTGTCATTGTAAAAGAGGCGAAAACAGATGTAGAAATCTAAATAAAATCTGATATTTTAAAACCATCTTAAAATACTGGGAAGAAAAAGGTAAAGAAACAGTATAATATGAATATAAAACTAAAACGCGTTTTAAAATGGAATAATGTCATATTACAAAATGACAACATTTTTTCTGATCAGGTTAACATAAACTAGTCAAAAGAGATTTCAAACGATCGACTGAATTTAAAAGTATTGGTATTTTTGTTCAGTTAACAATATTACTATTATTATATGGTTTAGAATATTGCTCTCATTTTCAGAATCTAACGAAATTAATTTCTTCTTTCAAGCAATGAGTGAGCATGCTGGCTTTTTTATTGGACTCGTAATTGCCACGGCGAAATCTGATTGCGATATCAGCTGGATATCCATTCACTTATCATGCAATATCACGTGCAATGGTTACAGTCACTAACATATCTATTTGTTTAAGTGGAGTCAATTAAACACTTGACAGTTATCAGCTTGTTAACTGCATTTTTTGAGCAGTTAGAAGCCTGAGATTAATATATGTGGACTTTACAGTAATGTAGATAAAAGAAAATCATTCTTACACACCACGGACAGGCGATTAAACGCACTGAAATCTTGCTGAGAAGTAATGACAACTCAATTAAACGAAAAAAATACATTACTTTAAAAATGTCGAACGTGGGAATATTTGAAAACATACATTTATACGCGCACGCACGCACGCACGCAAATACAATTATTGTAACTACTTGTAGGCAAACGCATTTGTCCCTTTCTTTAAATGTTGAATGTCTTTGTTAACATTGTTGGCATCAAAGACATGTGCTGATTGAAAGTGTTCCCTTTATTTTTTCCAGAACTTTTTTTCATCTTAGATTGACGTTTCTGCGAATTTACATCCGAACATTTCTGTATCGTATGTATTTTAAACATTATATAGCTAACACTGAATATATAAACCTTTGTTAGTATAAAGACAACCTGTTCTTATTAGGGCGATAATGATCTCAAATTATTATCACCACCCCCGTTACCGGAATCTATCTGATACCGATTGATAGACTTATAATGACTGATTTATACTTTTTATGTCAAATGTACTTTTCTGTTTCTGTGTCTGTATGTATACGTAAAAGGGTCATTGCTGGCATATGATCTACGGGGAATTAAAACATTAACCGCATTATTTCACCACATTGTAAATGAATAATTTAAAGTAGTGATTTTAAACTGCACCTGTATTTTGAATTAAATCTGAGTATCGGTTTCCTTGATTGACAGGACAGGCGCGTAGGAGCACGGGCCGCAGTAGCCGGGGCAGCGGCCCCAAAATTTCGACAAGACGCGCCCCCGGCGGCCAATACTTCAAAATAGGGTTCTTTGGCGATTATGCAATGCCATAAACAGTAAAATCTTGCCATAAGATTGCTGTTTTCACCTGAAAATCGTTATCGGCTTAGCAAATACGCAGTACTAAAGTGTCAACGTCAAAGAAACGATGGTGTGTTGCGGGATTGCCTCAGGGTGTTAAATCAACGGTTGAGTATGGAGCTAATCCGAGTTTAATGTATTAAATTAAGTCGCATGAAACAATGTCGTATTAGAAGACCATAATCGGCAAAGTTCAAGCTGGGTTAAAATCTAATACTAGGACCGAGGTTCAAGAAAGCGCTCAAAATTGTATAATATTTCATTTCATAAAATTAACGCCATTTCCTAAGGAATATTCAGTATATATGGATATGACACTATTACTGATGCATCTTTTGTTATCCGATCTTTGTGCAATTATTTCTTTTGCATACGAAGATATAACATATGTATTATTGAAAGAATAGACGTCTTGTTTACTAACCGTGATCTTATTGTTGATTGCAGTAGTTCAGTACTCGAATATGCTGATTTAAATGTTTTATATACACCAAATGACTACATATAATTGTTTTATAAAATAAGAAACGTATTCTATTGACATATCAATGATAATACTTTGCAGCCAAAATCATCTTTTCCGCGGCCCCAATGTTCAAATCGCTCCTACGCGCCTGCAGGACCGATAACCCTGCTTTAAATGTCTTTTTTCTGTTATGCAAAAGTTACGTTCATTAAAATCTTCAACGTTGTTGCAAGCGATAGAAAAACGTTATGAAATACAAACTCTGTAAGAAGTTGACTAATAACTGTTTGAGTTTGGGGTATATTTTAAAGATGTTGGTGATTTGGGATAGTCATTATGCTTCTTCCGAACAACTCTATATGTTTGTTGTTGGAAATAAGACAATTCTACGGTGCAGTTGTTTTATTTTTATTATAAATTGTTACGTTTTACGCCAAATACGAGATATGATAGTCGGTTACTACATTTTAACTGCTCAAAGATCTTGAACCTGTATCTATCTTGACACTGTGACCTTTTCAAAACATGAAGCTACCTTTACGATTAACCCGAATAAAAATACATAACAATCCTTGTTTTAACAAAAAAACAAAAATATTATTTTAGCGTTGGTCATTAAAGCGGTAAGATTCATAAACAAAAAAAGATATAATATACATTAGTTTTAGTACACAAAGAAATATTTTATCTACGTCAAAACTTTTTTCTGCAAAGTAAAGATCTATTATACAAATTAAATGCCATTAAAGAATGTCAAGTAGAAAAACAAAAGAAAATTTAATTAAATTTTTTATTGCCGAGTGATTTCAAATAGAAGTGTTTGCAAATGTCATACTTAATGAAGCCATGGCATTATATATGGATCATATTATCTATCAAAAATGAAAAAAAATCAAAGGTAGACTCAGACTATATGCTTTGATCATAATTCATCCTTGATTGTAAAGTGCATGTTGTATTCTTGTTTTAAATCGACCGTGGCATTATCTGGTACATATATTATTTCACGAGAATATGAGACAAAGGACATAAAACATGGTATAAGTACCCATCTTCAGTGCAAGGTCAGACGTAAAACAGTTAATATTGAAACCAAACGCAAATAAAAAATGTTTCAGTCATGACGTTTAGAACTAGTTTACTAAACCGAATATTCTTTCTCTTGTTGTACTATATTGTACAGTCGTTTTACAGTCGTGTGAAAGACAAGTAATATTTCAGTATTGTTTTAGATTTAAAAATGTGATATTGCGATAAGTACCAACTGAAAAAATCCTTCCCACATATGCATAAGATAGAAATATTGTTTATATAAAATGCGATATCACGTGACTGTATTTTTATTCTAAATCAGTTATACATATAATTTGTCGGTGTATATTTGAAAGGTATGTTATTTAAGTTATCACTGAAAAAAGGTTTAGTAGACATTGTATAAACATGTGAGCTTTATGTGTATTTTGATATAGATTTGTTAACTCTTCAAAATTTACCATATGTTATTTTCTCTGGTAAGGAAAGTGCTGTTTATTTTTTCTCACACTTAATACGTATGCTAAACTTTTGTATGTGTTAATAGTTTCATTATCATTCTATTCTTAAAGTTCGTAATATATTTCTGCAGAAATTGGCCACACACAACTTACCATTAAAACGTTATTAATTTGTCACAGGTTAAATTAAATGCAACATAGTTGCCCTTGGTGGAATAAAGTTCTAAATGTCTACATGAAGTAAATTTAAAAAAAAAACACCTAAATCATAAGCTAAATCTCTGTAAATGGATATGCACAAAAGACTGTATCCTAACTAATATTAAAGCATTTATATTGCAGTTAAAAAAATTTAATGTCTCATAATAAAGTAATTATGTTGTTTTACTAGAATAAAAAATAGATGCATGCTTTACTGAATACGCTATTGAATTTTTAAAACGCTACATTGCATTTCTTTTGAAAAATGCAAATAATTTTAGTAAAACGAAACTTAGCAAAACAGCAAACAAAGATACAACCACATAAAGGAAACATTGTTTCAGTAAAATAAGAAGAAAGATGGATATAAAACAAAGATGTTTATCAAGACAAGTTTCAGAAACCAAGATACCACAAACAATAGCAAAAAGATCATGAAACCGCCTTGTAAGTGATATTGCCCTTATTCTTACGGCGACAGCGCCTATCCATGCAATTCCAATTAGACTACCGACTGAGCTAGCCGGGACGAACCCAAACAAGGTTGATTGGATAACCCTAATTAGCTTAATCATCATTGCATGAAAATGGTAAACGATTATTTTCTGATAACATTATTGAATTATGTACGGAGAGACTTTCTAAGGCCACCACACTGCATGAAATAGCGCCTCTTTGAATTTCAAATGATATTGCCCCTACCTATTGGAGTGCGAACCTTACGGCGACAGCGCTTAGCAATGCATTTCTGCACACGCTACCGATTGAGCTATCCGGGAAAATCGAAATATGATAGGATAAAAAGAGTCAGCGGCGAAACCTTCTTGGGATAGTGTGTCTGTGGGTGCGTGCGTGTGTCGCGGAGAGAAGATCACACAAGGTTCTACCAGTTTGCAAAATTCTCCTTAATAACACCAATAATAATGTATTCATGTAATGACAACCTTTGTTTAAAAAATGTCCAGAACGAGTTAGAACACTTGTGCACAATTCACAATATAAAAGAACATATGCGGAAACTGTAATTTATAGATATTATCACCAAATGAAATGCCAATGATCATCATCAGTCCTATTCCAACGCAATTTTTCTAGTTTCAGTAACCATGTTTTTTTTTATTTAAATACCCAACTTAATCGACTATATTTTCAGAGTTGATGCCTATTGACATACTTTTATTCTAAGAATTGTTGTAAATAATGATGAAATTAAATTATTATGCAGAGGGGAAAAATCAAATAAAACATTTAAGTTGGTGCCTATTTTTTAAAAAAGTGGCTCTAGCGAAAGGTGTTGTTTATTATATGAAAACTTTTGAATACACAGTTTGAAACGACGTAGATCTTTCGACATTTTGATTACATTTCTTAAGCCATTTATTTTCGATTGATATAATTTATGTCCGTAGAGTACGTAATGTCATTATATTGCGAAAAATGGTTCATTGCATTTCAATTACTGCCCATGAACAAACTAAATCAAACCGAGCCTGCAATATTTTCATATTTCTTATGTTCGGTGGCTTTCAATGTTCCCTTTTCCCTAATTAAATAAAACGAGAAGAATAATATTGTAAGAGGGTGACTGTTTACAATTTTAAATTTCTGTTATCCCCTTGGATATGTTTTTCATTTTCATGAAGTGTTTCATATTTCTCTATATTTTTCACTGTTTTTTTTTATTTAAAATAATACGTGTGTTAGGATATATATTATGTTATTTTAAAAGAACCAAGAAAACAGATAAAAAAATTATTTTTACATGAATTTTGTATACGTATTCCACGTTATTACTTCTTTATAGCAACTTGGTTACTTAAACCATACAACGATTGATGATCGTTTCAACTGTTCTATTCAATAGTGATTATTAAGATCAAAATTATAATTTAAATTATCATCATCAAATCCCTGCAATCCAATCAGACTATATTTTTGCGGATAATATTAACAATTAATAAATTAACTTCTTACCTGTGTTGATTATTTCAAGTATCAATCTTTCTACAACTTTTTTTAAGTGTGTTTCTGTAAAATGTCCATTTCTCATGTGAGCTGTATATTTGATAGAAAAATGTTCGCTTCGGCTTTAAGACAAAAGAGCGAAGCAGCGAAGTATCCCGTTATATATGTATCGCTTTTCCCCATGCTGACATGTCTCCGATATCTGACACTTACAAGTTCTGTCATAGGTTGTATGGTTATTGAATCGTTGAATGACAAAAGCGAAAGTATGATTGCATCTCATCCAATATCGTTGAGATATATTTGCAATATTATGATATTTTGTTGTAATTTTGTCATGATATGTTTATTTAAAATGATATTTTCTCGGCAGAATATTGCTTACAATCATAAGTTGAACTTAAAGTTGGTTTTAAGTCTGTTATGATAAAGGTTTGCTAAAAAAACTATTTAGAGTATATATAAAAAATGAACAAACACAACTTGAAACTTTAGAATTTCTGCGAGATTGCTCTGTGTGAATTTTTTTTACATTCCAAATATTGCCCACTTCGTACAGCAATTTTATTTACTGATTGCCTAGCAGTGTCAACAGCAGATAAAGAAATCCACTGACTATATTACTCCCACAAAAATGTCATAAAAGCTGTCTTCTTTGAAATCTTAAATGTTTTATACTGAAACCTGAAAATATTACCGGTCTCGTTAACAATTAATATATGCAATAAGTCAAAAACTATTTAAAAATGGCAATGACGTTGTTTTCTGTTATTGTTGATTGCGTAAATCGATGATTTCATCAAATAAAATTGCTGTTCCTTAATAAACGATGATATGTCATGAAAATTGTTATAAATTGTAATCATCTGTGAGGCAATCAGACTGTTGATCTGCAACAAACATTACAATAACGTTATTGCCAAAAAAGTCGAAAGCAACATTAGCATTAGTTCTGATCATCCACTCAGAAAGAAAACAAAACTGGATCATAATTAATCGAACGTCAAACATTGAATTTTGTTAACTCTGGTCATCTCCTTAACTAAAGTTGCGCACCGGATCCTTAATAAAAAAAACCTTCAAGTTATCATATCAGTTTGTCATTGATATTCACTCATTATCGAAGAGTTTTAATTTACATGTACATACCATTTTTTACAAAAAAAATAATAGGCATCAAACAAGACATATAAAATAGTGAAAATATAAAAATAGTTTGCGCTAGGCGAAGCCAGTTCATTGGTTGGTTCGCGTTAGCATCTTATGGGATTAATATTTCACAAGTTGTTCGCTTTTCTAGAGCTTGTAACAATGGCAAAAATTTAATTGCACATTATCGTTGCATAAAAAAAGATTTTTTGACTTCGTTATCGGTACCACAAATTAAGGGAAAACATTTTGCAAGGTTTATTGCCGATATCCAGATTTAATTAAAAATAGTCAGGTGCAGTTTAAAATCACAACTGCAACAAGATATTTGTAAGCCAGTTTTTGTCATGGAAATGTGATTTAAAGAAAACATAAGCCAATTTAAATGAGCGCCACGTTATTCGTAACAACCCCTCAATAAATTCAAAACGAAAGGTTACCAACATGATATTCCAAGCCTACTGCATGCTTGATTTTATTCCATGTACAAGTTAGTCTTGATGTTGCCTCTGTTTGCTCGGTGGTGGCTGGGGTTTACGAGTGTTTGAAGGTTTATAGGGAAATCTTGAAAAAGAACACAGAAGCTCGATCTGTTTCGTTTGTACCTGTCATCGCGTTCTTGCTGATTTGACTCGGTAAGGTAATTAAGTACCCTTTTGTGCTTGACAATGCTATAAGCTTCATATGTTTTGTATGTTTGTGTGCTTTACATGCACCATTGTCGGTCATCACTATGGGCGGGTTTGAGCTTATTCACCAAGAAAACTTCTTGTTTGTTCATATGAGAATCTGTTGGGAAAATTGTGAGGTCGGTACACCCTAGAACTTGGTTTTAACCCCAAGTGGCAAATTATTTAGCAACTGACAGATCAAAGCGGTAAGCCCGTTGGGTTTTCATTTTCGTTGATTTTTTGCAGTGTCTTTTTGAAATTGATCAATTTCTTTATAAACCATTCTCTGCTTTCATCTCGACTATTTGGCTGTGTGGGGAGGCTGTGTCTTCTTGATGAGGCCCTATCGCAATAGCCATATTTCACTTTTTAAGGCGTTTCTCCATTCATCTTTGCTGTGTAATAGAGAAAAAAAGAATACTAAAATCGCTCAAAAGTCACAATGCAGTTCCATCAAACTTTGAGTCCAGCTAAAGTGTATGGTTATTTTACATACGTTGAGAAAAATGAGAACACTTAAGAAAAATAGTTAGACCTAAAAAATCTGTAAAATTGGATTTGCAATTTATCAACAAAAAAAAAACGAAGCAACATAAAACAAAAATTCAAATGCCAACATAAGTGAAATGGTACTAATAACAATATCTAGGTCCTAAAAAAGAACTTTCAATTACGAAGAGAGACCAGGAACTTTGAGGTAAAATACACCACAAATAACTCACATTGCATACATTTGTTGGACTATAGGACCTTAGATGCTGTTGTCAGTAACTCATTACTTTTGAAAACATTTAAGTTAATGCTTAGTTTTTATTCGTTTTGTGAAAAGTTGCAAATAGAATTTTAATGATTTTTAGGTCTTACTATTTTTCTTTACTGTGCATATCTAAATGAGACATATAATAAAAACAAAGGTTTGTGCAAAGTTTTATTGAGCTAAATTGCGCTGTTTAAAAGATTTTGATATTTTTCTTTTTTCTATGACTTAGCGATGACGAACGGATCAATACCTTAAGCCAATCGAATACTGACCATTTTTCTTAACAGCATCTGTAGCTGTTTGTGTTTTGTGTGTAAATATGAACTTGCATACAACATTATCAATTAGATGGTTAAGCTGCAGTTAATTTACCAAGGCATCTTATATATGGTTGGTCAATGGAGAACCTGAAATGTAGGACTTCTAGAAAATTGGTTCACCCTATAAATCCTGAGTTTAACACCTGATGGTAAATAAGTACACTTAACAACTTTTTCTAAGTATACACTATTTTCCTCCCGATATTTTTCATATTTGTAAGAACGAAATTGCAACTGTTACGCCATAAAGTTATGACAGTAAAGTCTTTAGTTTACACCGTTTAGTAATCGACTTCATTAATACACGTGTATTTCGAAGACTGCAGCAGTTCTAAACCAAGGGAACTTAATTTCTGAAGAATATCTGCGACAAGTCCTTTTACTGGTTGTTCTTCCACACCTTCAAGCAATTTAAATCTGGTTGTGGTCTGAACTTGGAAGGCGCGTACGAAATGGGCTAGGATTTCCCAAAGTGTCGTTCAGAACTGCATTATCTCCATGAAATGATGGTGGTCCTACGCGTTCTTGACTGAAGGTGTGAATTTGTATTCTGTGGGTGCCATTATTCTAAACGATATTGAGCAGTCAGTTGTCCGTCATTTTGAGTATTTGTTTTACTAATAAATCAGTTAGTATTTATTGCATGTTATTGCAAGTTTCAGCGCAAAAACTCAATTATCAATTATTTATCTGGATTTGTTGATGAAGGCTTAACAAAACAAACAGATTTGGTAAGAACTGGCAAGAACGCCTGTAGTTATACAACATTTTTCCTACCGTTGATGCTGTATACAAACTGGCATTTTCAGGTAACTATTCAATACATTGTGTAGACAGAGTGGAAAAGTTTGATCCTGTTTAATAACAATACACGGATTATATACACGGGCCAAGTACCTTACTGTACGTAGAAAAACGTTTATTAATTAAAGTTCAGGTACTATATATTCTGACCGTCGATAAAAAGTTACTTTTATCTTAGCTGTTATATTTGTGAAATTTAATCTATTCTATATGGCAAAATAACACAAGTACATTCTTGCAATTTGGGGTAACTTACAGTCTTATCAAGTTATCAGAAATTTTCTGCTGCAAAAATTGGTAAACTCAATATTTGATAGAAACAATAGAACTAACAGAACAAAATGGCAAAACATCTAGTGGGGAAAACACTTTAAAGGCTGTCTTACTTTTTCGCCGCGTCACGGAAAAATCAATTTACTAACAAACTGAAATCTTTAAGTATTTATTTTTAGATACACACTACTGTTTAGTTGGTCAACGTTTTGGAATGTTTGAGCAGACGACAGTCGGGAAATTTGCAGAAAACCGGACAAAGGCTTAATGAGGGCAAACCGGAAGTGTGTTCCTGATCTTGATCAAAGTGATTGTTTTGATTTCCGGAATGAGAAAAACTTTAAATTTAAATGAAGACATTTATCAATCACTTACAGCTGGAAGAACTTATTAAAGTGGTAACTTTCTATTTACCGGCAGTATATTACACTAACAATAAAATTTACCATTGTGTTTCCTGATCTTATAGCATTTTTTAAAACACAAAAAACACTTTTTAATTGATACGGAGATGACATAAAATTCTTTTTTGATTCTTACCAACCAATCACTGTAGTTGTACTCGCTTGTTACGGTATTTCCCAAGTAAAGCCCAATGAATATATCATGTATATTTGTTTGTTTTCATTTCTAATGACTTACGTCACTCCTCCTGTCTTTCTAAGGTATTGACAGTGTTTCTGTTTGTAACTGACAGTTCCACTCCTAAATATGTTAGAATTCCGTAATGGGATTTTATAAATGACGGCGATAATAACAATTATGTGTAAGATAGAGTACTGGTATGAGAGTCAGTTGCATATGTTCTCATCTTGTAATTTTCTGCAATAAAACTATTAAGAAAATCATAGTATAGCGGGATCAACACACGGCTGCTTGTTATTTAAGAATTATTTTTGTTTGTCAAAATTTATTTTTAATTCTTTAAAAATGTTTCGATAAAACATTAATTTTAATTCAATACTGAGCTATGTAAAAGTATTTCAGAATGATAAAAATGCTTTACTTCCGAGATTTCTAATGTTGAATAAAAGGGCTGTAATAAGGCAACTATAGGGAAAAAAGAACTTATTCTAAATTGTACTAAGTTATAAGTAAAGAAGCGTTCTCAACAATAGTTTGAACATTCAACAATAGTTTGAACATTGTTGAAACTCTAAACTAATCTTCGCGGACGCTATTGCAGACAGATTATAGAAGAAAGACATTAAACACTAGAAAAGAACCCATCACTACGATCTCTGAGAAGTTGTTAAGAGATAGACTTCTGTCCATTACTGTCAAATGCATCTTAATAAAAACGTACTCTCCAAGCATTAAATATATCTCACCAGGGATACCCCTACGAGATTTTCTGACACAAAATTGATTGAATGACATTCGAAGTCTTCAGACTAACTAAAATTGTGTGAAAACGTTTATTCAGAAAAAAGTTCAATGGACATATCATGAAAAGCCACTCCCCTCCCAGAAATAGAGTAAGCAAACATTTATTTCAGGACCAGTTTTAAAATAAGACCTCACAAACAATTAATGAAAAAGGAGAACTGATTCTTTCTGTTCATAGGCAGTAATGGAATATAACCGACCAAGCTGCCAACATTTCATTGCAATTGACCGTTTCAAAACTTTCCGAGTCATTGTTTTACTTCACGGTGGTCCACACGTAGATAAACTTAACCATATTCACTGTTAAGAAAGATATTGTTTTGAGAATGCAGAAAAGTGGAAAACAGTTCTTAACCAGTGTTCTAACTAAACAGATCATTATAATTTAATTCTAAGCATGAAATTGGAGTAAACTCTTCAAATCTGAGACATTATAAAAGATGTCCTTTTACTTCTATATGAAATTACCATTAAAATTCCCTTTTGCGTTCAATAACCAATAACTTTTATCGAGGTGGTCGCCACGCCATTGACCGTAGCTTTTGTAACAAGGGTATACCAAAACCGGCCGGAACAGCTCCTATCTTGTAGCTAAGCAAGCAAATTATTGCATATAATAGTTAATATTATCAAAATTACTTTAGAATACATCTTTAAACTAGGAGACATGAAACGCTGAATATCAGCTACTCACGACTTTGTTTTTGCCCATACCTTGATTAGATTTCTCTGGCAAGTGTGAGGTTGGTGCACCGTAGAACCTGGTTTAAACCCCCAGTGGCAATTTGTTTTGCCACTGACCGTTTAAAGGCGGTAACCCCAAGGTTTTTTTCTCGATAATTGTTTTTGGCGTCTTATATGAATCGACATACTTATAACAACATGCTCTCTCTCTCTCTTCCTCTCTTCTTTTTGCTGCGTGGGGAGGCTGTATTTTGTGAGTGTGGCGAGTTCTGTTATGCACATTTCACTTTTTTCCAACAATGAACATGATGTACCATATTATGTTTAAGTTTTAAAAGTACACTCCGAATCCACGCTGAGAAATTAATAATATAATAAGTGAAGTTACAACATTGGTAAAACCAACAAGTTAGTACCCAAAACGATGCAGCGATGAGCAAAATAGCACAACGAAAGTTACAGTGGTAAGTTCAAATATATTCTACACCAATTTGAAAGTTAACGCGTCTACAGCTGATCGCTTTGCTTATATCAAATGCGCGATTGTAGTTTGTACATAGGTTTAAAGGGAAATTGTTAAATTGTTAAACAGAATGCTGATTCTCTTCAGTTTCTTGAAGTCCTGACATCGTGTTCTTGCTTATTAAACGCTTTGTGATCTGGTCTCATTATCGGCATTTAGAATCTACCCATTTAGCTTTACAGTGTCATTACCTACTGCCTTTCATGTGGTTTTGCATACAACATTGTTAAGTAGTGCATGGTGCTCACGCGTTTACAGGAAACGATAATTGATTCAGACCGATATAAGTTGATTTTTTAACTAAGAAAGTCTCGTCTCGTCACTACAGACACATTTTTGTGTCCCTGGTGAGTCTTTTCATCGAATTTTATTTGATAAACCAACTTTTCTTACAGCAATATTTTTTACTTTTTATTTTTTTTTTTTTACATTTCAGGCCCCAAAAAGGGTAACCCCATTTATTCAATAAGATGTTACAGAATTACATTCAAATTATATTATCACAAGATAATATGATAACATAATCAATGTTGCATTTATACCATAAAAATATGAATATAATAATAAATGTATAATGTTATTCCATTATCATATATCGTGGAAAAATAAGAGTCTGAAACGTGCATATTCATGTTTTGTATAAAATCACAGGACATGAGTTGGAAAAAAAAATTGCATTCCTTCAGCATGGTTTTTTAAAGGTTAATCTATGGTAATGTTTGTTTTTATTAAATGGTTTTACATGAGACTTTAATTTGTTATACAAGTATGTTATGGTTGCGTCAAGTTTTGCAAAATGTCCAGTATATTGGCTAAAGTTACTTGTAACGGCGTATTTGTTTGGTTTAAATATAGGATATATTTTCGATTTCTATGTTTGTGTTTTAAATAGTTTTCGAAATGTGGAATTGTCAGTATAGAACGACAGTCGTCTTTAAATTT
The DNA here is from genome assembly GCA_038501625.1 of Corbicula japonica. Lineage (NCBI taxonomy): Eukaryota > Metazoa > Mollusca > Bivalvia > Venerida > Cyrenidae > Corbicula > Corbicula japonica. Next base: position 373,766 of record JAZAYU010000300.1, read on the forward strand.
CGTTTTGTAAATAAAATATTTTACTAGGATTGTAAAGAACCTGACAATTTCACTTTCATTGCTTGAGTTAAGTAAAAAAAACTTTGTCATCATCAGTTAAGGTAATATTGAAATTTATATTCGCCCATTGTTTAACAGCTGTAATAAATGATTTCACTTTGTTACATTCCAAAAAAAGGTGATAAATTGTTTCACATTCTTCGTAACAATAAGAACACAGATTATTCTGAACTTTGTTTATTTTGAATAGAAAAGATTTTGTCACTAGAATTTTGTTATTAAGCTTAAATTGAAAATCTTTTAGTTTTATTTCCTGTATATCCATTAAATTTCTATACATTATTTTAAAATCGTTTTGATTAAAATTACCAAAATGTGGCGACCATTTCAAAGATTCATGTATAGTGTGTGTGTCCGTCAATATATCATGAAAGTTCCTACATCCTTTTTTGTATTTAATAAGGTATTTCAAATGTGTGTTTAGGTGCATGTTTCTTTTAAGTATTCTGTAATTCTCGTTATTTTGTATGATTATATGTTTCCATTCGTTTGGGATACTCATTAATAGTCTTTGATAATCTAAAAAGGTACCTCTAATATTGTAAATATTTTGCAACTGATTATACGTGTAAAATTCACCGTCATCGTTTATTATGTCTATTAAAACTGCAATATTTTTGTCGTACCAATGTTTGTAAAAAAGCGATTTATTTACAAAATTGTGATTATACCATAATGGAGAAAAAAGAACATTATACGCATCGTTAATTTGGATCTTCTTGCAAAGAAAACTCCAACTTTCTAATACGTTTTTCCAAAATGGATTTTGCAATTCTGTTAACTTTTCTTGTGTAAAATTTACTCCCAAAGTTATTATTTCTTTAGAATTAAAATGTGCTAACGCTCTCCAGCTTTCGCACCCCGAAACGGCTAGTTTTCTAAGCCATGACAGTTTCAACCCAAAAATGAAATTTTTTAAATCAATCATTCCAAGACCACCTGCATCGATATTTCGTACCGACTGAGTTCTTTTGATCTTATCGGTACCATTATTCCATAGAAATTTGTAACATTTTTGTTCAATATATGTTAATAAATCTGATGGCGGATTGGGAAGAGAGATGAATAAATGAACAAATCTTGATATAATAAGAGATTTTATAATAGTGATTTTTCCAAATAATGTTAAATTTCTCTTTGACCAAATGTTTATGGTAAGTTCACATTTTGCTTTTATTTCATTAATATTTTGCTCCCATATGTTTGATACATCTGCTGAAAAATTAACACCAAGTATTTTTATAGGTCCTGTAGTCCAATCTAAAGCTACATCCCTACATAATTTAATATTCGAGTTAGTTCTAGAACCAAACCATACAGCTTTTGTTTTTTCAACATTTATTTGTAAGCCTGATAGTTGATAATATTTATCTAATGTCAATAAACATGATCTAAGTGATATTTCTGAACCGTTAAGAAAAATTTGCGTATCATCGGCATATTGGCATAATTTATGTTCATAATTGTTTAAAGTAACACCTATTATTGTTTTGTTGCTTCTTATCATCAGACTTAATATTTCTGCACAGAGAATAAAAATGTACGGGGATATTGGGTCCCCCTGTCTGCAACCACGTGACAGTTTGAAGAAGTCAGATAAATAACCATTTTGTGAAATACACGTTTCGGCCCCATTTTGAAATAATTTGATTCATCGCTTGAACGATGTGCCAAACCTATAAAAATTAAAGATTTTTTTAATAAATGCCCATGATATAGAATCAAATGCTTGTTTAAAATCAATGGATAGTAGCAATCCCTCTTTATTTTGTAGTTTAGATTCAAAGAAAATATCGTAAATAATGCGTACATTTTCTCCAATAAATCTACCAGAGATAAATCCTTTTTGATCGGGATGAATAATTTCATCTAAAATTTTCTTAAGACGGTTTGCAATTACAGATGAAGCAAGTTTATAAACAACATTTAAAAGCGATATAGGTCTCCAGTTTTTCAAAAATGTCTTATCTTTATTTGGTTTTGGTAAACACGTAATAACCGCTTGCACTTGTGTAACAGATAATTTCCCATTTCTGTATGCATAATTAAGTTAACCTAGAACAAATGTTGATAAATCATTGCAGAAAAATTTTAAAAATTCAGTAGTATAACCATCCAGACCTGGACTTTTATCGTTTTTCATGTTTGATAACGCTACATTTAATTCGTTAAGAGTTATTTCACCTTCCAAACTTTGTACTTGAATTTCGGTTAATTTCTTTGGATTATCACCAATAATATTTTCTAGTGGAATATCATCAAAATTTTCAGTTTCTGTATAAAGTTGTTTATAATAATTCATTTGATATTGTAAAATTTCTTGAACATTAGTATACTCCTTATTTGTTTAATCTACTGAACATGTGACTGAAACATCATTAGGAATGGCTGAAAATATGATAAGGATTTACGCTTGTCAAAAATGACAATTTAATAGTAATGATAATATTATTATGCTTATGTTTCATTTCTTTTGAATCTGCGAACAGTTTCCCGATACCTAACCGCTTTTCACACCTCATAAACGGCCCCAAATAGCGGTCCGCCTTAAAACAGATGTTTTATTTCCGGTATCATTAACTGCGCAAATTTTCCAGATAATTGTGCAACGAACATAAAAGTAAATCCTGAGACTAACTGCAACTGCGCTTGCGCTTGACCTGGTCGTTTGAATGTAATTAAAGTTCCCATATAATAAGACAAAATTACCGTCAATTAAGAAACTAACTATTTCTAAAACAATCATTAATCCATAGCATTAACACTTAAAACAAAAACTTAGTATATCAATAAGGTTCATTCGGGTCTGCTTAAATACTTAAGCAAGATGATCGATATCAACAACCCTTGTGATATTCCAGAAAAACGTACAACTTACATAAACGAATAAATGCAGCTGTAAATTACTATCACTTTTACGGCATGTCATTTCTTTAACGAAGTTTTATGAGGAATTTATCTTTAAATGAAGAAAGATAAAGATACTCTTCGTTTGAACATTTATTGGCTAAACAGTTACTTTTTATTAAGAAGGGTTACGATTAGGACATTTTAAGATGAAGTGCTTTCCTGGTATTGAACCCTATTGTTGCTAATCGATAACGCATTTCTCTTTGACTACTCGACTGTGAACGTGAACGGGATCTGACACTCTATGTGTGATTTCTTCTAGATCAGTTACAAAAGAGGTCGGTATGGATGAAAAGGCAATCGAACAGGTAAAATATTAAAATATTGCAGAATCGGATTGATCAAGTCTGTGTTTATAAGCAATAACAGAAATGCTTAGTACAGCCCTCGCCGTCTAGATACTGGCTGTGCGCAACTTATCTAATATCTGTAAACAGTACAAATTTTAATCCATCCAACATATGACGGTTAACATTGTACAGGCAATTCGGTATTTCAAATTGATACCATTCCGTGATCAGCAGCATATTGTCCCCAGATGAAGAACGAGTTTTCCCTCAACAAAAACAATGGCCGGAACTGAACAAAGGAGCATTGTGACTTAGGAATATAAATCGTTCTTATGAAGAGAACGCCAAACGCAAACATTCAAAGACCGGGGATATATCCTTAGGATTATTGAACACTATAAGGAAACTCGACAGGTATATCAACATTCAGAAAACACTGGCTCTTTACACAACCAAATACTTAGGAGAACAAAGAGCGTGTTTTAATAGTAAGATCAATGCTAATCAGTAATCAGGGTAGGGTATGCCATTTGTCGCTCTACTATTCACACTTTTTTCTCCTTGCTTGGCTTGTACATCAATCTCGATTTTGAAGTGTGTTAATTAATATTAATGAAATGCGTTATTTATAATAGATTGATTACTTGAATTCGTTTTAGAAATAAGCTTAAGGAAATATGTTGATGTTTAAAAAGTATAATGTATGGCGAGTAAAAAGAGGACATGAATTGGAAATAACATTAATAATTTTCTCTTACTACGTTTTTTTCATTCATACCTGTGATTTATGAAAGTCTTTCGCGAAAAAGGCGTTCTTCTTTAAAATGTGTGACGGTGCAAAAAGAAGATGAATGTTAATAAAATCGTACATTTATAATAATAATATTTTTATGTTTTCAACGGTAATTACACATTTTATTTACTATAAATAAAGATGAATAGAAATTGGATGATTTTCTCTGGAACCATTTTAATTAAAATTTAATGTGTGTGGATCCCTTTCTATTACCACTGATTGTTTCTTCTGTCAGTCAGTGTTTGTCCCTGTATGCCTGTGGTGTCTGTATTCTGTAATGACGGTAATTTGTTTTTTGCTTAGACTTTTTTCTCTCATACAGACTTAAGTTAAAATGTCTATTATTGTGGACCTGGCTACTCTTGGCAGTTTTAATCTATCACGTCTATCGCAATAAATCATCATTTCACGGCAGCCTTGGAATAGTGACAATTTAATTGCCCTTTAATGGCTAAGTGATTAACGGTAATCGTACCATGCTTATAGCTTGCAGTGAGACAAAATGGGAAAATTCAGACATTAGAGATTACATTTTATTTCAATTATTGTGTATTTTCGTAATTTCACGTTAAATGTTCATTTGAATAAAGTACTATTATACTATCAAAATCTTCTGTGTAGTAGCATAAACTGTAACCGACTTTTAGTTTAGACAGATATAACAGCAGGACAGGTAATTCCGGACATCATCTGATAAGCACGAACTCATCACACCGAAGAATGACCAATAGCTGTAGATAAGAAGAAACGAGGTTACAGAATGTCATTTTGGTCAATAGAATCATACTGAATGAAGGAAAAGCAAATACCAACAAAGGACAGTCTCACATTTTCAGCATAGAAAAATGATTAAATTATTTTTGCAAAATAATAGCCAAATAACCAAAAAGACCCATCATTTACATGAATTGATCACCTTTCTATTGTTCGTTGCCAAAGTCATGTAAATGATGAGTTGCAATAAAAGTTTGATGTTGTTGTTATTGTTGTTGTTGTTGTACTATAACCGGAATCGTGACCTAAAAAAGCCTTGATGCAAACTTGTTTCAAGGCGTTAGAAACTTGACAGGGTCATCACAAGGCAACCTTTATTTGATGATATTACGTTCACGCACAGTGGTGTTTATATAATATATTATACAACCACCATTCTTATATATCTAGCAGACCAATATGTCATTAGGTTCAATATGTTTAATAGGCTGCTAGTGGGAATTCCTTTCAGAGCAGACAGTTTGGTTGTCCTGTCATGAATAATTGATGATAAAGGATACATTTATGACGAAGGAGATGAAGTCTGAACACAATACAGAACACAAATATTTTTAACATTTGCAATTGGTTTGTTGTAAAAATGGAGTTTTGTCACAAACTAATATGACTATAATACTGGGTATCGAGCCACAACAATACCTAAAACGCATAAAACTGTGCTATCATAGCAAGCCATCGCCACGATCCCAAAACAAGATAAAGACAAGTACGTTTATACATGAGTATATGTTTCACATGTAATTTATGTATACTACCGTTCAGATATTGAAAAAAATGTTTACTGCGCTGAATCGAATGTTAACATGTTAGGATAACCTTAAAATTACTATTTTAATAACTTATATATTAAATATTGCAATTTTATCATTTAACTGCATTCTAGGTATTCGCTTTTCAATCAGTAAAGTTTAATGTTAATGGTATTGTTTTTGGGGACCTTAACTACTTAAATGTTTCTCCTTATCCACATCCATGACATCATGCTTTTGTTGTGAATAAAGATATTAATGTCAGGTTTCTGTTCGATTAACATCATGGTTCATGTATCTAGATGGCATCATTGGTATAATTGGCAGATATGAAGAATGTACGTCTTCCAGTAATGACAAGATAATAGCGATATTTGCATTTGATTGGTTTACAACCATAATAGCCATTGATAGTGACACGTTATACACATATTTCCTTGAGAATGAAATTTATATTAATGGAATATATTGCGACAAAATACAGTGGTTAATACAACGTCCAGATAAGTACACGTCTGTGTTGAATCTGAACAGTATCACGTAACACTTGAAGACATAAAACACCTTGCGAGGATAACGAAATAATTTAATTAAATGATCATGCATCCAAGGGAACTTCGCAGGCAGCTTGCATATTTTCTTAGTGTTTCAGCCATAGCGGTACCTAATTCAACAACAACAATAATTGTCTTTAAAGTATTTAGAAAAAAATGTGAACTATGTATATCAATTAAGATTTCATTCAGAAAACACATTCTCGACCAACAGCTAAACAGTAGAGACAAAAAGACATGATGCGTTTATAAAAGTATAAATTTTTCAACAAAAAACTACACAAACAACCAGACCTTGTTAAAGATGAATGAATTGAATGAATGAAAAAGTTATTACATATGTAATTCGTCTTGTATGTCTTACTACACGTACGAAAACCAACGTTATGTACGACTGTAACTTTAATCTGCTACGTATCTCATTTTTCCGTGCGAGGAGGCTCTATCTTCTAAATGTGGTCATTCCGGATATGAATAGTTCAGTTTTTATAATGTTTTATAAATGATTCTCTCCTTATACTTCTATTGCACAGATCGATGATTTTGCTTGAAAATTGTTTTTATGTTAAATTATTATTTTTAACGCCTGTAGACCCTCGCATTTAGGAACAACGGTGTTTCATTAGCTGCTTGAAAGATGTTGCCCTTTTTACTAGGAGTGACTCTTTTTATATTGTCAGTGACATTATATGACATATATATTTTTTGTTAGTTAGGAATAAAAACTACAACATATGTTTAATGTCAAGCTCCACCAATCAGCGGTCATTAGAATCAACGTTTTCCTGCAGTGCAACCCAACGGGTAATTGGCAGCAGAAGAAAGGGCAAAGAAATATCATGAATTTGTTATGAGTAAATGACAAAAATGCGTACCATTTAGACAAATGTCAATTGTGCTTATTTGCTGCGATATAAACAAATACCGTAATTACCTTAAGTCTTGAGACAGCGTTAATATTGAGACACTATTATTTTTCACGAAATCAATTACTTTTTGCCTGTCTATATTTTGGGACACTAATGGGATTAGTATCTTCAATGTCCTTGTGTTTATGGATATTTTCTGAAACAGTATTTTTTGTCCATAAATTTTGGGACACGAAATGTTTTAGTTATAATTGTATATGTCAGTTCCAAGAGTAAATGCGGTAGTCAAGATCCAGTGGCGTACATAAATATTACTAAAATACGTCTTTACTTGGCATTTCGCAATAAATGTAAATAAAATAGAGTAGAAAAAATGTGCATGTCAGGAAAAGCCACACTCAGAAAACACAGTCTCTCCACGCAGCGAAAAAGAAAAGAGGAAATAGAGCATGTGTTAATAACAATATTAATTTAAAATTAGACACCACAAACAACTAATGAAAAAGATCATTCTTTGGGTTACCGCCTTGGAACGGTCAGTGGCAAAACAATTTCGTTCTGGGGGTTTAAACCAGGTTCTTGGGTGCACCAACAACACAGGTTGTTTTTGAGACGAATACATCTGAATGGGACAATTGTAAGCATAACCCTTCTTATATTATTTGTGCATCATACCGCAGCTCACGATAAACCGTCCAAATTATACCTCATTGTTACAACCTTCACAAACCAATTATATTCTTCTGACAACAGGTGTTATGTAATTGTCACAGATTTAATCGTCTCTATTGTTCCTTAACGTGGTTATAACTGTGCCATTTCTTAATATGGTTGCATTTAACATCCAAATAAGTTTTGCTTATTACAAAATGGTCATAGTAATGCCTTATCTTCAGATCAAATGTTATGCTCCTTTTTTAAGATCTTTTCTCATGAAAACTTACCTTTGCAATTTATTGATATTTCTTCACACCTAGTATTCAAATTATCTTGCTTGTGACAATAGGAACACGAGAGTGCCAAATCTTAAAGGTAAATCTCCCATTGACAAATTTATGCCGCTTTTCGTACATAAATTTTATAATTTTGTACATAAATGATATAATTACAGCTTTTAACAACACCTCGAACTACCTTGATGATTTAGATAATAACCATTTTCCATCTCTAGTTTATAAAATTTACCATTAAGTACTACAGCATAATAAAGCGAGCTCTTTAGAAAAGCAAGCAAACTTTCTAAATCTAATGTCCATTGAAAATGGTAACGTCACTACAAAAAAGTAATATATGCGTATCAGGAATCGCCACAATCACAAACACAGCCTCCCCTCTTTTATAGCAGTCATCATATTCTTGCTGATTTTACTCCAGGGGCTCTGGTCTCGGTAAGATCATTGAGTACCCACCCTTTTGCTTTGTAATACTATAATCTTCTTTTTATATGTTTGTGTGCTTTTGCATGCAATATTGTTAAGCTGATGGGTTTGTTGGAGTTATTTCGCCCCAGACAACTTGTACTTATTTGTTCTTACGAGAACCTGTTGGGGAAAGTGTGAGGTTTGTGCACACTAGAACCTGGTTTAAGCCCCCACTGGCATTTTGTTTTGCCTCTGACCTTTTCAATGCGGTAACTCATAGGGTTCACTCTTTCGTTAATTATTTGTGGCGTCTATTTTTTAAACTGATTATTGTATAACCATGTTTACCTCTCCTCTACTTTTGGCTGTGTAGGGAAGAAAAGTGAAATATGCATATCAGGAATGACCATATCCAGCAGACACAGCCAAAAGGTAGCGAGGAGAAGAGAGCATGGTTATACAATAATCAGTTTAAAAATAAATTAAAGTGAGAACCCGAGGGAGTACCGCCTTGGAAAGGTCAGTGACAAATCAATTTCCACTGGAGGTTTAAAAAAAAGCTGTGTCTGCTGGATGTGGCAGTTCCCGATATGCATATTTCACTTCTTTGAAGAATAATATCTGCATCAACTTAGAACAGCTTGATCTGATCTTTGGTCAAAGCATAAACGTCGTTTTGTAAATATACATGTAGTTATATGTGCTGTCAGTTTATTAACTGCTCACTTCAGAAAATATTTATCCAAACAAAAAGCTATTTTCTGTTTATTCTAAACATAGCTTTATTTCATCACGTCTTGAATAATACAATAAATTAGGTGTGCCAGATATTTAATCAATTTGTGGAGAATTGTTTATAATATATTTTAATCAAACATTTGCTTTTAAACTTTCTTTGATTTAAAAGTGCAAGCTGTTCCAAATCTCCAGAATAAGTGGCAACTTAGGGTTGAAGGTTATAAAACTGAGTTTGGAAACCAGTCTCAAATCTCAAGCATATGATTGGCTGAAATGGCGACCAGTCGCCATTTCAGCCAATCAGATGCTTGAGATTTGAGACTGGTTTCCATGCTCAGTTTTATAACCTTAGGCACAGGTATCAGTTTCGTTTTCGCTGTGTTCCAGCGATATGTAATTTTTGTCATATAAGATAATTTTTTCATATTTAGAGAGAGATTATACCAAAAGAAAAAAAAATGAGCGCAACATTGCAAGTTCAGGTTTTAGCAATATGAAACAATTTTGACACTATTTATTATTTAAAATCAAAACCGTATATTTTCTATAATTCTCACAATTATTCTTATATTTTTCGGGTCCTGACTTTCAAACAATATTGATAATTTTTTATCATTTTCATTTTAATCAACTTTGTTCAACTTTTTAAATTTTAGCTTGTTCTGTAAGGCAGTGCATAATTATGTTTGACCTTAAAAAATCGTGCCTGGAGCCTGTCACGAATCAAACAAGGGAAACTGAATCTGACCCGGAAAAGTGATATTGTAAAATATACTTGAGATCGTCAGAATATGTAACATAGAAACGCGCAATAAACATGCGAATTTTCTCGTGAAATAATCATTCTTTATATATTTAAAAGTGTATACGTTATAGTTACATACGATCTGATGGTTCAATATTTATTATTATTCTGAGTAGACAGTCACTAGATACTCTGTTCAGATAGGCAATCATAAGTATCTTATTATATGTATGTTCGAGCTAACAATTGAAAGAACATGACGAAATCAAATTCGAAAAACTGTATGTGGATTAACTATATTTCTAATTACAAGTTTTAGCTTTCCAAAAAGCTAGTCGGTCATTAGCACAACCTTTTAACAAGACGACAGAAGAGTTTGAATTTTAAGGCACTTTTATTGGATGCCATTAAAATGTAAGTTTACTTATAGGTATTTCCTCTTTCGAATGAGATGTATTTAATCTGGTGATAAATCTAACCCTGTTTGCGAACAAGTTAATAATTTACTTGGAAGTAAACCAAAATGGAAAAGTTTGTCAAATAATATTTTTGTGTCAGAAAGTGTTAGAAAGCAACGATTATCAAGCTATAAATATATATCAAAAGCTTCAGAATATGTTAAAAACCAAAGTTTTTTCACAGTTATAGAATGGGAGAGAAAAACGTGAACAGTCTGTCAGGGACTTACAGGTATCATAAAATTGTTCTTGCTGATCTGGAAAAATATCGTTAGAATGTTGGTATTCACTTAGTATGTCTCATGACTTCGAATAACAACCTAACGCATTGAATTCAAATTCGCAAAAAGTATGTACTACAGCGCCGTCTTTTTTTGTTAAAAGCTTATGCCAATGACCGACTAGCTTTTTGGAAAGCAAAATTTTGTATTGTCTATTGTTGACAGTTTCATGACACGATTTGATACTTCCGCAAAAGTATGTGTGTTCGCATGTTCCAAAGATTATTTTGTTGATTCAAAACCAAATTACAACTAAGTAAAGCTTAAACTTGTAGTGTCTATTATTTTCAGTTTCATTACCTGATTTAACATTTCTGCAAAACCGTGTGTTCTGGTGTTCCAAAGATAATTTTACATTCAAAACCTTATAAAACTTTAGCAACCAGTTCATTAATGGCAAAATGCAAGATAACAGTTAAGCAAAATTATCAAGAAAGTACCGACGGATGTATCCATATCGAGCTAGCTAAACCATGTAAAAAACATTCCCTGGGATACCTCTGATCCCAGAGTTTCACAAAATGCTGCACAAGTTCGTAGATTCGTGGTCAGCAAAATAAGTAGCTAATCTCTTTCCATTGTTCTCTACACATTTTATTTGCTTTGGCTTAAAAAATTTATAATCTGTACATCTTTTGTTTATCAAACAGAGTGTACATTTACTAAAATCCATGTACATGTATATGTTTATTGTTCGTTGTCGTAAATATCTTTATGAGTTATAAGCCTAGCTGATAAGAAGCTGGAGAGAGGATTTAAGAATAGGTACAGACTCCAAATGTGACGTCCTCCAACAGCCAATACGAGGCCTCTAGGTTTTTATAGATAACGTCTGAGTAAGAATCTATCTATAAATAACGACTGAGTAAGAGTCTAATTGTCGGTCATCCTGATGACCGACATATTATTATCTAAATTATCCGTTCCGTCTGGAACTTGATCTTTGCTGTACATCTCTGTTAACCGGTGTTCAGGTAGAAAGCTCAAGTTTGGTCCATAATTCTCTGTCACATGATTGTATGACTGTCTGTCACGTGACAGTCTGATATTGATTATTAATTGGTTTCGGCATTGGTAAATATATCATTCATGGAAGTTGACTTTAAACGTAACCATCCAAGTAATTCAAGTTTACCATATTTCTCACAAATATGTAAGACTTTACATGTTACTATCAGCAGGTCGCGGAAAACCTATATTATTTGAATGTCTGAAGGTCAGCGTACACTATTGCGTTTCCCTATATGTTCTATAAAGAGTCTTGGGAGTCTCCTTGATTTATTTATTCTTAGACAATATAAGGCATGGTCTTCTGATGAAGTTTGAATGTAAATCTACATAAAAACATAGATGAAATACCACCATGACCGTAGGTTTCCACCTCAAATTTCACTTTGAAGACTACCACCCTTGCCTATCGACTAAATTTACTTGTGGCCAACCTGTTTATAGGCATTATTTTAAAAGTAATTTTTTTCTTATCCAAAATGTTTCGGATAATGATTTTTGGTTCCAACAGCTGCAGAAATACACAATTTCTGTTTTTTAGAAGGAGTTTTATTTTTTCTTCAGCTATATTGGCCAATTAGCTAATGTTTCTATAGAGTCTTACGGGTTTCCCCTAACTTTTTTTTTAACCAACCGGGAAGCAGCTTTTATTTAGTGTACACTGATCTGAAGTCAAGGCGTTGTACATGAGTGAAATGCAAGTATTATATATTGTAGAGAAGCAGGAAAAAATAAAAGAGAAAATAATACGAAATATAGTCTGCTATATAATATAGCTTTGTTTGTTTAGATACTCGAGATAACAGTCATCCAACTGAACGTTAAACTAGCATAACCGTAATTTTCACGTCAAATGGTTCCTGAAAAAAGTTCAATCATAACTGCGATGTTTGGCATGTCGTATACGAGTTTTGCAGCTGATCTTTGGATAAATAACTTGGAAAATAACTGATTGTCTTATTATGGTAACAAATTAGTATTGTTATAATATTAATTCCATGTCGTGCTGGCGTCGTCATGAAACTAATTTGCTCTAATTATATAACCCCTACAGAAATGACAAACACAGCTGATATGAGATAGGATATTTATTATGAATATGTGCAGATTATTTATAAATTCACGATATAAATCATCTGCATCTGGCACTTGCTTCAGTAATGCTTGCCAAATATTTCACATTTTACAATTAATTGTTGTCGTATCATTCAGACAGTGAATAATAAGAAACAACGTATCACGAACACCTGTAAAACAACCGGTAACTGAAATCATTTAAGCGACGTCACTATCCTCACCCTTGTAAATCATGTTTAATTTAATGGTAAAAACTACGAGAAAGTAAAACCATTTCTCTTCAGCATTAAATAAATGAACACATCTCATTGCACGTGACATTGTAACTACAGTGCTAGGAATAGAATAGCTATGACATGTGTTCCTTGGCCAAGTCCTTTTTGTTTAAATCCAACAACTTTTTCTCATCAGACATTTAAATGCGTATAGGACAACTTGAATGAACATTTCAAGGCAATATGTTTCGATCACAACCTTGTCTTGTCATACAATTTAAGTGAGTGTCAGAAAAACGTTTGTTCAATCCTTTGATGTGATCTATTTAACGTGTTATTGAGACACTGAGAGTATGTGTTTGACAGTTTAGACACGGACACAGACTTAAAGGAATATTATATACTTGCTTTCTGAAAATACCTAAATGTTGTCCTTTCAGTTTTATTTTGACTAAATATTAAAACGATTTTGATATATTTAACATGTTCTGGATAGGCTTATGGTCATTTTTGTGAAATGTATTTGACAGTTGTGGACGGCGTCATAGACTTAATAAAATGTTCTAGACATGCTTTCTACAAATATCCTATCAATTCCAGCACTTCTTGTTTTCCTCGGAACATTTTTATGGGGGAGCGTAGATTAGCTTAATGACTAAATGAAGTTACATATATTTTTACATATTTTGTTAACGACTGAAGACCCTGAATAATTGATATTAAATTACGAGTTAACCTTGTTGTTAAAAATTCGTTAAAGCTATATACATTGCATGTGGATTCTTTTATCTCTGAAAGACGGTCAAACTTCCAGCAATTTAATAAAACTCAAGTATTTTAAAATTTGATATCATTTTCGCCAGTATGTCGTATTTGATTAAGAGCATTTACCTTGCATTTGGCACAAGATCGTCTAGGCGTGATGAATTAGAAATTTAACTTCATGTTTGAGCATATTGAACTAAGCCTTGCGAGTTTTAATTTGATTTTTAAACTGTTTTCCAACCTATCGTATCGTATAGGATGGTTTTATTTTAATTTTTGTTTAAGAAAACATATACCTAGTTTCTTTTTTGCAGTTATAAACAAACCATAAGCATTCATAAAGAAACATGATACATTGTACATTTATTCTTTGTTGCTGTAATTTTCACCAAAAATAGTATTTAGGTTTACTAAGGCGGACTGTTGTGTTTAAAGCCAAGGTAAGTACTTAAGTAGGCCATAATAAGGTTACGCTTCAGATCAGGTATTCTTATCAAGTTCTTCATTTAACAACATGAACTACAAGAATATCAATTACGCACAATAAGTCGGCCAAAGTTCTTATTGATCATGTGTTTGTGTTTAGAATGGAGACTTGTTTCGTTTCTTCCCTTTGTCCAGTGATGGTTGGAAATAATAGGAATCAATTAGTCAATGCCATTTTTATCTAATAATTGATTGTTTTCATTAATCAATTCAAGTCTGTTCACTAACGCATGCTGAACATAAGAACAGTCTTAAAATGAAGGGGAGATAATTATAAAATTTGATATATTAAAACGGATTTTTAATATGAAAAATCCATTTGATCAAGTTTATGTATTTGTTTCTTCTTAAAGTTGGGAAAAAAATCTGCACTAACGCGAATTATGTTGTTATTATTTTTATTCCGACGTTTCGATTCAAATAATCTTCATCAAGGAATAACAACAGCAATTTACGTGACGTCGTCAAAACGGCGCGTAAACGCCACTTTGACGCTGCCACAAATTAGCGGAAAAAACGTATATTATGTAAATTTATGTATTTTTTTTTTTAATTTTACTTAAAGAGGATTCTTATTAAAACAGAACAAGTTTTCTGTTTGCTTGACATTTCACTGCATGAAAGCAATTTTAGAAAAATTAAGGATTTTTATTGTCCCTAAGTCAATTATTTAACAATTAAATGTTAGATCGATGACTGATGTTGACAAATAATTACAGATAAAGAGTTTAGTCAATTTTCTTCTTATAAAAATACAGTCAAAAAAATGACCAATTATAGTCCGATTTTACGCGTTGAGCCGTGAATGCACTTTTGTATTTATAGATTTTTGGAATATTCCACAAAATAGGGAAGTTAGACATTCCTATCATAGCTTATATTGTTGAAATTGTACGACATGTAGCAAAAGGTTTCATAGCCTTGGCAGTAACGCTTCTGATTTCTGAAAATGTGTCATACGGGTTGTGCGTTCGAATCCAGTGAGCGGATCTTATTTTTTAATGTCATTCATTTCATTACATTCATGTAGACGCATACAAAAATGCCATAACATCGTGCAAATGTCGAGTAATCTTTCATCGATTAAGTTGATAAGGTTTCGCGATCGAAGCTTATTCAAAACACAGTTTTCGAACAATGTCAAAATATTGTACAAAATGGTTTTGAAAAGAAAAGAAAGAGAATGTCATGAAGGTTCCTTGGTTTACAGAAAGTCAGGATTCACAACTGTCAGCACCTCTTTGGGGCAGAGGTGTAAGGGGGGACGGCAATCCGCTCAACAAAATTATAGTTAAAAAATGAACATAAACTTAATTAAAGGGCTTTGCAAAAAATAATGATAAACCAACAATTAACTAAATAATATCATGCGATATAAATTTATATTAAAAAAGTAAATAAAAGACAAAAATAAAAAAGTTACTATTATTGGATTTGCAATGTTTTGCATCATAGCTCGAGATCCTTATCCACTGAGCTATTCGCCGTGACTAAAAATTTGCTGCTTTGAACAGGTTTTAATGTCATATAAGTTAAGTAAATTAACGGTAACTTTGTAAATTGACGTACTTTACCTATTTGGGATTATAACAATTGATTTGTCCAAAAGGTCACAGCTCATGGGTCAAAATCGAACTATAGTACTTTGGATGAGTGTAAACAGCGATGGATATCAACCGTAAACATACAAATAATGAAGGTTGAACGTTCTCGAATCAAAATTTCACTGTATTTCTAATTCTTAAAACAAAAATCCATTCCTGTCGTGATTCAGCAGCCCTAAAATAATTTCCCGAACTGAAGCTTACCTTTTCATTTTTAGAAGGGAGCAGTCAGTTCCTGACGACGAAGACATAATTACCTCGAATGACGTTTCTCTACAGATTTAAATTAGTTTTGTTTACCCCACGTGATGTTGTAAACACGCACTAAAACGGCTCTCCCATATTATTTGAAGTAATTGAATTCTGTCAAACGTTTCGAATCTTGTTTTTTGAATTTGTTCTTGTATTAAATTTCACCATAAGAACATTGGACTCGCGTTAGTCATAAAATCCGGCAGCTGTATTTATGTACTTTAAAAAGAGGGACCTGAAATACCCATATTTCAATATGACTGAATGGAAGTCCTTTCTAAGTGCAAATTCTAACATAGAAATGTTGACTATCAGGTTTTCTATGAGTAATGTTAATGTACAAACTGAAAAAAATCAACATTATATATTGATGTATTTGCTATATTTTGATAGTGTTTTAAAATTTCATATCATTTTCGCCAGTATGTCGTATTTGATCAAGAGCATTTACCTTGCATTTGGCATCATATCGTCTAGGCGTGATGAAATAGAAATTTAACTTCATGTTAAAAAATAAAATATCAAAATTATATATTGATCGTTTTGCTATATTTTGGTATGTTTAACAATATTGTAAAGTTATGAGTATATCATGTGACATATCGATAAATTACTGTAAGATTCTTTGTGAAATATTAGTGCATTTTTATTCAATAATATGGACATTCAATTTAGTGAGTTGCAAAATACGCTATCATGCACTTTCATTCTGTCATCTTACTGAAATGATGGAATGATAGTTTGGGTTATTTAACATTATAATTGTCTATATTAAAGACTTTAAAGCTATGGTATTTTATTCGGTTAGTATTTTAAGCTAATTGAAGTGGTAATAAATTTCCCCACGTGAAACACTTTATTTATCCTCTGTATTCTTATTAAACAGATACTATCCCTTTATTGTTTTTTTAAAGTAATAACTGTATCATAAATATTTTTAAGTTAGGATATTTTATCGCGCTAGTTCTTGTTACTACTTGAAATGATAATAACCCTGTGACATGCGATAGCTTAAGGATGTATACTGAACTTTAGTATCTAGAATTTGTAAAGAAATATCAATGATTTCTGCAGGCTCCAGACACTAATCTATGAAAAATACATAGAAACGACAATTATGAACATCCTTTTTATTCCATGGCGCAATAAATGTAAATAAAAAAGATAAGAAACATTAACGTCAATAACCAAATTCAATAGTATTAGAATTATGAATTATGAACGTTATATGTAATGGTGTGTGTTTCTTTGCCACTTCATAATTGTTTCTCCGTTGAAGACGACAATGAAACCTTCAAAAGCGATTACCCCTCGGGTTCTCATTATTTTTCGTTCATTTTAATTGATCGTTTTTAAAACCTATGCTCTATTTTTCTTCTCTGTGTTTTGGCTGTGCGGGGAGGCTTGTTTTCTGGATGGGGCAATTCCTGATATCACTTTTTAAACGCGTCCTTCCTAGCTCACCTAAGAGCATTATTGTAAAACTATTTATTTGTTGTCAATTTGAATATAGCACATGTCAGTATATCCAGTTATTTGTTGTTATTGTTCTGTTACCTGAAACTAGAGAGTTAACCCTTTACTTCATCGATACGACTCACATCGTGTGACTAATGCTGATCCAAATCAGCCTTCATATCCTTGAAATCTGATCAGTATCTACACTGTTTGCTTCTTGAATTTGTGTGAATCTGAAATCGACTAGTATAGATTCTTTTCAGTCGTTAGTTCAATCTCACTAAAGTCAGATATAACAAAATGTTAGATCTGATGACGGCCCGCAGACACCGTACATAAGTAATAGCGGTTTTCCCCGATTACTATTTTTAGAAATTGTCAACGCTGGAAGTATAATTTATTACGCTCGCAAATGATCTCAAGATGTCATTACATTAGAAATGAATGCAATACTACATAAACACATATATCTCCAGTAAAATATGTCTTACTCAGGCTGTCAACACTATATTTGGTTTAAAATACTATATTCACTTTCACTTTTACGATTTTGTAGGCGACAATCTGATTGGTTGAAAGGGTTAGTGATAAAAGCACGTTTTAGTTACTCGTCGTCAGATCCTGATAGCGTAGCGTTTTTCAGGTAATGATTTTAATCAGATTGTCGTTAGTTGCTCAAGAGATGTAAGTCGTATCCATGGAGTAAAGAGTTAAGGAAATATATGTACAGAGCAAATAATATTTGTTTAACACGCAACATTAACGGTAAGCATTAATGTCAACTTATTGAAGATTCTCCTGTTTAGTTATTTTTGACCTTTATTTCAATGTTATTTCTGGTTTTATGAAGTACCATATTTTATGGCATCCGTGATATAATGATATTATAAATAGGTTTATGTTGCAGCAAAGTTGTTGACCTTACTTATTTCTTCAAGACAAACAAGCATCCTTTATTGCATGCAATTTTCATATTTCACTTTTATAACATATAATCACGTAATTATTATCGAACATACAATGTTTGTAACATGACATCATTAATTTTTATTGACGAACCTGGGTGACCATACAATTTTGTTGCATAGCATTTATTAGCGAAAGCAGAATTTTCTTAATCTGACTTTTTAGCAAACGTAAAAACATTTTTGGAATTAACATTCAGCTAAATTCATAGTATAACTAAAAATTACAATTCAGATATTATTTAATTTTAGCAATTTGTTTCCATTTCCAGATTTTTAAAAACAACTTACGAAATGTTTTTTTTTTTCAATTGTAATCTTGTATCAACGGCAGGCCGTTAATGACTTGGATCTATCAGCTATTTCCACAGCAATTATTATCAATTATTATCAAGAAATTGCGCGAGCCTTAAAAAATTGTTTACTCGTTTTGTTTACTGTAAGCTTATGTACCATCAAGAAGGTCATTTGTTTCCATGTCTTATCTGGGCTATACTATCATCAGAAGTGGCAATACAACCATTGTTTGCAAATCCATTAAGTTAGTCAAACCGCCCGAACTGTCCACCGCAATATTCGAGAACAAGTGACACGTTGATGTTCACCTGCTTGCTATGTCCACGGCCACTAGGGCATCCTTGAGAATAAAAACGACACGAAGATGTTCACACCTTCATTATTTCAACATCTTGCTTGGTCATCCTCAAGACCAAGTGACGCCGCCCATATTCACCTGTCCGCTATGTCCATTTCCCATTTCCTTTTTACGAACAAGTGTCACAGCCAATGTTCACATGTCCGCTATGTCCATTGCCCATAAGTTCCTTTTTACGAGCAAGTGTCACAGTCAATGTTCACATGTCCGCTATGTTCAGTGCCCGTTAGGGCTTTCTCAAGAACTAGTGACACCGCCCACCGTTAACATGTTTTCGTAAGTTCAGAGCCCGTATGAAATATAATATGCTGCCCCCGATGTACCGTTTCGATCCTGATAGCGTATTCGATGAATATTACCATTATCCGATTTGATAAAATTTTTCAGCTGCCAGACTACTTCAGGAATTACACCGATATCACTTTTCACTATAAAAGAAATTAAAATATGCTCTTAGTTTTATTGCCATCATTATAATTCATTTATAGAAACAAATGTATCCAAATTATCCAATAATAGGGCCATTCTCAATAAATGAGGCTAATATATCACGACAATAGTACTGTTGGAATAGGAAACTAGTTTTATTACTAATTTATTTGTCATAAAGAAAATAAGGAGGACAGTGAAGATTGCTCGTCGGAACAAAATGTAGGTCACTGTTCTTTCACGATACTATAAAGTAATATGATCGTATTCTTTCACGATACTACGTAATATGATCGTTTACAGTAATTATATAATTAAACATTTTTACATGTAGGCCATGTATGCAATCTTTTTACGTTTCCTATAGAAGCTCGCATATAAACTTTTTAGAGAAATTGGAGAGTGGAAATCGACTATTTATAGGAAAGTGTATCATGTCTATTACAGCAATGTAAAAAGCCGGTTAATAATGGTTCCATGAAATTGAGTCCTCTCATCAGGGTTCATTCAACCCTAATGTGAGATTTGGAAAATTCATGTCGCCTGAATTGTGAGGACTTTGTATTTCATATTTAAAGGAAATACATAGTATTAAAACTTACTTAATTATATTGTTTACATGTGTAAAAATTGAGTGGCGCTCAACCCGGGGCTAGGCGGCGTGGGCAGTAATGTATTTTTTCCTTTACTGCACATGAACATTCTAATTATACCGAGCCTGTAATATTTTCATTTTGTCGTGTTTAGTGCTTTCAAAGTTTCCTAATTTTCTATTTTAAAAATCATGCACTTAGTACGGTATACTTGATGACAGTTAGTATTCGCGGATTTATATGTAAAACTGTTCTGATAACATAAGTATATTATTCATTGTAACTTCTGTTAAATATGCATAGAAGAGTTTGAACCTTAATAAAGAAACCAAACTTTCTTGATCCAAATCTCCCCATGGTAACGTAACTACTAAAATTATGGATATCAAATTTATAAATTAAAAAAAAGTAAAAGGCAATAATAATTTCTCAACGTTGTTCGTAAAACCCATCAGTAAATCATTCTAAAAGAAAGGCTACCAACATAATATTCTACAGCGCTTTTAAAGTACCCAAATACAGTTGATCCTTGTGCTTACCTGTTTGTGGCAGGGGTTAAAGATTTTGTGAAAGTTAAAAAAAAAACTAACGAAAATAAAGCACTTGTACATCTTTTTTAGCTTCATATCTGACCAAGGCTGACACAGACACTTGTTTCTGATAAAATCGTGCTCCACGCAGCGCTGAAAACGCCGTAAATATTTACCGTTTATCTTGATTGTTTCGTCGTAAATCAAATTGTAAAATAGGAGAAATAATTTGTTTTTATTATTTGATCTTCATTATCAGAATTTTCAACTTCTACTAGTTCAATATAGAAACTCTTTTTTGCAGGTTTCTTATTGTTGATGGATTTTGATAAACCATTGTTGATTTTGATATACCACAGGAATTGTTTATCTACACTTAGGATATCCTTCCTACTGAAAAAAGTATTTTTATTCTCATATTCGTTGTAAAAATGGTATTCGGATTAATTCATGCCTCATTTTCTCGTTTTGAAGCGAAAGTTTTGTGTCGATATCATCAGCTAATGATCATGGAATAATATTACTAAAGAAGCACTGCACTGTTTTGTGATAAACTGTTTTACTTATGTTTATAGACGAATCGTTTGCAGAATCTATTTTTGAATAGACTCTTAAAAATATAACGCCCAAATCCCCCAAAAATACAAATTCACATGATTCTCATTATATGGGATGAAATAATCTGCAGTCTGTCTAATAACTAACTGGTAGGAGCCATCAATTTGTATCGCTTTAAATAATTAAATATATTTTGCCAGAGGTTTCAAACAAGAATGTCTAACGTATTTCAGTGAATGTCCGTTTCTGAAAAAAAATCGACACTGTTTATTTCAATATATTAGAGTCAACACAATGAGTCTTAATCTTCAAACATTGTCAGATTGACACAATTTTTTATCTATATGACGTTCTTCAATTAAAGCGTTGAAATTTTAATAATTGAATTTTGGGTTAACGCCTTTGTTTGTTTTTAGCAAAACAATTTGCCCTTGGGGGTTTACACCAGGTTCTAGGTTGCGATGTTGCACCAACTTCACACTTGCCCCAACAGGTTCTCATATAAACAAACAAGTACAATATGTGTTGGTGAAATAATTCTAACCTACTCATCAGCTCGACAATGTTGCATGCAAAAGCAAACAAACATATCAAACATAAGAAGCTAATATCACTGCAAAGCCAAAGAGGCGGATACTCAATGACCTTATCGAGACCAGACCACTGGAGTCAAATCAGCAAGAACACGATGATATCAATGCATATCATTTTGAAGGTTTCGTGTTAACCGTCATGTGCATACCATCGTTTAGGATGTAGCAGAATGTTAAATGTTGACTAGACAATGTGTAGACATTGTGTTGCGCTCAACCCGGGTCTTGGTGGCCTGTGCAGTAAATGTTATATGCATTTTTCTTACTACCAATGAATATATACAATCAATCCGAGCCTGAAATATTTTCTTATTTCTAGTGATCGGTGGCTTTAAAAGTTGCCTTTTCATCTACTTAATTATTAAACAGTTTATAACAGCTTTTAGCATCCATTACTTAGGGCGATATCAACTACCGGGAAAGATGATAAAAATAGGTCAGGTCATAAAAAAAAAAACATTAAATATTACGACAATGCCATAATTAAATATTGTTTCCAAGGTATTATCTAAAAAAAACATTTAAAAAAAAAGAAAAAAAAGAAAATGTGTATGTAGGTGCTTGATATGTTCTGTGAAAGAAGTAAAGAAGTTGTATCAGAGCCGCATACAACTCCGTTTTATCAAGTTTAAAAGAAACGAACAAAGCTACCAAATAGTTTAAATAAATGCCAGCCGGAAAGCTAAATACGTTTTATGTATTGGTGATTAAACGGTAAAACTCATTTATTATATAAGTGGCGGTTTAAATCTCTCAGCATGATTGTTTGTCAGCGCCTGTAGCAAGGGGTAGAATTAATGCTGATAACTCCAAAGTTTTTGTGTTACATTACAACACTTAAATTGTGTTAATGTTGCCATAAAATATGAAAAGCCTGCAGCTATAATATATGTGTTTTATTGATATGATATTTTGCAAGATCAAAACACATATTTATCGCGAACTTTCATCAATTTATTCAAAATGGTGTCAGTTGGAACAGATGCTGTAGAAATTTGTTTCTTTAATATAAGATTTATACGGGTAATAAAACACAAGTCTTGATGAGCTGGCGGCGTTGTAATTTTTGCATAGTAGAGTTGCCCAAAAGAAAATACTCAATTTACTTTCTTGATTGTGTTGCTGTTAGGTTTCTTAATTGTGTCACGATACACACAGTTTCTCGCTTCAAACTTTTCTTTCCAAACTCGAACGAATTTCACTAAAATAATCAGAACGTATAGGAGCATTTATCAATAAAAAGGCGAGAGTTTTTGTGTAGCAATTATGTGTGCATCAATCAGTGCAAACAATTACTTTTTTGTTCAAATGATAACCTGTTGGGGCAGATGTGAGGTTGGTGCACCCTAGAACCCCCAGAGGCAAATTGTTTTGCACTGACCGTTCCAAGGCGGAAACCTCAAGGGTTCTCTTTTTCGTTAGTTGTGATTTGTTTGAAATTGATATTCTTATAAACACATGCTCTCTTTTCCGTTACTTTTCGCTGCGTGGGGAGGCTATGTAATCTGAGTATGGCGATTCCTGACATGCATATTTCGCTTTTTTTTACAAAATTCGAACAGGGAGAAATTTTGACATGATTAAAGTACTTACCTTCGTTTATGTTTCGTCCGCCATTGCTATTAAGTCTACTTATTATAGCAAAAAATGCGACTCAAGTAACACATTAAAGACAGTGAATTTGAGCATACACGAGGACGTTATTGTTTATTGTTATTCGGCGAATGCGTGGGCTTGCCTGAAAGGTACCGAAGAAAGAAAGTTTTTAGTATTATTTACAGGATAAAAATAGTTTATGAAACTGGCCGGTATTCGAAAACAATAAGTTTTTAAAAAAATCCACGACTCAGCGTTTTTTTTTATATATTTATTTTCAATTTATTAAACACAGTTGTGTATGTCGGTTTATTCAAAGCAATTAAAAAGATGACACTCTAGACCATTTCACTTTTACTTTACAACATTATCATTATAATAAGCATTCATTTTACAAAAACTGATAAAATTTCATTAAATCCACGTTCTGAAACACAGCCTTTAGATTTAACACGATATAACCGCTTGTAAATGATATATTACGTGACTCGTTAAGAATTCAAATGTTTATTATGTTTGAAGACTTTCTATGAAAATATTACAAATACATTAAAGACACTTTATTAAGAATTTTATGTGAAATCATTTATATTAAACCTTTAAAATATTTAAGTCGTGCATTTCCATTAAATAAGAAAACATAGTATTTAGAAAGTCGATATGATTCTCGTGTTTAATTAAACTTGCTGTCTTTAGGATTTAATACAGTTGAGTCATATTCATGATGAAAATCCTCACAATCCTCAGAATAGCAAATTAATATATTAAACAAGACGAATAATTTTCTCATAGGTGTGTTACAGCTTTTCAACACAGAACACACCAGTCACACACGCGCGTACACAGCCAAACATGAACGTCAAGAAAACACACATGCCTAAGACATAATAATACTTACAGCGAGAGGTTTCAGGTTTTCCAGATAAAAAAAACTACATACACAGGCATTGAAAATGATATTATATTAATATTTGTCGGCATTACCTTTTGTGCACTGGAGCAAAGGATTGTTTCGTGCCCAGTAATTCCGTGCATTTTCAAAAAGTTCCTATATCATAACTGCATGGTATTCAACATGTCAAACGGAAATACGCAAATCTCATTTGTATAATGCCATTTTTTAAATTTTTGGTTTCTAAGAATTGCTAGTGGCTAATTGTACTAGCGTATTACTTCACGTACTCTATTGTGTCTTGTTGATTCATGCCGATGAGAATCCGGGGCTTACAAAAAATAATAATTTGTGACATATTAACTATGTGACATAATTCGAATGTTCTGCGGTCAATTCGTTCTCATGTAATGGGCTAGGTGTTAGGAATCAAAGGGTAGTTTATAATAAGAAGATGAAAAGGAAACTTTAAAAGCTACCGAACACGACACAAATTAAAATATTGCAGGCTCCGTTTGATCGAGCCGGTTCATGGGCAGTAATGAAAATGCTTAAAACAGCCCATGCCGTCTAGACCCGCCTAAAACAAGCGTGTCGTCAACGCAATCATTCACCCAGACAATAAATTCTAGAACAATTCCAAGAATACGACAATGTCGTAATTAAATATTATAAGGTATTATCCAAAACATAAACAAGAAAAAAAGAAAATGTGTATGTAGGTGTTTTTTTATGTTCTGTGATAGAAGTAAAGAAGTTCTATCAGAGGCGCTTACAACTCCGTTTCATCAAGTTTAAAAGAAACGAACAAAGCTAACAAATATTTTAATAAATGCCGGCCGGAAGGCTAAATACGGTTTAAATATTGGTGATTATACGGTAAAACTCATTTATTATATTAATGGAGGTTTAAATCTCTCAGCATGATTGTTTGTCAGCGCATGTAGCAATATGTAGAATTAATGCTGATAACTCCAAAGTTTTTGCTTTACATTACGACACTATAACTGTGTTAATGTTGCCATAAAATATGAAAAGCCTGCAGCTATAATATATGTATTTTATTGATATGATATTTTGCAAGATCAAAACACATATTTATCGCGAACTTTCATCAATTTAACCAAAATGGTGGCAGTTGGAACAGATGCTGTAGAAATTTGTTTCTTTAATATAAGATTTATACGGGTAATAAAACACAAGTCTTGATAAGCTGGGGCGCTATAATGTTTTCATATTAGAGTAGCCCAAAATAAAATACTCCATTTACTATCTTGATTGTGTTGCTGAACGGTTTCTCAATCGTGTCACGATACACACAGTTTCTCGCTTCAAATGTTTTTTTTAGATTCGAAAAAAATTTACTTAAAAATCGGAACGTATAGGAGCATTTATCAATAAAAGGGCGAGAGTTGTGTATGTAGCAATTAGGTGTGCATCAATCAGTGCAAACAATAACTTTTTGTCCATATGATAAACTGCTGGGGCAAGTGTGAGGTTGGTGCACCCTAGAACCTGGTTTAAACCCACAGAGGCAAATTGTTTTGCCACTAACCGTTTTAAGGCGGAAACCTCAAGGGTTCTCTTTTTCGTTAATTGTTTGTGGTATCTTGTTTGAAATCGATATTCTTATAAACACATGCTCTCTTTTCCGTTACTTTTCGCTGCGTGGGGAGGCTATGTAATCTGAGTATGGCGATTCCTGACATGCATATTTCGCTTTTTTTCCAAAATTCGAACAGGGAGAAATTTTGACATGATTAAAGTACAAGTTTACCTTCGTTTATGTTTTCGTCCGCCATTGCTATTGAGTCTACTAATTATTGCAAAAAGGCGGCTCAAGTAACACATTAAAGACAGTGAATTTGAGCATACACTTGTATTCGATATTATCTTATAATGCCATTAAAACATCGGCGAGTCAAATAAGGGAAGATGACGTTCTTGTTTATTGTTATTCGGCGAATGTGTGGGCTTGCCTGAAAGGTACAGAAGAAAGAAAGCTTTTAGTGTTATTTACAGGATAAAAATAGTTTATGTAATTGTCCGGTTTTCGAAAACAATAAGTCTTAAAACAAATCCACGACTCAACGGTTTTTGTATATATTTATTTTCAATTTGTTAAACACAGTTGTGTAGGTCGCTTTATGCAAAACAATTAAAAAAGATGACAGTCTAGACCATTTTACTTTTACTTTACAACATTATCATTATACTAAGCATTCATTTTACATAAAACTGATAAAATTTCATTAAAGCTACGTTCTGAAACACAGCCTTTAGATTTAACACGATATAACCGCTTGGAAATGATATATTACGTGACTCTGCACTGATCAGACTGTGTTAAAGCTTAGCAATCCTTGATGCAAATACGACGCAACTTGACGTGGAATATATACATGATATTGACAGCTGTATTGTTTTAGTGTTATTTGCAGGATAAATAATAATGACAAATAATAATAAAAATAATAAGGATAAGAATTATAAATCCTTGTTGCAGAAAACAACGCTACATAACGTGGAATGTATACATGATATTAACTGTTGTCTACTGTTTTGAGGGTTTTCTTTTGTCATAAACAAGCAATCATTTTATTAACGTTATATCATGTAATTGTGTAAGCACCACATAATACTAAAAATGGTCGCTCTTACCTTTCTTGAACAGACTCCAACCGAGCAATCTATGTTCTTCTCTTTTTTTGTGGGGGTGGGGGTAGGTTCTTGTATATTCAATTAATATATTCTCTTATTCGTTAATCATATTGGCTTAACAATTGCAGGCGTATAATATATTATATTCGGATAAATTAATATAATATGTAGTGTAATTTAACTAGTAAATGCAATAAAGCAATGACAGTTAGAAACGGATAAATGTTATTGTGCATATTGTTAATATTTCTAGAACCACGTGATTGTACGTTGCAACTTATAAACAACTGAGTAATATATATTTATATATATATATATATATATATATATATATATATATATATATATATATATATATATATATATATATATATATAAAGTTCCAACTTCTCTACCTGTAATTTTGTCAAATAATATCTGTAATCGTTACAGAGAAATAAAATGTTCTTGAAAATCTGCCGTCACGACTTAGTTATCTTTCCCTTTGCTATTATTGGGGTTTTAGGAAGAAGTAAGAGATTCTAAACAATATTCACATTTATTGGAATTAAATCAATTTCTCCAGTTCTGGATATCAATAAAAGCCCAAAACATTCATTAATAAAAGAACTCGTCCTCTATAAACAACGCTAGAAATCCCAAACATTTCCAATTACCTCCCTTTAAATGAATATATAGTGTTTTTAATCTAATATTTATTGTATCTGATGGGCATTTGCTCAGGTCTAGGTGTGCAAGATTATGTTCACGAAACAGTAAACTTATAAACAACTGATATTAATTAATAAATCACCTTTTAAAGTGTTCGTAATTAAATGAAAATATGTGAATGAGAATATAATCATAAAAAGTGGGTACTTTTTATTTTTGCTGAGTATATATCGAGCTTTTGGATGAAAATTCTGTAGTGTTCTGTCAATTGACATTTTAGCAATAACTCGACTTCAGTTGAATCAGATACGTTGCCTGTTTCTGCTTTTTCGATGAAAACAATTGTTTCAAGTGCTAATAAATCATTATGAAACGCTTAAATACAATCGAAAGTAATAAATCATCTACGTGTTATCTACATGACAAAATCAACAGTGTTGCGTTTGAAACAAATCGAATGTGGTTATGTTAGAGATTGTTAAAATTCTTAGTGAAATTACAACAATTTTCCAAAAAATCAGGCTGTCATTTGGTATTTCGCGTGTCTAAAACATTTAAACATTCCAGTAAAACTTTGTGAATAATGAGAAGCGAATATCTTTGCCGAACAGATATTTATAATGAAAAATTGAGAGAATTGTTGATGAGTTGTCAATGGTCCCTGATACTTTTGAATCCTGCGGACTACTTAGGCCATCTACAAAATCATTAAACAGTGCAAAACACGACATGAATATGTTTGCTTCATTTTGTAAAAATTAAACTAAGCATGATATTAAAATCAAGCATTTATTGTTAGGATTTATTTATAAGGGACGTAAATACTTGATCAAGTTGGGGCTTTTGTAGGCCTTGAAGTTGCGAAATAGGCTTGAGTTCATGCAGAAAAGGCAAAATGACCACTTGTACTGAACTCTGTGGTGTCTGCTAGCATAACACAAGAGAAAAAAACAAGAAGAATATCTTATATATATATATATCATATTTTATCTACATTTTGGCCCACATATTTTCTATACAGTTTTCTTACTATGTTGTAAATTTGAAAGAAGTCTGACATCTAGAAATGTTATTTTTTTTAGAAAGTCATTTTCAAAATAATGGTTTCAGGTAATGGTTGAAAGTTGAAGAATTCAGGTAATGGTAAACACTTGAAGAAAGGTCATGCACTATAAGATGGTATGCCTGAGGTATGTTGGGAATTATTTTTACAAACATGTATTATTTGTTTACATCATAGAAGAGGCATTAGATGCTCACTGTCTGATAAATACTATCTGATAAATCACTCCCACAGAATGAACACTTACATAGTAGTCTTTGGGGATAGGGTACTATTGTCTGATAAGTTCCAAGCCATTTATGCTTATTTGTTTCTTTATAGGATTAACATATTATCTTCATTGATAAAAGATCAAATTACTGATAGCAAGGATTAAGAGGATTGAAAATAAATATATTATCGCTGTTTTGCACAACATATTGCTATTACTAAGGTGATTAATTATGACCTAAGCTCTTTTCATTCACTTCACACGTTTCTGTTAATAAATATTCTCATTGCCCTAAAAACTGACCAAGTCAAGTCAAGTAAATTTTATTTATATAGTCGGGTTTCATAACAAATAACACAAGCTCTATTGAGCTTTTAAAGCCGACCAATACGGGTATTTATTAAACCACGCCCCCAGCCCCAAATATGCTCGTTGGTCCTCCGTATAGATATTTGATTTCATGAACTCCCCTGTTTAAGAAACAGAACAAAAGAAAGACATGTATTCAGTACACACAAGAAATCACCTGTTATGCAGTAAAAAATCGTTTCTAAAATTTTACTAATTTTACTTTAAGTTGTTAAGTTTTAACAATAAGTATCAAAGTTAATCATTTAAAATCAGTATATAGATATGAAATCCAAACAGACAAAGTAACAAAGACGCAGAGTATCTTAATCTAAATTAAGAGGTTGTAAAGTCGTTATGTTTGTAGTAACTATGGTGATTTGGGCAGCTATTTGACGGATTTGAATAGACAGTCTTAGTTGAGATTTCCAACCGGTAACATATATGGTATTCCATATGAAACGTATTTGTTGTTAAAGGTATAAATATATCATTTGAATTTTCCAAATGTAAATATTGATATTTGTTATTGCAAGAGGTTTTCCGTTGCTTAACGAACTGATTTAACGTTCAAAATTCGAAATAGAATTCGGTACTCTTCTACAAACGTAGCAGTGCCTACGTTAGAGCATATCACACCACTAGCCACTAGCAGATACAGATTTGTATCTCTTAGATGTCCACTGGATACTAGTAATTAGAATGGTCATAAAGCATAAGCAGAATCTGGGTTGTAATGGTTTTATGACCTTCTTGAAATACTGATCAGGCTATCAATCAAGACTATTTGCATTTAGATACATTATATTCATTCACTAAATTTTTAGTAATTTAAGTGCTAGGCAGGGCTATTGTCAAACTCGTGACTTATGAAGATGATTAAATTGCGGGAGACACAGCCTGATGAGGTTCTACACTGTTCAATTTTTAGTTTTGTTATGAAAAGAACAAAAAGGCCAATTGAAAACATTGTTTGTTCTTTCCGTTGTCTCTGAAGAAAATTTAATCGATATTTTTTATATTAAAAGTGATATATGCATATCAGGAATGGTCACATCCAGCCGACACAGCCTCCCAACACAGCCAAATAGTAGAGTAAAATATTGACAAGTGCATTGTCAAGAATTAGTTTTTTGCAAATTGATAACTGTTTAAATGTACATGTATCCATCATTCGCTAATAATTCAAATGTTTCATTATGTTTTAAGACTTTCTATGAAAATATAACAAATACATTAAAGACACTTTATATATTAAGAACTTTATGTGAAATCATATATACTCAACAAAAATAAAAAGTATCCACTTTCCTATCTCCAATTTTGTAAAATTTGAAAATGATGACTAAAAATTCTATATGTGACAAATTGTGCATTTTTGTTATCATTCCAAAGAGATAAATTTTTCTTGAAAATCCGCAGCCACAACTTAGTTATCTTATCCCTTTGTTATAATGAGGATTTCAGGAAAAAAAATCAGTAGTTCTTAAACGTATTAACATTTTTTTGAATTGAATAAATTTCTCCACCTCTTATGATCAATAAAATCACAAAACATTTATCAATAAAACAACTAGTCTTTAACAACAACGCTAGAAATGCCAACCATTTCCAATTACCTCTCTTTTAATTGAATATGTAGTGTTTTGTAATTCAGTATTAATTGTTATTCGACTGGCAGTTGCTAAGTTCTCGGTGTGGAAAATTATGTTCAAGAACAACTAAACTTAAAAACAACAAAGATTAACTATTAAAACACCATTCAATGCTTTCGTGATTAAATGAAAATGTGTTAATGAGAATATTAGCTTAAAAAGGGGATACTTTTTTTTGTTCAGTATATATTAAAACATTTAAATATTTAAGTCGTGCATTGCCATTTAATATGAAAACATAGTATTAAGAAAGTCGATATGATTCTCGAGTTTAATAAAACTTGCTGTATTTAGGATTTAATAAAGTTGAGTCACATTCATGATGAAAATCCTCACAAACCCCAGAATAGCAAATTAAAATATTGAACAAGACGTATCATTTTCTCATAGGTTTTCTTTAGCTTTTCAACATAGATCACACCGGTCACGCACGCGCGTACACACCCAAGCACGCACGTCAGGAAAAACACTTGCTATAGACATAATGATACTTACAGCCAAAGGTTTCACGTTTTCCAGATAAAAAAACTGCATACACATGCAATGAAAATGATATTATTTTAATATTTGTCGGCATTACTTTTTGTGCACTGGATGCAAAGGATTGTTTCGTGCCAAGTAATTCCGTGCATTTTCAAACGGTTCCTATATCATAACTGCATGGTATTCAACATGACAAACGGAAATACGCAAATCTGATTTGTTTAAAGCTCATCTTAAAATTTTTTGTTTCTAAGAATTGCTGGTGGTTTATTGTGCTAGCGTATTACTTCACGTACTCTATTGTGTCTTGTGTAGTCATGCTGATGCGAATCCGGGGCTTGCCATTATTACTAATTTGTTACATTATATCTATGTGACATGATTCGAATGTCAAATCGTTTTCATAGAATGGGCTAGGTGTTAGGAATCAAAGGGTAGTTTATAATACTAGTAAGAAGATGAAAAGGAAACTTTAAAAGCTACCGAACACGACACATTAAAATATTGCAGACTCCGTTTGATCGAGCCGGCTCATAGGCAGTAATGAAAATACATATAACTGCCTATGCCGCCTAGACCCGCCTAAAACAAGCGTGCAGTCAACGCAAGCTTTAACCCAGAAAATAAATTCTAGAATAATTCCAAGAGTGCAACCCACAGTTCCTGCATATTAAATTTCCTGAAAACGGACGCTTCAATAAACGCCACATCAATAAATCGTGTGCTAATTAAATATCATGCTTCAAAGCTTTATTGTTTATTTGAAACGCATAACAAAATCACGAAAAACGCGGCTTAAGTTCGAATAACAACAGGGGTTGTTGTATTCCTGTCTTTTTCTGGACGAATGATGGGTCATAATATATTATTACTATGTAACTATTACTTGATTATATTTACTTCAGTACAATTAGTCCGGCGCAAGGGATATGTGGCCCGGCTTTAAATAGAGGTTTTTAGCGAATGCTGAGAACCATGTGGCCCGGTTTTATATATAGATCGTTGAGTAATGAACGGGAACCATGTTAAGTTCAAGGTCAAGCTATTTATAATTGAGTATATAAATATAGATATTGAATTGAATTATCTCCCCTTAACTATAAATATAATTATATACATGTAAATATATAGATTATATAAATAGATCGATGAGTCGGTGTTTTCTTTTATGCGAATTGAAAGTTTATTGTTGTAAACAGTTATAGAAAAAGTGTACAGGTAGTAAGAGACATTGGTCAGATAGTTATTCTTGGATGATATTTATGTTTGTGTTCTGTTTACGAATATTGGCAATCCTATGACTTGATTTTTGGCGCGTGAATGTGACCTATGTTATGACGGTTCTTTGTTTACAAATGTTTCTGATGTTGAAATTGACGGTTCTAGTGGGTTTCTGTTTTACAAGAAGGCGATATCGTGTCTATAAAGTAAATAATGATTGTATAACCATCTTTTGTATGTCTTTTTCTGTTGTTCAGAATAATTGTGACTCATCCCCATCCCCTCCCATTCCACCCCCCCCCCCCCCCTGGTGTACGGGATCAAGATGCTGAATATAGAAAGTTAGTATAGATTTTTCATCCTGAAAGTACCAAAGGAATTGCCATGTACGTGGTAGGACAATTTTGAAAGATACTGTTGAATTTAAATAGAGCAAATTCATTTAATGTGGTTAGGGCTATGATAATGTTTAACTTCCAGGTAACTCCTTGATGAAAATTAAATGTTGGCGTAACTGTCCACAAAGTGCAAGGTCTAACATTATCTTCAGCTGCTGTTGATATCGGGAAAACGATATTACAAGGAGGAATGGCTTACAAAGCTCACAGTAGAGTATCTACTTACGAAAATCTACAATGACAATAATGAAAAATCAGTCACATTTATGAAATTTTGAGTGCTCTTAACGATCCACTACACTCCTCCTTGTTCGACCATCGATTTAAAAAGAAAAGTATCAAACTAAACAAAATTAACATTCATTTGTGCAAAATTTTATTGAAAGGCATTTTGCCGTTTTTGAAATGTTGATACTTTTTTACCGATAAAGGTGCAAAAAGGAGTGTAGTAAATCCTTAAAATTATTATTTTGTATCCTAAACTGAATACATATCAACACATATAGTTCTGTAAATTCTTCATCATAATTCATGTTTCTATAGCAACCATCTCTTCCACTATTATCTAGCTAGTTTTCATTATATTTAAAAGGAAAACTTTTCAATTCTTTTGTTTTCAAGTCATTCACTACATTTACTGCAAACTGTTAAATGTTCAGCAAACAAATTTCATCATAAATCCCATTCCATACCAATTCCGGTATACTTCATTTCAAACTGCACTCCTTGTATACAACGCGTTCCACAACTACATGTAATATACAAGCACATCCTTCAACGTTCAATACCCTTTGCCAATAAAAGACAATAATATAGTAGCACTTTAAAATTCTTTTTTGTTTAAAAACAATCCATCACCTGCATGAACTCTTACACCCAGCATCTAACTTCTTTTAAATGTCGTCCACATATAACACATCTGTGTTATACTTTTCTTGTTACATCTTTTGTCGCAATCAAAGTAACTGAATCGCCAACAAGTGCGCGAGAGGCCATCGAATGCAGAACAACTATTTTGGATCTTTAGAGCCTTTAATACAGATTTTAAGTAAAATTAACTATCTCGTAGTTTTATGGATCAACGTTATGATTAGCCTAGTTATGATAAGACTTATAACGAGAAAAAAAAACGTCTTGCGACTTTTATCGATACCCAGGTTTGATATAAAATCACTTCTGCTTTAACAAGGTATTTCCAAACCAGTCTTTTACGGGCATAACATTAAAGAAAAATATAAGAAACATAAATGTAATATCAATATCTCTACTTTATTCATTTAATACTCAGTAAATTCAAAAGGAAATGCTACAAACAATATATATCCTCAACGCTCTGCATGCTTTGTGACATGCTTGTTATCCAACTACAGTTGATTGCTTTGCCTACTTTATTTGGTGTATGACAAAATAAAAATCTGGCAAAAACTGTTGAGCTTAATATTTCTTGAGAGCCTTTGTACGTAAATATCATCATGAAAGCAGGGTGAATGTTTCAAACAATTAACAAGACATGTATGACATTTACTTCACTTGATGAAGCCATCCAAATAGTCATTCCTAAATATGCTATTTTGTAACATATCATAAATAGAACAGAAGTCTCTACTTCAGAACTCGATCGAACTATTTCGTTTCAAAAACTGACGGTTACAGTTGTTAAACCATTAAAGACGTGCTAATAAACAATTACATGTAGTTACTATTTTCTGCTCTTATAAACTATTTATAGTTTGTGTTTTCAGTCATAGCTGGCATTTAGAAAGGCGGTCGTTGAATGCTGTGTTGGGGCCATAGAAGTCGCAAATCATGATTATTTTTATAACTGGTTCCTTAAATCACGGAGCTTATGGAATGAACTCGTAATATGGGGCATCAACTATTTTATTAGTGTTCCCACTAGACAATGTAATTTAACTTAATACCATCCAAAATCTTCGAAACATTTATGATTCTTGACAGTCAAAGTAAATATGTCATTTCATAGTTGTTTTCGAAAGCCCTCATAACAGTTTTATCTATTTAATTATCACAGCAGCGTTGTTTGTGCCTACCGTGCGGCTGCCGTAAAAAGTTTCTCTGTATTTACAGCCATTACTGCGATTGAATCATGCCCTTCAAGGTCGTTTACCCAATTCGTGTGGTTGCTAATAATACTCATAAAATGCATTTCTTTAATATCTGTATGTTTATATATGAGTGGTTTCATATCCTACCCGGTTTAATTTTTATATTGTTCTCCGCAAGGATAAACTTCTTGCTTTTTAAAGTTGTGCTTTATTTCTCAGCTTTCATTAATCGGCGAATATTTTGCACTTAAATGCTTTTAACAACATTATTTATAAACAAGCTCTTTTTTACCGAGATTTTGCTACGTTAGATAAAAACATAACGTATTTAGGCTAAAATTCGGAGCAGCATGCAATTAAAACCCGCCTCTAATTGGTTCGAAATTGCTTCTATTCCGTGTAAGATTTTATATTTCGCCTGATTACAATTTTTCATACAATCTTACGACAATTGTTAGATTTGATAAGCAGACTAAAGACTTAAAACGACCAAAACAAGATCAAGATATGCGACCTTTAACAGTCGCTAAACAAATCGTAATGTTTCGAGACAAAGTAGATGCATGTAAGATTTAGTTTTATGATCTTGGGCACAGGCCAAACTCAAATTATGTTATGATTCTGTCTTAGAATGCGTTGGACGTAATATGCATTTCCATTACTTCTCATGAGCTGTCTCAATTAAACTGCGCCTACAAGAGAAGATGAATGTCCCGGACATTTTAATGATAAATCACAATTCTATTATATGTTCATGACAGTGTCAAAACCGCTCGTGTAGCGTAACTGTCATTCCAACGTATTTGTTTTCCATCACTCCGCAAATAATAAATAACTGTCAAAATAAGGCTACATATATAAACATAAAATAGGAATTGTACATGATATGCCAAAGAAGCTTTCACTGCAGCAAATGTTTGGTATTCAAGGACTGAATGTTTGCATATAATATAAGAATTTGTTGTAAGACAGCCTTCAATAATTTGGCATTTGGAACAGTCTTGCAAGTTGACAAGAACATGGTCTGGACAGTACAACTGTTTTAACTAAAATGGTTTCTTCAAGACTTCGTTGTACCTACCAAAATGAGCATGATAGAAAAATCAGGATTTGACCTCCAGTGCATTTCATTTATCAATTGATATTCAAAATAAAATATTACGCTGATTGAGGAGCTTAAAAACAAAGTAATAAAAACGGTCGCGATTAATCAGACATAGTACACTGTGAAAGATAAACAGCATAAAATATTCAATTTTTCGCTTTGACAGATAATATTTCGATCTTGTTATTCCCTACTCTAACTCATGGGTACATTTAAAACTCGTAACACACTTTTGTTCTCAAAAACATACAAAAACCCATCTTAGTCTACTTATCATCGTCGCTGCTACATTTTTTTGTGTTCACTCTGTAAAATACAGATCAGTCAGTCATACATTCTGGAAAAACAAAATAAATATATAGCTATTCTATATATAGAATAAGGCTTAGCTTCTTTCTACTTTCTGTATTTGTCATTTAAATGGAATACGGAGAGAATATGGAGATAATTCTGGATTTCTTTACCACTTGTTATCTAACATAGCTTAATGCGGCGTAAGTTGTTTAAATGTGTTTCCTGCGATTTTACTATTCTCGAGAAATATGAGAGGTCTACAAGACGCGTAAGTCCATTATACAACAACAAATGCAACATCGGTCTGTATACGAGTTTTGCATACTATCCAGTACAAAAGAACTATAACGGTAAACAAAACAACATGTACATTTTAAAACTTTTTACTTCAATTCACAACAATTATGACTCGGGCAAAGAAAATATAAATGCGCTTGTGCCTGTTCATAAGTGTTTTGGGAAGCTTCATTTCATTTCAAAGAATTAACGGGTTAAAAAAGAGGAAAAGGTAAAGCACATAAATACACAGTCGCCTCCTTAATGTGCATTAAATATATAGATCTAGCATAATAATGTTCTTACTTGATTTATTGTTAGACTCAGATGTCGCATTTAGATAAGTATGTAATAAAATCTTGACTGTTCCTGTCAGGAATGATTTTAGTTGTCTGTTTTATTATATATGTACATATAATATATATATGTAAAATCATAAATTCATGTATGATAATTGTAATGTTTAGAGTAAAATTGTTTTCACCACACAGATTGATGCACTAACAATTCTGCTTGATAAAGATAAAGTCATTTTGTTAAAGTTATTTACTTAGTGAATTTTGTGATTTGAAGACGTTTTGGTCTTAAGGAGAAAATTATGCAAATTTGTATGGTAGCCTGTAACCATTGTATTGTCAAACATAATGTAAATATAAAGGGACCGGTTTCAACTTTTGGGACAAGAAGTTGTTTAACAGCAACCAAAAAGTTGTGTAAATACAACACTGGCTGGCTTAAGATAGTTAGCGAGGCCAACTGGCTGGCTTAAATTAGTTAGCGAGGCCAATATTTGTGCTACCGAAAGGTTTCCGCGTTCTCTGTGAGAGCTTGCTCCTCAGAGAGGTTAATTAGTACGTAGTACAATAGTAGTGTTGTAACACAAATAGCAGAATCTGATATACAGTGTACGGTTCCTTCGACTGCTGCCGTAGTCTCTTACGAAGCCCAGCTTCTCTGAGAAGGCAGCATAGATCGAACAATCTGTTGTCAAGATTCCTAGAGTTTATAGGAGTTGGAACTCCATACAGCTGGAATTCATAGTTCCAACATAAAAGTAGTGGCTTACGTCCACAGAGTTGAAGCTGCTCAGTAGATAGCTCATAGATATAGTCCATAGAAAGTCGTGGCTTATAAAGAAACTTGTTGAGACCAAAACGTCTGTGATCAACTCTAATTAGTTTTCAATAAAAATCATTTTAAATCACATAGCTCAACATTTCATTTCAATCATATAAGCAAAGTAGCTTGAGAAAAATTACTATATAGTTGGTATATAAACCA
Organism: Corbicula japonica; assembly: GCA_038501625.1. Classification (NCBI taxonomy): domain Eukaryota; kingdom Metazoa; phylum Mollusca; class Bivalvia; order Venerida; family Cyrenidae; genus Corbicula; species Corbicula japonica. The sequence continues at coordinate 411,740 of JAZAYU010000300.1, forward strand.
CAGTCTAAGGCATCGCCACCTTGTTAACAAACCCTTTTATATTGTTCAAAGCTAAACGATTGAACAGTCTTCAATAAAGACATAGGTTCTCTCGGTAGCTCTTGACAAATTGGGGGCTCGTCCGGGATAGTTAACAGAAGGTATCATCAGCTGTGCTTTCTCAACTATATAGCCAAATATGGACTACGAAAAGTGGATAACGCTAGGCGAAAGGCTTGGGCTGAAAGGCTCAGAGCTTTCAACATACGTTGAAAAGAAGGAGGCTGAGTACCATGAAAGAGAAGAGCGTGCTCAGCGTCGGGAGATGGAACGCTTCGAACGCGAAGCCCAAATTCGCAAGGATGAGCAAGAAGCCGAAGCGCAGCGTCTAGAACGCAAAGCCCAAATTCGCAAGGAAGAGGCGCTACTTCAGAAGGAGCAGCAAGAAATCGAAGAACGACGTCTTGATGAACAACGGCGATACGAGCTTGAGATGAAAGACAGAGAGATTGAGCTCCTCCGTCTAAAGGCTGAGTTAGGTGACAAGGCTGTATCAACAACAGAGTTTGTGAACAGCAAGTCTTTGCGACCTAAGCTGCCGAAGTTTGAAGAGTCCAAAGATGATATGGACGCTTATATAGAACGTTTTGAACGTTTTGCCAAGAGCCAGAAGTGGGATGAATCTACATGGGCTGTGAGTTTAAGCTCACTATTAACTGGCAAAGGTTTGGAAGTGTATACAAGCATGCCTCCAGAAGAGGCCAACGATTACACAGCATTAAAGAAAGCTGTGTTGAGACGCTATCAGCTGACTGAAGAGGGGTTCAGGCTGAAGTTCAGAGATAGCAAGCCATTACAGGGCGAAACTGTGTTCCAGTTCATCGCCAGGCTAAGGCGATATTTCAATAGATGGACAGAGATGGCAGAGATAGATGATACATACAAAGCTCTGTCAGATCTTTTGATTAGAGAACAATTCATTCAAAGTTGTTCTCAGGACTTGGCTCTGTTCATAAAAGAAAGAATGCCAAGATCGGTCGAAGATGTGACCAGGCTCGCCGAGCAATATATAGAAGCCCATGGAGGGTCAATTACACACAACAGAAGTTCCAAGCCAAATCATACGCCAAATAAGGCGGCCAAATCAAATGACCAGAATAAGGAGACAACACAAAAGTCTAGCACAAACAATTCTAGGCCAACGTGCTTCAACTGTAACAAAGTTGGTCATCTTGCACGAGACTGCCGATTTCGCGATGGGTCAAAAGGAAATCAAAAGACTGTGAAAAATGACGAAGGTCGAGCAAATGACAAAAAGGTTTCAGCATTATGCATGCGTGCTTCTATAAACGAAAATATAGAGAACGGTCAACTTAAGCTAGCAAATGGCGAATCAATGCCAGTCATCACAGGAGCATGTACCATTGAGATGTTGGAAGGTGAGCGTAACTTAGACATACGAACAGGGTATGTCGGAGACAGAGAGGTGAGAGTCCTTAGAGACACAGGCTGTGAGCTAGCAGCGGTCCGGAGGGAATTAGTCCGTGATGATCAGTTGTCAGGAAAGCAAATAGTTATGATAACTATCGATGGCCAAGCTAAGACTGTTCCAACTGCTAAAATAATCATTAACACTCCATATTACCAAGGAGAGATAGAGGTCATGGTGCCAAAATCACTCATATGTGATCTTGTTTTAGGCAATATACCTGGTGTGCTTGACAAACCCGACCCAACCTGGACTAAGCATCAGGAAACAAACAACGCCTCTATACTGGAGACAAAAGTTGCTGCAGTCATGACAAGAGCCCAAGCTAAGAAAGCTGAGCAACCGGTCAGCGCATTGAATGTCCCAACACCCTCTTGCAGCTTAGAGATCAATGTTAATTCATTGAAACGTGCTCAAAAAGAAGACACTTCGTTGAACAAACTATGGTCACACGCCTTGATCAGCAAAGAGATGATGACCAAAGGTGGTCATAAATATAGATATGAAGACCGCAAAGGTGTCTTATATCGGATATTTGAACAGAAGAGAAGTTCAAATATAGTTGAGACTATACAGATTGTAGTCCCAAGTTCATTTAGAAAAAGATTTATGGAGCTTGCCCATGAGTCAATAGTTGGAGGGCATCTTTCTGCAAAGAAGACAGAAGACAGGATCATGACAAGCTTCTATTGGCCTGGCATTACTAGTGATGTAACTAGGTTTTGTCGATCATGCGACATATGCCAGAAGACCATTCCAAAGGGAAGGGTAACCAAGGTGCCATTAGGCCAGATGCCTATCATTGATGTTCCGTTTCACAGAGTGGCTGTGGATCTCATTGGACCAATCACGCCAGTATCCGATAGGGGAAATCGTTATATACTGACTGTGGTTGACTATGCAACAAGATATCCTGAAGCAGTAGCGCTACCCAGGATAGAAACAGAGCGAGTTGCTGAGGCATTGCTCGACATATTCTCCAGAGTAGGCTTCCCGACAGAGATGTTAAGCGACAGAGGTTCCCAGTTCACCTCTGATATGATGCGAGAAGTCAATAGACTGGTCTCAGTAAAACAGCTATTCACAACACCCTATAATCCAAAGTGCAACGGATTATGTGAAAGAATGAATGGGGTGTTGAAAGCCATGTTAAAGAAAATGTGCCAAGAAAGGCCGAAAGACTGGGATAGATATTTGTCTGCTGTGCTGTTCGCATACAGGGAAGTTCCACAAGCAAGTACGGGTTTTTCACCATTTGAACTCCTGTATGGCCGAACTGTTAGAGGCCCGATGCAAGCGCTTAAAGAATTATGGACAGAGCAAGAAACACCTGAGGCTAGAAATACATATGAGTTTGTGTTAAATTTAAAGCAGCGTTTAGAAGAAACCTGCAAGGTAGCAAGGGAAAGCCTAAAAGAATCACAGCAGAGCTATAAGCACCACTATGACAAATCTTCTAGACCAAGAAGCTTGAAAGTTGGTGACAAAGTGTTGGTCCTTCTACCAACCAATAATAACAAGATGATGCTTCAATGGAAAGGTCCATATGAAGTGGTGGAGGTAGTCAATAAGATGGACTACAGAGTGAAGGTCGAAAACAGGATAGCCACCTATCACATCAATCTTCTAAAACGGTACGAAGTAAGAACGGACGTTGTCTCCGCAACTGTGGCTATAATTGAGCCAGAGATTGATGACGATTTAGGTGCTGTGGACGACGAAAACCTTCTGCAACTACCAAATGTTACAGCGGGGGAAACATACAAAGATGTGCAAATAAGCAATGAGCTGTCGCTTGAACAAAGGGACCAGACATTAAAGCTTGTGAAAGAGTTTAGCGACATATTCACGGAACAACCTGGATGCACATCTTTGGCCGAACATAGGGTGGAGCTAACAAGCACAGCCCCTGTACGGGTGAAGCAATACCCAATACCATACGCCAAGAGGAAAGATGTGGAAGTAGAAGTACAGGCTATGCTCGAAGCCAATATCATCGAACCAGCCACATCAGAGTATAACTCGCCCATAGTGATGGTGCGAAAGAAGGACGGCAGTAATAGATTTTGCATTAACTTTAGAAAGTTAAATGCCGTCACCAAGTTTGACACAGAACCTATGGGCAATGTTGACGACATAATGGCTAAGCTTACGGCCGACAAGTATTTTACAAAGGTTGATTTAGCCAAAGGCTACTGGCAAATTCCAGTTGCTGAAGACTGTCGTCAATATACGGCATTTACAACGGAGTCCGGAACCTATCAATTCCGAAAAATGCCCTTCGGCATGGTGAACTTAGGAGCTACATTTAATCGCATGATGCGTAAATTGCTCGCTGGCTGCCACAATACAGACAACTATGTCGACGATGTTCTGGGGCATACAGTATCTTGGGAGCAACACCTGGACATGTTGAGAGATTTGTTTGCCAGAATTAGAAGTGCCGGCCTAACAGTTAAGCCTTCTAAATGTCTTTTAGGCTTTAGCAATATCGGATTCACCGGACACATGGTCGGGAACGGTATTCTTCAGATGGAGGAAGAAAAGTTGGAGAAAATCCGTCTAGCTGAAATTCCAGTCACGAAGAGACAAGTTAGGGCATTTCTGGGCTTGGTCAGTTACTACAGGCGGTTCATCCCATCATTTGCTGAGACAGCCGCGCCGCTGACTGATCTCACAAAGAAAGGTCAGCCAAACAAAGTAAACTGGGGCATCGCACAAGACAAGGCCTTTAAGTCACTGAAGGACCAATTAACGCGAGCACCAATTCTCCGTTTGCCTGATTTTGAAAGGAGTTTCATCCTTCAGTGTGATGCTTCGGAGAATGGCATAGGAGCTGCATTGTTACAGCATCATGACGATGGCCTGTTTCCCATTGCATTTGCCAGCAAAAAGTTGCTCCCACGTGAAAGAAACTATTCCGTGATAGAGCGTGAATGTTTGGCAATAGTATTTGGGATACGAAAATTCCAGAAGTACTTATATGGTACAAAATTTGTGATACAGACAGATCACAATGCTTTGTCTTACATACAGAAAAGTAAGATTGAGAACAGCAGAATAATGAGATGGGCATTATTTCTGCAAAATTACAATTTCACAATACAGGCAATTAAAGGTTCGGAAAACGTTCTTGCCGATTATTTAAGCAGACAGTAATCAGCCTTAAAATCATTCATGAAACTTGAAAACGAAAGATCGTTTCCTTAAGAAGGGGGCTATTTGTCAGGAATGATTTTAGTTGTCTGTTTTATTATATATGTACATATAATATATATATGTAAAATCATAAATTCATGTATGATAATTGTAATGTTTAGAGTAAAATTGTTTTCACCACACAGATTGATGCACTAACAATTCTGCTTGATAAAGATAAAGTCATTTTGTTAAAGTTATTTACTTAGTGAATTTTGTGATTTGAAGACGTTTTGGTCTTAAGGAGAAAATTATGCAAATTTGTATGGTAGCCTGTAACCATTGTATTGTCAAACATAATGTAAATATAAAGGGACCGGTTTCAACTTTTGGGACAAGAAGTTGTTTAACAGCAACCAAAAAGTTGTGTAAATACAACACTGGCTGGCTTAAGATAGTTAGCGAGGCCAACTGGCTGGCTTAAATTAGTTAGCGAGGCCAATATTTGTGCTACCGAAAGGTTTCCGCGTTCTCTGTGAGAGCTTGCTCCTCAGAGAGGTTAATTAGTACGTAGTACAATAGTAGTGTTGTAACACAAATAGCAGAATCTGATATACAGTGTACGGTTCCTTCGACTGCTGCCGTAGTCTCTTACGAAGCCCAGCTTCTCTGAGAAGGCAGCATAGATCGAACAATCTGTTGTCAAGATTCCTAGAGTTTATAGGAGTTGGAACTCCATACAGCTGGAATTCATAGTTCCAACATAAAAGTAGTGGCTTACGTCCACAGAGTTGAAGCTGCTCAGTAGATAGCTCATAGATATAGTCCATAGAAAGTCGTGGCTTATAAAGAAACTTGTTGAGACCAAAACGTCTGTGATCAACTCTAATTAGTTTTCAATAAAAATCATTTTAAATCACATAGCTCAACATTTCATTTCAATCATATAAGCAAAGTAGCTTGAGAAAAATTACTATATAGTTGGTATATAAACCACAGTCTAAGGCATCGCCACCTTGTTAACAAACCCTTTTATATTGTTCAAAGCTAAACGATTGAACAGTCTTCAATAAAGACATAGGTTCTCTCGGTAGCTCTTGACAGTTCCAAAATGGAAGCAATAAAAAAAGGCTAAGTGAAATATATAGTTGTACAGTTGTACTTGAAAATATATTTCAAGCACACATTTGAATTTGGTCGAGAGAGTCAGGTTTTTTTTGTAGAATCTGCAAGTATACAAAGATGAATGTGTGGTATTTCGTCTAGTCGCCTCCCTGGCTCTGGTTACAGGCTTTTCAGATGAGGAAATGTACGGGAACCAATGCTCACGCTTCACATGTGCATATCCAGTCGCAGAAAAGTTAGCGAAATTAGAAGCTGAATACGAAAATCACAGAGAAAACCTTGCTATCTTGGAACAATGCTTGGAAAAAACGTGCTCCGATAGCTGTTTATGCTGGACTTTCTTCAAAGCATACAATAAATAGAGAAACATACATCACATGGAGATCATTTTTCCAATGTGAGGATTTCCATTCCATGCTTGCTTGCTTGCTTTTGGAAGCTATAGACATTACCCCTTAGTTACCTTCGACCAAAGACCTATATTATACATAGATACGCGTCTTCGCTTTATCTCGCATGTGCACGCGGCCTGCGTTATCTCGGCGAGTCACGTGATCGCTAACCGCGTCATAGTAATCAATATGGCTGTCAATTCATACATCAGAAACTTTCATTTTATTGATCATGAAAACTTGATGTAATTAATAAAATATTTTAAATAAAAGTAAACGTTTTTAATGCTTATTATATCTTCTTTTCGCTTTGTGGCAACATTATAATTATATTCTTATTGCTCGTATTCCTGTAAATATCGTTTATCGAACAACATATCGTTTATCGAACAACGTCCCCGGAAGACGTCCCCGGAAGTGGAAACATAATTTTCTGGCATGCGCACTTCGTCAAAGGGCAAGTAATTTTCAAGGGAAACAACCTAAAAAGTAACGCTTGGTCACGTGACGAGATTCTCGTCGAATCCACGAGAAAAAACGAGATTTCTTATATCAGTAATAGAGAGATGCGAATCTATTTATATATATAGGTCTCTGCTTCGACGTTCTTAAATGATATAGATTAGGAACGCTGTACATTTTAAAATGTCACTGTGCTCTGTGTACACGAATTACATGAAATAAATTATGATTTCTCTCCACCATTTAATAGGCAGAATGTTGGCTCACAGTGGGTATAAGAGACAATTGTTTTAAATATATTCGTTTCTGTATGAAACTCTACATTCCTGTACAACTTATAGAGTTTTATGTGTCATGTGGCGAATGTAATCAGTGTTGTTATCAGTTGCGTCCCTTGAAGGGCGTTGAGCACGATACTTAATAGTACTTCTGATAATTAATTTTGTTTTAATATTTCGACCACTTTTACGATGGGTGGTTTCAATATCCCGGCCAATATTGATTTGGATATTGTACCCCTAAGATATACTTCCTGTTGTTGTTTTCGTTTTATTTGTCTAAATGGTATTATGTAAAGTTCTACCCATTGTTTTCTCGTTCATTGCAAAGCCATTCTTTTATTTGGGGACCATACGCCGCTGAACACGGAATGATATATGACAATACCGCAATGAAGGTTCAATGTTCGCCACCATATGAATATCATCGTTTGGGATGGACCTAAATTGCACTGTTTACTTTATAAATATTGAGTTGCGCTCAACCCGGGGCGGCGTGGGCAGTAATATATATTTCCATAACTGCCCATGAACGGGCTCAATCAAACAGAACCTGCAATATTTTCATATTTGTCTTGTTTGGTTCGGTGGCTTTCACAAGTTTATTTTTCATCTATTTCACCTGTTTAAAAAGGGAAAGTTTTGGTCCTCTACAGGGTTATTCAGACGGCGTCCTTTCCAGTTAGCAAATTACTTTTACTTAATTTGACAAAAAACGGGCATTAACTTATAAATATTCTTCTAATACAAATCTTATCTTAAAATTTTGAAGGTTCTCTGTTTGTTTCCATTTTGTTTGGAATTGTTTGAGCTATCAGTATAAAGATGTTTTGACAAAATGAAACGAAACGGCCTTTTACACTTATGCCGAGTTGATGGTTTGGTTAGAGTTATTTCACCAAGACCACGTGTCCTTGTTTGTTCATATGAGAACTTGTTTGGGGAAGTGTGAGGTTGTTGCACATTAGAAACTGTTTTTAATCCTCAGTAGCAAATGGTTTTGCCGCTGACCGTTCTAAGGGCCTTAGCATAAATGCGGCAACGCCGGGGCCCTTTGCGGATTTTACAAATCAGTAGTTTAACTACACTGAGAAACTGCCTAAAGTTAAAATGGCACCATGAACCAAAATATTAACGATAAACGATAGAGCTTGCTAATGTTAAAATCTGGTTATGGTATAGTAATTGGTCAATTGTATCATTTCTAACTAAATTAGTGAGTCTGAAAAGATTCATTATCTATTTGTAAGAAAAAAATGAAAATAATTATATAAATATATCAATTTACTTAAATTTGCAGGCATTTTAAGTGAAGAAAATATCTCTACCCACAACCCCGGTCTTTGGGAGTAAATCAGGTATAATTGTTAGTAATCAGCAGTAGGAGCTGATTGTTATAAAATCTCATACGGATATAAGCACGAATCGGCTAGTTTTAATCATTTACAAAAGTATTATGTCAATCGCTTAAAACTTTGACATTGTCATCATGAACAGAAAAGTTGTGTTTGAATCAGCCGATAGTAATTCTCTACACTACAACATGTACAATGTATAGGTAGTTTTTTTTAAATAAGAATCATTTTTTGTATTAATAGAATATTTATCAAGGCTTTTGTAGCGAAAGATATAATTATGTTCAGAAGAGTCGGCTGTTCTTGCATGCAATCTTTCATTCCGAATTTTAAAGAAAAAAACATACTAAATTCAAACGAAATACATTACATTTAAATTTTGCATCTGACGTTGTCTGTGATATGCAGGATTTATATTCTCAGATCCCCTGTCAAAATTATAGTTTGTTTAGTTCCGCCCATTGTTTTCTCCTTTACAAGTTGTAATCGCCGATACCAAGATGTAATTCAAAAATATAGGTGAAGTTTAAAATTACTATTGCAACAAGTCAGTTTTTTATGGAAATTTAATTTATAAACTTAAGAAAATAAAGTGCAATACTAATTTCTCCACGTTATTCGTAAAAATGATCTATAAATTCACAAAGCATGGTTACCAACATGATATTTTACAGCGCTCTGCATACTTGGTGATAAAACCATCTACAGTTGATTGTTATACTTATCTCTTTGGTTGCACTACGTTGGCAGGGGTTTAATCGTTTATGAAGGTTTGTAGGGAATTCTTAGTTTAAACCCCCAGTGGCAAATTGTTTGCCACTGACTGTTCCAAGGCGGTAACCCATCGGGTTCTCACTTTTCTTTATTGTTTCTCGCGTCTATTTTGAAACTGATCATTGCGTAACCTTGCTCTCTTCTACTCTACTTTTTAGCTGTGTGGGGAGTCTGTGTCTGCTTGATGTGGCTATTCCTGATATGCATATTTCACTTTTTCATAACAGTATAAAAACAGATCAACAACAATGGGGTTCCCATAGGCATGATCATAACTTGTTTATAAGTAGAGGTACCAAATCGAACATAACATAAATGTTATCCAGTAAGAAAGAAAGCGACTGTTTGGTCTTTATATGCCACTAAATTAAACCGAAATTGCAAATAATTCACTAGTTGTATTAAGTTCTGTTTAAATATGAAAAGGACATTTAACTATTTAATAACTGGGTGTAGAGTTATGGTTCTTTTTTACTTTCGCATTTGGAGCTTTATCAATCAGTGCTTTTGCACTGATCCATTGGCAGTAATGAAAAAATGTACGCTACTGCCCATGCCGCATAGCCCCGGCTTAAGTGAAACTCAATATTTACACCAGTAAACAGTACAATTTTGATCCATTCAAAACGCCAGAATGTATGTGGCGGTGAACATGAAACCTTCATTACGGTATTTTCAGGTTTTTGCCGTTCAATGTTGGCTTATTTTTTCGGCGTTAGCTGTCTAAGCTCACTTTTGACCTAGTTTTTCGACCAATGAAATGTTGTAAATAATACTCGTATTCTCTTATTATGCAGAGGGAAACTGAAATAAACTATTTCGATTGGTAACTATTTACACCAGAGAGGCATCTAGCAGGCTGGAGAGGTATCTAGTGGGAATTTATTATTATGCAGCGGAAAAATCAAATAGATTAATTAGATTGGTTGTTGGTGGGTGTTGTATTGGAGGAAAAACATATTTACGATTTAAGTAACCAGTTAAGTCAATATTGATGGCTTAAATACAATATTATATGGAATATTCTTGGGTGTCACTTGCATACAATACACAGAATAAAACAAAAGACAAGTGTAGATATTCCTAGTTCTTACTGGTTCCTTTCTAGTTCCTTTGATACTGATTGTTAATTTCAAGTTCTTAAGACAAGGTCATTGTAGTGTAGTGGCTAACACTCTCGCCTCTCAAGCGGATGCCCCGGGTTCAATACTCAGGCCGGACACTTTTTTAAAACTTAATATACGTAAAAGTTGGTAGATTTCGCTCTTGCAACAGGCTGTTATTATTTATATTTATTAAATTTCAAGGACATTTATTCATCTTGAATTCTCACTCTACACGAGGTATTTTATTGAAACTGAATATTTTGCTTCTTTAATCGACTTGTTATCACTGTATGAAGTGTTGCAACAGCTTCAACATTTTTTTTTGAAAGACACTTTCAATAAATTTATGAGTTGTCATGATTCGGTCGCTTAATCTCTAAGTCATACTAAGAAGGCAGGGAGGGTTCGTCAACAGCTATAACAAATAAAATAAAATAACTTAACTGTGTCTGCTTTGCCTCTCTGTATTTCTTTCTTTCTTATATACATGTATATATAAATCTTTTCCATCAACGCCGTTTATCTTTTTTAAAGATATTTCTTGTCTCAAATAAAAATAATGTTTGTCCTGAACTAGAAACAAATGATGGAACTGAACAGAGTAGAATTTAGACATGGAACCTGAGAATACAAATCCTGCATACCACAGAGAACTAACCCTTTATTCCATAAGCACAGATTTTATTGCATGTGGGAACAGTGTAGATCTAGATCAGCCGGAATATCCGTGGTCGTAAAATGGTCGTTACTGATAATGGCTCTCATGGAATGTACTCAGAGACTTTAATCGCAGCGAAAAAAAATTCACTGTTATATTGAACAGATGAAATGAGAACTCTCAAAGCAACAGAATACGAAAAATATGAAAAATCTGCAGGACCGGTTTGAATGAGCCTGTTTATGGCCAGTAGTGGAAAGCATATTACTGTCCACACCGCCTATCCCGGAGTTGAGCTTAACTCGGTATTTACACAAGTAAACAGTAGGTTCGGTCAATTCTAAACGACGATGAACCTTTAACCTTCAATGCCATATTCGCAAATAAATACTTCATAAACAACTTAAGTGCACTCAACAAAAACAATTAAGGGTCACACAAAATCTATGTTAATCAACTAAAGCTATAGACAATTTTATAATAATAATTATTATGTACAAACATTTAACAATTATTTTATTAGAAAGATACTTTTAATTTAATTTCAAGATTTTATTTTCATTTTTTCAATTTTATTCAAATTCTCATTACACGAACGCATGTACATATTAAGAATGCATAAGTTTTCAGCAGAGCTACGGACCACACCATAATGTCCTCGATCAGAGGCGGGAGGGTCATTAAACTTGGAATAAACGACAACAACAATTTCAGCAGAGCCTATATGAACTGTTGAGTGTGAAGAGAAATGAGAGTTTAGTGTCTATGAACCCAGTGGTTGGCTAAGCATGCTTTTACCAACATACAAACACATTTTTTAAAATTTCCTTCAATGTCACTATGTTACAAATTCAATGATATATAATCAAGTTTAAACCAGTTAAAACTGACGCGGACATTTTTAAAACAATATTACATCAAATGCCTTTAGTTCGATAGAATTCCTCACCATTTATATTGATAGATTCATCAAAAACTAATATTATGAAAAAAACAAGAAGACGCTTCAATGTGACAAAACAACAGATTATTTTCTTAAATTTTAGTGTAAAAAGGGGCATAACTATGACAAAATACAGTCAAGATTTATGAACTTTTCCTGATAATACGTACTGTGATGTCAGACAATGATATTAAGTTTCAAAGATCTACCTTAAATGGTTACTGAGAAAAATTACACTTAAACAAAACCTTAATGAAACGTTGAAGCCTGTCGGTCCAAAGAAATCCTGGTTACCAATCTATATTCCCTATTGAGACCACCCTGTAAACATTTAAACTTCTTGCACTCGTTTGTTCATATGCGAACCTATTAGGGCAAGTGTGAGGTTGGTGCAGTCTAGAACCTGGTTCAAACCTCAGTGGCAATTATTGACCGTACCAATCTTTTCGTTATCGTTTATTGTTGGTGGTGTCTTATTTGAAATAGATTCTCTTATTTTTGTTTGAATCAGCGGATAGTAATTGTATAAACGAATGTTCTCTTTTCTCTCTGGTTTTTTTTGGCTGTATAGGGCCGTTTTTCTGGTTTAGGCAATTCTTGTAAGATTGCATATTTCATTTATTATCTCTTTTCGAATTAATCTTAAAAATTTTCCTCGAGTTACATGTATTCCTAAATATGTTTCAAATTAAACAGGTCTTTGTCACTCTCAAAAGTCTCGAATTACAAACTTACAGAATAATAAATATAAGATTTGAATTAGAAAAATATTAATTAGTTTATACCAACATTTATGTCAAATTAAGAGTAAATAATAGTGATGTGTAAACTGAATAAGGACGCCATCTAAATAGTCCTATAGAGGAGAACCGTGTCTTTTAAAAACAGATCAGACAGAAGACAGAATATATTAATACAATTGCCTTGAAGCGAATGTGTACAAGCATTTAGTTTACTTAATGATGAGAAATGTATTTTAGGTAATTCGTGTCCACACAGCACGATGACATTTTAAAATTTTTCATTTAGCGCGTTCATAGTCTTTATCAATTAATACTGTCAAAGTTAACTTAGGGGTAATATTAATAGCTTCCAAAAGCAAGCGAGCTAGCACTGTCAAGGAATGGAAATCCTCACATTGGAATAATGATCTTCTTTTTTCTTCATGTTATTATAACTCTACTAATATGCATTCAATGTTTGCGTCGTCTTTGTACTGTTGTGGCAACAATCCTTATGTTTGGATTATAATCAATAAATTGCTTCGATATAATTCCAATTGATCGTCATACATTCAACAAGTTAGTTAGAGTTAATAAGGGTAACTGTAAATGAATTCCATCCTGCTGAGTTGATTAGTTCAGCACTTGAAGCACCCTCTTCTCTTTGAGCCCAGACACTATCCCCAGTTTCTAGTTCAACAGTTATCTGACCTGAGGAACAATTAATGTATACAGCATCCCCTAAGCGAACTTTTACAAGGACATCACCATTCTTGATAATTCCCACATTCATCCACTGGTTCGCACCTATGCATACAATGACACTAATCACATAAATTCCGGATACTGGTGCGGTAAACTGTCCTTTTACTGCATCGTAGGCCTTGCCTCTATTCGTGATGATCGCATCATAAATTATTCTTTCTTTATCTGCAGGCTTTCGGTTTGAAGAAAGTCTAGCAAAAACCGCAATTGGAGCGCTTTTCTTCAATCGTTGTTCCAAGATAGCAAGGTTTTCTCTCAGGATTTCGTTTTCGGTTTCTAATTTCGCAAACTTTTCTGCGATTTGATATGCACACATAAAGCGCGAGCATTCGTTCCCGTACATCTCCTCATCTGAGTTGACTGTAACAATTGCCAGAATGGCAACGATAATTATGAAGAAATGCCGCACATTCATCTTTATTAACTTGCAGATTCAACAAAGAAAACGTGTCTTCCTTGACTGAATGCAAATGTATATTTGAAATATATTTTCAAGTATCTACTATATATTACACTAAGCCACCTTTACTGCTTCCTTTTAGGAAAAGCAAAGATTTTACGATACCTACTTATCTGAATGTGACATTTGAGTCTAACAATAAATTAAGTATGAACAATTTTATGATTCATGTCATATATAATGCACTTAATTTTTCAAAGGCAATGACTGTGAATTACCTTTTCCTCCTTATAGCATGTCTATTCTTTGAAATGAAATGAAGCCTATCAAAATGTAGATGAACAGGCACACGCATATATTTTTTTCTTGCTCGGGTCATAATTGACTGCACACCCGTTTCAACCGTTTCAAGCTTGTACACGATTCACTTAAGCAGTGCCCAAGGTTATAAAACTGAGCATGGAAACCAGTCTCAAATCTCAAGCATCTGACCAGTCGCCATTTCAGCCAATCAGATGCTTGAGATTTGAGACTGGTTTCCAATCTCAGCTTTATAACATTGGAGCCAGATTTCCCTAGATCAATAAGCTCACTAAGAACGATGTCTAATTGTTCGTTCAATGAGAAATTTGCAGACCAAAGGCGGGATAAGTGTTTCTTTGACTTAAATTTCTAAACGGTTGAACCGATTTTATTATTTTTTTAGACCATACTGGTCCTACCCTGGAATCGATATAAGCGAGCTTTTGAGGTGATGACGTTATATTTGGCCGCTAGGGCTCTCCAAAGTTTTGAGGCAAAATATTATCTCGGGCACTACGTGAGCCTGAGACATCAAATTTGGTACAAAGATTGTACTCGATGAGTTGATACGAAATAACTTCGACTGATTTAATCAGTTCATCCAGTAATTCTGTATTTTTGTTTCAAAACATACAGCTTTTACGATTTATTTATTTTACAACCTTAAGAAAAAAAGGCAATGTTAATTTCTCCCGGTTATTTGTAAAAACCATCTGTACATTCAAAAAGAAAGGTTACCATCAAGATATTCTGCTGCGCTCTGCAGGCCTGGTGATTAACCCATCTACAGTTGATCATAATGCTTACCTCTTTGGTTGCACGACGGTGACAGAGGTTTGAGAGTTTATGAAGGTTTATAGAGAATTTAAAAAAAAACAACCTTGAAGCACGATTTTTCTTTTTCTTTTATATCTGTCATCGTGTTCTTGCTGATTCGACTCCAGGGGCTCTGGTCTCGGTAAGGTCATTGAGTACCCGCCCCTTTGGCTTTTCAATGCTATTAGCTTTTTATGTTTTATATGTGTGAGTGCTTTTGCATGCAACATTGTTGAGCTGATGGGTAGGTTGGAGTTATTTCACTAAGACAACTTGTGCTTGTTTTGTGATATGAGTACCTGTTGGGGCAAGTGTGAGGTTGGTGCACCCTAAAACCTGGTGTACACCCCAAGTGGCTATTTTTCTGCCACTGACCATTCCAAGGCGGTGACCCCAAATGTTCTCTTTTTCGTTAATTGTTTGTGGTGTCTTATTAAAATTGACATACTTACAACAAACATGCTCTCTCTCTCTCTCTCTCTCTCTCTCTCTCTCTCTCTCTCTCTCTCTCTTCCTCTCTTCTTTTTGCGCTGCGTGGGGAGGCTGTGTTTCGTGAGTGTGGCGTTTCCTGATATGCCTATTTCACTTTTTTCATACAGTGTAATGTTGCGAAATATTTTAGAATTATTTCATTTTCCTGAAAAATAAAATGTAGTAAAATGATTCAAATTAGTTTTTAAATTGCAAAAATATTTATTCTCAAAATTGTGTAATTCTTTGAATTCGAACCTGGGACGTTCAGTTCAGTGTTTACATATACGGAAAAGTATATCGGCCTAGCTATGTTGTATAAAATTATAAAATAGTCCGTCTGTAAGTGTACGAGATGCCTCTTTAAAACAGATAAAAATGTCTTTTTCAATATGTGGTCATCGGATAAAATGTACGCGAAAAATAAAAAGACTCGCCGAAAAAAAAACTTTCTATTACATTAGATAATCGACATATTATAAACGACAATAAATAAAACAACAACTGAACTATGTGTTTTCTTATTATCGGCAAAACAATGAAGAATCGTGATGTGATTGGGGATAAGTGCCAGTGGCTACCCAATTTACCTTCCAACGATTTGATTAATAGTACATTTTCTTTCTTAAAAAGTGAAATATGAATACCAAGAATAGTCACAGCCAGAAAACACAGCCTCCCCACGCAGCGAAAAAATAGAGGAAAGGAGATCATGTATTTATAAGAATATTAATTTCAAATAAAACACCACAAACAATTAACGAAAAAGAGAACATTTGGGGTTACCGCCTTGGAACTGTCAGTGGCAAAACAATTTGCCTGGTTTAAACCAGGTTCTAGGGTTCGCCAACCTCACACTTGCCCCAACAGTTTCTCATATCAACAAACAAGTACAAGTTGTCTTGAGTCTCAGACAAAGAAGTCAGGAAAATAATATATGCTCGTGCCTGTTCATCTAAGTTTTGAGAGGTTTCATTTCATTTCAAAAAAATAAACATGCTACAGTCTTTGTCTTTGAAAAATTAAGTGCATTAGATATGACATGAGTCATAAAATTGTTCATACTTAATTTATTGTTAGACTCAAATATCACATTCAGATAAGTAGGTATCGTTAAATATTTGCTTTTCCCAAAACGGAAGCAATAAAGGTGGCTTAGTGTAATATATAGTAGAGCCTTAAAAATATATTTCAAATATACATTTGCATTCGATCAAGGAAGGCACGTTTTCTTTGTTGAATCTGTAAGTTAATAAAGATGAATGTGCGGCATTTCTTCATAATTACCGTTGCTATTCTGTCACTGGTTACAGTCAACTCAGATGAGGAGATGTACGGGAACGAATGCTCGCGCTTCACGTGTGCATATCAAATCGCAGAAAAGTTTGCGAAATTAGAAACTGAAAACGAAAACCTTAGAGAAAACCTTGCTATCTTGGAACAACGATTGGAGAAACGCGCTCCAATTGCTGTTTATGCTAAATTGTCAACAAACCGAAAGCATGCAGATAAAGAAAGAATAATTTATGATGCGATCATCACGAATAAAGGCAAAGCCTACGACGCAGTAAAAGGACAGTTTACCGCACCAGTAGACGGAATTTATGTGATCAGTGTCATGGTTTGCGTAGGTGCTTCGGGCCAGTGGGTGAATGTTGGAATTATGAAGAATGGTGATGCTCTTGTGAAAGTCCGCGCCGGTGATTCTCAATACTACGCTTGTTCGTCAGGTCAGATAACTGTTGAACTAGAGACTGGGGATACTGTCTGGGCTCAAAGAGAGGAGGGCGGTACAAATGCTGAACTAAACAACTCACAAGGATGGAATACATTTACGATTACCCTTATTAACTCTAACTAAATTGTTGAATGTATCGTGATCAATTTATATAACGGAAATATAAAATCAAATCAATTTTACGATAATATGATCTAAACATAAGAATTGTTACAACATCAGAACAAAGTCACTGCAAACATACATGTACAATGCATAATACGTGTGCAGTAGTGAAGTCATAAACAACCAATAGTAAATAGAGAAGCATTCAGCAACCGGAGATCATTATTCCAATTTGTGGATTTCCATTCCATGACAGTGCTTGTTGCATATTTTTGGAAACATTTAAAATAACCATGACATTTAAAGTCTTAATTAATACAGATCATGAACGCGCGTTGTAAATTTAAATTTTTTAAACTGTCACTGGTCTGTGTGTAATTTCCTAAAATATATTGTAATTTCTCTCCATCTTTTGTAGACTTAATGCTGGTACATAGTCGTTTAAAGAGGCAACCGTATTTAATATATTCCTTTCTCTCTGCAACTCTTTTCATTTCTGAATAAAATGTTTCCAATTATCAACATCTGTTTTAAAAAGGGACAGTTCTGCTCCTCTGCAGGGATACAGGTGGCCGCCATATTCAATTAACAAATTACTATTACTAACTCTTAATTTGACCAAAATGGAAACCCCGTTATGTCGATATTACCTTATAAATATTTCTCTAATTCATATCTTATCATTAAATGATTCTGTTAGTTCTTAGTTAGTTTCCATCGGATTTCGAACTATCATTATGAAGATGATTTGGCCAAATGTAACGAAACGCTCTTTTAATCCTGTAAAACGGCAGAACTTTTAATTAGAAGTGAGTTCTGATATTGCCATAATTTATATGGTGAAAACATATTTTGGAAAATATTGTTTTATGTTTGGACAAAACCTCTATTCCATCAAATACTGTTGTGATATCTATTCCAATACTGCTGATATGAAATGCTCTTTGAGCAAATGAATTGATCTTACCGTCTTAACTGTGATTCAAACAAATTCAAATTAGAAACAGCATTTTCACCCAAGTATTGTATCAAATATCTAAGAGCAAGGCTATTCAATAAAAGAAAACTGTATACATACTACATGTATATACACACTAGTTGCGTCTAAGATAGTTAGATTATTTTATTTTGGCACATACTGCACATTTCAATCGGTGTGAACAACAGTACATGTTACCCTTTAATATTGGTCTATACGTACATGTAATTAATTTTGATTTGCACGTCAAATGACGAGATATGAAAATTTCTCATGTGAAAATCTTAACTAATATAGCATCATAAAGTTCAGTTGTTTTGGGGGTTTATATAAACAAAATTATCTTACAAACCTATTATTTAGAATGCTGAGATCGATTTCGTGAGTTGTCTGGCTTGTACTAATAAGTTGCCTGTATTTGTTCAAACATTATTGTGGTTTTGAGTAAT
The DNA here is from genome assembly GCA_038501625.1 of Corbicula japonica. NCBI lineage: Eukaryota > Metazoa > Mollusca > Bivalvia > Venerida > Cyrenidae > Corbicula > Corbicula japonica. The sequence continues at coordinate 430,187 of JAZAYU010000300.1, forward strand.
TGCCAAAAAAATGACAATATTATAATTTCCATTCCGGATGTATTATTTTATGTCATAGTTATATATGAGTATTGTGAAATGCACTTATCAACTTCAGTGGTTTTTAATGTCAACTTAAGCATCTTTTATAAGGATATATTTTTGTAATCTAAACATGTCTCGTGTAAATCAAGTCAACTTAAGCATCTTTTATAAGGATATATTTTTGTTATCTAAACATGTCTCGTGTAAATTATGGCTTGTTCATTTTACTGGCTATTTACTGGTGTACATGGAATGTTTAGTACACAGGTGCGCCCCCAAAAAGACTAAACGTAAAAAAAATGAAAGCTCATAAAACTCTTGTCTCCTTTAGAAACAATATTATAGCTATATATTCAACCTCCAAGTGCTACAACCACAAAATACTTAAGGATTTTTTGCGCCATTACAACATGTAATAATTCTTTCATATGGCATTGTGCTTAAATCATTTTAGAAGTGATTAATAAATAGATACGCCGAACAACTGACTGGAAATACATTATTACATTTAACAGGGGCGAAATACATATTCCTTCAGAACCAAGTGAAAGCAAGCAGGCAATGTGTTTGTTTTCAGATTGATTCTTTTGGCTTTAAAAGAGTAATTTTTATTTTATGTGCTTTACCGTTTATTTTTGTATATACGGCCATTCAATTGAGTCCGCGTTCCCAGTTCTAAATAAGCTAATTCATGGATCGCATTGTAGCCCGCCTTAACTTTTGTCCATACGTTCGATACTTACCTCGTGGGTAATTTCGAATGGGTGTGTGCGAGGGTTAGAAAATATGTGTCACACAATTCAATAATTCAGCTTCGTAACGCAGTCGATCCATTTCCAGATTACTTTCTGAATCTGCCAAATACTCCAAACCCTCTATACAGAGTATTATGTGGAGTGCGCTGTCAGAAACTTCAGGAGTAATATTAAATTATAATGTTTTGGGGAGGTAATTTTCATAGGTGTTTGGGTTGGTTTCTGTACCTGCACAGTTATAGAAATGCCATAGATATTAAATTACAGAAGTCTGGTGTGGTTTGCCGGCAAGTTGCTTTGCCCAGGGTGCTACAATAAAAGATGAATGATGGATGTTCATTGAATGACGAAGAACAAATGATCTGATGGGGGTGATGGATGAGGTGATAATGGTGGATGATGATCATTTGTAGCACTCTGGTTAGAAGCAGTGGCTGTACAGCTTGGCCTTACTATATCTGTTCCTCTGTGTATGGTGTATATAGTGTGGGGATGGTATCCTTACAAGGTTGTGTTTGATCTTGTAGAACATACATAATGAAGTAACTTTACGGCGCGTTTCTAGGGTTGGTAAGTTGATCTTTCTTAGAAGGTAAGTAATACTACTGGTATATTCGTAGTCGTTCAGTATAAATCTTACTGCGCGATGTTGTACCATTTCAATCTGGTTAATGTATTTCTTTTGCCAGGGGTCCCAGACGGAGGCGCAATACTCCAAACATGGGCGGACATATGTTTTGTATGCTACTTCCTTCAGTTTTGGGATGTCAGTTTGAATATTTCTTTTGATAAATTTAAGAGTGTTGTTAGCTTTAGTAGCAAGAGTGTTAATGTGTTTAGACCAAGAAATGGTTGGGGAGATGGTTACTCCAAGGTATTTGGCAAATGTGGATGACTGAAATATTACACCATGGAGTTTGTAAGGAAAGATGATAGGTTTCTTGATGAAGGATTAAAACAATCCTGCACCAGTTAGTACTAAATACTCCGGAAAGTTGGTCCCAAATACTGAATACTACTAAATTTAAGGCCAAGGTGACAAATAAAATTAAATCTGCATACTGAATACAGTAATATGCATACAGTTCAAACTGTTCAAACTACCTATAATTAAAGACCATGACTTATTTAAAGAACAAATTCACTTGTAAACAAAGACCACCTACCTTCAAACACCACTTTTGCAGTGGGCATTGAAGACAGATTTGACTGTATTTTCACTATTATCACTTTTAATAAATCCTTCCCATCTGCATATTGATTTTTCTGCAAAACGCCTCTGAATATTGCGTACCGAAATAGGGGGTTTCATCCTCATTTATACACAGTTGAACAACATCTCTGCATCATTAAAATTTGATGCAATTCTTAGCACGTGCACTTGACCAGCCTCCCACGACACTACCAGCTTTTTCTTATACAACCTTGTTTTCTTAGAAAAGTGGTTTCAAGTCATTATTATTCCATTCATTCAAAGTATGCAAAAATACACCGTCAAAGTCGCAGTTCTAACAAATACATATTCTATGTATATAATTGACACATTATATACAACATGAGGCCAGGCGGCGTGGGCAGTAATATGCAATTCCATTACTGTTCACGAACAGGCTCGATCAAACCGAGCCTGCAATATTGTCAGAGTTGTCATGTTCGGAGGCTATTTCGTGGTCGAGGGTCTTTAAAGTTCCCTTTTCATCTATTTCAATATCACAGTAGCGTTGTTTGTGCCGTGTTGCGGCTGTAAAAATTCTCCCCGTACATTCAATCAGTGCTGTTATCAGTTACGTCCTTTGAAGGTCGTCGAGCACGATATTTATGTACTATAGTACTTCTAAATTTATTTTTGTTTTTTTTTATATTTCGGCCAGTTTGAAGATAGGTGGTTTCAATATCCAAGCCAATATAAATTTGGATATTGTTCAATCACCCCAAAGGATATATTTCCTGCTTTTTAAATTTTGCCTTTGGCGTTGTCTGTGATATGCAGGATTTATATTCTAAGATCCCCTCTCAAAATTCTATTCTGTTTAGTTCCGCCCATAATTATCTCGTTCAGGGCAAACCCATTCTTTTATCTGGGGACCATACGCCGCTGAACATGGAATGGTATTAATCTGAAAATACCGCATTGAAGGTCCCATGGTCACCGTCATATGCATACAATCGTTTGGAATGGATAAAAATTGTACAGTTTATTGGTGTATATATTGAGTTGCGCTAAACCCGGGGCTAGGCGGCGTGGGCAATAATAATTAAGCACTTCCATTACTACCCATGAACAGGCTCAATCAAACGAGCCTGCAATATTTTCATATTTGTCGTGGTCGAGGGTCTTCAAAGTTCCCTTTTCATCTATTTAAAAGTTCCATTTTCATCTGTTTAAAAAAATGGAAGGTTCTGCTCTTCTAAAGGTGGCTTAATTTTCAATTAACAAAAAACTATCACTTACACTTAATTTGACAAAAATTCAAATTGTATCTTAATAAGTCTGTAGGTTCTCAATTTGTTTTCATTCGGTTTTGAATTATCATAATGTCTACTAGATGTTTTGACAAAATGTAACAAAACGGTCTTTTCAGCTTATAAACGTACCCTTTTACTTTACAATGCTATACGTTTCTTATGTTTTATATGTTTGTGTGTTTTGCATACAAAATTGTCGGGTTGATGAGTGGTTTAGAGTTATTTCACCAAGACAATTTGGTGCACCCTAGAACCTGGCATAAACCCCCAGTGGCAAATTGTTTTGCCACTGACAGTAACTCTAAGGCGGTAACACCTCTGTTTTTCATTTTTGTTAATTGTTAATTGATCATTTTACAAACCCTGCTCTCTTTCCTTCTTTACCTTTTGGCTGTGTAGGGAGGCTGTGTCTTCTGAATGTGGCCATTCTAGATATGTATATGTCACCTTGTTACCAGTTTTAACCTTTAATCCACAGGCATCACCTTTTCCTTTATCACTACGAAGTCTGTACAAAACTATAATATCAATTAATTTTAACGTTCATTCTGATATATGGTAAATATGGAATTTTCGCGCAGTGTTGGATTTGCCAAAGTATGGTCGACTTTGACTCTGACGTAAGAAGCCGGTATAGTCAATACAGTCTGTGCATATGCGTTTGGGGGTGGGGTAAAGGTGGGTGTTGAAGGTGTAGGATCAACAAATAACTCATACAGAATTGGGATTCGAATTAAACAATTCAATTGCACTGGGCGCTGTTGCATTTACTTCTGATATGGTTTTGCAAACTTTGCAGATCCTGTACAGATTATCCAACAAATATATATTACAGCACGTTGATCTGCTCGCTTTTAGATGGGATGGGAAATAAGTGGTATTTACATCGAGCAGTGTGGAGACGTCTGGTAGGAAGGTCTTGGACGTTGTTCGGAGAATATCATCCACTCTCCGCCAAGACAGCCATGATCACTATGTATAGCTCCAATCAACTCACAGGGAAGGTGTAATTTTTGTGGGAAAAGTCAACGTGGATCTGCGTAATAAGTGTCAATGTTGGACTTCTCCATGTTGGTTATAAAGGAAAAAACGTACAGTCCTTAGGCAGAAGTTTATAAACTGCTTACAAACATTCACAAATACTCTTTTCATGCTTTTTTACTTACGTCTGTATCGTGAAACAAAATGGAATTTTAATGAATTTTGGTAACTCAAGTGTCTAGCTTTCCAAATATGGGACATGACTAAAAGAGCGTAAATCAAAAGAATTAAGGAATTTTTGTTGGTTATAATTTTGTTTTCAAACTGGGGACATTTCACGAATCACAGAGCAAATGCCGGCGTCTAGGCTATTCAGTTTCGATTATCGAAATTGTAAATGGCTTTGTTTCCTGTGTTGATTTTCATCTCACGGCAACAATAAAATGGACGTCTAAAAAGTTTCATGGGATAAGAGTGTGAATTCGTTTGAAAGACAGGCGATCGGCGGTCGAAGTAAGTTATCTTTTATCAACTGGAAGTAGCTTAATAAATATCACAGGGGCGAAACTCTGTAACACGAGGACATGTATGTAGACGACTTAAGTATCGGTTTGTCGGCGATTATCTGAACAATTCTTGAAGCGTGAGTTACTAAATATGAATGAAAACAGATGAGCATGGCATCAAAAGCAATAAAAAATATATGTGTTCGTTGTGTTATATGTCCAAACGATATTTATGAATGCTGAATGTAACAAAAACGTTAAGTGAATGACACGTAATAACTGTTTTACTTAAATATTTACCATGATCTAAAGCTAACGTATGTGGTTAAACACTTTTAACAACACATCATTCGACAACAACTATTTTCTTTAAAATGTCTCTTTTAAATGATCAAAGAAAGTGCAGAATTTCGTCAACATTGTCAAATAAGTATTATTCACGAGATAAATATACATTTTTACATTTTTATTTATCGTTAAATGTAACCGTTTTGGGACTACACTGTTACGGAATACTTGACGACCTTTGCATTGACGTAACAGTCTATCTGACGACTTTTAGATATTTTCAGGGCAAAACAATTCGATGCAAATATTGCATTGATCGCTTTAAAGAAGAAATAGGTGTTATCAAACATCAATTAGTGAAGCACCCAACGGAATTTAGCAATTATGGTCACCTCAAAGATCTCTATGAAACCTAAAAGTTTCAAAGATGTCGTATAAACCGCATACACGTTTCCTCGTGAGGCTACGCTAAAATAGTGAATTGCCTTATGTAGCGTAAAGCCCGATCCGCGGATTCAAGGGTTCCCGACAGTGTACAGCTATGAAATTCCTGCCCTGAGCTCACCTCAACAATCTCTTAGAATCCTAAAAGTTTCAAAGATATCGGATTATTCCGCATACACTTTTACTCGGGAGCCTGCATTTCGGACTTTTTTCGCTATGTAGCGTAGTAAATGACCCGCGGATTCGAGGGTTCCCGACAGAGCTCTGAAAAAAAATGAAATTCCGATTTTGCGCATGTTGCGCATGAATATGGTTTACTTTGCATATGCGAATTAAGGTGACCACAGAAATTGTCTTTGTTACCCATTTTTGGAACGGTAGTGACACATGTATTTTGCACGTTGTGAGTGCGCGCGTACTCTACTTAATGATTTTCGGTTCCTGAATGATTTGAAGCAATTTTCACACATAAATGAATAGTTCTGGTGACATGACCGGATATTTTCTATGAGATCATATTTTCAACTGTACTTTCGTGCACGTGAATCACAAGAATGTTTGTTATTCGTGTGTACAGCACTAGTGTGTCTTCTCAGGTTTGAAGTATCATGAATACGATGAATAGTTACACTTTTTGCAAGGGTTAATCTTTCTACGGGCTAATGAAGACGACTTGGTCGGTGCTTGTTTTGCATAAGTGGGCAAAATTGGCTGTGGTTCACCTTCATCTGTTACAGAAACATTCATTGACAGGTCTGTTTCGTCGGTACTACTCGAAGTTTTCACAAAACTGATGTCTTCCGTGGCCTTGTAGGTAGTCGAAAAACTGTTACAGTGTAGTCACTAAACCGTTGAGTCGTCGCCACAACCGTTACAATATTGTTTAAATGACAGCTTACATAAAAGGCGTGTTTCAAGCAGAAAATATTTAAAAAAAAATACTCATTTGCGCCAATGTACATAATATAAAGGTTTGGAAACAATATGGCTGGCCTTTTTTAATTGCGGACAGCGATCATAATTGCGATTTGATGTAAATTATTGTAGAGTAATTTTAAACATATCGTTAATTTTGGGGGTACAATGCTGGGAAAAAGGAATAAATCCAATATGCATACATACCCGTGTTTCTTCCAAACACAAATCAAATAAATATTCAATAAAACTGTGGAATCCTACAAAGAAAACAACCTCAAATTGTAGACTTTAAAGTAATGTACTTAAAAATGTGAAAAAAAGTCGTCGACAAACCGATACTTAAGTCGTCTACATACATGTCCTCGTGTAACAGGGTTTCGCCCCTGTGAATATAGCATTAAATGTACATCTTAACCGTGTTCTTGTTTGTTATTATTCTGTTTATAAATTAACTCAGTATACGCAAAAACTGGTGTTTTATTGGTGAAGGTTTGTTAAAACTGAAAAAAAATAATACAAGTTTCACATTTTTGTTTCAAACTAATGTACCTGAAAAGACAAAACTAAATATTTTGCAATATCATCTCCAGTAAACCAGGGATCATTCTGTTTGCATGTCAGTTAAAAATGTAGACATCGGTCGTTCTTTGGCATCCAAGAAAATTTGTAGATTATCAACAAAGTTGACAATGTGTGACATTGATGACGAAGTTGTTCAGCCTATTGGTGATAGGGAAATTGATAGCAAATGCATATTATCGGCTGTCCTATTTGCAGCACTTGATTTGCAGCACTTGATTTGCAGAGAAGTCAGAGTATCCTGTTTCATGAGCAACACTGAGATGATCAGTACCTTAATATATCTCTCTTAAATAAAAAATGATTACAGTACTTAAAGTTTTCATTATTAAAATGTGAAATTTGTATTAAATTGTATTTCAGTTTTAAGTAATAAGGAAGTTTATTTCATTATTTATAAAGCACGCTATTCCTGGGCAAGCTTATCACTGGGACAACTTGGTACATATAGTCAGTACTGTTATCAGTAAATTAACCCGTTACCGATGTCATGCAGTGATTGTTACGTATATCAGGGCTAACCGATCATTCTTTTTGGGGGGTTGTCCCGGTTAGCTCAATCGGTTGCGTCGCAGGAATTGCAGGGCTAAGCGCTGTCGCCGTGACGGTGCGGGTTCGCTCCCAGCCAGACGCACTATCATTTGGTCATTTTGCTGAAAGGCATTCATCTATTTACATGTAAACGTATAGGTACCTATATATTTAAATTTAAGAGTGTTGGTATTCCCCTGGGAGTTAATCCTATAACATCTAAATGTGGATCATTATTCTGAAAAATTTCAAATAAAAAAAATATTTTGACCTACCTACCCACCCATACTAAATCTGCTTGGGTCGGGATGGGGAAACAAAGAATTTTTTAAGTCTGGCCTGATGGTGAGAAATTTATTTTGGGTAATTTGTGTACACACAGCACACTGACATTTTAAAATTTTGCATTTAGCGCGTTCATAGTCTATATCAATGATTACTTTCAAAGTTAAAATAAGGGGTAATATTAATAGCTTCCAAAACATGCAAGCTAGCACCGTACCGTCATGGAATGGAAATCCTCACATTGGAATAATTATTTCCAATTTTTCTTTGAATTTGAATAAAAGAACGTCTTTGTACTGTTGTTTGGATTATTATCAACAAAATTGCCTTGATGTAATTCCACATTGCCATTTGTATAACTTGATCGTCATACATTCAACAAGTTAGTTAGAGTTAATAAGGGTAACTGTAAATGTATTCCATCCTGCTGAGTTGTTTAGTTCAGCATTTGTACCGCCCTCCTCTCTTTGAGCCCAGACAATATCCCCAGTCTCTAGTTCAACAGTTATCTGACTTGACGAACAAGCGTAGTATTGAGAATCACCGGCGCGGACTTTTACAAGGACTTCACCATTCTTGATAATTCCCACATTCACCCAATGGGCCGAAGCACCTACGCAAACCATGACACTGATCACATAAATTCCGTCTACTGGTGCGGTAAACTGTCCTTTTACTGCATCGTAGGCTTTGCCTTTATTCGTGATGATCGCATCATAAATTATCCTTTCTTTATCGGCAGGCTTTCTGGTTGTAGAAAGTTTAGCATAAACAGCTATTGCAGCACGTTTTTCCAAGCGTTGTTCCAAGATAGCAAGGTTTTCTCTAAGTTTTTCGTTTTCAGCTTCTAATTTCACAAACTTTTCTGCGATTTGATATGAACACGTAAAGCGTGAGCATTCGTTCACGTATGGCTCCTCCTCTGAATGACCTGTAAGCAGAGCCAGAGGGGCGACTAAAATCGTAAGTAAATGCCGAACATTCATCTTTGTTAACTTGCAGATTCTACAAAGAATATGTGGCTTTCTTGACCAAATAAAAATGAATATTTGAAATATATTTTCAAGTATTAACTACATGTTTCAAGTATAAAAACTTCCTTTTTATAAAACCACTTAAACTCCAGAGAAAAAGAAACGCAAGGTGACAATATTTGAAGTAATTTGCGAATTTATTGATAAAAACAATCAAAATCGGCCAAGGAATAATCTAGGTTACAGTGGTTCTGTATCAGATATCGCATATAACTGTGCCCAAGATCATAAAACTAAGTTTTGAGATCAGTCTCAAATCTCAAGCATCTGATTGGCTGAAATGGCGACCAATGACCAGTCGCCATTTCAGCCAATCAGATCCTTGAGATTTGAGACTGATCTCAAAACTTAGTTTTATGATATTGGGCCCTCGATTGTGTAACGATGTCTCCCTTGGGAATCGGAAAACCGGGAAAACTAGAATCATCTTTAAAGTTTACCCGGCGTTTCTTTATCCCTTGTGTATATATTGCTTCCGTTTTCGGAATAGCAAAGACTTTAGCAATACGTAACCTATTTATGAAAATGCGACATTTGTTGAGTATTCGCCCTTTGGCTTTGCAATGCTATTAGCTTTTTATGTTCTATATGTTTGTGTGTTTTTCCATGCAACATTGTTGAGCCGATAAGTGGGTTGGAGTTGTTTAACCAAGACAACTTGTACTTGTTTTTTGATATGAGAACCTGTTGGGGCAAGTGTGAGGTTGGTGCACCCTAGTATCTGGTTTAAACCCCCAGTGGCAATTTGATTTGCCACTGACTGTTCCAAGGCGGTAACCCCTCGGGTTCTCATTTTTGTTAATTGTTTGTGGTGTTTTTTTTTTAAACTGATCATTTTATTAACCATGCTCTCTCTCTCTCTCTCTCTCTCTCTCTCTCTCTCTCTCTCTCTCTCTCTCTCTCTCTCTCTCTCTCTCTCTCTCTTTCTTCTTCTTCTTGACTGTGTGGGGAGGTTGTTTTTAACCAGCGAAGCTGGTTTTACTAATCACAATTCTGAAATCGGTATCAAACCAACTTGCAAACACCGATTTACGCATTTCAGAGAAATCAGAGTAAGTAAAGTAGTCCCCAAGTTTCCTGTTACGTGTTAAAGTTGGTATTAACTACGTCATGTTGATAGGACAAAACCTGTGCGGTGCATCAATGGTCAATGTAAAATCGGTGCGGTTCATATTTCTAGGACTTGATCGGTGCGGTGCAACAATGGTCAAACATTGTCCGTGTCCGCGATTTTTCACTCACCAAGATATCGTTGGGTATATGTCATACCTCCGTGTCCGTCCGACGTGGAACGGACACGGAGGTATGGAATATGGGTCGCACTAAAATGCGGTCCAATTAGCGGACGATTTAGAATATCGTTGAAAAGTGCGGACGACAAAAACAAAGAAGGAGTGTCATTTTTCGTGTTCATTATGTCTTTGGGATGTCCGTACACAGATTTCACTATTATAATTTCTTGCTTAAAACCCTTTACTCAATATATACGCCTTTCATCACATAGGTTACCAGTTCAGGTCCCAATCAGCTGGCACAATAGTGCCATCTGATCTGGATCTAAAATTTGTGATTACTGGTCAGAAAAAATGATCATAAAAGCGAACAGTTTAAATCCTAATCAGATCGCACAGATGTGCCAGCTGATATGGATATAAACTGTTCGCACAAGCTATGAAGGTATATCTATGGAGTAAAGGGTTAACAGAAGCCTTCATCCAGATAATACATGGAAACCCTTATTTCCACTATCATTTAGACAAGAGGAAGTTCTTTGCTAGTGAACCAAGTTTTTTTTTGCTTTTTCGTAAATGGATACATGTATGAGAATCATGGCACTGGTTATTCTCAATAAGCAAAATCGCTTCGCTGGTTTTCTGTACTTTCAGTACTTTGATTTCTGAATGCGGTGATTCCTGATAAGCATATTTCACCTTTTTTGAGTCTGCTAATATAACCGAGTAATGAACAATTTCATGTTATTAATATGCTTACTTATTTCTTATTTTTACCCGGATATGTGTAATTTTTTTTTAAATTAGGGTTATCGATAACAAAATTAAGGAAATCCCATTTGCAAGTCGATATAATTCAAAAATAAAGGCGCACTTCAAAATGATTACTGCAACAAGGTATTTCTCAGCCAGTGTTTTATGAAAATTTGATTAATAAACTTAAACAAAATTAAAAATTTAATAAAATATTGATTTATCCAAGCTATTCGAGAAAAACTTAATAAACTTAAACAAAATTAAAAATTTAATAAAATATTGATTTATCCAAGCTATTCGAGAAAAAACATCAGTTGATGGGTTATGCTTACCTCTTTGTTGGAACGATAGTTGCGCGGTTTGAAAATTTTATGAAGGTTTACAGGGAATTTTTGTAAAAGAATCTAAAATTCGATATGTTTCTTTTATTCCTATCTTCGTGTTTTTGCCGATTTGACTGCATGGTCTCTGGTCTCAGTTGGGTCATGAAGTACCTACATTTTTGCTTGACAATTTTGTTAGGGTCTTATGTTTTATATTTTGTGTGCTTTTGTATGAAAGATTGTCGATTTGGTAGACGTGTTGCAGATAATTCACCGGGACATTTGTACTTGTTTGTTCATAAGAGAACATGTTTGGCAAGTGTGAGGTCTGTGCACCTTCGACGTTGGTTTAAACCCAAGTGTCAAATCTTTTTTTCATTGACTTTTTAAGGTGGTAACCCTTAAGTTTCTCAATCAGAGATGGCCCAAAGCGTACAGTTAACCGAAACGGAAGTTGCTGATCTGTACGCCGACGATCAGTTAGTTGCTAACATAAAAATATGCAATCTCGTTTCCTAATATATAAAAATCCAACGAGTTGAATGCGAATTTTAAGGAATTATTTCTGGGGTAAGTAGAGTCTTAATTGATAGCCGTAATGTGGTAATATTTACATGAAAGAACGTATGGTACAGTTGCAAACAGTTATCCTTCGCAACTTGATCAGTCCCAGATGTGTCGAACGATCGAAGAAAATATGACTTCATGTCCATATATTTCACTGTGTACACATTATTCGCTCTAATTTTGTGCTTCGTCGAAGAATAAAATCAATGCCTGACCCCGTAAAATTACTTGATTGGAGCTTTATCGACCCAGCTCCGAGAAATTTACACTTTCGTTAGTTGCAACTGTACACAATCGTTTGTTGCACAAAGAACACTTACCGTCTGTACGCATGGTTGTTTACTTCAATCACAATTCAAAATTCCAAACAGACAGGCTATTGAAATATGCTATGGAGAACCTCGCCAATATTCCAGCCAATATACCAGCCAATATACCAGGATCGGTATCCTATATTGAAAACGCCAATTAATAAAGAAATAATTATTACAGTATTTACTAAAAATCCATTAGACTAACTCATCTCAATTGTTTCAAGCGCCTTTCCGATAAAACAACAACAACAAGTTTTCAGCATCATAACAGGTAAAACGTTGGTTATAAGAATCTGTCATTGCAGCAAAACTTATGAAACATTGCGCTTTTTGTATTTGAATTTGAAATGTCACGAAAATAAAAGTCGTCTGTCGATAAGTCAACATATAAAGGAACTTACTGCAAATAAAACCCAGAGAGAGAACACGTCATAACAAAAGTGAAGAATACCCTGCCTATTATTATATGGCACTCATCTTTAAATGGCCGTTGTTTAGACCTTTTTAAAGTGCTAGTTTGTTCATTTAATAACCACATAGATAGATCAGCTTTCGTTACATACTATACAAATAATAACATTCGCCCAATTTACATAGCTCCACACATGTTGAAATCAAAATTACTTTCAAACTGATCATTAGAGGTATAATTTGAATTAAAATTACTTATCTGTTTCGGCTGATTAAGAAAGTACATGTACGTTATTGTCGAGCAGATCAATATCTGATGCACACATATCCGCAACTAATCGTACAGTCTTTCACTGAAATGTTGCAACTTTGAGTACAGTCTTCTCAAGTTCAATGCCTGAACAAAATTGTCGATTTCTCAATGCTAATACGTTTAAACTGGTTTTAAAGAAGTTTAAAAGTTAGGCCAAAGGGTTTTTTCATTCACGTATACTCAAAAATATACAACTACTATTTACACAATGAAATGTGCGGCCACATAGTTACATAAATTTTGATTATTTGTCAAATTTAACAGTGATCGAGTTGGTAACGATGACCCTTTGTGGCATTCCCTGACAGTCTTAAGAGTGAATATTTTAACAGTAAGACTGTCGATAAACGATCAACTCATCTTAGAACCATTTTCATATCAAATATGCAATTAATTTGATTGTTTTACAAAAAATAGAACCTAGGTCGCTTCTTTTTATGTAAGCAACTATCTGATCGTCGGCGTACAGATCAGCAACTTCCGTTTCGGTAAACTGTACGCTTTGACACTGTGAAAATATACACGTGGAAAGGTCTAGCTGGCTTATGTTTAATCATCTGGTAATGGCATCGTAAGCTGGACGCAATTGAACAATTATATCATTTCTACCCATATAAGTGAGCCTGAAAAGATTCATTATACATTTATATGAAAAAATGATTATATTAATATATCACTTTTCTTAAAATTGCAGACATTTTAAGATAGCAAAATATCATTACCCACATCCCCGGTCTTTGGAAGTAAATTAGGGCTAATTTCCTGTGCTCAGTAGTAAGAAATTGTTGTTATTATAATATCATAATGATACAAGCAAGAATCTGCTAATTGTAATCATTAAACCAGTCAAATAATGTTTAAAGCGAAAAACTAAGGACATTTTAAGAACAGAAAAGCCTTGTGTGAATCAGCCGATAGTTATTGTCTAAACTAGAATGTATTTATGTTTTGTACAACTTGACAATTCTATGTTTTTGTTAAAATATATATGGAAACTCTTTAACAAGGCGTTGAGGCGACAGATATAACTATGTTTAGAAGAGCAGGCTGTTCTTTCATGCAGTGTTTAATTCCTAATTTTAACGCCAAGTACAAACTAAATTCAAACAAAACTTTACATTAAGCGCTTCATTTAAAGTATGCGTATAATTGTGATCCGTTAACCTTGAGACATAAATCGTTGATTCTCGTCAATGTTACCCGTTTACCTGCAGACGTGATTCGTTGATTCTAATTAATGCAATGCGTTTACCTTGAGACGTGATTTGTTGATTCTCGTCAACGTGATCCGTGTACCTTGAGTCATGTTTCGTTGATTATCGTCAATGTGAGACATGATTCGTTAATTCGCGTCAATGTAATCCGTTGACGTTGAGACATGATTCGTTAATTTTCGTCAATGTGAGACATGATTCGTTGATTCTCGTCAATGTAATTCGTTTACCATGAGACATGATTCGTTGATTCTCGTCAATGTTATCCGAGTACCTTGAGACATGATTCGTTGATTCTCGTCAATGTGTTCCTTGTACCTTGAGACATGATTCGTTGATTCTCGTCAATGTGAGACATGACTCGTTGATTCACGTCAATGTGAGACATGATTCGTTGATTCTCGTCAATGTAATCCGTTTACCTTGAGACATGATTCGTTGATTCTCGCCAATGTGTTCCGTTACCTTGAGACATGATTCGTTGATTATCGTCAATGTGAGACATGATTCGTTGATTCTCGTCAATGTGATCAGTTTATCATGAGACATGATTCGTTGATTCTCGTCAATGTGTTCCGTGTACCTTGAGACATGATTCGTTGATTCTCGTCAATGTGTTCCGTGTACCTTGAGACATGATTCGTTGATTCTCGTCAATGTAAGACATGATTCGTTGATTCTCGTCAATGTGAGACATGATTCGTTGATTCTCGTCAATGTAATCCATTTTCAATGAGACACGATTCGTTGATTCTCGTCAATGTGTTCCGTGTACCTTGAGACATGATTCGTTGATCCTTGTCAATGTGTTCCTTGTACCTTGAGACATGATTCGTTGATTCTCGTCAATGTGAGACATGATTCGTTGATTCACGTCAATTTGAGACATGATTTGTTGATTCTCGTCAATGTAATCCGTTTACCTTGAGACATGATTCGTTGATTCTCGTCAATGTGTTCCGTGTACCTTGAGACATGATTCGTTGATTCTCGTAAATGTGAGACATGATTCGCTGATTCTCGTCAATGTGATCCGTTTACCAAGAGACATGATTCGTTGATTCTCGTCAATGTGTTCCGTGTATCTTGAGACATGATTCGTTGATTCTCGTCAATGTGAGACATGATTCGTTGATTCTCGTCAATGTGAGACATGATTCGTTGATTCTCGTCAATGTAATCCGTTTACCTTGAGACATGATTCGTTGATTCTCGCCAATGTGTTCCGTTACCTTGAGACATGATTCGTTGATTATCGTCAATGTGAGACATGATTCGTTGATTCTCGTCAATGTGATCCGTTTATCATGAGACATGATTCGTTGATTCTCGTCAATGTGTTCCGTGTACCTTGAGACATGATTCGTTGATTCTCGTCAATGTAAGACATGATTCGTTGATTCTCGTCAAAGTGAGACATGATTCGTTGATTCTCGTCAATGTAATCCATTTTCAATGAGACACGATTCGTTGATTCTCGTCAATGTGTTCCGTGTACCTTGAGACATGATTCGTTGATCCTTGTCAATGTGTTCCTTGTACCTTGAGACATGATTCGTTGATTCTCGTCAATGTGAGACATGATTCGTTGATTCACGTCAATTTGAGACATGATTTGTTGATTCTCGTCAATGTAATCCGTTTACCTTGAGACATGATTCGTTGATTCTCGTCAATGTGTTCCGTGTACCTTGAGACATGATTCGTTGATTCTCGTAAATGTGAGACATGATTCGCTGATTCTCGTCAATGTGATCCGTTTACCAAGAGACATGATTCGTTGATTCTCGTCAATGTGTTCCGTGTATCTTGAGACATGATTCGTTGATTCTCGTCAATGTGAGACATGATTCGTTGATTCTCGTCAATGTGAGACATGATTCGTTGATTCTCGACAATGTAATCCGTTTTCCATGAGACACGATTCGTTGATTCTCGTCAATGTGTTCCGTTTACCTTGAGACATGATTCCTTGATTCACATCAATGTGTTCCGTGTACCTTGAGACATGATTCGCTGATTCTCGCCAATGTGAGACATGGTTCGTTGAATCTCATCAATGTGTGACATGATTCGTTGATTCTCGTCAATGTGATCCGTTAACTTGGGACATGATTCGTTGATTCTCGTCAATGTTATCCGTTAACCTTGAGACATGATAAGTAGATTCTCGTCATATGAGACATGATTCGTTGATTCTCGTCAATGTGATCTGTGTACCTTTAGACATGATTCGTTGATTCTCGTCAATGTGATCTTTGTACATTGAAGCATGATTCGTTGATTCTCGTCAATGTGACCCGTGTACCTTGAGACATGATTCGATGATCCTCGTCAATGTGATGCATGAATCGTTAATTCTTGTCAATGTTATCCGTTTACCTTGAGACATGATTCGTTGATTTTCGTCAATGTAATCCGTTAACTTTGAGACATGATTAGTTGATTTTCGTCAATGTGAGACATGATTCGTTGATCCTCGTCAATGTAATGCATGAATCGTTGTTTCTCGTCAATGTGACCCGTGTACCTTGAGACATGATTCGATGATCCTCGTCAATGTGATGCATGAATCGTTAATTCTTGTCAATATTATCCGTTTTCCTTGAGACATGATTCGTTGATTTTCGTTAATGTAATCCGTTTACCTTGGGACATGATTAGTTGATTCTCGTCAATGTGAGACATGATTTGTTGATTCTCATAAAAAAATGTGATCCGTGTACATTTAGGCATGATTCGCTGATTCTCGTCAATGTGAGACATGATTTGTTGATTCTCATAAAAAAATGTGATCCGTGTACATTTAGGCATGATTCGCTGATTCTCGTCAATGTGATCCATGTACATTGAGGCATGATTCGCTGATTCTCGGCCATGTGATCCATTTACCTTGAGACGTGATTTGTTGATTCTCGTCAGTGTAATCCGTTCACCTTGAGGAGTGATTAGTTGATTCTCGTCAATGTGAGACATGATTCGTTGATTCTCGTCAATGTAATCCGTTTACCTTGAGACATGATTCGTTGATTCTCGTCAATGTGAGACGTGATTCGTTGATTCTCGTCAATGTAATCCGTTTACCATGAGACATGATTCGCTGATTCTCGTCAATGTGAGACATGATTCGTTGATTCTCGTCAATGTAATCCGTTGACCTTGAGACGTGATTCGTTGATGCTCGTCAATGTGAGACATGATTCGTTGATTCTTGTCAATGTGTTCCGTGTACCCTGAAACATGATTCGTTGATTCTCGTCAATGTGAGATATGATTCGTTGATTTTCGACATTGTAATCCGTTTACCTTGAGACATGATTCGTTGATACTCGTCAATGTAATCCGTTTACCTTCAGACATGATTCGTTGGTTCTCGTCAATGTGAGACATGATTCGTTGATTCTCGTCATTGTGAACCGTTTACCTTGAGACATGATTCGTTGATCCTCTACAATGTTATCCGTGTACCTTGAGACATGATTCGTTGAATCACATCAATGTGAGACATGATGCGTTGATTCTCGTCAATGTGATCCGTTTACCTTGAGACATGATTCGTTGATCCTCGACAATGTGAGACATGATTCGTTGATTTACGTCTATGTTATCCGTGTAACTTGAGACATGATTCGTTGGTTCTCGTCAATGTGAGACATGATTCGTTGATTGTCGTCAATGTAATCCGTGTACCTTGAGACATGATTCGTTGATTCTCGTCATTGTGATCCGATTACCTTGAGACATGATTTGTTGATCCTCGACAATGTTATCCGTGAACCTTGAGACATGATTCGTTGATTCTCATCAATGT
Source organism: Corbicula japonica (assembly GCA_038501625.1). Classification (NCBI taxonomy): domain Eukaryota; kingdom Metazoa; phylum Mollusca; class Bivalvia; order Venerida; family Cyrenidae; genus Corbicula; species Corbicula japonica. The sequence continues at coordinate 447,939 of JAZAYU010000300.1, forward strand.
GAGACATGATTCGTTGATTCTCGTCAATGTGATCCGTTTACCTTGAGACACGATTCGTTGATCCTCGACCATGTTATCCGTATACCTTGAGATATGATTCGTTGATTCTCGTCAATGTGAGACATGATTCGTTGATTCTCGTCAACGTTTACCTTGAGACATGATGTGTTTTTCCTCGACATATTATCCGTGTACCTTGAGACATGATTCGCTGATTCTGTCAATGTAAGGCATGATTCTTTGATTCTCGTCAATGTGATCCGTTTTCCTTTAGACATGATTCGTTGATTCTCGACAATGTAATCCATGTATCTTGAGGCATGATTCGCTGATCCACATCGAAGTATCTCGTGTACCTTGAGACATGATTCGGTGATTATCGTCAATGTGTCCCGTGTCACATTCACAAAGTCATGTGAATTATTCTGGATTTCTCTAGTCTTTAGAACGAGTACATTTTTACGACATCCAAGCATCATGACATGCAAACTTGCGTGTTGGGCACCACGCTCTCTACGTGTTGGGCACCACGCTCTCTACGTGTTGGGCACTACGCTCTCTACGTGTTGGGCTCCACGCTCTCTACGTGTTGGGCACAACGCTCTCTACGTGTTGGGCACCACGCTCTCTACGTGTTGGGCACCACGCTCTCTACGTGTTGGGCACCGCGCTCTCTACGTGTTGGGCACCACGCTCTCTACGTGTTGGGCACCACGCTCTCTACGTGTTGCACACCATATGCTCTACATGTTGCGCATCAAAGTCTTTACGTGTTTGCGTCAAAAACTGTGTAACTACCATGATAATGTTAAAGTATTTGTTGATCATGTGTGGCAATTATTTTGCCATGAAATGTGCCGTGGTGTTTTAAGTGCGCTATCAAAAGACAAATCCTGGTTAATATGTTGTAGTTTTGGTGTATATTTCCTACAACTTTGAAATTATCCAAAAGACTTTCAAAGCTTGAAATTTAAATATCCCCGCGAGCCAGGTATGATAGTTATTTTGTACATTAAGCCTCGAGCCGGTATGCAGACATTTCGAAAACCGGACTAACGTTAGCCGACGCTTAACTTGCTCAGATAATTTGAAATTACAACTCAATTGTAAATATTATCAATCCAAATTTAGAAAAGTTTAATTCTAGCGCTGATGTCTATATCTTTTTAAACGTCAATATTTTGTTTGACTTTTTCTAGAAACAAGTAAGACAGTGCGTTTGATTCGTGACATAAAGTGTATATTGCGATACAACATAACAGTGAATGTTTTCGTGCAACATGCAAACTGTAAATGCCGACCACGCCAGGGGCGTTACTCAACATTTTTTAACTTCGTTCATGCTGTATTTGAACTTAAAGACGAGCTTTTACGTGATGGATCTCACGAAATTCTGGAATGTTCTGTAGAAGATTGTGTGACAGGGAAATGACGAATTCAAGTTCGAGTTAACGATAATGTAACAATATCATTACAAATTCCGTCTATAAGAAAGAATTCGATCGGACCTTTTGTGTTCTATTAGAGAGTTTATATATTGGAGTCTATATGGACAAACATGATTTTTCAATAACATATTCTTACTTAAGTTTAGGGCCGGGGCTCTAAAGGAATTTTCAGATTTAATACATCGGAAGTTCTAGAGACGTTTTTTGTCGATCATAATTTTTTCCCTTTTTCATTCAGTTTACAGTGCATACTGTGTATTTTGCCGCTCATTTTTTTTTCCTTTTTTTTTGATTCTGTTTAAAGTGTATACTGAATTAAAAATATGCTGATGTACAAATGTCTTGTTCGGCTACAAAAGCTACGATATCTTTATTGATTTATTTCGCACACTGATAAATTTGCTATCGATGGAATGAGAACATTTAAAATTTATGCATTTAGACGACAATCAAGGTCGTTACTTCAAGCGTTTAAAAGATAATACGGAAAACCATACTGGACAAGACTTTTGTACTTTAGTACATATGCTCGGCAAAATAATCTTCTTCTCAAATGCATGAACATTGCATCAGATTAATAAAACAATTAAATGTGCGATAAATGAATGGTTTCAGCCCTGAGACTAACGCTTTGCGAAACAGTCCTCTTTTACATTATTTGAAGGTCATTTGAAAGGAGCATAACTCTTATAAAATCAGAAGTTAACGTTCTTGTTTTCGCAGACTTTGTTCATAAAGATAATTCCAAGTATACTACGCAAAGCACTAAGAATATTTATGAAATTATCTTTTGCTATAATCATTTATTTGTTTAATTTGTTTTATGCACCTGATTAGCGAATTATGAACCAATACAGACAAATCTTTTTACAGTTGCAACGTTTAACGTGTTTCAGGGTTTATTTAGAATGTGAAATGGATTATGTTTTAGATGGATATGTTGATAATTGTGAAAACTAGAATGTGTTCTCGGACACTGATGTCCCCACTTCTTCAAAAACATTTGTAACAAAGGGCCATAACTCTGGTGAAAAATGGTCGCAGAAAAATTCTTTTCTTTACGATTATCTACACATCCTGCTTGATCATCTGTGCATGTTTAATGGAAATCCGCATGATAATTCATGAAGAGTTGATGCCAGAAGATTTTGGGGACGGACGGACGGAAAGACGTACGGGCGAGTGCATCTCTATATGCCACTCACTTCGTGGGGGCATAAAAAATCGCCAAAAACTATGGATGTCTGCATCCGATAAATGCATTCTAACCTTCCCTTTAGCCACAATTTAGTCATAAACATTCAATATTTTAAGTGACTTCAACGATTTAGTACCCTACAAATGTGTGATCAATGTATGCAGCTTATGTTAAACACTATGAAAATACAGGGTCCTTTCGTTTGTACGACAGTCATTCAAGGTTATGTGAACACAGTGGACCGTCTTGATACATAACTAAATGATTTCTATTGTATATTATAATGAAGACTTCAAAATGATGTGTGTTTAACGGGTACTTAGCACAAGTTTGAGTAGTATTTTAAGTGAATAGGACAAGTACTATCAAAGTAGAAAGCAACATTAAGTTTCATATTAAAGTTTGGAACTATCATATGCCGCAGCCGCCAAAGACACCAAAAAATTCAAAACTAGACTGTGTCCTCAGGACACAGATATTACAACATTAAATTTTGTAACAACGGGCCATCAGGGTTGCCATCCCACGTGGTTTGTCACGTAACTTGTTTTTGGTATTACGGCAAGAAAAAAAAACGTCGGTTCAAATCTCCAAAGCCTTGTAAGTTTTTTAAGTATTGTAGGTATTACCATTTTCTACACATCCTGCTTGATCATCTGTGCAAGATTGAAAGAAATCCGCCCGATTGTTATTGAAGAGTTGATGCAAACTTTCTAAGTTTTAAGCAACATTAAGTTTCATATTTGAAAGGGGTATCACTAAACAAAATCAAAAAGGAATTGTTGTTCTTGTTGTCACCTGATAAATGCCAAGTGATGAAAGGGAAAGGGCTGAAGGTTATAAAACCGAGATTGGAAACCAGTCTCAAATCTCAAGCATCTGATTGGCTGAAATGGCGACTGGTCGCCATTTCAGCCAAACAGATGCTTGAGATTTGAGACTGGTTTCCATGCTCAGTTTTATAACATTGGGCAAATATCTTTTAAAGTTATGAGCAACATAAGTTTCATATTAAGTCATTTGAAAGAGAGATTACTCAAATAGGAGTTACAATGTTTGTTGCTTCGGCAGATGATAAGCGGCAGCATTAAGTTTCATATACAGTTTGTGACTACTGGACGCTGCCACCTGTCACCACTGCCAGCAGGAAAATGGCTCCATATGCTTCTACCTGCTATCACAGGCGACACAAAAAAAATCAGTTTTAAGGAATGCCTCTGATGATCAAATTCCATTTCAATGTTTGGTTAGAAAAAAAGCAAATTTAAAAAATAAGACTTGAAACTTCAAAATAACTGATGACTCTTAATAAATATGGAAACAGCTTTTCCATCCATTCTCTGTACATTAGATAACATTAGATAAAAGAAGCCCACTAAATACACAATTTAAAAGTTGACCCTTCATTAACTCTTTATTCCATCGATACACCTTTATTGCCTGGGCGAACAGTGTTGATTTTAATCTTACCTGGTTACACATGCATTACTAAAACGCACATAAATGGAGTAGAGTTGCTTTTGTTGAGCATATTGGTAAAAATGAGCACTTGAGTCCATCAAGTCAACAGAGGACTAGGCATTCTTGTATCAACATACAAACACACACTTTTTTCAGATTTATTTTCTTCAATGGATGTCTCTATGTTACAAATGTAATGATATAAAATCACCAGTAAGAAACTGACACAGACAGTTTCAAAACACCATTAAATCAAATGCCTTTAGTTCGACCGAATCCCCAACCATTCATCATGATTGATTCATAAAACACTGATATAATACAAACAAAATTTATATTTTACCTATCAACATTTAAACTTCTTATATTATCTGATTCAGAATTAATCTTAATTGCATGTACATTTTATTAATGCATTTCAAACAGTGGGAGAGGCAGCATAACAGCAAGACCACATTCAAACTTTTACTTCAATTGTTCTTAAATCTGTTTCAAAATAGACAGGCCAATGGCCACTCTCAAAAACCTCGATTTTGTGTTCCCCTTCAAAAAGCTTTTTTTTTCCTTTGTCCTTAAAAAAAAAGATGCAAATACTGGTAGCCAAAAAGAAAAAAGTTCATTTAAATACCGATTTCAATATCACCTTTGCTTCTGTTAATCTGTCCAGACAAAAAAAAACAAGTCAATTTTATGCCAGAATGCATTTTCCACTCCACCTACTGACTCAACATGTTAACAAGTGAAATCAATATTTTGTGATGCAATTTGAAAAAAAATTGCAATAGAGAAGTTTTATGCACACAAAAAATATTTCTCATAAAACAAATCAGAGATAGTCAAGTGTTTTATCCCTTGAAGTAATTTCAAGTCAAATGTTAAAGAATGGAAAAAATACAAAAAATTTATATTGATATATGTTTTATCCCTATGTACAGACCAATTTCAACATCATCTTATGATCTAGATCAACTCTTAACTCCATATATACACCTTTCTATCGCATGTGCCAAATTATAAATCCAGATCAGCCAGCAAATCCCAGCTGTCTAATCAGGATCTGCACTGTTCATTTTTTGTCAGAAATGACCTTATAAATCAAAAAGTGAACAATGCAGATCCTGATCAGATGGCACAGATGTGACAGCTGATCTGAATCTACAGTTGGCCTACGCCATAAAAGCGTACAAATGGAGGAAGGGGTTAAAACATATATAATTATAATATGGATTAAATCCGAAAACAGCATCACTTCTAATGCAACATAATTCATTTCATAAGAATCAAATCTTTAACATTTACAGAAATCTATAGATTTCACTATATGATTTACAATTAGGCAACCTGCATTCCTCAAAGTTTACAAAATACAACTTAAACCCTTTCCTCCATATATACGCATTTTTACGCATGTGCGACCAGTGTAAATCCTGATCAGCCAGCACATTTGTGCCATCTTATCAGGATTTGCACTGGTCGCATTTTGGTCATCAATAACCTAATGAATCAAAAAGCGAACAGTTTAGATCCTGATCAGATGGCACGGATGTAATAACGGAGTGTCTTGGAGGAAAGGGTTAAACTATTAGAAGCACCAGATAAAATGAACATGTTTTACTTTTCAATTAAGACTGCTTAAATGTGAGGAAAATCTGAAATTCACAACATTTATAATCACACATTTCCTTTGAACAATTTAAAGATGTTTTTCAAAGAAAAATGACAATTTTGCAAGTGTTTTATAACTTAGTTTAAAAGCACCAATATTTTAAGATTCACATTATAATTCCTAATGGTGCTGAATCTGTTAGTTGTCTGTGGAAATGAATTTATTAATATCCTAGTCAAAATTCACATGAAAATTGTCACTTGATTATTTCCCCGTTATATATAGTTGTACATAAACTGTTAACTTTTTACTCCATGAACACCTCTAACACCCCATTATATCCCAACCTACACTATTCACCTTAGATTCAGTAGATTACCATTAAGTGAACAGTTTAGACTAGATCAAAGTGTATAGATTTGCAGTGTGATCTGGATCTACACTGGTCACATATGTGATATCAGCCATATCCTTGGAGAGGAAGAGTTTAAAGAGAAGAAGTATGTTAACCCTTCACTTCATACATACCAGTATGTACATTAACATATGTGTGACCAGAGTAGATCAAGATCAGCCAGCACATTCATGCTGTCTGATCAGGATCTGCACTGGTCGCATCTTGGTCATAAATAATGTAATGAATCTAAAAGCGAACAGTGCAGATCCTGATCAGATGGAATAGATGTGCCGGCTGATCTGGATCTACACTCTTTGCAGAGTTATCTATGGAGTACAGGGTTAAACCAATAATTTCTCGGATGCAATCCTCTTGCATGATCAGAGACCTGAGAGTTGCAAATAAACATCCAACATAAAATTGAGACACTGTATCTGTCAAGTCAACACAAGACAGTCAACAGTATCATATAACATCTAACACTATGTTGCACAATTGTATTATTCATACAATGACTGGAACAGGCATGTTCACATTTCACAAATACTCACAACCACCTGTTGAGGCTCAGCATGTTTTCAGTTAGTTTTTTCAAGCAGTAAGCGTTAAAAAGCATTGAGATGTACATCCACATAATCTGCAAAAACCTTAGAGGGGAGAATAAGTCTCCAACATTATGGGTGCCTAACCCTTTAGTCCGTAGATACACCTCCATTGCCTGGATGAATAGTGTAGGTCCAGATCAGCTAGCATCTGATCTGGATCTACACTGTCAGAAATAAATTAATGAATCTAAAAGCCAACAGTGTAGATCCTGATTGGATGGCACAGATGTGCCAGCTGATCTGGATCTACACTGTTCACCCATGTGATAAAGTAGTATCTCTGGAGTAAAGGGTAAAAGTTGTAAAATTCATCTAGAAAAGTATCATACCCTATGCTCACCACTGACTATACTACAAATCTAAACAGCTTTTTTAGTTGTATAGTAACATTTCAATGAACAAGAATTGTGAAAACATTGATTCAAAGATATTCTCTTACAAACATTAAACTCTTCAGTGGTTACCTTTATTAAAGTTGCAGTAAATATCCCCTAACATAGCAAGGATTGATGAATTACAGTTATGGTAGATATCCCTTTTGAAGCATAAAAAGGGAGATCACTGTGTAGTGTTGGATGAAGTACATGACCATCAGTAAGTCTGTTACCTCGGTGACAAATTAACTGCAACTTAAACATACATATTACTAAAAGCAAATGCTTAGAGTTCATACAGTTATTACACTGTTCAAACAAAGTCATCATTACAAATACCAGCTCTATGCTTCGGCTCTAGTACTTATAAACTATAATTAGCATATTTACTTATCCCTTGTTTAACAAGGCTTTGCAGTTCAAAGCTTGGCGTCTTGACCTGTCTTTCTAATAATCATAATTAGATTAAAACATGTTTCTAAGTTATGTGTTTTCACTAAAATTTTAACCATACTGAACAAAAGAATCCTTGGGATGTTAAAATATAATCCTCTATCTAGATCAACTGTTCATCAGTACCTGACATTTTCAAGACCATATCATATCACTGTATATCACAAAAGCAACATTTGTGAAAACACCTGTATCAATATCAATCACATTCCAACAAAATCAGTCATATTCATCATCTAGATTACCGATATTCATCATCGAGCAGTTTTGGTTGTAGTAAGTCCCACAATGTCGTCAAATCCCGGAGAGATGTCCTGTTGTTTATTTGGTGTATGGTTGTGATTCGAATGTTTTTTGTACTTTTCAACGTATGCTTCTACCAGGTTCTTAATCTTCATTGGGTTTATGTTTCCACTTTTGCTGTGACAGATCTGAAATGGAATGCAGTGATTTTAGGTAAACCTTACCCTTTATTCCATATAAATAAGCATTTTAATGCGACCAGTGCAGATCCAGACCAGCCAGCACATCCCTGCGGACTGATCAGGTTCTGCTTTGGTCGCGTCTTGGTCAGAAATAACCAAGCTTGATGCACATTTATTCAAGTCTGTTATTCAATCTTTGAGTTATCATCAATTTTTGAATTATGGAGTTAATAAGGGAGTAAACACCAACAACCAACCTGCATTAATTATATAACAATGTTTAAATTGTTGTTGAATATAATATGATTGTTTACTCAGTTATGTCACATTAGAACTGAAATAATAAATAGCTTCCTTTGATATATTGAAGGATTTATCACAGGGTGTCGTTCACATGCATAGATATATATATCACTCAGGGAGACGCACCTGGAGATACATGTATATCCTTCTGCATCTGAAATCCACCCCGTGATAAATCCTGCGATATATTACCGAAAGCTATTTATTATCTCAATTCTGTTTTCAAGACTGTTTTCACCTTCAACTCATATTTTTTTTATCTAATTACATTTCCATGACCTAGTAAACCTCACCTAAAGACAACTTCAACATATTACCATAACTATTTCCATGCTAATGGATATTTAATTGGAAATTTCCCAAAAGAAATTGCCAAGAACGTATTTAGGTATATTATATGTTAAAATAAAATATATACTGAAGAGCCTTTCCTGCCCACAAGATACTGAATTTAAATAGTATGGCCATAATCTATAACATTAATAGATGTATAATTAGAATGACATTTTCTCATTGAAAAAGAAAACTTGAAAGTCAAATTGATTTCCTTCTAGATACAAACTTAACTGTACAGTCACTATTTTTGTAATTATTTAACCCTTTCCTCCATATATACGCATGTGGGACCAGTGGAGATCCAGATCAGATGGCACATCCATGCCCTCTGATCAGGATCTGCACTGGTCGCATTTTGGTCAGAAATAACCTAATGAATAAACTAGAATGTTGTGTTCCGCGGAACACATGTGTCGCCTGCATGGAAAAAGTTGAAATGTGGGCCTATGTTTAATCATATATAATAATATTTTATTTAAGTTGATTTCAATACTACTACACAGAACACATGTGTCATCTTAATTGCATTTAAAAGGGGAATAACTAAAATAATGGTGAAACCTGAGTTATCATCTTCAAAAATTGGTTTGTAAATGCATGAGTTATTCAAAGTATTAAGTGAATTAATTGAACAGGTACTTTCCATTTTACAGGCAACACTTAGTTTCATGTTAAAGTTGCATTTGAAAGGGGCATAAATCATAAAATATTGAAACTGGAGTTATCATTCTTGTCGTCACAGATGGCATTGTTCATGCTGATGATATATTCCAAGTATGAAGTGAATTGGACAAGTACTTTAAAAGTTATAGGCAACTTTAAGTTTCAGGTTAAAGTTGCACTTGAAAGGGGCATAACTCAAAAAACATTGAAACTGGAGTAATCTTTCTTGTCGTCACAGATGGCATTGTTCATGCTGATGATATATTCCAAGTACGAGGTGAATAGGACAATTACTTTCAAAGTTATAGGCAACATTAGGTTTCAGGTTAAAGTTGCATTTGAAAGGGGCATAACTCAAAAAATATTGAAACTGGAGTTATCTTTCTTGTCATCACAGATGGCATTGTTCATGCTGATGATATATTCCAAGTACAAAGTGAATAGGACAAGTACTTTTAAAGTTATAGGCAACATTAAGTTTCAGGTTAAAGTTGCATTTGAAAGGGGCATAACTCAAGAAATATTGAAACTGGAGTTATCATTCTTGTCGTTAAAGATGGCAATGTGCGTGCTGATGATATATTCCAAGTATGAAGTGAATATTAGGACAAGTACTTTTAGAGTTATAGGCAACATTAAGTTTCAGGTTAAAGTTGGCGGACTACTGGACAACGGCACCAACAACGACGCCGCCGCCGCCGGACAATAGGATCCCTATGTGTCTACCTGCTATTGCAGGCGACACAAAAAGCGAACAGTTTAGATCCAGATCAGCCAGCATGGATGTGCCGGCTGATCTGGATCAAACTGTTCACCCATGCAATAAAGGTTTATCTATTGGGGTAAGGGTTCATTTTGTGGTTTATCAAGTAACTGCAGGTAAGATGGTTTCATAATCACTAAAGCATTGCCGGCATGACTAAAAGGAAAAAGGTTTAATTGGATATTGGAAAGGTGGAAAATACAGAGTTAAATTTTAAAATATCTTTATAGGTTTAAAGCAAATAAGTAACAGTGACTTTTAAATGACCAATCTCTATTATCAACAAATCAAGAGGTCAGTGAAGATCAATATAAATGCATGGTACAAAGAATGAATATCATCAGCTTGCGCATGGAATTCAGAATCCAGCACAGACAGTGACTTAAAAAGTGAGGGAGAATAGGTTGTTTTCTGGAAAAGTCATAGAATTTTAAATTTTGCAATTTTCGTCATGAAAATTTCATTGAAAAGTGCCTCGAGAAACAGAATAATGGCCTTGAAATCTAAAATACAGGAAAAACATAATGGGAACTGAGCAGCGATACATTGAAATGATGCAACAATAAATATTTGTATATTTTATATTTTAATAGGGATGAACTAACTCAAACATATAAAATAATTTAACAATTACTTGTGTGTATTGGCACCAGTTTAACATTTTTGAAACTCTGATTTCTACCTTACTACTCTGACTTTTTGGGAAATTTACGGTTTTAATCTTGTTTGGACCACTGATCAAAATGTTAAAAATGAAAGATAAGTAACACAAGAGGGCCAATTGGCCCTAAATCGCTCACCTGTCAAACTTGACCTAGATATCATTGAGATAAACATTCTGACCAAGTTTGAAGATCAGACCAAAATTAAGACCGCTAGAGTGCAGACAAGATTTTTATATAATTTGACCTAGTGACCTAGATTTCAAGGTCACATAACCCAGTTTCAAACTTGACCTAGATATCATCGAAATATACTTTCTGACCAAGCTTGAAGAAGATCCAACCAAAATTAAGACCTCTAGAGTGCAGACAAGCTTTTTCCTTAATTTGACCTACTGACCTAGTTTTAAGGGTCACATGACCCTGTTACGAACTTGATCTAGATATCATTGAGATAAACATTCTGACCAAGTTTAAAGAAGATTGCACCAAAATGAAGACCACTAGAGTGCAGACAAGATTTTTATATAATTTGACCTAGTGACCTAGATTTCAAGGTCACATGACCCAGTTTAAAATATGACCTGGATATCAATGAGATAAACATTCTGACAAAGTTTCAGAAAGATCGGACCAAAATTAAGACCTCTACAGTGCAGACAAGCTTTTTCTTTAAATTGACCTACTGACCTTGTTTTAAGGGTCACATGACCCAGGTACAAACTTGATCTAGATATCACTGAGATAAACATTCTGACCAAGTTTAAAGAAGATCACACCAAAATTGAGACTGCTAGAGTGCGGACAAGATTTTTCTGTAATTTGACCTAGTGACCTAGATTTTAAGGTCACATGACCCAGTTTCAAACTTGATCTAGATATCAATGAGATAAACATTCAGACCAAGTTTGAAGAAGATCGGATAAAAATTATGACCGCTAGAGTGCGGACAACAATTGTGAACGGACGATGGACGGACGACGGAGGAAGGGTGATCACAAAAGCTCACCCTGTCAATATGTGACAGGTGAGCTAAAAATATGCAAATATAACACAAAGAGGGGCAGTAATAATTTGTACTACCAATGGCTGAGAAAGTTTAGGTGGATAAAATCTAAGCGCTGTTTATTACATGTAACAAAATTATCAATCTATCCAATATGGACGATCTGGTATTGAAGTCCATATAAAGGATTTAAACATCTTAACTATATGAAACAGTCGAAAAAAGAGCAGCCTGTTGACAACAACAACATTCTTAATGCTTTAACCCAAACTACAAAATTCTAAATGTCAAGGTAAAAATAAAACATCAAAGTAAACATTATGTAATTAAGTGTTTATATTTCGCAACAAAGTATATGAAATAAGCATGAAATTACTGTTGTCAATCACTAATTATTATTATTATGTTATAAAAAAAACTAAAACCATTGAAAAGTCAAGGAATTTTCTTGGCTTAACTCTCTATCAAACCAAATCTATCCTTAACATTTCTTGATAAAATTGGTTATAAACTCAATAATAACAAGTAATTTAATCTTAACATTAACTTTTAATGATTGCGTAAATATTTTTGACAACAAGGTGAACATTTTGACTGATGTAATTATTAAAATTGTGACAAAGTAAAGTAATTAAATCATAAATGCACAAAAAAAGAACTTAATCTGTAATTTTCAAAATGATTTAGCATCAATGCAGAAAAAACACCTTTAGCCTTTAGAGGAAGGTGATTACTGAACTAAACATAGCCCATCTTACCGATTAACCAAATAAAAAGTTTCTGGAAAAAAAAATGCTTTAATCATTTAATACTCCAAGATATGACTTCAATTGCATGGGTAAACAGTGTAGATCCAGATCAGTTGGCACATCTGTGCCATCTAATCAGCAATTATAATGTGCACTGTTCACTTTTAGATTCTGTGGGTTATTATTGACCAGTAACCAACAGGTGACGAGCGTAGATAAAGATCAGATAACAGTACACCACAAAACCGCTACATTACTTGGAGTAAAGGGTTAACTGTAGACAATTCACTTCATGTATTATGGATTTCAGTACACATGTATGAATTTGAAATTATAACTGTAACTAGATGTTTTTTGTGAAAAACGCATGTCTCCCCCCTGGCCCCTGTGACCTTGACCTTTGACCTACTGACCCCAAAATCAATAGGGTTCTTCTACTCAATAAGGGCTATTACCCTATTTAGTTTGAATGCTCTGGGTCAAGCGGTACTCCAGTTATTGACAGGATACGATTTTCACTTTTCGGGGCCCCTGTGACCTTGACCTTTGATCTACTGACTCCAAAATCAATAGGATTCCTCTACTCAATAAGGACATCCATCGTATGAAGTTTGAAGGCTCTGGGTGAAATAGAACTCCTGTTATTGAGCGGAAACAGTTTTCACTCTTCAGGCCCCTGTGACCTTGACCTTTGATATACTGACCCCAAAATCACTAGGGTTCTTCTACTCAATAAGGGCTATCACCCTATGAAGTTTGAATGCTCTGGGTCAAAGGGTACTCGAGTTATTGAGCGGAAACAAAGTGTGACAGACGGACTGACGGACAGACGGATAGACGGACAGGGCAAAAACAATATGTCTCCCTCAAAGGAGGTGAGACATAATTAAGGCTATCCATGGGATGTCAGCAATACCTTTGGAGTAGAGGTTGAATGTGCTTCCTTTCAGCAGCATTTTTATTTCTTGATCAAATCTTAACATATTATCAACTTTTATATTCATCAGTTATATAGATAACTTGAATTTGTGAAGTCAGGATGCTCACAAATCTGTCTTTTTTTACAAAACAATGTACTTGACCATTTAAGTCCACTGATAAGACATCTTGCAAGAAATGTGCGTCCTCGACTTGTGACAACCAGCAAGTTTCTACTTAATTATTAACCTTTACTCCATATATACAGGTTTTATTGCATGTGCCACAAATGTAGATCCAGTTCAGCAGGCATATGATCTGGATCTACACTGGCTGCTTCTGGGTAATCAGTGTAGATATGATTGCTGATCTGGTTCTACACTGTTTGCCCATGGGATAACAGCCAAAAGGCTAACCAGGATAGCAATACAGTACCAGGACTTCTACACTCCTTTTGTTCATATGCGGGATATTTTTAATTAATAAAATGACAATTTTCTGCCCTAGACTTCCTTTGTCAAGGGTAAAAATGCCAAATGCTTGGGTAATATGCCCTAACAAAAAAGCTATAATTATGACAGCTTCAAGTAAGATGTTTAAGAAAAATCAGCAGTCAAACCTCAGAGGCTTACTGTACTGAGGTGTGATATAATACATTTGCATGATTCTACTGAAGCAGATATCTATTATGCATTCTTACACCAATATAAATTTTGATAAAATCCGTGCTGTCTGATCAGGATCTAAACTGTTCACTTTTTGATTCATGAGGTTATTTCTGACCAAAATGCGACCAGTGCAGATCCTGATTAGACGGCACGGATGTGCCGGCTGATCTGGATCTACACTGGTTGCACATGCATAAAAACTGCGTAAAAATCAAGGAAAGGGTTAAAATGTCTATGAGATTTGATAACAGGATCAGCCTGCACATCTGTGTGGTCTTACAAATCATCTACAGTTTACTCTTTTATTGGATTATTTCTGCCCAAGAAGCAAAAAGTGTCAATACAAATCAGAAAGACATAGATGAAGATCTACACTTGTTGCCAATGTGATTATAGTGGAAAGGGTGAGCTCTGTCCTTGTCCTAAAAATAACATCGTCAAGCATCATCAAGGTGAACAGACATCTATGATAATTATCTACTTTCCAACTGTATTATGTGTTTAGGAAATATATAATTGCCTACAATTTCTGACAAAATGAAAGATAATTGTTATTTATTTCTAGAAAAAGCAATGAAGTAAACTAGCATCAGACAAGACATGTTCTCGTCACGTGCCTGACACGTACCTTAGGCACTGCTTTCCTGAGAACCTCCTTGTACTGCTCCTTCGTGATCTCTTTATTCGAGTAGAATGGCTTGATGGCCATCTTCACTTCCTCAACGACACGCTCTTGTAAGTGCAGCTTTTTTAGGTACTGAAAAATAGCAAGAAATGTTAGGTTATTATTTTACCCTTTCCTCCATAGACACACCTTTATTGAGTGGGCAAACAGTGTAGATCCAGATCAGACGGCACATCTGATCTGAATCTGAACTGTTCGCTTTATAATAAGTTATTTCTGACCAAAATGCAGATCCTGATCAGATGTGCCGAAAGATCTGGATCTACACTGCTCGCACATGCGTAAAAGTATGTATATATGGAGGAAAGAGTTAACCCTTAGCTCTGTGGATACAGCTTATAAGTTATGTCCTAACCAGTGAAGTCTGATCAGGATGAACAGTTTGCTTTTATGTCAACAAACACCTCGCAGCGGTTAGTTCCCCTTATAGTTACAGAAACCACTGCTACCACGAACTGTTTTTAACCTAACTTGTGAATGATCTATTGATAATGTGTCATCAGATTTTGTTTACTTATAAAAATCATAAAATGTATCATAAAACAAAAATGTGAAAATAGAACAGGATAAAAAATATTGTTTTGCTGCAATTGTCACAAGATATTTATTATTTATAATAAAACAAAACAATACCTTTTATCCTGTTCTATCAAATTTTATCCTTACATATTAATATGTTAGGTTTACCTTTTCCTTGTTGGTCATGTCGACAGCGGATGATGGCACTTCCTGTGTATCAAGGTCAAGGTGAGCATCCTTTAAAGCCTTTTCTTTGAGATCTTTCTCTGCGTCTGGCTTTGTCCGGTGTTTACGGTGCTTGTGATGGTGTCCATGTTTGTTCTCTTTTGACGATCGTTTATGCTTTTCTTCCTTAGGCTTCTGTGGTGAATCTTTCTTCACTTCTTGATCTTTAACTTCTTTAACTTTTTTATTTTTAGTGGCAGTGACAACCTTTTGCTCTTCATTATTAGATAAAGCTGATTTGGCTTTTTCCAGCAGTTCCTTCATTTTCTTATTAAAATCTTCTTCAAGTAAATCCTCTGGATTATCTATCAGATTATCAAACTGGGGAGAAACAGGAAGTTCAATATTTCCTTCCTCATTGATGGGAGAGCCTATTTCCATATCAACAACTTCAGTTGCATCTACTCCATTTTTAGATCCCATCTTTCCAGCAGGGGCTAATGGTACTTTAAACAGAGTATCTCCTTTCACTTTACCTGTAGTCCCAGATTGTTTAATTTCTTTTGCAACAGTCATTAAATGAGCTTGGGTATTAAGTAATTCACTGATTTTCTCAAGTTCTGATAGGGTACTCTGAGAAGTTGATACATTTGACATTTCACCAGTACTTATGCCAGCTGAAGATGTTGCCATTTGCAAGCCTGGAATCAATGATGGAGTCACCGAAGGCATGGAACCAGCTCCTAACCTTGCGAGACCAATAATAGCCGAAACTGAATTCGGAGGAGTTCCTGTCCTGGGAAATGGTTCTTGCACACTGCCTGGTGGAGGCATAGACATCATACCAGAACTGGGTGGAGGCATAGAGACCATTATTGACATGGGAGGGGGCTCCGAGACTGTGGGAAGAAGGGGAATAGGCAGCCTGGGAGGGGGGATCCTAGGATCTGGACCTAGGTGTAGATGCTGAGATTCAGGGACAACTGGGGCCAAGTGCCTGTTAGCCTCGTTTACTTCCACTGGAATCTGTACAATATTTGGAGGCGGTGTATTGGTTTTGATAGCAATAACATGAGAGGCAGGCTCACCAGGAGCCAAGCTAGGAGGGGGAAAATTAAGATGGCCAGGAGGTAAGCTACGAGGGGGAAGTGACTCTGAGTGGGGAGGAGGCAAACCTTCAAATGGACCATTGATCACAGGATGACCAGGTAATCTACCAGGGGAAGCAACACCTGGTCCAAACTGACCTGGGATAATTTCCGTAGTATTAACTTGCCAGCTAAGCCTTACACCTCCAGGGGATGCTAACCTTTGGAGTCTTGGTGCTGACTGCCTTATTGGGCTAACAAGCACCTGTCTCTGAGAGGTTATGGTAGGCGGTAGGCCTCTGTGAAAACCTGGTGGTAAGACATTGATATTGACTGGAACAGGTCTCTGTTGGATAACACCTGGTGGCGGTCCTGATTCCAGTGGAGGGGGTCCTTGTATAAGAATGGGACCTTCACCTAATATACCTTGACCTGGGTGACCTTGAATATGTAAGGGTCGTTCCTGAATGATAACAGTCCCTGGGGGTGGTCCTTGAGGAGGTGGGCCAGGTGGTGGAGGAGGGAAGTGGTTAAAATCACCCACTGCTGGAGGCAATGGCGGTGTTGGGGTATTTAAAGGCTCAGGTAATGGAGGAGGTGTGGGTACTGAATTCTTAGCAAGATCTGAATGATTGACACCGATCGTGATCAAATTCTGCCTCATTTGCTTACTGGTGTTCTGTCCCAGGAACTCCTCTCTGTCTGTATACTGGAACTGTTCTGTCTCTTCTGGTTCATCATCATCTTCCTCATCCTTGTCATTTGCAAGCTGAGGTGAAGGGTCTCGTGGTCTTCTATCTATTGCCTCTATTCTTGCTATTGCTTCTACTCTTCCTTTTGACTCGATTCTAGGAACTGTTTCAATCCTATCTTTAGACTTTGGCTGTGAGAAAGTGTCAATGTTTTCAATGTTTCTGGCAGTTTCAGGAGAATCCTTTTCTGATTCACTTGAGGACACCTCTTCATACGTAGGTTCCTTTGGTTGCGGTGGAGAATCTAATATAATCACTTCATCCGGATCAAATCTCTCTTTTTTTGGTTTCTTTCGAGGAGTCAAGTTTTTCTTTTCCTTTATGTGTTCCTTTCTTATATAAGGACTCTTTGATCTACCAAACATATCTACCCTTTCCTCAGAATGTTCTCTGCTCCTCTTTCGGTCTCGGCTTCTTCCCTGGCTGTGATCTCGACTTCTCTCCAAGCTCAAATCTCTCTCCCTGCTCCAATCACGATCTTTACTTCTGGATGGACTCCAACCCTTACTTAATTCCCTTTCCCGATCTCTACTCCTGTTCCTTTTCTTCTTTTTTCTTGATCTTTCAACTGATCTGTCTCTGGATTGAGATCTTACTCTCTCTTTTCTCTTCCTTCTAGCTCTTTCTCTAGACTTGTCACGGTCTTTTGATCGTGATCTGTCCCTTGACCTGTCTCTATGGCGTGACCTATCTCGCTCTCTTGACCGTTGTCTCTCTACTGACCACGATTTAGATCTCCGTCTGTCTCTTGACCTAGATCTGATCCTCTTTTCATGAGATCTACTACGTGATCTTTGTCTTTTCATTTTTTTCTCTTTCTTAGAGTCTTTGTCACTATCTTTATGTCTCTCTTTTTCTTTCTTTCTATCTTCTCTCTTTCTCCGCTGTCTTTCAGCCTCTTCCCAGACTGTTCTATCTTCATTGTTTTGAGAGACTTGAATCACAATTCTTCTATCAATATCGGATTCACCTGGTTCTAAATAATCATCACCATAATATAAATCCTTTTCACTTTTTCTTCTTTTCTTATCTTTTTTCTTTTTATCTTTCAGTCTGATATCATCATCAACTTCTCCCTCCTCCCTATCATCTTGACTGTGTCTTGATTCAAGCTTTCTCTTTTCTTTATTTTCTTTTGAATCTCGTCTTATTCTTAAATTTTCTTTCTCCAAATCATCCAAACTCACTTTTCTTTTTGTTTTCTTAGTGTCTTTGTCTTTCTTTTTACTAAATGCAGTCTTTCCAAATTCTAGTTCCAATTCTTTGTCTAACTTCCTCATTTCATGTATTGGATCCTCTTCTTCTAAATGTCCAGCATCCCGAGTCTTTTTATCAGATTTAATTTTCTTAAACCTATCACTTACAGATAATTTTGTTATTCCAGTATATTCATCATTTTCATCAGTTTTTGATTTTGACTTCTCTACAGTTATTTTGATCTTTTCTTTACTTTCTTTGATGGATTTTACTTTAGACTTATCATCCTCATTAGTCTTTTGTACTTTAAATTTCTCTTTTGACTTATCTTCACTTCTTGAAATATTTTCCTTAGTACTATCACTCTTTTCCTTATTCTTATCTTTTGGTTCAATATGAACTTTTTCTTTTGCCAATTTATCACTACCTATTTCCTCCTTATTTCTCTCACTTATCTCTTTAACTGATTTTTCTTTGTCAGCAGCTTTTGCTATTGGTTTACTTTTGTCTATAATTTCTTCACTTGGTTTTACTGTTTCAATGCTGTTCGTTTCACTGTTAAAAACTATATTATCTTTATCTAAAACATTCAATGTACAAGTATTTTCAGAACTTAAAGCTTGTGGTTTATCTAGCACTTTTTCAACTAATTTTGGTTCTGGTTTCTTTAGTGTCCCTTTAAAAACTTCTTCAATTCTTTTGGCATTTATTTCAAATGTTTCAGGAAATGCACCTTCACTGAAATCAACATCTTCTGAAAAATCTATTTCTCCACCATAAAGCCTTTTCTTTTCGAATAAGGTTTTCCTAGAGATTTCAAAAGGTTTTACTACAGAGGCAGACTTTTTACTTGTCTCTGTTATTTTCACACTAGGTGACTTTTTCAACAAACTTTCCTTTTCACTTGATCCAGGTACAGGTGCTTTCTCTGGAGTTTTCTGCACATTTATTTGAACCTTTTTTGAGCTATCCAGTTTCTCTGGAGAAGTCTTTACACTTGAAGCAGTAATGCTGGATTTGTTTATAGCTGCAGTTTTGTCTTCAATAAAAGATTTCTCCTTCTTTTTCTCAGTTTCATTAACTTTTCCATTTTCTACTTTTATTTTAATCTCTTCCTTTTCTGGAGTCTTTTTCTTATTCTTATCAATATTAATACCAGTCTTAAATGAAAATTCTATTTTTGTAGACCTTTGGTCTAATTTAAACTTATCAGTCTTTGCCTTTTCTTGTTCATTTTTGTTATCATGTAAAACATGTTCATCTTTTATATTTTCTACAGTTGCTGCTGTTGTTTCTTTCTTATCACTAGTTAATGTTTCCTCTTCTGAGCTGAGATCATCTGTAGGGTGAGCTGGGTCATAAACATCTTCGGACTCAACGATGTTATCCTCAGATTTACCCATGTTCTCATCCAGGTCTTCAGTAGGATTAGCAGGGTCATATTCTTCATTTAATTCAGCAAGTTTTTCAGGCGACTGGGACCTTCCTTTCTCTGTAGTTGTTAGGGATGTGAGAATAGATGCCTGTTTATCTACAGATTTGTCCACTGCCGTGAAGGAAGATTTAAACAAGCTTGAACCTGGACTGATTGATAAGGAGTTGGAAGCAGATTTAGACTGTTGTGATTCAATGGGCTTTGTAGTCAGTGAACCTGAAACACATTCAAAAAACAATTTCTGAGCACAGAGTAAGATTTAAAAAATTGTTGTGATATGTTTTTTTCAGTATGGTAATTTCTTCATATGGCATACATGACAAGCAAGATAAGCAGATTTTCACCTTGCCCAACAGTTAATCAACCATTAATCTGAATTGACAAATAAGTCATTTTAAAAATAAACTCCCTTCAAACAAGAGCTGTCAGAGGAGACAGTGCGCTCGACTATTTGAATCATTTGAAACAAATGCAATTTGAAGATTAAAACAATAACAACTATGGTCATACATTCATGTGCAATCAGGAAAAATATTAACAAGTGAATGGTAAGGGAGAAATTCATTTCAAATAACAGAAATAATTCCTTAATGTACCATAAATATTAAACTGAATAGGGGAATAACTATGAAATATTTCTGGATTAGTTAGAAAACTTGTTAGTAATTTTTTATGAGAGACATTTACGTTTAGTTCAATATCAACCACTTCAGTAATGTTACAGAAAAAGAACTGAAATGAAAATATAATGGAAGTCTGAAGTTGATAACTTAAGTATTTGCAAAGTTATCAATGACGTGCACTTAAGCGAATATACAAGTGAAAAAAGGAACAGTGGAAAAAGGAGCATAACTTGTAGAGTAATTGTATTACAGTTATGGGTGTTGTTGGTAATGATGTAGATTTTGATGGTGAAAAAATATTCAAAGTTTCAATGAAATATAGAATAGTCGAGGTAAAAACTAAATGCAAAAGGGGCATAACTTACAGAAATATTTTCAATAGAGTTATGGATCTTGTTGATAATGATTTAGAAACTGATTGCAAACATATATTCCAAGTTTCAAAGTAATATCTCCTGTTGTTTCAAAATTATGGGACAATTGCATAAGTGAAAAGGGGGCATAACTTGAAAAAAAATTGGTAGCAGAGTTATGGGTGTTGTTGATAATGACCTAGATTTTGATGGTGAATATATTTTCCAGGTTTCAAGGTGATAGCTCAAGTAGTTTTAAAGTTAAGGGCCAAGTGAATATTTTGCTTAACGCAAAATTATAGTGAAAAAGGGGCATAATTTGAAAAATATCGGAAGAAGGGTTATGGGTCTTGTTGGTTATGATGTAGATTTAAATGGTAAAAATATATTTCAATTTTCAAGGCAATATCTCAAGTAGTTTTAAAGTTATGGGCAAAATGCATATTTTGCTTAACACAAAATGTAAGAAAAAAGGGGCATAACTTGAAATATATTGACAGCAGAGTTATGGGTCTTGTTTGTTATGATGTAGAATTTGATCGTGAATATATATTCCAAGTTTCAAGTAGATATCTCAAGTAGTTTATAAGTTATGGACCAAAGTGCATATTTGCCTTAACGCAAAATTTAAGTAAAAAAGGGGCATAACTCGAAGAATATTTGTAGCAGAGTCATGGATGTTGTTGGTAATTACGTAGATTTTGATGGTGAATATATATTTCAAGTTTCAAGTTGATATCATAAGTAGTTTTAAAGTTATGGACCGAAGTGCATTTTTTGTTTAACAGACGCCGACGGGAACGCCGACGCCGACACCTGGGCGAGTAGGCTAGCTCCCCTATTCTTCGAATAGTCGAGCTAAAAATGCATAATTTTATTCCATTGAATGGATGGTACCAGATTTGATTGATTTACACCATATCAGTATTTAAAAGAGGAGAAACAGCTATTTATAGACTAGACAGGTGTTCATACTGGGGTTCATCTGATCATGAAGCTTGGGTTTTAGAAAATACTCAAATGTGCCCTGTCCTTATTCTCATACAGGCATCATAGAGACCCAGGGCATTTTTACCTGTGTTTTAACCCTTTCCTCCATAGATACATGTTTATTGCGCGGGCGAAATGTGTAGATCCAGATCAACCGCCACATCCCAACCCCAAGTGCCATAAAGGTGTGTATATGGAGGAAAGGGTTAAGAAAGATTTCTACAGACAGAATTTTTCCTTCTAGCTTTATATTGAAAGATACTTGACATGTTCACCTACCATCTCTGTGTATGGTGACATCCTTACTGCTCATGTTTAGCCTATCCTGACACTGCATGATGGAGCCCAGCAGGTCCAGGGCACTACCAGAGGCAGCTGCTGGCTCGGTCTTTATCACTATTTTCTTTTTCTCTCGCACTGCAGGACTGTAAGTACAGATGATGTAAATAGAAAACTGTAATGAAATGCAAATGTTGTAAAGCCCATTTGGCTTACTGAAATGTAATGCATATGATGCAATGTTGAAATAGATGAAAATGGAACTTTGAAAGCCACCGAAAATAAAATATATGAAAATATTGCAGGGTAATTTTGATTGAGCCTGTTCATGGGCAGTTAGGGAAATGCATATTAATGCCCATGCCATCTATCACAACTGCAATAAATTGAAAAGCGAACAGGGTAGATTTTGATCTTGATCAGATGGCACGGATGTGCCAGCAGATCTGAATCTACACTTTATGCACATTTAATAAAATGCATTTATATGGAGGAAAGTAGTGTTGGGATATCGGTTGCAAATCACAATTGATCATCAGTTGGAATTGGTTGCCACTTCCAATGTGATTTCACCGATTATTAATCAGTTTATAAATCATACCTGTGTTAAATTAACAAATGGTTTCTAATAAGTAGCTTATATAATATCCCTTAATATTGTGTGTTTGCTGCTTCTTTCTACATAAAGGATGGTGTTCCAATTACAAAAATAAATTTTTTTCACATGTTTTTATTTAATATGCACTGATTAGAATATATATGAATTAACAATCATGACTAGTACAAATATCGACCAAGATATTTGTAATTGTGCAGTAGTTTACAGCCGGGTGGTATACATCGGTTTTAATAGATTATGGGATAATGACATCGATTATCAGCATTGGGAGGTTCTTACTGATGATTAATCGATGTCTTTTGATCATCGGCACATCACTAGAGGAAAGTATATTGTACTTACAGAACTGGTACCCGGCCTATGGGTTTGTATGATGACAGTGACAGCCTGGAATATTTGCTGGTTCCAGCACTACTTCCTGAAGGCTGGTCCTCAGCTTGGTCACTGAAATATATTTAGATAATACTGTTCGTATTTGTCTGCAGATTCCCTTCAACATGAAGTTAATGTTTACAATGCTATCAAGGAAACCAGATGGTGATAAATATTTTGCAAAATATTTCACATTATGTTTCACATTATGTTAAGTTTCACATTATGCCCTAGTTATGTTTCCACAGTGTCTGTGTTGTCATTTGTTATTTACTTTTACTGTTATTGGTTTTTATAATTCTTGATTTGCTTTGCTTTCATACTGATCTCAGTGAAAAGGACTTTAAAAATTTCATATTTATTAAGCAGATGATGATGCATGCTGTTCAAATAGATGAATGAAGCGGTCAAACTGAAAAAATTAACTTACATAATTCGAGTATATTTCTATTGCGGATGTGGGCAGGGATGGGGGATTTAATTTTCACTGAATTTGCACAAAGTTTTGTGTGTTATCATATGACCTAAAATTAGGCACCACAAAGTTCGATGATAGCACAGTATTAATAAAATGCAAATCTGTGAGCTAATGCTCACTAGTGAGAAATATGACTTTAAAAATGGAATTTGCTTTATTTCATTTGTCATTAACTCCCTTTGGTTTACGTAATGTACCTATATAGTAATAAAACAATGCTCTTTGGTTTATTGTACTGCACCTATAGAGTAAACTAGAAATGTGTCCATAGGACACGGATGCCCCCGCTATGCATCGTTTTCAGATACTAAAGTGCAATGATGGGAATAATAGCATTTCATAGACAGTGATGTTCGAGTAATTATAAGAATATGCATAAACTTGATGATCAAGTGAATTATTTGTATTTGTGGCACTGTTGTCTTCTCATTACGGAAATGTCTGTGAAGAAGTTGGTGGTAATGCAATGCAATGTCATAGTGAACAATTGTGCCAAGTTATTTTGAAATCCCATCCTTCATAAAGAAGTTATAGCCCGAACAAGTAAATTCAAGTTTTAGTAACTGTGACCTTGACCTTGGACTTACAGGCATGGGTAATGTACGCAACACACCACCTTGTCATGGTGAACATTTGTGCCAAGTTATTTTGAAAACCCTCCATTTAAAATAGTTATAGCCCGGACAAGGAAATTCTATTTTTAGTAACAGTGACCTTGACCTTGGACCTACAGGCATGGACATGGTACAAGACTCACCACCTTGTCATGGTGAACATTTCTGCCAAGTTATTTTGAAATTACTCTATTCCTAACGTAGTTACAACCCTGACAAGAAAATTCTATTTTAGTAACAGTGACCTTGACCTTGGACCTACAGGCATGGGCATGGTATGGGACACACCATCTCGTCATGATGAACATTTGTGTCAAGTTATTTTGAAATCAATCTATTCCTAACAAAGTTACAGCCCGGACAAGAGAATTCTATTTTTAGTAATAGTGACCTTGACCTACAGGCATGGGCATGACAGCGATACACCGCCCTGTCATGGTTAACACTTGTGTCAAGTTATTTTAAAATCCCTCCATTTATAATGAAGTTACAGCCCAGACAAGAAAATTCTATTTTTAGTAACAGTGACCTTGACCTTGGACCTTCAGGCTTGGGTATTGTGCGAACACACTGCCTTGTCATAGTGAACATTTGAACATAGTTATTTTGAAATCCCTCCATTCATAACAAAGTAACAGCCCGGACAAGAGAATTCTATTTTTTGAACAGTGACCTTGATCTTTGACCGACAGGCATGGGCATGGTACGCGACACATCGCCCTGTCATGGTTAACATTTGTGCCAAGTTATTTTGAAATCCCTCCATTCATAACAAAGTAACAGCCCGGACAAAAAATTCTATTTTTAGTAACAGTGACCTTGACCTTCTGTCTTGATATGGTGAACAATTATACCAAGTTATTCAAAAATCCAATAAGAAATAACAAAGTTACAGAGCGGACAAGATTTTGCAAGAAAATTCTATTTTTAGTAACAGTGACCTTGACCTTGGACCTACCGGCATGGGTATTGTCACGACACACCGCCTTGTTATGGTGAACATTTGTGCCAAGTTATTTTGAAATCCCTCCATTCCAAACAAATTTAAGGGCAAAGTGTATATTTTTCTTAACACAAAATGTAAGTGAAAAAGGGGCATAATTTGAAAAATATTGGAAGCAGGGTTATGGGTCTTGTTGGTTATGATGAAGATTTTGATGGTGAAAATATATTTAAAGTTTCAAGGCAGTATCTCAAGTAGTTTTAAAGTTATGGGCAAAATGCATATTTTGCTTAACACAAAATATAAGAAACAAGATATATTCCTATTAAAACTAATGTAAATGGAAGTATCAAAGGGCCATAACTTCTGAACAGAACATGTAAGAGCAAAACCCCACCTCTATGCACAACAACATATCAGGCCAAGCATTGCGGTAAAGTTTCATCAAATTCCCAGCAGAGGTGTAGAAGGAGTTGCGTTCATGAAATATACTCCTATTAAAACTAATGTAAATGGAAGTATCAAAGGGCCATAACTTCTGAATGGAACACGTAAGAGCGAAACCCCACCTTCATGCACAACAACATATCAGGCCAAGCATTGTGGTCAAGTTTCATTGAATTCCCACCAGTAGTGTAGGAGGAGTTGCGTTCACGAAATATACTCCTATTAAAACTAATGTAAATGGAAGTATCAAAGGGCCATAACTTCTGAACAGAACATGTAAGAGCGAAACCCCACCTTTATGCACAACAACATATCAGGCCAAGCATTGTGGTCAAGTTTCATTAAATTCCCACCAGTAGTGTAGGAGGAGTTGCGTTCACGAGATATACTCCTATTAAAACTAATGAAAATGGAAGTATCAAAGGGCCTTAACTTCTGAACGGAACATTTAAGAGCGAAACCCCACCTTCATGCACAACTACATATAAGGCCAAGCATTGTGGTCAAGTTTCATTAAATTCCCACCAGTAGTGTAGGAGGAGTTGCGTTCACGAGAATATCGGACGGACGGACGTCCTTACAAATCGGTACTTAAGTGGCTATCCTTTTGTTCTCCCCATTGTTCTTTTTAGCCACATAAACCGAAATTACGGAATGAATGAAACATCAAAGAAAATGTACAGTTACCTATTGTCCCTACAGCCACCTAAATACCAATTTATCCGGTCGGAGGGAGGGACGGACGGACAGACGGACAGGAGCAACTCTTAATGCCCGTCGCCATTTCATGGAGGGGGCATAAAAAATCTAAAAATATTCAGTAAACAGGAAGTAGATGAGCAAGGATCACAAAACTGCTTTACACCATATGGGACTGTAGGATAAAACAATATGCAAAATATCAGGCTGCTGTATGTTATAGTTGCTTAATAGAAAAATGCGCAGAAATTTTGTTACTGACAAACATAATGAAGGACAGACAGACAAGCGTAAAACAGAACACCCCCCTGTTCTTCGAAGTGTGGGTATAAAAATAAAATAAACATAAGTTCTTTAAAACGTAACAAGAACTGAAAATGTCACATAATTATATCACTAAAAACTTATAAGGCTCATTTATAGATTAACTCAACACTATTCCATGAAGACATTATCTTACTCTTCAAAATGGATCAGCTCGTCCTTTGAACCAAATATAGAGAGTGAGTCAGCGCCGATATCTCCCCGCTTCATGTCCAGAGACTTCTCCTGCTTCAGTTTCTGCATCGGTATGGTCCGACCTGGTGGTGGTTTTGACAGGCCGAGAGCATCAGCGATACGAGTCTTTGGAGTTGTTACAGGCATCGGCTTAGCTGTTCTTGCAAGTTTCTACAGTAGTGAAAATGTCAATTGTTAAAAGTAACTGACTTGTTGATTCTAGTATTGTGTAATTAACGTTTTTGCTATCAGTTTCTTCTTTCAGCTCAATCATTGTACATATAGGTGTTCTCTAGGGATTTATGAACTGAATGGCAAACAGTGTAGACACTGGTAAAAATGCATGTATGTAAAGGCTGATCACATTCTACACTGTTGCAAATGAACAAATTCTGTGCTTGGTGCTAAGAGGAATCATATTCAGAAATAACTAATCTCCTTTGAGATATTTTGGTAACTAAAAAATCTAGCAAAATGAAGAGATCATGACATCTTTTTGCGGATTTGATTTCATAAATCTACCCATTGTTGAAATGCACAAGACCTTAAGTCCTCATACCATCTTTAGACCATTGTAAAATGAGATACCTTTAACATGTAAAAAAACTCTATACATCTAAATTTGGTAAAAGGAAAGTTTTCCTGAATGTTTACATCCCCAGTCACTTTAGAACTGTGGAAGTCACCATACAGTTAATATTGTGTAAAACAAAAAGTAAATAATGTTGAAACTCAGCTTAATAATTTTGTAGTGGAAGGGAAGTAACTCTACATAAACTCAGCAGTATGACAATGCGGAGAAATTTCTTTTAAAATATAAACAATTTTTAACCTTAGGAGTCTTTCTTTTCTTTCGTCTCCTGCCACCTTTCCTTTTTGTTTTCTTCCGTTTTGGTGTTGTTCCTGAAGTCTTCTTTAATGTTTTCCTTTTCCTTGTCTTTCTTTTAGTTTTCCTTCTCTTCTTGTATTTTCTGGGTGTCTTCCGCTTGGCTGGAGTTTTCCTAACTGGCGTTTTCTTTGCTGGACTAGAAGATGAAGTAGAATCCACTGCTGTTGTTGCTGCTGCTGAGGAAGAGTCTTCTTCCTCCTGAAAATTTGGGCATAATTCTGTGATATACACGGTGGGGCGGGGAGACAACCACTGCCAAAATACCTGTGCTGATCTGTAGCAATGTTTTATCAGGAACTTACCATCCTGACTAGTAATACTTAATCCCACATGAATTCAGTTTCATAAATCATGTTATTTAATACCTATGAATGATTTTATCACAATAGAGCGTGTATTTTCAAGATTGATAAAACATGGCAGGTAAGTATCCGTACCCCATAGCGTGGTTTTGTGATTTCATATCTCTAGATTTGTCCGAGTTATATGTTTTTGAAAATTTCTATCTTTTGTGAGTGTTTAAAACTTGTAGGGTCACTTGAATGAATGACTTTCCAACATAATGAAACAAACCTCATCTGAAGATACCAGTCGTCTCATACTTCTTGCTCGTCTAACACGTATCTCCTCTATGGCACTACGTACACGTTCACTGACCAGTGTCCGAGCTATGCGGCGATGGTGACTAGATGCTGTGTGGACATAGTCAGGATCATGTACTGAAAACAGTAATGCCAACATTTAATCTAGCAATTTTCCAGAGACAAATTATGCAAGGTTAACAGTTACACAATGTTTTTAACCAATGTGTATTTATCACATTGTCCCTCTATCAGGCAGAGTGTGTACTTTGGGGAATTTCGACAACAACCTAAAGTAGAATTTTTTTTAAATACATTTTTTATTGCATACATTAACAGGGTGGTGTGACCACAGACACCTCCCGTAAAGGCCAAATCAACAGAGTATTTTCTTGAATAATTTTAGTTTAGTATTTACATTTAGAGGTGTATCCACACACCAAGCAATATACACAGCAACATCTTACCTTCCCTTCTAGAACATCTGGGACAGAACCACTCCTCCACAGGGACCTGTGTGAGAGGCGGAGTCAGACACTCAAGGTGGTATCCCTCATCACAGCCATCACAGAGCAGGAGGCGGTCCTCATGGTTCGACTGGTGACACACCTCACAGTACACTGGGTCATCCTCCTCTTCTGCCTCCTGCTGCAGGTTGATGTCCTCCACAGGAATCTGAGCAAGCATCAGGATTATTATTTTAACCTTTTACTCCATTGATAACCATTGTTATCATTTGGCTGAACACTGTGCCCAAGGTTATAAAGCTGAGATTGGAAACCAGTCTCAATTTTATAACCTTGGGCACTGTTTGCTTTTGATTCATTAGGTTATTTCTGACCAAGAAGTGACCAGTGTAGATCCAGATAAGATGGCACGGATCTACATTGATTGCACATGCCATAAAATCTGTATATATGGAGTAAAGAGTTAAGACATAATCGGTACTTCCAGCATCCAATAAACTAGGGTATTAAAATCTTACAACTCTGTTCATTCCATGTTATTCGAGTATATCTCAGATATTCTAATGAGATGTGCCGTCTCATCTGGATCTACACTGGTCGCACACGCGTAAAAAAGCGTATATATCCAGGAAAGGGTTAACTAAGTCCACCCCCAAAAGAAGAGTACACCAACCTTTTTGTAGATAGGGTCATCAAGTCCGTGTTTACACAAAATCAGCCTAAATACACGTCTGTCTGCAGGGCAGGTGTTTACGTTCTGAAATTATTAGCCAATTATCCATTTATCACAAATAGATATTTTCTTTTGTAAACCACAGTATTTTCAGTAAATTAAACAAGAGCTGTAAAAGCCGACAGCATGTGCTCGGTTATTCAATTGAAAATTTAAAAAAAGGGTAGACACAGTCACAGGGGGTAGACCAACATATGTATTTCAAAGTGGGCTCCACCTAAAATAATATGTTGTACTTCCGGGATTCCTTATGTTAGTCGAAAATCTACAAGAAAATGGTAGGTGACTTTGTTTTTTTTTATCAAAGTTAATATTTCAATGCAGGATTTTGAAAAATTCTCAATGCTATTCGCCGTGGTATACATTTCGGAGTCTGAAGATGCAAAGTTTAGTTTTGTACCTGGAATATTCGTGTAGAAATCGTTTTTCTAGTCCTGACCTAAATCTGTCAACATTGTCTCCATCTGTCGATTTTCGCTAGATTTTGGTTATACCGATAAGATAATGGTACAATTTTGTCATATAATGAAAATTTACAATTAGGAGGACCCTAACGGACAGTTTGTTTTGGTCACAAAGACAAGAAATCACCAGATATAAACAAATTCAAATTGGGCTCCATATGTTGTCGTGGATTCCATATGTTTTATTTTTTCATGAAATCTTATGGAGATATTGTTGACGCGAAGTCGTCTCTTATTTAATAATAAATGGATATACATGAGTATTATAAAGTAGCTGAATGTATTTAAGACGGAGCTGTTCGATAATCATGAATATCTTGCCAGGGTTTATTATTTACTAAGGACAATCGTGGGTGTAAGTAGTCATAGATCCTACTCCTATTTATATGTTAAATTATTCACAAAATGGTTGCATGTCACTTAAAAAGAGAGTGAGGTTTCGGGAGAATGATACGAGCATTCTATACGAGTATATATCGTAAAGTCCACTATCTGAGTTTTACTCCCTTGCTGTATAAAAATACGCCTTTAAACTACATCTGACTTTCAATTGTTAAGCAGTCCTGTGTAAACGAATCTTGCCATTATAATGAAGATCTGTTATTATTGTAATTTTCAGGAAACATTTCTTCGACACCGAAGACAGGCTTAGGGGCAGGAGGTCAGGGGAAGCCCGTTACTTTCTCCGGATTCAACTAGCCTTTGAAAGGAGACCAGCCAATCAGATCTCGTTATTCTTATAAAGTCAATTAAGCTAAAGGTTTAACCTCCAAGCGTGTTGGACTTGAATTTCAGAGTGACTAACCCATGCATATTTTCAAATGTTTGCTGTGACTACTAAGTATTGTGTATTATATTATACATTTTGTACCACAGTTGAGTCAATGTATCTGTATGCCTTTTCCTTGCAGTACATTATAGAGTATAATTTGAAGTGTCTTAGGTCTTAAGATGTTTTGATTTGTCTTTAGTTTATGATGATATATCATTTTAAGCTTATTTTTTGTTCTTTCAAGATCATTTCATACATGTATGTTTGCTATACAGTTCATGTCTTTTACTGAAAGTACTAAGGATGGAATTCACACGTTATTTGTATTGGTACACTTGTGTCTTTTAGGTTTGTAATGGGAATTTTTATTATCTGTTTAATTACACTATTATTGTGCAGTATTATTCCTTGCTAGTTTTTTGTTTGTTTGTTTGTTATTTGTGTTTATCGCCCGTTTTTAACAGTATTTCAGTCATACACAGGCGGACAGTTACCATCTTCATGGTTAGTACCAGTACTAAACACCATCCCCCCTAAGAAATTGCCTCCTTTCTCAATTTCAAGATTTTTTTTAACTCCAGAATTCAACCCCACGATCTGATTGGCTGGTCACCTTTCAAAGGCTGGTTGAATCCTGAGAAAGTAACGGGCTTCTCCTTTGACCAACTGCCCCTAAGCCTGTATTTGGTGTCGAAGAAATGATTCCTGAAAATTACAATAATAACAGATCTTCATTATAATGGCAAGATTCGTTTACACAGGACTGCTTAACAATTGAAAGTCAGATGTAGTTTAAAGGCGTATTTTTATACCGCAAGGGAGTCCGCAAGGGAGTAAAACTCAGATAGTGGACTTAACGATATTTATAGAATGCTCGTATCATTCTCCCGATACCTCACTCTCTTTTAAGTGGCATGCAACCATTTTGTGAATAATTTAACATATAAGTAGGAGTAGGATCTATGACTACTTACACCCACGATTGTCCTTAGTAAATAATAAACCCTGGCAAGATATTCATGATTATCGAACAGCTCCGTCTTAAATACATTCAGCTACTTTATAGTACTCATGAATATCCATTTATTATTAAATAAGAGACGACTTCGCGTCAACAATATCTCCATAAAATTTCATGAAAAAATAATACATATGGAATCCACGACAACATATGGAGCCCAATTCGAATTTGTTTATATCTGGTGATTTCTCGTCTTTGTGACCAAAACAAACTGACCGTTAGGGTCCTCCTAATTGTAAATTTTCATTATATGACAAAATTGTACCATTATCTTATCGGTATAACCAAAATCTAGCAATAAACGACAGATGGAGACAATGTTGACAGATTTAGGTCAGCACTAGAAAAACGATTTCTACACGAATATTCCAGGTACAAAACTAAACTTTGCATCTTCAGACTCCGAAATGTATACCACGGCGAATAGCATTGAGATTTTTTCAAAATCCTGCATTGAAATACTAACTTTGATAAAAAAAAACAAAGTCACCTACCGTTTTCTCGTCGATTTTCGACTAACATATGGATTCCCGGAATTACAACATATTATTTTAGGCGGAGCCCACTTTGAAATACATATGTTGGTCTACCCCCTGTGACAGTGGCAATTAGCAGAATGATGAAATATAAACAAGATTATATTAGAAAGCTGTCCGCACCCTGCCCGTTTCCCTTCAACCCAACCCCTACATAAAACAGTTTTTCAGTAGGTTATGAAAGTAAAAAATTTCTTCAGTTATTATTTTTGATTTCCAGTTAGATTTGTTATGCAGTTAGTATGTGTCTTTAAAATTACTCAAATCAAATAAAACTGTATATACATGTATTATCAGGGGTTACAGCACAAGTCATATTTATAACAAAGACAAGGAGGGATTATCTCCCTTAGCAGAATACAACACGTTACCTTTGACCATTCAGTGATACACTCTAGACAGAACGTGTGGTCACATGACTCTGGGGTGCCGACATCCTGGTCTCGGAACCTGTCCAAACAGATGGGACATCTCTCGGTGTCCTCAGCATCACTGTCACTGGCTTCTAGAACCGCCTCCTACAAACAACCAGCATTCAATGTTACAAGATTCAGTATTACCACAATCATTATTCAGAAAAAATATATATCACAGAAACTCTGGTTACCTATGACAACAATTATTTGATGACAAAGCCCAATACTGTTGGTTTAACAAAATCAACAGCAAGGCTAAAAATTGAAAATGCATTTTTAATATCAAACTCTTGGCCAGCATGGTTAATTAGTAGTAGTTCAACCAATTTAAGGAGAGAACTTACATTTTCAACTATCTATATTAAAAATTTAGAATTACAGTTATATTTAGAATGCCCTTAGCTCAAGGAAAAGCATTGCAAAACTATTTCTTCCAAATCTCTCTAGCTTATAAACTCTTTACTACATGATGAGCTTTTAATCACAGTGAAGATCCAGATCACTTGCTCATCAGTGATGTCTGATCTGGATCCACTCAGATCACACCTAGTAATAAATAAATAAATAAAAAAAAGCTGGCAGTGAAGATCTCAATCAGATTGCATGGATATGCAGGCTGATCTAGATCAACACTGATTGCACAGAAAATTTATCCATGGAATAACAGGTTCTATAATGAAGTAAGCTTCATGTTTGTCATACTTCTTCTTCGTCATCCTCCTCCTCCTCATCGTCATCTTCATCCTCTTCATCATCATTTCCCTCATCACTGTCTCCATCATCATCTCCTTCTTCATCCGACTCCCAGTCTATAGAATAAATAGACTTAAGATTGTTTTAACAGTCTAAATTAAATTTAAATATGACCCTCTTATAACATCATGGCATATAAACATTAGGCCTTTACTCCATATATATCAGTTTTATCTAGTATGCAACCAGTGTTGACCAAGATCAGCTAGAACATCAATGCCATCTGATCTGAATCGACACTGGTTGCTTCTGGGTCAGAAATAACCTAATGAATCTAAAGCGAACAGTGTAGATCCTGATCAGATGGCAAGGATATGCAGGCTGATCTGGATCTAAACTTTTCGCCCATGTAGTAAAGGGTTCAAGATCAACTTCAGTCAAATTTGTAAAAACACCACAGCAGTGAAAGTACTTTGTGGTCAGCACAGTCACTAAACTATTTAGTTTATACCATGACTGTTTTATCCACTGCAGAAACGTTAGTTCTGTGCATGAAAATGCTTCACAAAGTAGCTAGCAACCACTTTCATTAACAAATTGAATAACAAGTATATCTGCATTCAAAATAAAATCAAATAGGTGAGTGCTGTTGATTTTGAGGCATTCAAATTGTTTCCAGCCTGAAAACTGGTACAAAACTTGTCTGCCTACCCAAAAACATAAATCCTCACCGTCTTACATTGAACAGATAATGCGAGGACTATGAAACTGCAATTATGGCTCCTGAAATATCTTGTTAGGGATCAAATGACATGTTTTGAAAAGAAATTAAAATCATTGCTATATCTGTGTATAACACTCACCATCTTCACCATCATCATCATCATCTTCTTCCCCTTCCTCATCTCCCTCCTCCTCCTCTTCAGATATATCCTCCAAACCTTCTTGTGTTACATCTTCAGTATCCTTATCTGTAGTATTTTTATCGTCAACATTTGAACTTTCCATACTTTACAATATGCATCAATCACTTGAACGCTTTCTGGAAATAAAAACCTTTATTTCAACAATCAAAATGACATTTTTCTTTTTTTTTTCAATTAAAACATACTAATATGAAAATACAAGTATCTTTTATGAGTGAGAGGTTTGAATGGGAAATTCCTTCCCTTAAGTTGTACCTAGGCTCTGCCAAGTTTCTGCTCAAAGGCACTTACCCTGTGCATGGCTTTTTCAGTCTGGTCTCATAGGGCATATCTTCAGCACCATTCCCAATACCGTCCATAGGGACCATTTCCCATTTTAAAAATGTCCCAATTTCAAGTAAAAGATCAGATTTCAACAGAAATACATTAAAATCAAATAAAAAAATATTCAGACATCGTGAAATGCGGCTAAATGTCAGAAATTCTTGGCCCTGCTGTCTAAAAACTTTAAATCTAAGAGAAAGAACTTTTTCTTCTTCACAAACTTCTCTTACCATTTTTTCCCCTTAGAGGAACAGTAAAGCGATTTGTTATTGGTTGCCAGATTACAATTTCCAATCACAATCTTGATAACAATGTATGAAAAATGGTGTTTTGTTTGCATGCTGGAGTCTATACCATTTGATTTTCGATTTTACTGAAATTCAAAATGGCTTTGTTGCAGATGCTAATTTTTCATCTTACAGAAACAAAAAAAGTAAGTTTCTACCTAATAATAACAAATTGGACAAGAAGAAGCCTTTGATGGAATTATAGCGAATTCCTTTTAAAAACTGGCTGTTTCCCACATTGTTCAGCAGTTGAAGTAAGATATCTTTTATAATCTAAAAGTAGTATATCCCCCAATAATAGACAGAGTGTCATGTACAGTGCTCTCAACCATCATCATGTTTGTTATTCTGTATCACAAACTCAAATAAACTAAGCAAAATGGTAGATAAATTAACATTTAAAACAGATATAACCACATTCTGATGTTTTAAGCTTCCACAGCTTCCCAGATGCCTAGATTATGTACTTCTCAGAGTCTAAGAAGCTCCTCTGGCTAGGCCAAACGAATTTGTATAGAATGGCCTGTAGAGATGTCTGAAAAAATCTCAAGATCTCTGTAATACATTAGACGCAGCAAGGCAAGACAGATTAAGTTGTAATGCAGAATTATTCATGTTTAAATTTCCTTATTGGTTTACAGACTTCCCAAAAGTTGAAAAAAAAGTCAGACATTTGGTCAGACAAGATAGGAAAATCTGTCTGAATGAGATGTAGTCTGTTGGACTGAAACATATTAAAAAGGAATTAGCAAGTATAAGGAGTTAAAATTTTTGTCTGACATTCGGTCTGATAAAAGGAAATCACGTTGGACCGGTCCAAATTTTACCAGACAGGCCTGTTGGTCTGGCAACTTTCAGGACGTCTGGGTTTAATTTGTCAATAGTTTTTCCCAAATTTGACTTTACTGGGTCAAAATCCACAATTCTGACAGGGGCCTCCCACCCCCCCGCCCCCCCCCCCCCCCCAAAAAAAAAACAACCTGAAAAAGCCATGGTAACATTAATAGAAATTGAATTAATTTATGTTCCCAAATATTGAATAAGAGAAAAACATTATTTTACATGATTGCTTGCCACTGAATTATATTTCAGTTGAATAGGTTTTTAAGCATTCAGATATAGTATCATATATCGAGGGCTTACATAACAGCAGGGGTTCCACTTGGCTCTTAAAGCCAAGGGTCAATGACCCTTTGGCCAAAATTTTAAAGGGTCATTTTCAAATTTTCAGGGGTCATCATCAAATTTTCAGGGGTCATGTATGCGTTAAACAATGATGAGCAAAACTGACTGCTGCAAAGCTTTCCTTATTCATAGGTGCTTAAATCTCATGCTCAAAAACAATGAATTGAAATAAGCAGGTCTGAACCATTTTTCGCGATGCATTAATCGAGATTTCCGAGGAATATTAAAACATCATACTTCGAAATTCTGTTGCAAAGTGACACTGCTTCTATAAATTTGTTCAATTACAATCTCGAAAGACAAAAGATCCATTTACCGTTCACGCGGTAATCCGAAAACGTTTGATGATTTAACTCGCCGATAATCCTTTCATTACTCAACAAATTTGATTAAAGCAATTAACCTTTCATGTTTCTATAGCTGTCCCATCATCAGTGATCATAATATACAGGCGCGCGTGAATTATCGATAATTTGTGTACACAGCAATTAACTTTCTAACCACAGGTGTGAATGTAATGTTTCAGTAAGCGAGACTGATTATTGGTAAATCGGCGTTTACGACTGGCCAGTTGGGATTACGTTAGGGGGGCTTTCGATGTAATTTTTGATGTGATTGACGCACAGGTCGAATTCGCCCCGGGTCATGATGACGCATGCTCTAGATTTATGACGAGCCAATTTGGCATATTTTATAAATCTCCCGGGTCAAAACCCGAGCTTCTGGGTCAAATGGAACCCCTGATAACAGGTACATAATTATATGCAGACAATGCCGTGAATGGAACAGTCTACCTGAGATGACCATATCTGCCCCATCTCTGGAAGTCTTCAAGACTAGGATGGGAGCGCCAATGCCTTAACTCTGGAGCAGACTTCCCGAAAGTTGTAAAAAAGTGTCAGACATGAGGTCAGACAAGATGTGAAAATCTGTCTGACCGAAACAATTTCTGTCTGACTGAAACATTTAACACATGAAATAACAAAACACAGTATTAAGGGTGTTTTTGTTTGTTTGTTTTTTCAGTGATACAAATTGTCATTATGACGAATACATAAAATATTTCATTAGGATATCCTCACTCATTTCCCTTGGAACAGTCTCGAATCAAAACAGCGAGTAAAATTGTAATTTATCGAGTAAAATTTGAATATTCAGATCAAATTTTTGCCGGACATTCGGTCCTACAACATTGGAAATCACATCAGACCAGTCCAAATTTTACCGGACAGGTCCGACAGTCCGGCGACTTTAAGGAAGTCTGGGAGCAGCATGTTTTTATCCTGTTTTTAACCTTTATCACCGCGCCTCCCCATGCGCATGTACATATTCACAATGTGTGATGTTGCTCCAGAGGAGTTCTGCACATGAATTAGAAGAAGAATGTCTAGGTTCTTTTATCTGCAAGTCTGGGATATTTCGATAAACCCAAATTAGGGACTATCATGTGGTTAAAATGAGAAAAAAAGCAAAATATCCAAAACTTTCTAGTGTTACTTGTTACTTAAATAATCAGTCATTTAACAAGCGACAAATGAAAATGATTCCCTCTTTGTACGAGATACACCAAAATAAAATTTAAAAAAACATGACAAAATCATGGCAAAAAATGAGGTTGTAATTTCGCCATAAATTGTGCATGCAATATGTGTCAGCAACCGGGTGATTTAGAATCAACGTTTGGTACTAACATACATTTACATCGCATAGATCGTCTGCATAAACATGCTTTTTTTCGATTTTGATTACTTCTTATGAAAATTCGGCATTTTCGCCGCCATGTTGTATGCGGAACCCGGATCAAGACGGTGCATGGAAAGACAATGCTGTGAAGGATATTCGGGTTTAAGACCTCTATCCATATTATTATTGGTATACGACATTGCGTTAGTGCATGAACCAACATACTGCTACCACATTTATATGCTTTAAGAGATAAAGTATATCCAAATGTACTTTATCGCTACCATTCGGTTGCCGTTATAAATTCAAACTGCTTTTTACATTGAAATGTAAGGAAGTCACGGACGTTTTTACCATGTTGTTTTTGAGTGCTAGATCATAGTCTCAACTGTAGACCTACATATGTGCAACTTCTTCATCACCACGATGATGCATGCGTATCTTACCTCTCCTATTATGTTTAATATCTTTTTAATCTCTGCTACCGGAAGACCATATGAGCGACGCATCCACAACAGTCTTAGTAATATTAAGTTTTTGGAGGATACTGCAAGTTACTCTTCAATCCACAGGCGCCGATGCATAGGGATTCAGTGGAGTTGCCCGAAACCACTTTTTCGGGCAGCAATATTAGATTTTCATGGGGAGTTTGGCCGGAAAGTTAAAAATTATCATGTAATTCCCTTAACAATTCAAATTTTGAATCCGGCCGTGATTAACGTTTAAAAAATGTCCCCGGTTATTTTAAGCAGAGTGTTTCGGACCAACGTCGATGTCATCTGGATTCCGCTCACTCTCTAAAATAACTCGCCTCTTTCCTTTACCACTCTGACTCCTGTCGTTCTCCACTACAAGAACCAGTTTATCTCCAGTATACTATACCCTATGACATTTTTCCTTCTAACCACCGCCCACCCACACCCGCAACTACCCATCCGACCTCTAAAATCCTCTCTCTACATTTTACGATCTTTCTTACAATATAAAAGACCCATTGTCCCTTGCTCCAGCTCTCTTATTCCCTCCATCATCTCCAACACTTTCGTTCAACACGGTCTACTTAAAACTTCCCTCTGTAGCATCTATCTTTCCATCATTTCCCTTTTCCTGTTATACCTCTTTGTTCAACCCTCTCAAGCACTCATTCCTCTGTAACATCCTTCCTTCCTATTTACCATCATACATCGCCTCTAACGACATTGCAGTCTACATTGAATCATGTTTTTATTTCTAAAACCATCTTCAGTTGGCTACACCTTATGCTTGTTTCTCCAATCAACGCACCATTCTCCTATATATTAGTCCTCCGCAGAGCGGATAAATAGCCCATGTGTAGCAGGTCCAGGAATTGCGAGTTCGCTCCCCTGCTTCTAGAACAGTCTTTCGGATGATACTTAAAACAAGAAAGACTGAGAATTAGAACGAAGTCCAGCGTTGCTATAACTCTCAGAAGCACTTTAAAGAACTTGGTAAGATTCTGAAATGCGGAGTCCTAACCCAACGTGACTAAGTAGTCGCCCAAATGGACTTCTACATGATCATTTAAATCACTATAGAGCCTGCGTCAATATAACTGCCATCAAGTGAATACAACATCATATTAAAAAACAATAGCAACATAGATTTTTTACATTTGTTATTCATGGAAGGCGAACAGAAACAAATGTTAACTGATTTTCTTTGTTTGCGGGGTAAAACAAACGAAAGCAATATTGCTCTACAATACAGGCATCGTATTTTTTTACCAGGCGCTGACGTCTTTTAGGTCTCGGTTTGGGAGATAAGCTTTCGCGAGATAAAGATCACTTTAGTGTTTGGAAGAAACTTGCTCTTTAATCGCCACGCGGGAATGGACTTAATCGCAGGTTTGACTGTATATTGGTTTATATTATTGCAGTATTCTTTTACTTCGCTGATATCAATTTTCACGGACAATATTAGATGCCTGTTTTAACAAATTTCCCAACGTCGACATGTTCATGACACGATAAACTTGAGGTAAATTTTCGCTAAATGTTTAAATTCACCAATTTTCACAAGTGAAAATACGCGAAAACTAAAGCCACGCGAAATAAATCAATTCCACAGTGCACGTTACTTCAGGTGTGCAGTCAATTTCAAGATAAGTTGCACCGTCATCTTCTTTACACGGAAATGAGATTTCATTGATATATGATTTTCACTCTATAAAAGGAATACGTAAGTTAGATTAGATGTAAATTACAAAACAGCGTTTGACAATCACGATTAGCAAACTGACAGTCCTGTCTTGAAACATAACACCGAGCCTTTCATCCGCACAAATACCTATTAAACTGAATATATGTGTAAGCTACATGCCTTCAGAAATTTCATTGATTGTTCGTCTTCACCATGGTAAAAATGACAATTAAAAGCTTTCAATGAAATGAAAAATATACCCGTCAATGCAAAACTGTTTTTCTCTGTTAATTGTAGTAATAAATCGTCGTCTCCGGGAGGGCGGTGTTACACTCGTAATAATCCGTGTGATAACCTCTTCGCGTCTTCACAGTATATTTCAGAAAATCGAAGCGAGAACATTTTAATAAATTTTGATATCGAATTGCAAATTGTTTTTTTGTTTGTTTGTGGAATTCTAGATGTGGTCATTATTGTATAGTTGTGAGTTTGTTGACATTTGAGGTAAGAAAAAATACAAATATTATATATATTGTTACATTTGTGTGTTCACTCAATTTATTACTATGATTAGGTGTTTTTTTTATTTTAATGAGTTCATAAGTTTTGTACATAGTTTTGTTTTATTGATAAATTGAAAAAAAACCTTCATAATAATGCAATTTTTTTAAATTTTGTCTTTACTGTGTTTGATTTTTTGACTAGTGAGATACATCAATAATGTTTACAATTAAACATATGATGTTGATGTTTTCACATTTTTATTTACAAATTAATAAAAAAATCAGAAATTTAAGGTTGAAGAAATATGGAATTTTACAACAAAATTAATTCCGCTTGTGTGCCAGCCTACAAATTAAACATTTCAAATGGAGTTATTTTACAAAGGGATTAATGTCTTTGCATAATGTTAACAAACCCTTATCGAAATACATAAAACGTAGAAATGCATAAAATGTAGAGAAAATTTCATTAAAATAGAAGCGACGCTATGCTAGCGGTTATAAAATACCGCTTACTTTTCTAAATTAATGGATTTTCACATAAAGATTTTCTATTCCCTGAACAAATCAAGTTTATAGTTATCAGATGAAAGTGAAATCGCCTTTAGTTGAACTAAAATCTAATTTAATCAAATCCAGCCAAACAAATAATAAAAGAAAATATTAGTTTACTCGACAGAGATGGACATTGAAGATTGAAAGAGAGGCCTTTTTATGTATTAAAATCAACTCAACAGACGCTGGTTAAGTATCAACAAAGACTTTCCTGAAAAATCACGAGACACGACAGAAAGTGTCTAATATCAGCACATTATGTTTTGCTAAAAGACATTTTATATAATTGTTATGGGTCTGTACTTGTATGCGAGATTCAGAAATGAGGTTTACTGAAATGACTAGAGACATATTATTGTTAAAGCTGTATCCCACGACAAAAGCAAGAGGATTTCTGGCTATTTCTACATAAACGCAAAGGTACTGTGCTGGGTCCAAGATCATAAAACTAAATCAGGAGATCAGTCTCAAATCTCAAGAATCTGATTGGCTGAAATGGCGACTGGTCGCCATTTCAGCCAATCAGATGCTTGAGATTCGAGACTGATCTCCAAGCTTAGTTTTAGGATCTTGGGCCCTGTTTTTCTTGCTACAACAATACGACTTTCTACTGATGGCTATGGAACTATGATCTTCTTCTTCTCCATACGTGAGTTATGTTTTCTACTTCTGGATACGTTACTGCGATCTTTCTCTTCTCTTGACGACACTCACTTAGATTAACTACTTCCAGCGTAGATACTATGGACTTCTTCCATTGGCAAGGACAATAAGAGTTCCTATTTCTGGCTACTGGAGTGTGACCTATTATTGCTTCGACACTCCAATTTTCCACTTATGGCTACGATACAGTGACATTCTTCTTGCTACGGCACCACAATTTTTTCCGCGTATAGCTAATGTACAGTGATATTTTTCTGGCTAAGGCAATACGATTTTCCACTTATGGCTACGGTACAGTGATATTCTCTTTGCAAAGGCAATACGATTTTTACGCTAGTGGCTACGGCACAGTGACATTCTTCTGGCTACGTCACTTCGATTTTCCACAAATGGATATGATAAACTGATATTTTTCTTCTTAATGCACTACGATTTCCACTTCTGGTTACGGTACAGTGACCTTCTTTTGTCTACGGTACTATGATTTTCCACTTCTGGTTACGGTACAGTGACCTTCTTCTGTCTACGGTACTATGATTTTTCACTTCTGGTTACGGTACAGTGACCTTCTTCTGTCTACGGTACTATGATTTTCCACTTCTGGTTACGGTACTATGATTTTCTACTTCTGGTTTCGGTACAGTGACCTTCTTCTGTCTACGGTACTATGATTTTCCACTTCTGGTTTCGGTGAACAGTGACCTTCTTCTGTCTACGGTACTATGATTTTCTACTTCTGGTTACGGTACAGTGACCTTCTTCTGTCTACGGTACTATGATTTTCCACTTCTGGTTACGGTACAGGGACCTTCTTCTGTCTACGGTACTATGATTTTCCACTTCTGGTTACGGAACAGTGACCTTCTTCTGTCTACGGTACTATGATTCTCCACTTCTGGTTACGGTACAGTGATCTTCTGTCTATGGTACTATTATTTTCCACTTCTGGTTACGGTACAGTGACCTTCTTCTGTCTACGGTACTATGATTTTCCACTTCT
Organism: Corbicula japonica; assembly: GCA_038501625.1. Taxonomy (NCBI): domain Eukaryota; kingdom Metazoa; phylum Mollusca; class Bivalvia; order Venerida; family Cyrenidae; genus Corbicula; species Corbicula japonica. The sequence continues at coordinate 490,588 of JAZAYU010000300.1, forward strand.
GGTTACGGTACAGTGACCTTCTTCTGTCTACGGTACTATGATTTTCCATTTCTGGTTACGGTACAGGGACCTTCTTCTGTCTACGGTACTATGATTTTCTGTGGCACTAAGATTTCCACTAATGGCTACGGTAGAGTGATATTCTTCTTGCTATGGCACTAAGATTTCCACTAATGGCTACGGAAGAGTGATATTCTTCTGGCTTTGGCACTAAGATTTCCACGTATTGCTACGGTAGTGATATTCTAGTTGCTATGGCACTAAGATTTCCACTAATGGCTACGGTAGATTGATATTCTTCTGTCTATGGTACTATGATTTTCCACTTATGGCAACGGTAGATTGATATTCTTCTGGCTTTTGCACTACGATTTCCATTTATGGCTACGATAGAGTGATATTCTTCTGTCTACGGTACTAAGATTTCCACTAATCGCTAAGGTAGAGTGATATTCTTCTGGCTATTGTACTAAGATTTCCACTAATGGCTACGGTAGAGTGATATTCTTCTGTCTATGGCACTAAGATTTCCACTAATGGCTACGGTAGAGTGATATTCTTCTGTCTACGGTACTAAGATTTCTACTAATGGCTACGGTAGAGTGATATTCTTCTGTCTACGGTACTAAGATTTCTACTAATTGCTACGGTAGAGTGATATTCTTCAATCTACGGTACTAAGATTTCCACTAATGGCTACGGTAGAGTGATATTCTTCTGTCTACGGTACTAAGATTTCCACTAATGGCTACGGTAGAGTGATATTCTTATGTCTACGGTACTAAGATTTCTACTAATGGCTACGGTAGAGTGATATTCTTCTGTCTACGGTACTAAGATTTCCACTAATGGCTGCCGTAGAGTGATATTCTTCTGTCTACGGTACTAAGATTTCCACTTATGGCTACCGTAGAGTGATATTCTTCTGTCTACGGTACTAAGATTTCCACTTATGGCTACGGTACTAAGATTTCCACTAATGGTTGCGATAGAGTGATATTCTTCTGTCTACGGTACTAAGATTTCCACTTATTGCTACGGTAGAGTGATATTATTCTAGCTATAACACTAAGATTTCCACTTATGGCTACGGTAGAGTGATATTCATCTGGCCATGGCACTAAGATTTCCTCTTATGGCTGCGGTAGGGTGATATTCTTCTTGCTATGGCATTAAGATTTCCACGTATTGCTACGGTAGTGATATTCTTCTTGCTTTGGCACTAAGATTTCCATTAATGGCTACGATAGATTGATATTCTTCTGTCTATGGCACTAAGATTTCCACTAATGGCTACGGTAGAGAGATATTCTTCTCGTTATGGCACTAAGATTTCCACTAATGGCTACGGTAGAGTGATATTCTTCTCGATATGGCACTAAGATTTCCACTAATGGCTACGGTAGAGTGATATTCTTCTCGCTATGTCACTAAGATTTCCACTAATGGCTACGGTAGAGTGATATTCTTCTTGCTAGGGCACTAAGATTTCCACTAATGGCGACGGTAGAGTGATATTCTTCTTGCTATGGCACTAAGATTTCCACTTATGGCTACGGTAGATTGATATTCTTCTTGCTATGGCACTAAGATTTCCACTTATTGCTACGGTAGAGTGATATTCTTATTGCTATGGCACGAAGATTTCCACTTATGGCTACGGTAGAGTGATATTCTTCTGTCTACGGTACTAAGATTTCCACTTATGGCTACGGTAGAGTGATATTCTTCTTGCTATGGCACTAAGATTTCCACTTATGGCTACGGTAGTGATGTTTTTCTGGCTACGGCAAAACGATTGTATTCCTCTAATGGCTTCGGTACACTGATATTCTTCTTCCTTATGCACTTCGATTTCCACTTTTGGCTACGGTACAGTGACATTCTTCTGTCTACGGTACTACGAATTTTCTACTTTTGGCTACAACAGTGTGATCTTCCTCTGGCTACGACACTAAAATTTCCTGCCTCTGGCTACAACCAGTCGCCATTTCAGCCAATCAGATGCTTGAGATTTGAGACTGGTTTACAATCTCAGTTTTATAACCTTCAGTTCTGGTAACGGCACTGAGAATCTTTTTCTTTCGGCTACGACACAGAAGTCTTCTACTTCTGTTTAAGATGCTGAAATCTTTTTCTGGCTACGACACAGAGGACTTCTACGTCTGTCTATGATGCTGAAATCTTTTTCTGGCTACGACACAGAAGTCTTCTACGCCTGTCTATGATGCTGAAATCTTTTTCTGGCTACGACACAGAAATCTTCTACTTCTGTCTAAGATGCTGAAATCTTTTTCTGGCTACGACACAGAAGTCTTCTACGTCTGTCTTTGATGCTGAAATCTTTTTCTGGCTACGACACAGAAGTCTTCTACGTCTGACTATGAAGCTGAAATCTTTTTCTGGCTACGACACAGAAGTCTTCTACTTCTGTCTAATATGCTGAAATCTTTTTCTGGCTACGACACAGAGGTCTTCTACTTCTGTCTAAGATGCTGAAATCTTTTTCTGGCTACGACACAGAGGTCTTCTACGTCTGTCTAGGATGCTGAAATCTTTTTCTTGCTACGACACAGAACTCTTCTACTTCTGTCTAAGATGCTGAAATCTTTTTCTGGCTACGACACAGAAGTCTTCTACGTCTGTCTATGATGCTGAAATCTTTTTCTGGCTACGACACAGAAGTCTTCTACGTCTGTCTATGATGCTGAAATCTTTTTCTGGCTACGACACAGAAGTCTTCTACGTCTGTCTATGATGCTGAAATCTTTTTTTTTTCTGGCTACGACACAGAAGTCTTCTACTTCTGTCTAAGATGCTGAAATTCTTTTCTGGCTACGACACAGAAGTCTTCTACGTCTGTCTAAGATGCTGAAATCTTCTTCTGGCTATGACACAGAAGTCATCTACGTCCGTCTAAGATGCTGAAATCTATTTCTGGCTACGACAAAGACGTCTTCTACTTCTGTCTATGATGCTGAAATCTTATTCTGGCTACGACACAGAAGTCTTCTACTTCTGTCTAAGATGCTGAAATCTTTTTCTGGTTAGTTGTGATCACAAAAGTGAAACCATCTACTTGCTACGGCGCTGGGATCTTCAATACTTCTAATCTTTATTTCTGGCTGCGGCACAGAAATCTCTTACTTCATATTCTGGCTACGACTCTGAATATTCTGGCTACGACTCTGAAATGATAGTTTTCACTCAAGTAGAAGCATTTCCGTATGTACCTAAGCAAGTATGCTTTCGAACATTTCTAGTATCCAGACATCCATTGTGTCACCTGTTGTCGCCACGTTCTTATTTAAGTTAGTATAAAAAGCAAAACAACACCAACAAAAAAGTATGCGGCAAACCGGTTCTACAGAGCACAGTCTTCTCGCGGACGAGAATGCCGTACGAACAATTTAATGTTATGTTATTCGAGTTAACGGTAATGTTAAGGTTGGAAATTTCCTATAATGTCAGGGTGTCCTTTCTCTGAATCCATTTAAACATACTTAAGATATGTGATTCATTTAACATGGACAGTAAGCAAGAATTTGATAGGATCCCTTTTATATATGTACAATACTGAACTGAAAACGCTCGGACGGCCATTCTTTGGACCTATTAATGTTTATTTAATCTAGAAGTATTCCTTTAATGTGAACAACGATCGGCAATCTAACGGAGGAGTATCCTTATAAACATATACAAGAGAATAAAGCACTCGTTTATAGGCAAAATACAAAAAAAAAAACGTCAGGACAGCCATTCTGCCATATATCGGAGGAGTATCCTTTAAACGTATGTAAGAGAATAAAGAACTGAAATAGCCGAGACAGCCGTAATGTGATTGTTGCTATCTGTTAGATCGATTAGCTTGTCGCCATCGCTTCCTGTTGATTAAGTCATATATCAATTCAATAGTAAATCAATGATCTGCTTTAAAGAGGACATGCGGATTTTTACAGCTGAAACAATTAGAAACCGTTTGAATAAACAGAACGTAAAATAAGGTGTTTCGTCTTGCACATAATACGCTCTTAAAAGAGCTTTCAGAATACAACCAATTAATTTTGATCAACTTTCCGATTGTTGGTACATTTATATATTTTACTTGTTATGGAAATCTGTACATTTTGGGTATTCACATTGTTAGGTCTAATTTCTGTTGTTGTTTTTGTGTTGTTTTTTTTCCGGATGTTTTTGTCACAATGACAAAGCAAAAATGTAATACTGGTGACACCGTGAGAATTCGAATAGCGGGATGGAAGGGGTGGGGTGGGGGATAAAAGGTTGATAAAAGCCAGTTGTTATATAACATCCGAAATTAAACGACGGGACGCACACTATCACGAGCAGCCTCTCCCATTTTCTCTCCCTCATTATCATAGCATCAGTAAGCTGTTTTCTCGCTAATCGATTGTCCATTGGCCTGGTTCCAGGCTCCATGTGCACCATCCGAGTGTATAAATTCATAGTGGTTAATGTGTTCTAACCATCTGAATTAAGCAAAATACTGTAAAAGATGTTAATGTCAACGCAAGGGAGAATTAACAAGTTTGTGAGTAAGGGCCTTGGAGATGGGGCATTATGATGAAGAAACGAAAACTAAAAACTTTCACTCCAAAATACTTTAACATAACAAAAGATTGCAAATGCAATTACCATCGCGTTACAACTGGTTTCGTGTAATAGTATTTAAACTAGGCCGAGCCAACTTACTTGTTCGGTGTAAGTCTTTTTTCAAATCCACATTGAAGGAATTTATTGAAACATAAATCTTCTTACTTGTAACAGTATTACATCTGTTAAACCTTGTTATAAAAGGACATATTTGTGAAAATTTGGGTAATTAACGAAGACAACGAATCTTTGGAGTAATTTAAAAGAAAAGGCAAACAACACTTGAGTGAATTTTATCTCTAAAATAAAATGTTTGGAAAAAAAATAGTCCAAATGAGCAATAAAAAAGTTCGTTCCCCTGAAAAGTACATGGTGCTTTCCCACTTGACCGACCAACAAGGGCCTCCTGACTTTGCAGCCCTTTCCATGGGCTTAAGGCGAAACAAAAACGCGCGCACGCACACACAAACTCCCACGCACATACAAAAACAAACGAGATAGTTACCCGTATGTAACCAAATAAACTTGCACAATGGTATGCATCGTCATAACAGTATCAAATATTGACAGAAACAATGCTAGATCTTTGATCATATCTGACCATAAATTAACAATATACGAGCTATTTAAATAAATGTAATGACAGAGACAGTTGTTCGGAAATCTGTGTCAATAATAGGAATTCAAAAGTAAATAATTTAAAAGGCTAATAAATCTCAAACAAGTTTTAAACGCGCGAAATCAATAATTGTTCGATAAACATGCCAATATTCGTCCATATTGTCATAATGTTTACACTAGATTGAGAACTGTTATTACCATTTCACTCGAACAAGAGGATTCTTGCTGTAAACAGGGAATCGTAGAATGTAGGCGGGGGTAATAGGGGTTTTTGTATTGGGATATATTGTTTTGTAATGTTTTATTTTACCCCAATTGTAACACGAACGCTTTAAAATTCAGAAAAACAAAACAAGAACTGAACAAACATCATTGTTTAACCACCGCCCAATTGCCCTTTAAAATATGACGTAGGGTATCGGTTAAACCAAATATATATATGAATCCAGTGATATATACTCGACACCGAAAGAAAACAAACAAGTGTCCACGTTATCGAGCTCGTGCAAAATGACACCGTGATAGACCCTCTTTTGGTAAATAAGCAATTTTCTTTTATAAAACGATGTTCATTGAAAAAGGTGTACAGAGCATGCGTCAGGTTTTGCAATTTAAAATGAATTTATTAGTTATAGCCTGAAATGCTTTTAAAATTCCAAGAAAAAAGTACATTACATTTATAATTACAGTCTCCCGATTAAGGATACTTATATTCACCCCAGCCAGACTGCACTCTGTACGAATGTCGACCATGGGATATAATTCATATTACATGAAGTAAAGGACTCCAACGAATAAATTTATTTCAAACTGCAACTCATACCCGACGACAACAAACGTCTGTGGTCGAGAAAATATATTAAAATATGTTATTACACATCTGCAAACATGCGTTTATTTTTGTGTTAAGTATACCAGTTTACAGATGATGTCCTATTTTAATCATCCAAATATTCGTCAAATGCATCTCTCAAGTGGGGTTCAATCTCCGGTACTGTTTACATAGATAATTTGGGACATTTGTATATTTGAAAACCTATCATGTTCCAAAAAGTGTATGAGATAAAATAATTGATAGGTAAATATAGGGATATCTTCCTACTCACACAGTCTGGTGTTCATTTTTTTAAATTAAACCGTCCCATGGTGATTTGAATGATACTTAAGCTCACAAAAACGTAAGTTTTTTTTTAATATTCGCATTCATGCTGTATGAATATACAACGCTTGAAAATTATAAATCATTTTGGTACATATTTACGCCCTTTCATAAAGGCATAGATTTTCATTAAATAAAGAAGTTAATTTACTGTTCTATTCAAACGCCCTGAGTCAGTTAAAGGCTTTCGACAAGATAACTTATAATAATAATAAACGAATAATGAAACCAAATTCTTCATGTCTTTTTTATGTTTCAGCTACCAAAATGGCGGTGCGGCCAGGAGCAAATAAAAACAACAGCTTGAAGCAGCCAAAGGAGGAAATCAACGTGAAATACATGCACAGACCGCCCACCATTGCGCCAAACTATGGCAACCAAAAAAGATCACTTCTTCCAAAGTCCAAAGTGTCCAGAGTGCTACTGTATGACAATGCCACACAAGATCATATGTTAGACATCAAACTTGCTCATATTAACATAGAAAAAGAAAGAATTAGCAGAATCATCAATTTGCATCAGCGCTCGTTTTGTTTGCGCATGTCTAAAAAGAAGCATCTTATGCCAGGGCAATCCGCCGGAAGTAGACCAAAACTACCCGGATACGCTGAAAATCTAGAAGCCGAAAGGACAAAGACTTTAGTAAGACCACTTTCAATGGTACCATTAAACAGCAACGGCCAAATAAGTCAGGGTCTAAACCTAGGAGGGATCAAATTCCCGGACATTGCAACAGACGACAAGCGTCATGTGATCTTTAAAGTGAAAACCAAATCTGGAAGAACGGAAGTGTACCGTACCGTTGACAACGAGGGATATTTGTCGGACCTAATTCCTATGTATCCAAAACTAACTGACGATCCACGGTTTAAAAGTTTACAAAGTATTCTTATACCGTTGGAAGCTGGAAGTTCTGCGGAATTTTAATGACGCTTAATAGAGTAAAACTATCCCTTTTTATCCAATGTGCAGTCTGACCAGGATCTACACTGTTCGATAATTTAAAATGTCCGAAAACTTAGCCTTTTAGTTTGTTGAACTCTGTAAAAAAATATCGACAACATTTGTTTAAAGTATTCACAAACTTGTATCTTACTTGCATTCAATGAATTGATTCATTTCAGAAACACGATTGCTCGCAACATTAGTTTCGGTAGCTTAAACGTTTGTAGCCACATCATAAAATATGAAATGAATAAATCAACCGTTATTTTTTCATCTTTTTCATTTACTGATTCATACCTTTTTGAAAAGGAATAACTTATAAGTCGATACAACTCAATAGACATCAAGAAAATATTCACACTTGACAAACATTGAGAAGACTACCGCTGTCATGTTGATTACTTACAGAAAATGCTAAACAAATAATGCAGTTAAAGACGCACGGTGCCAAAAGGTAGAACGATTTCAGACTGAACCATTATGTTGTGTTTATAATTTTATTAAATTTCCGAAAACTTATGCTCGCTTGTTGATGGATATAACCGACAGGAACATTGTAACAACTTTCTAATATTGTCAGTCATATGTAGGCATTATTATAGAAAACTGACGTAAACTATGATGGCCTGATTGATGACTGCGTAAAATGGAATACTAGTTGACTTCCGGGGATTTATTTGCAGTACAAACACGATCATTTGATTGGAAATACAATACATTGTTAAACGTGATCACTTTTAATTTAGTTGTTGCAGAATTGTTCGCGTTATCGCGGATACATGTGACATTTAGAAATCTACACTGTTACCGCGGATATAGATGACATGACATTTGGAAATATACATTAGGAAATAATGGCGTTTGCAGGCATGGATACATTGCCACCTATATTTTCTGGAAAGAAGAAAGATAAGACCGCATATCTTCACCAACCGCCGAGTATTAAACCTAACTACGGGAAGCGTGTCCGGAGAAGTTTGCTCCCGAAGACAAACATGTCCCGAGTTCTATTGTACGACAATGCCATGCAAGATAGTATTTTGGAGGTACAACTAAATTATTTAAACCACCAAAAGCGCGGTGTACGGTTTGCTTATCGCAAGAACAGATATACATTTGTTGATATTCAGAGACAACGTCGGAAGAGACACGAGGCTTTGGAGGGCGTTTACCAGCGCATGAAAGATCAATACATTTCCCAGTACGGGACGCGCAATATGCCGGTACCAGAAGAGGAACCGGAAATAGATCCATTTATTATTTATGCTCGTTTAGCACCACCAATAAATGTGTTATGTTTTTACCTCGATGCTCAGCAGCAGGACCAAAAATCCAAGAAAAAGAACGACAAGAAGAAAATATCCGATCATCAGCCGACAATGTCCGAGTATTTGTACGATCACGAACGTTTGATAAAAGGCGATAGACCAGAACTGATGCTTTACACTCATTCGGTGGAAGATCCTCGATTTAGAAAACTGCAAGCTACGCTCATACCGCCGCGCGTTCCGAGCGATGGCTACCTGCAGCTGAGTCCCTGCTATTACAAACCGGAAGGTCCTGTGAAGAGATGGAAGGCTGCGAGACACCGGGGCATTGTTCTACCGCGATTCTACACGAGAAACCAGGTTGCTTCAAGAGAATCTAAAAGATCGGCGTGTTCAAGCAGGAAAGATTCGGAGCAGCACGATACTACGTTTCCGGATGTTGAAGCAGACGACATTTCAAGTTTATCAGAGTTATCGTAAAAATGAGTCAAAACAACATTCAGTTAAAAACATATAAGATGGCCATGGTACTAAAATATAGCAATGTAGCTTTATTATTTATAGAATGTTTTCTACGAAAATTTTAGATAGCTGAACAATACAGTTTAAATTATATTGAGTTGAAGTTTTCTAGTCTGCCGGTTCAAGGCGACGTAAACAATGGAACGGTTAAAACAAGGCGAAATTTCAAAATAAATTTTAGGAAAAATACTCATTGCCAGCCAGATTTACTGAAGAATAATATTTATCCGTGGATGTATTAACATTTGCACGCCGAGTTCAGACAAATGAATGCTACAATTACCAAATACACCTTAAAATTAAAAAAAACAACACTGTTTGCACCAGAACTTTGAAATTCATATACAATATATATACAAATCAATACATATATCAAATAAACGAATCTTAAATACATTGCTACGATTTATCAAAAAGAATGTCGGTGTTTTTAAGAATGCAAAAGTCCCATTTCGTGAATACTTTCAGATTCAATGTCATAACATGTTGCTGTGCCTTTAATGCTTAAAATTATTTTGTGTACAGATGAGCGCAAGATAATGTATTTAAAAAATGCTATGAAAAAATCTGAACACCTCGACCTTTTCTAAATTGAGGATGCAAATGTACATAAAGCCATAGGAAACTATATTTCTTTACTTACATTAGGCTGGCAATGAACATTACCGTTACTGTTATATTTTTTCATGTTTTGCTCTTGAAACCGGAACCGGAAGGAGAAACGAAACATGACACTCGAAATATTATTCCAAAACAAAGTTTATAAAATTATCACTCTTTATTTTCGAATTTTCGAACACCTGTTCTTCTTCAAGAAAAATACCGAAATTTTGTCATTTATGTTACATCCATTTTGAATAGCGTATTGTTGTTTTTCAACAACTTACATTCTTAAACAAGAAATATCTTTAAAAAAGATAAACGGCGTTGATGGAAAAGATTTATATATACATGTATATAAGAAAGAAAGAAATACAGAGAGGCAAAGCAGACAGTTTAGTTATTTTATTTTATTTGTTATAGCTGTCGACGAACCCTTCCTGCCTTCTTAGTATGACTTAGAGATTAAGCGACCGAATCATGACAACTCATAAATTTATTGAAAGTGTCTTTCAAAAAAAATGTTGAAGCTGTTGCAACAATTTCATACAGTGATAACAAGTCGATTAAAGATACTGAAGCAAAATATTCAGTTTCAATAAAATACCTCGTGTAGAGTGAGAATTCAAGATGAATAAATGTCCTTGAAATTTAATAAATATAAATAATAACAGCCTGTTACAATAGCGAAATCTACCAACTTTTAAGTATATTAACTTTAAAAAAAGTGTCCGTCCTGAGTATTAAACCCGGGGCCTCCGCTTGAGAGGCGAGAGTGTTAGCCACTACACTACAGTAAACTTTTTATTTCGTATTTTAAATTAACAATCAGTATCAAAGGAACTAGAAAGGAACCAGTAAGAACTAGGAATATCTACACTTCTCTTTCGTTTTACACTGTGTATTGTATGCAAGTGTTTACCTGACACCCAAGAATATTCCATATAATATTGTATTTAAGCCATCAATATTGACTTAACTGGTTACTTAAATCGTAAATATGTTTTTCCTCCAATACAACACCCACTAACAACCAATCGAATTAATCTAGTTGATTTTTCCGCTGCATAATAATAAAAATCCCACTAGATACCTCTCCACCCTGCTAGATGCCTCTCTGGTGTAAATAGCTACCAATCGAAAAAGTTTATTTCATTTTCCCTCTGCATAATAAGAGAATACGAGTATTATTTACAACATTTCATTGGTCGAAAAACTAGGTCAAAAGTGACCTTAGACAGCTAACGCCGAAAAAACATGGATGTTGATAAATAACAAAATTTCTGTATTTTTCTTGAAGATGAACAGGTGTTTGAAAATAAAGAGTGAAAGTTTTATAAAGTGTATAACTGACTTCCCTTTTGGAAGATTTTACGTAATTGTTTATTTTCAAAACCATATGATATTCTGACAAATTGTTCCAAATAATGTAGATTGGCATTGCCAATACAGTTATTGTTTTTAGACTAGATTGACTTAGTTCTAACGCAAACGTCTGGACTAAATATGCAAATGTAAATACCACCACAGATGAATATATTTATTTCTATACACAAATTTTGCCGGCAAATAGTTGTTTATGTTTATTCTAGGAATTAAATTTTACAATTTAAGCCCTTGTTTGAAACCCTTCAAATCTCGTTACATAGATTTATGGAAATAAATCAGCTCTTTGATCTTTTAATAAAACCAATGGATATTCTTTCTTAAGTGTTTTAAAATGCAAATAAATTCCGCAATTACTTTATTCGCATATGGTGTATTAAGTTATTATCTTCATATCAAGCTTAAATGCTTTCATTTTTGTCATCAGGACCTCTGGGGATGTATCTTTCCCGTTTTCAGCAACAATGCCTCCAACTTTATCATCTTTTTGGAATCCAGATTTCCGAATAAAATCAATCACCGCCTGTGTATATTCCTCTTTGTGGTGTTTGAATATGCTGACATGCGGAGCGTTATGCCAGAACCGCGAGCTCGCCGTAATTCCACGCTGGCGCCACTCTGCAGCTAGCAACTCGTAATGGTGGGGATTGCACACTGGGTCATCTACAGAGTATATAAACAAACTGGACACTTTGTATCTATTGTCATGAAAAGCCTCGGAAGCCTTTATATAATCGGCGGTCACGTGCTTATATTTTGCCATGTACCATTCTAGTGTTGATTCGATTTTATCACCAATAACTTTGTTATGAGTTACCGCCCTTGCGATGCCGCCGGGGATCCCGTAATAATCAACTACACTATCGTAAATTTGGCCTCGCAGACGACGACCGACGTCGTCATATTTGACCGGATCCTTATGAATGTTGGTAAGCACCTCTCCGTACATATATCCGCCCACTGATAAGCAGTGTACAAAGATTGGCTGAGATTTCCTGTCGTCATGGACACATAGGTCAAGGACATCTTTCATTATTGCCTGTACCTTGTTTGGCCGCAGCAACTGACGTAGAAATATCTGAAACAAGTTAACTTTAATATATTTCACGTTCATTGATGATTGAAAAACATTCGATTCCCTTTCAAATGTAACACACACGCCTAAATCAGACGAAGCAGTTGCGCATGTTTCTCCGTTTCCATGGTTATATTACCTGTTTCAACAAGATTTAAGATATGAATTTAAATAAGGCGTAGCAATTTTGTGACATATGGTTAATACATTTGACAACAATTATAATCAAGATGATTTGTCTTACCTGCACAGTGATAACACCAATGCCCATGATTTACTGTATACAGTCTTGTATATACCCGTTTTTTTTTTCTTACCGAAACGAAAGGCGAAATGGTTTAATGACGAATGCAGGGAAGCTAAGCGAAATTTTTTTAATAGTAAAAGAATATTTAATCAGAATAAAACAGATGTTTATAAATTAAATTTTCTCGCGGCGAGAGCTATCTTTGCAAAAGTCAAACGTAAGGTTAAATATAATTTCGATACAAATGAACAAAAAAACTTGCGTAATATGAGTAAAACATCACCGAGAAATTTTTGGAAATATATAAAGAAATTTAACAATAATAAGTCAACAAAATTAAATACTATCAATTTTGATGAATTTTCTCTATATTTCGAAAATGTATCTAATACTCCACATAAAGAATACAATTCTCAAACATTTACCTACGAAAGACCCGAGGTACTTCATGTAGACCAACTAGATTCTCCATTTACAATTGATGAAATTCAAAAAACATTACGGTGCCTTAAAAGGAACAAAAGTAGTGATCTGAATAATATTGTTGCGGATTTTTTCATCGATGCAAATACCTTTATCAGTCCCTATTTATGTAGTATATTTAATAAAATTTTTGACACTGGGATATATCCCCAGTCATGGAGCAAGGGGTTTATTGTCCCTATATTCAAAAAAGGGGACCTCTCTGACCCAGCTAATTATCGAGGCATAACAATAGTCAATACCATTGCTAAAATATATTCACTATTATTGCGAAACAGAATTAATAAATGGTGTGAATCCAATTATGTATTTATGGATGCTCAATATGGTTTTAGAGATCAACGTTCTACATCTGACGCTATATTCATTCTCTACTCCCTTATTCAGAAGATTTTAGCACGTAGGGGAGACCGGGGATAGTTGTTACACTTTTTAGCATTTTTCAGAATTGTGACCGTTTCAGTTGTGCGAAATTAATGTAAATATTTGCAATTAAAACCATAGGAAGTTAAGTTTAATATGAAATTAGACCGATTACAGTATTTAAACTGAATTCATAAAAAACAATTTTTCGTAAGTAGACCAAAGTGTAACAACTTACGCCGGTCGTGGGGCATGTTGTTACAGGTCTCGGGGTAAAATGTTACAAAAGCTCTGGGTACAATTTTTAACATATTCAGATACATAACAGTGACTTTTTTGATAACGGTTTCATTAAAAGACGTGAAAATTGTTTAGAATATAATTTTTGACAAAAACATGCATGTTGTTTCATAAATATAGTCACTGTGGATGTTAAGTTGGAAAGTCGCAAACGTTTCAATAAGGCATTCATTTTTTTTAATCTATTGTGAATTCGGATAGATTGCATATATACATTTGTGGTTTACTTATATTGCTCGAACAAAAACAATTTAAATTTATAAATTTTGCGAAAGAACTTTGCGAAAGTTTAGTATGATACCTGGAAAAGTGTTAGTCAAATATATATTCAGGAACAGCCAAAACCACAGTTACAAAATACAAAAGCCTACCCACACAAACAAACCGTAGATTTGCATGAAATTCTGAGAGTGTATCATTCTTTTATTTGATCAATTAAAAAAGACACCACAAAAAAGAGAACCAGAAGGGTTACCTTCTTCGAGCGGTCAGTGCCAATAGTTTTCCGCCAGGTTTAATGCAATAAGATAAAGAAATCAATATTTCGGGTTATTTTTGCGTTTACGCGAGCATTTTTCCGATTAAATATCGATAATATTGTCGAAAGTTGTGAAATGAATAATATTAAGGTGTACCATGTTGGTCAAAAATCTATGTTTTGCTGAGGGAAGAAATATTACCCTGTAACAACATGCCCCATCACCGACGTAACAACTTACCCCACCCACCCCTTGTCGCACTTCAAGGTCGCTAAATATAACATTTAGTCGGATTTATTTTATTACTCGTTTCAAAGAAAATACACATATTTATGTTAATTTTAATTTGTGTTTAAGACTTGTATATGCAATTATGAGGGAATATCGAAATGTTTTCCAAATTCGAAAAAATTACTTTGATTCTGTGATTATGTCATTTGATTTGTTTATGTTAATTGTTATGTTTGTAAATGTATGTACTTGCCATATTTCATGTTGTATTATGTATTTAGCCAAAGGCAAACATTTGCCGAGTGCTTGAAATAAAAGTAAAGTTCTTTTTTTCTTACCTGCAAACTGATAACATCATTGTCCTTGACATATAGTTTGCCACACGTTATTTTACTTACCTCTACAGTGATAACATCGAAGCCGTGTTGAAGGTACAGTTCGGCATATTTCTTCAAGTTTTTTGGCTTAGCAAACAACCATCCAAACAGTAAAAGAAGGGGTTTCTTGCCGGACGTAGATTCCGATTGCTGAAATATCTGCACATTTTTGTTGGTAGTTTTAATGTTTGTTGAAGACAAGCCGACGGGTCCCGAACTGAAGTGCCGCAGCAAATTGCATGGCTGGCGACTCTACAGAAAACATAAACGGATAATGAAGCAACATTAGTACATCAAAAACATATAGGATTTTGTTTAGTGTATGGATAGTTCTTCAAAGCACAATTACATATAAATGATGGTTAATTGACATGTTTGTTTTCCGTTGTCTTAATAAGTCACTTACAAAGAACAGAATTATACACGTAAGTGCTAAATGTATAATTAAGTTGTGAGACATTACTTTTTTCTGTTATCTCTTTAATAATAAATTTGCTATCTTGTAAAACTTTACCGACTTCCATTAGTTATGTGTTAACTGTATTTGAGTACAAATTCCCTAACTATTTATTCCTCTTCTTTCAGTTTCTATATAAAATTGTTTAGAAAAATATTCATTTTAACAATGTTTATATGGGATTGGACATGCGTACCTGCGTATGTGCATACGTATGTGTGCGTTTGTGCATAAGATAATTGTAAATGAGCTTTATAATGGTTACAGGGCTAAACTTCTTTTCTTTTTTTAAGGTGTGAACAACAAAACAAATTTCCATGACTTATAGATTATTACACGCCACGACGAAATTTGTAGTTTTGTCGCAATGTTTTTGGCGATCATTAACTGAATTTTAGATTCAAAGGTCTGAGGAGATATCTTTAAACCACTTAAGTTCTAAGCACAAGTGTCAAATCTGCAATCTGTGTTAACCTCGATCCGCCTGCTCATCTGGGCAATCTGTTCAGGTTCTACACAGATCGCTGGTCAGACAATCAAGGTCTGCATAAAACACCTGTGATTTATGAATTGACTGGCTGATCAGGGTCTGCACTGTTTGGTTTTAATTCGATTTTAGCACCAGAAGAGCGACCAAAATAGATCAGACTTCAGAAATGTTTTGCAGTTTTAATAACACTGCATGATAATGCTTATTTCTGAACCATAATGTTACAGATAGAGAATTCCTAAATACAGTCAATTATTCAGTTCCGGCATTCAATCAGTTACGGCACATTTGAGTTATAAATCGAAAATGTGTTAAGAAATCAATGTGTTCTTGCAGCATTTCTCTTATTTAGATTGAGGTTGCTAGAACACACAATGATTTCTGGACCAATTTTCGTTTTTTAAATCAAGATTATGAACATGTTCCGGAACTGATTGAATGCCGAAACTGATTAATTGTATGTACATCCGCAAACTAAGCTTTTTGAACCAACCGGCCTGTATTCCGGCTTTGCTCAAACCATGCATATGCCGTATTACAAATGCTGTAGAACATAGAAACGCGGGAGCCAGTCGACGTCAACATGTAAAATCCTTACTCTTTTCATTGTCGGTCATCAGGATGACCGACATATTATAATCGACCAAACTTGAGATCTTTAGCCTGAACACCGGTTAACAGTGATATCACGTACCAGACGGAACGCATAATTTAGACTATGCCACGGATGCAAAAAGATAATGTAGAGGCTGATGTTTGATTGCTCGATATATAGAGAAGATGTTTACCGCAAAAGACGTCAATGTTGAAAATCTTGTTACTTGTATACTTAATTTAATTGTCGGTCATCCTGATGACCGACATATTATAATGGACAAAACTTGAACTTTGAAGGGTAACATCGGTCAACAGCGGCACCGGACGTTGTTACTTTAGACAAAACCGACCGTCTAAAGCTTGCGAATGCTATTTCGTTTCGCCTACTTGCAAGAAAAGTCTTTTAAATGTTGATGAAACAATATTTGAACATTGTAGTTTCGGCAAATCAGAAATTGAGCTGATTTATAACGACATGTTAAATTATGTAAACATACGTATTTTGTATTTTATACAGCGTATAGAAATAATGTTATGCGTCTTTATTTAGAAAGTCACGTGATGCAAACCTTTATAGCAAAAAGTTTAGTTGCACATAAGTTGAACTGATTCTTTATTTGAATCAAACAACTGTTCAGGATGATGCCATATATGAAATAGATTCGTTAAGTTATATTGATTTTTTTCGTCAAAAGCAAGAAACTGTTTATGATTTTCTTAGAGACTCACGAACATCCGACTTTGGCGGGAAATGCAAAAACAACAACAACAACAACAACATGAAGTTAAAAATTTAAGCCCCTTGAAATAATAGCGCTTAAATTTTATTTTTATGTCATACAAAATAAGTTTACTTATATATATTTCCGTTTTTTAAGTAATGCATTTAAGCTGGTGATAAATCTTACCATTTTGCAACAGCAGCCTTACAGGGACTCGAACGGATTATAATTACTATTCTGATCGTCAACACTTTCGTTTGAATGTTGGTATTGCTATTTATTTAGAACTTCAACATGTAATATATTACAGTCAGGTTCTTGCACATGTTCTTGTTGTTTTTCTTTTTTTTCATGATGTTAATATAGGTGTTTGCCATGTTATATGAAATAATGCGGGTCTCTAAAAGCTCCTGTCACTGCGTTCACTTTGAACATTGATGAAAACTTCTACCCATGCGTTCACATTAATTTTTTTCTAACTTGTGGTATAAATCACCAAACATATGGTCGTGAAATAGTGGCGGCTTATAGCATATGACAAGAGGTTTTGAATAAGCATTTAGGACGAAGCAAATGCTCAGAACTTTTCTTAATTGTAAAAATATTGACTTTTAAAGAGAGATCTTGCTTTTTGCGATTTCCAGTGCAAATATTGTGAATGTTATTAAAAGTTTTAAACAGAAGTTTAGCGAATGTGAGATAACCATTATTTAAAGTAAACTTATAGAGGTCATGGATTTTGCAAATTGTTTGCGATATCTGGTGCAATTTGGTGAATGTTCTCAGAAATAACCGGAGGTTTAGCGAACGTGAGATGACTTTATTTAACATAGGAGATCAGCATGGACAATTTTTTTATCTAAAATCATAAGCGTAGTCAATGGGGCGGCGGTACGCTAAAAGATAGTCATCGATACGTATAATTAGCTACAAACGTCAGAGATTAACGAATAGGATGGGCATAGGAGGTTAATTGCACGTTATGATTACACGTTTAGAGTGCCAGGGTAGTATCAATAATGAGATTGCTTTTTGTGTTTGTCTTATATCAATTAATATGATAAATAAATATGTTGAAATATCATTTCAATCCATAACTAGTTGTGATCAGCTAATCAACCTCAGAATTTTGAATGTTAAAACCCGAGCTTCGAGCGTTTCAAACTAGTTGGTTGGATGACTTTACATGTCTTCATAGCATTACATTTTATCTTTTATTTGCAACTACTCATTCAGAGGGACATTTATATACAATGCTCTTTCTCAAAGATTTGCATAACAGTGCCTAATTTGAGCTGTTGCGCAAAGACTGCCCTGTTGTTTGAGATCTATCTATTTCCCAGTCCTTTTGAAATCTTAGCTGGAGCACTGATTACGATGCGGTTTTTTTATGTTTTTGCTAAAAAGTCTTAAACAGTCTCAGTCAAACCGAGCCTGCATTATTTTCATATTTGTCGTGTTCGGTGGTTTTCAAATTTACCTGTATATCTATTTTAAGGGGTCGCGAACATTGCAAAAGGCGAAAACTGGCTAAAATTTCAAAAATGAATTTTTGGGGAATACTTATTGTCTCCTAGATTTTAGTGAAGATAGGTATTTAGCTAAAGATGGACTTATGTTTGCAAGCTCAATTTAGTCGAATTCATGTTCTAATTACCAAGCACATACTAAAACAAAAGAAAAACCGTATGCATGAGAACTCCGAAATTCGTGAACTATATACCAAAGCAACTCATACCTGAAATAAGTATATTCTGGTCTTCAATGTTTAGTGCCAATTCGTCAAAATAATAGTGAACGATTGGACTTGCTGTAGTTGCAATCCAAATTGAGTTTAACTTTAAAAGATTTCCGGGGATACCCCTGACCCAGATGTCTGCTACCACATTCACGTGCAGAATAACGGATCTGGTTTCGGTACAGTAAGGTAGACGACACATGCACTATCTTTACTATGTAAGGGCGATTTACTAGAATATACTGCAAGCAATGCAAAACCATCATTAAAAGTAAAGAAATAATTGTGAAAAAATTTCAGAACAGTGGCATAACGAGAATTTCATAAAATAATTTAAATACAAATAGAGCTTCTCGAGTTTCTGTAATAGTTTCAGAGAAAATTGAAAATAATAAATGCATCAACATCCTAATTAGTTGTTTACTTCTTCTAACGCTCATCAACTTCAATTTTGACCAGATCTGCAGACTCAGCTAAAACTACACTTTATGAATATTGGTAACGAATACTGCTCACTGTACAAATAAGCATCGACTGTGGAAAGTTCTATGGTACCTCTGTGAGCATTCGTGTTAATATGACATATTTAATAGAGTTCTTTCACATTGTTACCTTCCCTAAGCGCTCTCTAAAATTGAAGAGCATATTTAGTCGATAAATGCACGCGAGGGGGCATCGTTTACTATTGTTAATATGACTAAGTGATTATAAAATTAAGAACATGTTGATTAACCATTTCAAATTTATAAATAAGTAAGTTCAGTCAAACAACGAAGAATAAAAAAAACGTTATGATCATTTACAAGCACATCAAGAAAGTTTATGCGCATTTTAAACATTGTTTATCGCGGTATTTTCAGGACGCGAGTATCCAACGGATTTGTTTGGGTTTTTTATGAAAATACTCACGTGAATTGTGTTTACTAAAAATAAATCTGTATAATTGACAATTCAGACGAACATTATCGGACATTTTACCGTTTTACGGCATTTTTTTATAACGCTATAATTTATAGTGGAATGAGACATAATTATATTCTTATGTAGCTCGTCGGCGACGAGGTTGATATGTGTTTTGCGTGTTTTGCTTTTGAGAAAAAAATATTACGTATTTACATAATAGGATGATTCCAGCTACAACCCGAAAAATCGTTAAATTGATTGAACCAAACGGATATTGCCGGACGGCAGGCCAACCAAAACTATTTTAAAAAAATCCAGAGAGTTTTGTTTTGTTTTTTTTTAAATAAAAAACTATTTTGATGTTGAAGTTCGTAATTGTTGTCGCTAAAGGTTTTGAAATATAATATTTTCATTTCTGTTTAAAAACAAAATGACCATGGACCAAACAAATGAACGGGACTGCGATTTTCAGGTCCGAGTTTAGTTTTATGACACTTAGCTGTTGTGTACATGTGTGCCCGAGGCATCGTGTCACTATCACGTAATCTCTCAATAAACAGGAAATTTTGGAGCCGTGACCAAGACCAAGTTTCTTAATATTAATTAATATTATTGTAAAACACATTCTAAATTCAGTTAAATTTATGTTTGATTAATTATCCTTTTCAATATTTTTAAATCCTGAGATTTTGCCTGAAAATCCTTAGATCCGGAGAAGAACCTTACGGTCCGGAGATTTCAGATAAAATCCTGAGATTTTGGAGGTCTGCGGACATTTTATCTTCTTTCTACATCATTCCCGTAACACGTAGATATTCATGAAATGCGACTTAAACTTATGTCTATTGACTATGGCTAACGATTTTATAAAAAAAGATGTTTATAATAACATGAATAAGACGTAAACTAATACATGATCTGCCATTTCAACGCTACAAATTATAGTTATAGAAATATGGGACTGAACTCGTGAAAATTTTTAGGTGTTCGAAAAGTTAACGCTTGAAGTGACAATAACAGTTAAGTTCAATTTGATGATTTGAGATAATTAATTTTAAGTCTCCACATATGTCAGATATCAAACAAGTTTTCACACCTCAATATGTCACAATCGTTTTCTGGGCAGAATGGGAATGGGAATATTGTGTCAAATATATAGGGACAATTAACAGTAACACGGTCGTGTTCAAAGTATGATTTCTAGTTATTAAACATAAAAATAATTTTAATCCAGGACTGATAAAAGAAATATACGAATGATTACAATAAATTTTAGTTTTAAACATATGTTGGAAGGAAGTAAAATAGTAAACAAAATAATAACGCTTAACGGGCGTTGAATACAACGGCGATACATTGTTGAATTCATCCGTTTTCTCTTCCAATTTAGGGAGATCAAGTTACATAAAATATATTTTTTGAAGTAAACGCATTTTGTCAGAAAAACACGAGACGCTTATATATGTGTAGACAGTAACATGCAATCCACATTGTCTTGGTTTTTATATAAGACTTCCTGATTCAAATTTGCAACCACGTCTTTGATTGTTTTACGCTTTTCACAGTCAAATCTTGCCGACCAGACTTTTTAAAGCCTGCAATATTCGGAAATTCGTAAAACTTGAATTTATTGTGCCTCATCACAATTATTATTATAATTTATCATAAGCTTTAAGACGACACCGTGATCATGTCCGTTCATTCTGTTAGCAATGACACTGTTAAATGCCCCCTCACGCGTCGGTTTAGGATAAAACCAATATTTTCGTACCTAAACGTGGAGTACGACGCATGCGCACAACAATGTGAAAAAAACTCTATTCCAACTCGTTGGTGCTTAAACAACGTCATAAGTTCTACATAAAATGCATGAATAAAATACTGTAGTATCATTTAATTTCGCGGGGACGAATTTTCGCGCAAAAAAGTAAATAACAATTTCGCGGCGATATAAATTAGCGCAACTGTGTTTTCCTATAAGAAACAGTGTAAAAGAGTTTAATTACGCTGGGGTTGAATTTCGCGATCTTGTCGTAGCGCGAAATACGCGAAAATTAAACCCGCGCGAAATAAAATGATTTAACAGTAATAATTTACGTCTCTATTAGAAACATTTTTTACATTAATGTCTTTTGCCGGTACACGTCTTGTTCATGTTTAAAAAAATCAACTTTTGTTTGCATGCTTTAGAGTAACAGCAATGGACAACTTAATTCACAAATAGTTTGTCATATACAATCTACTTGACATTGATCGGCAGAAAACTGGACAAAGCCTTAATTTCCATTGGTCAAAAAGTAAATGCAAGCACGAATACATACTTATTCTGTTAATTTATCTGCTAATGACCGACTAGCGTTTTGGAAAGCTAAAACTTGTTGATGATATTAATTTCGTTAATGTTCATATTTCTGTATTACATCCCCTGATTTGCATACATTATCGATATTAACCTTAGCTGTAATAATTTAATACAAGTAGTAATATTTAAACTCATGAGTATAGCCGATGGCCAGGTTACATGAACACCAGTAAAAGTAGAGCACACACGATATAATGACGTGAACCATTAAACTAATCAACTTGAACTGTTATACCTATATCAGCCCTGTATAATATGCAGGTCAAAATATGTGGAGGGATGGGCTATATGTAATTCTTAGAAATGCAAGTAGTTGTGAATAACATACAATACTATTGAAACAGTAATAACTACTTTCCCATACAATGCGTTCATTTACCCACATGTATCAGCAGACTAAACAATATCATGGTAGAAACTCGTACCCAGACATCTATACGAACAAGGAAGCTTAAGAATAAGGCCTACCTGTCTTAAGACTGTACTCCTCATTGCGAGTAAGATGCACACATATCCTGTTATCCTACTCCAATTGAAAAATCCTATTAGTCCAGCTATCCAGTGAAATTAAAGCAAATCTACTTGCGTCGTAAAAATCCAAGTGGTTAACATAAAAATATCCGCATTTATGTGTAACGATAGATACACATAGAGTGCATACATGTATATAGTGATAGTTTTTGAATAACATTCAGTATTGACTATATATAACAAATTAGGTTTTTTTAAATTAAGTATTAAAGTAAAGATATTCATAAGCACAGGCCAATAATGATAGTTTTCGTGCGGACATTAATTTGGACAAAGAATAGGAACATGCAAGGCTAAATATAGCCGAGGGTTCGAGTTCGCACGTTTGCCAGAGGGTTAGACAACAGTACCTGAAACATAGCTACCTGCTAGCCTAGCCTTCCGTTACAGGCAAATGTAACAGAAGCATAGCTACCTGCATGCCTAGCCTTCTGTTACAGGCACATGTAACAGAAACATAGCTACCTGATAGCCTAGCCTTCCGTTACAGGCAAATGTAACAGAAACAAAGCTTTCTGCATGCCTAACCTTCTGTTACAGGCACATGTAACAGAAACATAGCTACCTGCTAGCCTAGCCTTCCGTAACAGGTAAATGTAACAGAAACATAGCTACCTGCATGCCTAGCCTTCCGTTACAGGCACATGTAACAGAAACATAGCTACCTGCTAGCCTAGCCATCCGTTACAGGTAAATGTAACAGAAACATAGCTACCTGCTAGCCTAGCCTTCCCTTACAGGCAAATGTAACAGAAACATAGCTACCTGCATGCCTAGCCTTCCGTTACAGGCACATGTAACAGAAACATAGCTACCTGCTAGCCTAGCCTTCCGTTACAGGCAAATGTAACACAAAACAAAGCTTTTTTTTTTTGAGGCCCCTTTCGGGTAACCCCTTTTATTCACAATCGCTTGCATGACATATTATGCATTGTTAAACATACACAAATTAATACTTTCGAGTAATAATTAACATTCGTGTAAGTAGTTGTTGTTTTCAACAATATAATGTCATAATAAATATGAAGAAAATTGGCATTGCATGCAACGTGTTTTTAAGTGTGAAGTCACTATTTCAGGAAAATAAAAAGGGTCAAAATCAAGTATTTCAATGAGAAAGAATTTAAAAAAACAATAAGATAATTAAAAATAAAAAGGATAATTTGGTTGGTCATTTCCAATGTACAAGAGGCGATATATATATTATTTATAGAAGGACCATTTTACTTGGTGTCTTTCAAGTTTGTTTTTAAAGATAGCTTTTTCTTTCTCAACGTCAATTCTAGAATCTAAAAAGGAATTAAAGTGTTCGAAATTTGGTATACTTTTCTTAATTTTCATTTTGAAGATGTAATATTTACATGCTATTATAATATAGTTAATGCTGCTGTCTTTAATTGTTTTATTCGCAATACCTAAACTAATATTCTCCAAATTAAAGGATATAGATAATCCTTTTGTGCTTAAAAATGACTGTAGTTGTGACCATAAATGTTGGCTATGTGGACAGTTCCAAAATAGATGCTCAATTGTTTCAACCGGGCTGTTGCAAAAGTCACATGATTGTGAGATACATAGATTACATGTATAAAGATATTTATTTGTGGATATTATCCTTCTTAGGTATTTATATTGAAAATTTCTGAATATGGTATCAATACTTGATATAAATGTGTTTGAATAAACTTTTTCCCACTTATTATTTATGACATACCTTTTCAAATATAACAACACGAAATGACGTTAATTTCTTTTAATTATTTGTAATAAACTATGGATAATAAAATATTGTTAAACGTGTATTATTATTATAAGTATTGGGGAATTACGGCCACGACTTATACCGAGACTCCAAAGGATATCTTTCCAAAGTGAGTCTTGGAAGTTAATCACCATCTGGAGACAGACATGCATGAAGTTATGCGCAAAATGAATGGCAAAACGTAACCGCGAGAGATGGTGGCTTTCCAAGGCAAAATCTAGCTACTTCCAAGTGCAAAATCACAGCAATTCGGTCGCAAATAGTGTAGCAATCAGGCAAGGCAATACTATAGCAATTATTCCTTTAGCAATTTTCCATGCAACACAGTAGTAACTAGGCGATGCAACAATAGCAATACTGTCCGTGCAATGCCAGGCAATACGTAGCAATTACTCCAGGCACCCCTTAGCAATTAGGCAATGCAATACTGTAGCAATACGGTCAAGGCAATGTAAAGCAATACTGTAGCAATTATTCCAGACAACACCGTAGCAATTAGGCAATGCAAAAATGTAGCAATACGGTCAAAGCAATGCAAAGCAATACTGTTGCAATACTGTAGCAATACGGACAAGGCAATACAGTATCAATTATGCCAGGCAATACTGTAGCAATAAGGCGAGGCAACAAATCCCGCCATTCTGCAAAGGAAATAATCCAGCAATTTGGTGTTGCGAATAATCCATCAGGAATGGGAGGCACCTAGCTAGGCTATTCCGAGCGCCAGATCCCATCCGTATTATGCAAAGCCGCCCACACTTTTTGAAAATGTTGTCAAGCGTTTCCCCTCTCGCACTGAAGGATCGGCCAACATATGCGAGAGAGGAGACGCGAGCGCTCTATAGTGAAAAATTAAATAATGTGTATATAAAATTGATGTTTTAGCATTAATGTTACTAGAATGCATGCATGTCCGTCTCCAGAAGGGAAGAATTTTTCCGCCACTAATAAATTTATTTTAAATTTATCCCCAAAAATTCGAAAGTATGAAAAAAAGGGAGGGGGACTTTCAGACACCGGACACGACAAATATGAAAATATTAAAGGCCCGGTTTGGTTGAGCCTGTTCAAAACAACTTTACTTAAGATGGGCGATCAGAGCTTCTTTCAGAGTATCTAGATACCACTCTATACCGACAAGGGACAAGTGGACGCCGTCATCCCGGAAAAGACCCGAAGTCCGAAAATCAATTTCGGAATTAATTATACCAAAAGGCCCACCTATTTTGATTTGTTGTCGGCCCCACCTGTTTATTCTTTGGCGTACCCGTTCGTAGATTGGGTTCATACTTTCCCCTTCCCCCCAAGACACCCTTTGCAAAATATTAAACCAAAGTAAAATGGTCTGGGGAAAGGCGGTGCGCAGGTACTGAATTCCCTGTTCTATAAGGTTAAAAAGATCCCTCGTTTCTGTACGCACCAGATCGTTTCCGCCCAAGTTGATCACAATGATGTCCGGTGCCGCTCTCAACGCTACGTCGCACTGTAGGCTATGAACGAAATCTGCCCATCCCATCCCCCGAATTCCCCACCAGGCGATTGTTTTACCAGGTATTCTAAGGTTTTCCCTGCCTGTGTCTCTCGCATGTCTTCCGGCCCAGTAAGGGATAGAGTCCCCGAGAACCCATATGTCTGTTAAAATAATGCAAAATATTTTGTTCAATTAATAAACATTTACAGTGTGTTTTATTGCTGCGTTTTGTTATATGAGGGATTGTGTTTTGTTAACTGTTTCGGTAGAACTGGTTTTTAACGAATGTACAATTTGTATGCATTCGAATTCCACCTCCCAAGTTTCATAATTGCCTCGTTTGATACGCCTTGAGCTGCTAGATCTGACGCCCGACCAATTCTAAAACTGTGGGTTTTGAAATTTTTGTCGAAAATATTGAGTTTTAGTAACGCCTTGTGTAACACGGCGGCAAACTGCAGGCGTGTAACAGGGAAACCGTTTGCATGGCAAAATAGTGGCCCATCAATATTTGGCCGTATTTCTATAAATCGAGATACGCCCTTAACCGGGCAAAGAAGTTCATTTGCCTCCTTTGGTAAACGCAATACCGTCGGGTTTCCACACTGGTTAGTCTTTGATTTGTTAAGCGAAATCGTGATAGACGTATTGTTGCCGGAGAATTTTATATCCTTACTGGAAATCGCTCTATCAGTCATAACCGGTGAGGCAGCAACAATTTCGCTAACACGAAATAAGCCAAAATAGGCCAGGATAAAAGCGGCTGTGAATAATTTTACTTCGTAAGAATTGTAGCATACTCTGTGTAAAACTAAGCAAATTTCATGCAACATATTTTTTGAAATTGGAGCTCGGGGATCCTTTTTGTTTTTCGACCGTTTACAACCTTCTAAAAGCTTTTTGATAATGAACAAATCTGAAATATCGAACCATCCATTTATTTTATGCATGTAGCTTAAACCTGATATGTATGTACAAATAGTGTTTGGAGAAAACCCCTTTTCAAAACAATAGGAGATAAACAGTGTTATGTGCTCTTTTTTGGCCGGCCATTCTATTTGCATTTCGTATTGTGTTCGAAAATTGTTGAAAGATATTATAGCGGTTTGATAAGTCGATAAAGTATTTGGCGCAACACTCTTTGTTAATAGCTGCTCTGTTGTGCGTCTAAGACTTTCCACAGATGGATTGGTACCGGGGTTGGGTTGCAATCCGCTTCTGGGGCTAAAACCCGAAACTTGTCGATCTGAAAGCGAGATAATGCATCACAAATGACGTTAGATGAACCTGCCACGTGACTTGCTTTAAGAATAATGTTTAATTGTAAACATTTTAAGGTAAGAGCCCGGATTATATGCATTACCCTGTCGGATTTTGAAAAAAGACTATTAAGAATATGCACCACCGCTATATTGTCACAATTAAACTTTATTTTCTTGTTACGGAAGTGTTCGCCCCAGATGTATACCGCAACCAGAATGGGGAATAGTTCGAGAACTGTAATGTCATTTGTAATTCCTAATTTATGCCATTCTAGTGGCCAGGCTGAGTGCGACCAGTGACCCTTAAAATAAATGCCAAACCCTAAGCCAGGGCCCCCGCGCTATCCGTAAAGAGCTCGAGATCGACATTTGTGGTCCAAAACCTATCATGGAAAACTGAAATTCCGTTATGTTCGTCAAAAAATTTGAGCCACATTTCCAAGTCCAGTTTGATACCCTTATTCAAACGAATGTGATGATACGGTTTAAAAAGGCCGCATGTGGAGTTTATAAGGCGCCTGCAAAAGGGGCGGCCCATAGCAATTGCTCTACAACAAAAGTTTAAGGAGCCAATCAAAGATTGCATTTCCTTCAGGACAGCTTTTTCTTTACACAAAATTTTGGTGATTTTTTCTTTAACCTCGAAAATTTTCTCGTGCGGTATGCGTACTACCATTTTATTGGAATCTAATTCAAGGCCAAGAAATATTAGTATAGTAGTCGGACCTTCTGTTTTATCGTCCGCTAGTGGTACATTTAGTTGGACCATAGTCTGTTTGAAAGTGTTCATTACTTTAGAGCACAAAAATGCGGTTTTATCACCCCCTAAGAAATCATCTAAATAGTGGATTAATCTACCAGAACGGATCTGTCTTTTGACTACGAACTCTAGGAATGTTGAAAATTTTTCGAAAATGCTGCAACTTATAATTGCGCCAAATGGGAGGGATTTGTCAACGTAAAATAGCTTATCGAAGTTAAAACCTAGAAGTTCAAAGTCTCGCGGGCGTATGGGGAGCAAACGAAATGCATTTTTTATGTCTATTTTAAACAAATGACAATTTTGACCTAAATCTTGGACCATATGAATGGCTTCATCAAAATGTGTATATTCAACTGAGCAGATTGCTGGGTCAATGTAGTCGTTTATTGACTCGCCCCTTGGATATGACAGGTGGTGAATGAGTCTAAAGTCTTCAGTATTTTTCTTTGGTACTAGCCCAATTGGCGATACTATTAAATTAGGAAGAGGAGGGGTGCTGAAAGGGCCCGCCACCCTTTTTGCTACAATTTCTTTCTTTATTTTCTCTCTAACAACAGCCGGGTTTTCCAAGGCTGACTTTAAATTTTTTGAATTTCTCGGAAGCCTATGCCCCGCATATTGTAAACTAAAACCATTCTTAAAACCATCTAATAGTATGTTTCTGTCTTCTGAGTTGTAATCATTTAAATGTTTAAAAAGATGTCCTAAATTAATGGGTGTGTATGCTAGATTAGTGAGATCCAAATTTTCTGGCCCAAAATTTTGATTACTTTTCTGTGGCACTTCTGTATTGCCCCCTTCCCCTACCTCTACCGCGATTGAAGGGTTTTGCTCGAAAGGGCTCGTTAGGGTTCGCAGCCGGATATTGTTGGGTATTAGTTTGTCTTTGCGTTTTGAAGCAGTTTATCAAACTATGAGGATTGCCACAGGCAGAGCACACATGCTGAAATTTGGAGTTTTGCCATTTGCACGAGCCTTTGTTAAAATCTATACAAGTGTGTGGGGGAAAGTTATGCCTATGAGGCATTGAAGGCTGACGTGTGTCAGTCACGTTCATGCATCTGAACCAAAGATCGCTGTTGATGGCTGCCCAGGAACTAGGCGAAACCGCTTGGCGAAGACGAAATTGTTTATCATACGTTTGCCATGCGAAACCGGGCCGCAATGAACATTCGCGAATTGTTGACATATAGTGTAGCAATTCAATGGACTTGTCAGTGTAAACACGCAAGTAAATAGATGCAAATATAATGAAGGCGTCTGTCCATTTCTGGATGCTACCTATGAAGTCCTTACACTCTTTCGGACGGGATATTAATTGACCATCCGAAATCATCAGTGTTTGCCCGGTGCATATTTCGGACAGTTCAACTGCACCTTTAAGTAATAATGAGAGATTAATATATTCCCCCTTATA
Source organism: Corbicula japonica (assembly GCA_038501625.1). NCBI lineage: Eukaryota > Metazoa > Mollusca > Bivalvia > Venerida > Cyrenidae > Corbicula > Corbicula japonica. The sequence continues at coordinate 519,733 of JAZAYU010000300.1, forward strand.
TATTTTCTGCTTTATCTCGTTTGGAACGTGCACGGCAAGGTCGTCTTGTGACGTACGGAACATTTCGGGCTGTAAAAAATTCTGATGAAACGAGTTCAAGGAATCCATAGGTGTGATTAAATTTTGCTGAGCGACAGTGCCAGGAACGGTCATTGTGCCCGTACTGACGCATGTCTGTCTCGCCGTATTTTGCGGGACTGAGTTTGTAAAATCTGTATTAGACTGAGAATCAGACCGGGAGGGAACGAGATTACCACCACACCCTATATTACTAATATTGTTGGGCAAATTTACCACTTGTGAAGCGCGAATTATGTGGTCAAAGTCAATCACATGGCTACCCAGATTTTTCTCACCTTTGTCCTCCTCCAATATCCGTGTATCGTCAGAGCGTAGACGTTTATTTCCTACATTACTCCGTTGTTGGCCTGTTTTCCTTTTACCCTTGCCTCTTCCAGGCATAATTAACCTCCGATTATTGGGATTTCACCGGATAAAATTTATCATGTAATTTTTTGCGGCTTGCAGTTGCGGACGATCGATTGGAAAGGCCCGGTAATCCGTGTAAACCGGAAACTGTGAAACGTTAGTTGCCCCTGATGTTATGTAAGCGGGAAAAGAGTCCGAAAAGTTTAAGCAAAATAATAACGATGTATTTCTCATTGAAATAATCGGCAATATTTTTATTTTGTAAGATTGTTTCCCATTTATTTTCAGATTTCACTGGTTCAGTTTTTCTATTTCTAAGTAAGATATCGTAAAATAATTTGTTTGGTGTTTTAGATGTCTTTAGTTTATCCAGGATGTAATTTTTTCTTGAACCCGTTAAAATTGTTTGGTCTAACGTTATAACATAATTTGGTGGAATACTTTTTATTATCTTGTAATATTCCAAAAAATCTCTATTATCTAGATTGAATAAAAGTTTGGCTTCATTGAATGTATAGAACTGTTTTTTTTACAAAAATCATATAATTGTTCAATAAATTTTATGCCTTTGTTATACATATTCTTGTTGAAAAAAGTATTATGATCGTTCTTTATTTCTGAGTTATTCCATAAAACATGTTGTTCAATTATTTTATTACTTTTTTTTACAACAGACTGAGATTTCGCGCCATGATGTTAGAATGTTTGCCAAGAATATATTTTTGTTGAAAATTTGCTTTATGTCATTTGGATTCAAGTTACATTCGAAGATAAGATTTCCTCCGTATTTGTTAAGAACACTTGAGAAGAAGTTTTTCCACATCCCCTTGTTTTCTTCGTTTAATAATCGCTTTACCCAACATGCTTTTACGGAAGTTAAGAAGCATTTAATATCTGTAACTTTTAAGCCACCATTTTCATATCTTTTTACAATTTCATTTCGTTTAATTTTATCTGGTTTTCCATCCCATAAAAATTTAAATAGTGCTTGATTAACCTCTGTAAGAGTTTTTTCTGTAGGATTTTCTAACACTGTGAATGGATATATTAATTTTGGTAATGCAAATGTTTTTATGACGGTCACTTTACCTAGAAGCGTTAGCTTTCGATGTTGCCATTGTTTGAGACAGTTTTTGAATTCTAGAATTTTAGGTTCTAAGTTAGATCTTAAACTTTGTTCTCTATTACCGTAGAATGTAATTCCTAAGGTCCTTGCATGGCTCGAGGTCCATATAAAGTTTCTGTCTGCTGAAAACGTTATATTTGATCTGTTTAATGTTCCTACTCTTAGTATTGTTGATTTAGACGTGTTAAGTTTCAAGCCTGATATGTTTTCAAATTCTGATATTATATTTATTAATCTTTCAAAGGATTGTTTTTCGCCGTTATTAACAAAAGTTGCGTCGTCCGCAAATAGAGTCTGTTCAATTTCTTTTTTATTTATTGTTATACCTTTGATTATTTTGTCTTCATGCACTGTTTGTAAGAGAAATTCAATACATATTATAAATAGTGACGACGATAAAGGACAGCCTTGTCTAACCCCTCTTTCAATAGAAAAGAAATCTGAAATATAACCGTTGTTAATGACTGCACTTTGGGCACTTTTATAAAATAATTTAATCCACTGTATAAACGAATTTCCAAATCTTAAGTGTTCTAAACATTTAAAGATAAAATTATGTTCAAGACTATCAAAAGCACGCTCAAAATCCGAGAAAAAAAGTAAACATGGTAATTTATTTTGTTCAACGTGATCAATGATTTCAAATATTAGTCTTACATTTTCACCAATGTATCTTCCTTTAATAAATCCTGTTTGTTCAGGTCTAATGAGATAGGGTAATACTTTTTTAATTCTGTTAGCGATTGCTTTGGATGCTATTTTATAATCAACATTTAACAAAACAAAGCTACCTGCATGCCTAGCCTTCTGTTACAGGCAAATGTAACAGAAACAAAGCTTCCTGCATGCCTAGCCTTCCGTTACTGGCAAATGTAACACAAAACATAGCTACCTGCATGCCTAGCCTTCTGTTACAGGAACATGTAAGAGAAACATAGCTACTTGCTACCCTAGCCTTCCCTTACAGGCACGTGTAACAGAAACATAGCTACCTGCTAGCCTATACATCCGTTAACAGAAACAGAGCTGCCTGAAAGCATAGGCTATACGTTACAGGCGCCTGTTCTTATAACACAGCTACATGCTAGCCTATCTTAACGTTACAGGTGATAGTAGCTGAAACATATCTAACTGCTTGCCTACCCTTCTTTTACAGGCGCCAGTAACAGACAAATAGCTACCTGCTAGCATATCCTTACGTTACAGGAGCCAGTAACAGAAAAATAGCTTCCTGCTAGCCTATCCTTACGTTACAGCAGCTAGTAACCGAAAGAAAGGTACCTGCTAGCATATCCTTCTTTTACAGGCGCAAGTAACACAAAAACAGCTATCTTCTAGCTGACCCTTCCGTTACCGGTGCCGATAAGTGATAGCTACAACTGAAACGCCTATCCTTCCGTTACAAGCGCAAGTACTTGTAACTGAAACATAGCTACAAGCTAAATTCCCTTCTATTACAGGCTCCAGTACCTGAAATTGTGCCAGATGCTATCTTAAACTTCCGTTACAGGCGCAAGAAACTGAAACAAAGCAACCTGCTGGCCTATCCTTCCGTTAAAGACGCCAGTAACTGAAACATTGCTACATGCTAGCCTATCCTTCCGTTACAGGTGCCAGTATCTGGAACATAGCTATATGCTGGCTTACCTTCCGTTTTTGGCGCAAGCTTCCGTTTTTGACGCAACTGATATAGCCGAATTTTGTAGAACACGCCGGAGAAATATATTTATTTTCAGTGCGCGAATAAAATTGTTGCTTCTACAAGGTATTCCTTTGATTTTACATAGTGCACAGAGTGATCTACTTATTAAGGTGGTATCATTTGTCACAATATACTGTTAAAGTTGGGGGGAGTGTGGTTTCCTATTTTCATAAAATTTATGTTATTTAATAATTATAAATCTTCTTATTACTTCAGATATCAATTATAAGGCATATAAATGTTACAGGTCAATCAGGAATTATAAAAAATTAGAAATACGAAACAATTTCTCTTACTGAGTGTAACCTTATTGCCGGGAGTCCAAACTTCCAAATTATCCACTATAGTATTAAACTACAGTCACAGGAAGGTTGTCTATATCAAGGTTAACAATGTCTTAGAATTTAGTTCAATAAACTGTACTAGAACAATAGCAAAACATGTTTCTCCCAGTGACTACAAAAGGAAAATTTGACATTCATGTTTGCATTGTTTATAACTATTGTTCTAGTAAAGTTTACCGAACTAAATTCTAAGACATTGTTAACCTTGATATAGACAACCTTCCTGTGACTGTAGTTTAATACTATGGTGGATAATTTGGAAGTTTGGACTCCCGGCAATAAGGCTACACTCAGTGAGAAAAATTGTTTCTTTATAATTTTTTATAATTCCCGATTGTCATTGACCTGTAACATTTATATGCCCTATAATTGATATTTGCAGTAATAAGAAGATTTATAATTATTGAATAACATGAATTTTATGAAAATAGGTCACCACACTCCCCCCAACTTTAACAGAATATTGTGACAAATGATACCACCTTAACTCCTCGTGATACAGTTTGTATCATCTGAGATGTTACTACATTCTTAGCAAATTTGGCTCTGTTTTTGGTTTCTCACAGTGGATAGGTACCCCCCCCCCCACTTAAAATCTTCCAGTAAGTGAAATACTTTCAATTGCAGTAAGTGAAATACTTTCACTTGTATTCTTTGGATCGGCACTCAACATATCCAAGTATCTTATCAAGATAAACATTCTGATCATAAAATGAAAACGTGTATTCTACTGTGTGTGTTTTTTCCCTTAATTTGACGTAATGACAAGACTTGCAGACATCTGGCTCCTCAACGTAATACAATGACACGAAATATGTGACACATTATGTTAGGCTATAAGCATTGTAAATGTTTTATGCTGAAAAAACTCTACTCTGCTGTATTGTATTGTATTGTCTTGTATTGTATTGTATTATTGTGTTTTCACCGGTCTACTGACTATTTTTTAGACCAGTGACTACACATTGTTTATTTTTGAGACCAGTGACTACACATTGGTATTGTATTGTATTGTACATGTATTGTACATGTGTTGTATTATTAATATGTTACACAAACCTACACTGGACATGATGTTGATATTAATAATCAAATAAACAATGCTTCAATCTAAAATATCAAAAATTGAACAAGCAGTTCACTGTAAAATGTTTTGAAGAGCCATCATGCCGATCTACAATTCGTACTGATCATATATTCAATTACTCGATCATGTGTCTTGAGAAAAGCAGTCGATATCATATGGTAACGCCCGTGCTAAACTATTAACTGATCCGGAAAATTTGAAAATTAAACATAGGGGCCATTACTAATGTTCTGAGTAACTGACGAATTCTAAACTTAAACTTTCATTGGTGCGCTCCCTTCGTTGCCTGGTATGGAACCATACAGGCGACAGCAGCGATTCCGCATTTAAGGAATTTAGAGTCTCTAACCAGCGTACGTGATTCATATGTGAATCGTTCACGAAGAGGTGTCCAGTTTTCTGGAAAAAAGCCGGTACCACAAAGTTCCCATAGATGTGTGACATTCCCAGCGGGTCCTTGAGCTTGCGATTCCCATCTGGTTTTGGCTTCAATTTTCGCTGACAGCGAAATATTATGTGGATTGATTTTGAGTTTAGAAACCGTCACTTATGTTGTTTATGTGTTTGAGGATCTTACTTTCATTTCGTATTATGATCCCGGCTTTTAAAACACACGTTTCTTTTTCTAAAATTGTTTTAAATTCATCCAAAAGATCGCGTTTAAGTTTAAGCACTACGACACTCTCCCGGTTTTGATTTTTATGTTCAATTTGGAGTGGTGAGTATTTATTACGCTTACGATGTGTGAGTGGTGGGGCATCAGGTTTTACGAGGTGGGCGCGGAAAGGTAGAATGTTCAAAAGATTAAATGCAAACACTACTATTGTTTTTCCTTAAAAGAATTATATTAATCAGAATTATGTGTGCCTCCGTTAATGCTTGCGTTAAAGGTTTAGTATTTCCATAATCGCTGGGACATGTTGACATTTTTAAAGGACTCTGGGGACTTCAAACTTCTTTCTAAGGACAAAATGTGGGTCCCATATTCTGCCGTAGTACATTAAAATACTAACGTCATAATGATATCAAAAAGTATTAACAGATATTTTCCCCAAACACAAAAGTAATGGAAACACTTACACACATATTTAATAGGAAATCGAGAGAGGAGTTTACAGAGAGCTCCGTAGTTGTGGGACACATGACCTGTCATTTCTCTTTCCATCTATTTTAAAAAATGATAAAGTATGTAACATTATATTTCTTAAAATTGATGTCAGTTATGTGCCCTTTCTGTTTCAGGTATGTGCTAGTAGGGAGCAAGTGGACTTGTCGTGTCGGCTGTGATTCTTCGGTTTTGCGATATATAAGAAAACCGTTTACTGCCCCCTAAACTTTTTATCGTTAAATAAAATGCACGATTTTCCCAACTGATTTTATAAATGTTATTTTTTTTCTAACACATCATCATTCTGGTTCTCAGTTTATTACACAATTATTAAGCGGTTGCTTTCTGTTTTTTCGTCGCTGTTGACGTAGCTCTCTCATTGGCAGCATTCGTATTTTGAACGTTATCCCCTTCTTGGATTCCATGTTTCCGAATAAAATCAATCACCGCCTGTGTATATTCCTCTTTGTGGTGTTTGAATATGCTGACATGCGGAGCGTTATGCCAACTAAGGGAGGTTACTGTAATTCCACGCTGGCGCCACTCTGCAGCCAGTAACTCGTAATGGTCGGGATTGCACACTGGGTCATCTAACGAGTACATAAACAAACTGGGCAGTTTGTACATGTTGTCATGAAAAGCATTAGAAGCCTTGATATAATCGGCGGTCACGTGTTTATATTTTGCCATGTACCATTCCAACGATGATTCAATTTTATCAATAATAACTTTGTTATGAGTTACCGCCCTTGCGATGCCGCCGGGGATCCCGTAGTAATCAACTATACTATCGCAAATTTGGCCTCGCAGACGACGACCAACGTCGTCATATTTGACCGGATCCTTATGAATGTTGGTAAGCACCTCGCCATACATATATCCGCCCACGGATAAGCAATGGACGAAGATTGGCTGAGATTTCCAGTTGTCATGGAGACATAGGTCTAGGACATCTTTCATTATTGTCTGCACCTTTTTCGGCTGCAGCAATTGGCGTAGCAGTACCTGAATTAAAAACAAATTTATATATTACTGATACATGGATGATTTTATGGCATACAACGCTATTTTATATATTGAACACATCTAATTCTGAAATATTTTAGATTGTAGATACTAGTGTTAAACTTAAGGAGAGCTATAGGTGTATCTCGGTACAGGTAGTTATCGGGTACCAACAAATTTTATACCACAGGTATTTTAAATCTTCAACTCGGTAGCAAACTAGCAACTATCAACTTAACTTCGGTCGCGTTTTGACAGTAACACATTTTTTGTAGGTTTACACAATGACTATGATTTGTTGAGGATCATGGAATGGGATGCACTTTGGTAGTTATTTCATCATATTCGTCATCGTCTGTCAAGTCATGTTAATCTTAACATCGTTATAACTATCGGCATCATACTCCAGCATGAAATCGTCATACCCACCAGTATGATTATCATCAGTAAATATTTTATCATCATTGTCAAAATTAGCATCATCATAGGTGTCATCGTCATTTCATTAACACTATCATGGTTAGTATTTTCTAAGTTTTGTGTTCGAATGAGTAAATCAGCTCAGCCTGTTTGAGCTGAAGTATTTGAAAAACAACACAATCAACAGGTATATAACTCGGCGTCCGTTACTTGCCTTGTACAGCTAACATCAAAGTCCTTTGCGTATATAACGTTCGCCTGCAATATGGAACTGACTGCTAGAACACAAAATAGTTTATATAGTCAAATTTCGAAGCTTCCTTTTAAAGATTTAAATGCATCTTTTAACTAAGGCTGTTATATATTTCTTAAGTGATAAATGATGATATTTTCATCTCTTTCTGTGTTAATTTTAGTGGCTTAATTATGTAAGATATTGCAATTGTAACACTACCTGTAAGCGAGTAAACTAAACAAGATTTCACATGATGTGTAATAGAAAAAGGTCTTTTCATGAATACAGTAAAGATCGGCACCTATGAGGTCTGTCTCTGGTTATAGGTAGGACTATGTGCACGTCGGGCATTTGAACAAATACGGTAAAAATGCGGTTTATTTATAAGAAATTCATATCGGACCTGCACGGAGAAAACTGCTCTTATGTAATATCAACGCTATGTTCGTTTATAAAACCAACTTTTTCTTACCTGCACGGAAAACATTAAATCAATGTTATTTGTTTTTAAAGTCATTCATTGCATCCGTTACATTTTACTTACCTGCACCGAGATGACGTCGAAACCCTGCTGAATGTAAAGATCGGCATATTTCTTCAAGTTCTTCGGCTTAGCAAACAACCATCCAAAAAGTAACATAAGTGGCCTCTGACCGGAAGTAGATGTCGTCTGCTGATATATCCGAACGTTTTTGTTGCGGTCTTGAATTGTTGTTGAAGAGAGGCCAACATGTCTCGAGCTTAAACAACGTAGCAGAATACATGGCTGGCGGCTCTTAAAAATTTTAAAGATAAAGTAATGTTAACAAATCAGACATAAAAGCATTAACAACAAAAATATACATCACAGGCATGTTATAGATGAACGACATTTGATTACAATATAAAGAAATAAAGGCATAGGACTCATAAATATACAATGTACCACCGGATGTTCCCACTCAGGCTTGACAATGACCGACACTAAATTAGTCTCTATTTTGCATTCAGGTTGGCGGAATTAGATTGCTAGTGTGGCGTGAAAGGGGACACATTTTACTGATAACAGCAAGTGAAATGCATAAAATGCAAAATATGAAAATATTACCCGATTGTAAGACAGTTATTTAGTACACAAAGAAATGAAAAACTTACAAACCCTTATTAAGTGGTACCAGCTACGATTGGTCACTTGAGACTGAATAGTTCACATAGGGAAGAATATTTAAAGGCATTACACCTGTATTATTTTATGGAGACTTTTAAGGTCTTAAACCTGACTCCACTCCGGTACATACTCGTCGCAGGAGTTTGACATTCTTGTTAATAATAAACAAGAGGGTCCATAGAACCCTGGGTCGCTCATCTGTCAACAATTGCTCAATGGTTGCAAAAGTTGTTTGCAAGTTTGGTAAAATCAAGTCAAAAAAAAAAAAATTAAGCTGCTATTGTGGAGAAAATGTAACTAGATGATGCTCTATACCAAATATCTAAGCTGTAGGCCTTATGGTTTCAGAGAAAGATTTTTAACACTATATATACTATATAACACTATGTAATAAAACTAGAGACCCCCGGGGCGGAGCCATTTTTGACCCCAGGAGAATAATTTGAACAACTTTTGTAGAGGACCACTACATGATGACACACGCCAAATACCAAGGTTCTAGGCCTTGTGGTTTTAGAGAAGAAGATTTTTTTAAGTTTTCCCTATATAAGTCTATGTAAAACAAGTGACCCCTGGGGCGTGGCCATTTTTGACCCCAGGGGGATAGTTTGAACAATTTTGGTAGAGGACCACTAGATAATGCTGTATATCAAATATTAAGGCTCTAGGCCTTGTGGTTTTAAAGAAGAAGATTTTCATGTTTTTCCTATATAACTATATGTAAACCAAGAGGCGCATATGATTTTGGCCCAGGGGACATAATTTGAACAAATTTAGTAGACATCCATTAGACAATGCTACTTACCAAATATCTAAGCTGTACACATTGTGGTTTGTGAGAAGAAGATTTTTAAAGATTTCCTATATAAGACTTTGTAAAATGAAGTGACCCCTGGGGCGGAGCCAATTTTGACCCCATGGAAATAATTTGAACAATCTTTTTAGAGTTCCACTAGAGGGTGCTAAATGCCAAATATCTAAGCTCTAGGCCTTGTGGTTTCAGACAAGAAGATTTTTAAAGTTTTTCCTTTAGGTTGCCATGGCAACCAGAGTTCTGCATGGAATTGATTTCTTTGAACAACTTTGGAAGAGCTTCATTGAAGGAACATCCGTGGCAAGTTCCATCAACTTTAGCCCAGGGGTTTAAGATGAGATGTCGTTTAAATTAAAGGTTTACGGACGGACGACGGACAAATTGCGATCACAAAAGCTCACCTTGTCTCTACGTGACAGGTGAGCTAAAAAGAAACAATTAAGAAGCTTAGACTTTAGAATAAAGACAAGGGTGGCAACTCGCTTTTATAAAGACTATAAAACAAGTAAAATTGTTTGTACAAATGTCAAACTCCAGGGTGATTAATATCATAAACGAACTTGACGAGTTTCCTGATATACATGAATAGATCTAGAATGATATAGATACGATTTCTTAGTGTAGTTATACTGGTTTATTAACATTCTAATTTGATTAATGTAAGAATCAGAACAATGAGTTACAGTGATGTAATCAATTCATGCCAAATATCATGAATATTGAAAATACATAATGAATGAATAATACATGTTGCCTTGCAGGAGTACAAATTCAGACATGAAAGCAACAATAACATAGTGAATATGACAATTAACTTAATTATTCACACCATTGAGTCAATAGTTTTACAATAAAGTAAGCCTTACCCGAGTCAGCAGTCGAGATATCTTCATGATGATTCTGTAGACTGTATTCAGCAAAGAAATCGATCACATACGCCCGGAAATCTGCACATCAAGGTTAAGAATAGGATCGGTGATACTACAGTGCATGTGCAGTCCTATAATCATCCGATCGAGGTCAAACACGTGGCGTGATCGCTACTGTTTAACATAAACAAAACGCGCGTTCGCGTTAACTATTTGTTTTATTTATTCCATGTTTTATTTACTTCATAGATCGATATTTGCATCAGTATTCGAGGCACACCATCTCAGTTCGCGGGGTCTTATTTTCACACAAAAGTCGATATAAGACAGAACTTGCATCTTAGCTGTTATCGCTCGGATTGATACGAAGCTTGCCAATCACCGAGTCCGTTAATGTTTCAAGCGGACTGGCCGTCAAAGATAAATTGGCGTTATGTCTATAAATAGCTACACCCAGAAGACACAGCCTCTCCGCACAGCCAAAATAAAGACAGGAAAAGCGAGCATGGGTTATTAAAAGGATAAATTTCAATATAGACAACACAATTAACGAAAATGAGAACATGTGGAATGGTCAGTGGCAAAACAATATGTTAGTTAAAAAAACAATATGTTAGTTAAACCAGGTTTTAGATTGCGCAAACCTCGCACTTACCCCAACAGGTTCTGAAAGAATTATCGGCTGAGATAGAGCAGTGGTCAGGACTGAATCAGCTTTTTCTCGGCCACAGGTTCGAAACCCCGGCATGCTGATATTCTGTTACATATTATTTATTAATTTATTTATTATTAAATTATTCATTTTGTTCTTTGACATAAACAATATTCTGTTTTCATATTTTGTGCATATCCAATACCCAAATGAATAATAAAAGATATATTTATTTAAATCACTGGAGATTTTGTCTGGTCTCAAGGAATGGATAGCAAAAACTGATACATTAAAATAAACATGCATAGATGTAAAGTATTTTTACCCCAAAATAAATTAATACATATATTATTCGAACCTATGAACGATACATGCATTATGATTGGAAAGTGAAACGTTAGTTTGCTACGCTTTAGAAGGACGTTTGTTTTAACATGTCCTATTAGTAGTTCTGTGAGTGTTTTGTACATTTTATCTTCGCCTAACGTTACTGTCTTTTGATAACTGACCAGAAGATGCAGTGGATTGATACGTTATTATTAACAGCAATTTTTGAGATAATCGAAAGAAATAGGACCCAGTTTCAATATCAAGTTAACTTTTGTGAGCAATATCTGAAAATATTATGGCATACAAAAGTTACGAGTACATGACAATGGTAGACATACACAGGTGTACAAATGACTGAGTTGTATAAAACTCAATTCAAATTGTTACATATTAAATTTTACTTATGTTTTTCTTTTTATACAATGACTATGAAACATCAAAATAGGTTTTGAAAAAAAAAGAAATTTATGCAAGATAACATTAAAGAAATATGTATAGTATTATAATGCCTTCAATAAAAAACTAGACTGTGTCCACAGGACACTGATGCCCCCCACTGCTGCAATAACATTTGTTACAAAATTTTGTACCAGGTATTAACAACAGGTGATCATGATTAGTAAATGAGGAGTAAGTGCCACAAAATTTAATAACTAACATAAACAAAAGGCCATAACTGTGGTGAAAATTGTTGCAAGACAATGTCCTTTACAACAATCTTCACATCATGTCTAATCATCTGTGCAAGTTTGAAAGAAATCAGCCAAATAGAAAATGTGAAGTTAATGCCACAAAATTTTGTAAGTGAAATAAACAAAGGGCCATAACTGTGGTAAAAATGGCAGCAGAAAAACTTCTTTTTTTATGATCATCTACCCAGCCATCTTGATCATGTGTTAGAAAGTTAGAAAGAAATCTGTCCAAAAGTAAATGAGGAATTGATGCCACAAGATATTATTACTGAAAAAAATCAAAGGGCCATAACTCTGGTAAAAATAGTCGCAGGAAAAAATCCTTTCTTCACGATCATCTACACATCCTGCTTCATCATCTGGGCATGTTTGCAAGGAATCTGCCCTGTAGTTTAGGAGGAGTTGATGCCACAAGATTTAATTACTGAAATTAACAAAGGGCCATAACTCAGGTAAAAATGGTTGCAGGAAAAAATCCTTTCTTTACGATCATCTACACATCCTGCTTCATCATCTGTGCAAGTTCGCAAGAAATCTGCCTTATAGTTTTGGAGGAGTTGACGCCACAAGATTTAATTAATGAATATAACAAAGGGCCATAACTGTGGTAAAAATGGTCGCAGGAAGAAATCCTTTCTTCACGATTATCTACACATCCTGCTTCATCATCTGTGCAAGTTTGCAAGAAATCTGCCTTGTAGTTTAGGAGGAGTTGACGCCACAAGATTTTATAACTGAAATTAACAAAGGGCCATAACTCTGGTAAAAATGGTCACAGGAAAAAATCCTTTCTTTACGATCATCTACACATCCTGCTTGATCATCTGTGCAAGTTTGAAAGAAATCCGCCTTATAGTTTAGGAGGAGTTGATGCCACAAGATTTGGGGACGTACGGACGTACGTACAGACGGACGGACGGACGGATGAGTGCAACTCTATATGCCTCCCACTTTGTGGGGGCATAAAAATGAAACAAGGATGTCTTAGACTTAACTTTGTCTAACTAAAGACATTAGCTGTGTGTGCATGATTATACCAGTATATTATAATAACCCTTTCCTTGATATATACGCATTTTTACGCATGTGCGACCAGTGTAGATCCAGATCAGCCGGCACATCCATGCCATCTGATCAGGATCTGCACTTGCCGCATTTTAGTCAGAAATAACCTAATGAATAAAAAAGTGACTAGTTTAGATCCTGATCAGACGGCACGGATGTGCCGGCTGAACTGGATCTAAACTGTTTGCCCTATTAATAAAGGTGTATCTATACAGGAAAGGGATAAACCTAACTTAGTTCGCTTATGATTATAAACAAAGATAAACAAATGTGCACAGTAAATGCTCATTTATTTTGCTGTACTGTTATTCAATAAAAAAAAAAACACGTCCAGATCAAATGACAGATATGTTCAAGCCGATCTGGATCTTAAGTGGTCACACATGCAATAAAATGTATATATATGGAGTAAAGGGTACAAGAATAATACAAGTCTGACAAAATGTTATTCAGGGTTTCCATGTGAATATTTTGTCCTCTTTAAATGGAATGATACAAAAGCAGTTAAAATGTAGAAAATCTCATATAATTAATCAAGATGGGCAGGTCAGCACTGCTCGGTCATATCAGGAAAGCATGGACATTTACATACAATAAACAGTATGTTGTTTTGGTATTTATTGTTAAATTTACTGTCAACAGTATAGAACAGTGTAAATACATGTATGTTCAACAGCAATAAGCAATATATAGTGTTACTAGCAAAATGCATCGTTGTAAGACTAGAAAATAAGAAACTACAAATATTTAGTGTATAACATAAATGACTGTTTTGTTCATTTAATAATCTCTCCCCAACTATATAGAAATTTAATAATTCAATTACATCTATTCTTAAAAGAGAAAGAGCATTACTGTAAATAAATTATATTAAACTAAAATGATTTCTGTGCTAAAGAATTGGGCTTATAATATAAATATAGAAGCTTGCTATGGCTAAAGTAACAATTAGAAGAATTACTGGTAATATGAAAAATTACTTTAAAAATATATGTCAAACTATCTTAACCTTTCACTCCATGGGATATGGCACAGCCAGATGGGGGAGGGACAGTATAGTTCCAGATCAGCCAGCAGAGCTGTGCCATCTGATCAGAATCTTCACTGTTTACTTTTTAATCCATCTATAAATCTTACTACAATTGTATTGTATTATTGCTAACCATGGGCAATTCAGGGGTTGATTACTCCCCCTGACAATGAATACAAAGATTATGGTTTGTTTTCCTAGTTTTGATAAAAGCTTTCATTACAACCTCTGAACAATATTTGCTCCTTTTTTCGTGGACATAAAATCACAGATATAAAACTAAATTTAGCACCTATCGTTAAATAACATCAGTTGTATGTACAATAAGTATCCTGAAATTCAATGAAAACACAGCATTTATGCTACAATTATGTATGTGCAGGCCTATCTGGATCTACAATGTTCACTTTATCCAAAAGCCCAGCTGTAAAGGATTAGTATAGGTAGAATTAATTTTCCAAATTCCTAACACTGTATACAAGACATTTTAGCCTGTACTTTTGTCAAACCAAAATTTAACAAAGCTAAAATTCATTATTACAAAACATTATCTAGTAAAAATGGTGTGTTTTCATTAAAGATAACTACATGTAAACAATTTTACTGGTATTATTTTCAATCACATTTCAGTCACATATATAATTTCAGGTTCTAAACTTGTATGACAACTATAAGCTTACAATAATATTAACAACTTTGGTCTGCACCATTAATATATAAAAATACCCTTTAAACCTTGTGTACCAGAGTAATATTGACTATGCGAGCCAAATTTTTGGCATTATTAATTTTGCCTTTTACTCCACAGATACGATTTTAATCCCATGAGCAAACTGCGGAGATCCAGAACAGCTGGCACAATTGTGCTGTCTGATCTGGATATACCCTGTTTACTTCCATGAAGTAAAGAATTAGGCAAACATACTTTAGTGTAAACTTACGAATCATGAGTAAAATATCATAAGACATAATATTAACATTTAATTCTGTAATGTGCATAAATTAGTACATTGTGTTTTTCAAAGAGCATATTGGTAAGAAAGATACACCTGCAAACAATAAATAATCTAAGAGAGTTCTTTATGAAAAATAACTTTAATAAAAAGTTACATGTGCATTAAAACATCGGCCAAATAACAAGGTGATTACCCCATAATACCTACTCTGACAGATAGCTGTTTCTTGAATTAACCCTTTCCCACATAGATAAACCTTTATTGCATCCGGGCAAACAGTGCAGATCAGCTGGCACATCTGTGCCATCTGATCAGAATCAGCACTGTTCGCTTTTTTATTTGTTAGGTTATTTCTACAAAAGTGCAACAAGTGCAGATCATAATCAGATGGCATGGATGTGCCGGCTGATCTGGATCTACACTGGTTGCACATGCGTAAAAATATATATGGAGGAAAGGGTACAATCATCACAGTAATGTTAAGGGCCTGCCACACTCCTCCCAATTCTATTCATCGATAAAAAGAAAATTATCAAAATCTCAATAACGGCAAAATTCTGTTAAATGAAACTTTGCACAAGTGTATGTTATTAATGTATCTTTATTTTACAGATGGTAAGACATATAAGAAAAGTAAAGAAAAATAGCAAGATCTAAAAATTCCCTCAACTTCTATTTACATAAATTCACAAAAACTAAAGAACACAAAACATCATTTTAAATGCCCACATGAGTAATATGATACTGACAACAATTTATTGTGTCCTCATGATTTACTTATGTAAACTTTACGAGATATTAGTAAAAGTGTGTTTGACCTTCAATTTCCTGGTCGCGTAAACTGATGACAATCACTGATTTCTCTTGTAATAGTTGAACGTTTTTTACAAAGTACACAACATTTTCTTGTCAGTATCATTGCGCTCACGAGGGAATTTAAAGTTATGTTCTGCATCGCCTAGTTTTTGTGAATTTATGTAAATAGAATTCAAGGAATTTTTAGGTCTAGCTTTGTTTCTTTACTTTTCTATTTTGTCTTACTGTATGCAAAATAAAGATACATTAGTAACCTTCATTTGTGCAAAGTTTCATTGAATGGCATTTTGTCATTACTGAGATTTGATGATTTTTATTTTATCGATGAATAGGATTGGGAGGAGTGTGGCGATGCCTTAAATGCAGTGATTTAGTGTTTATTACCATTGTGCTATGTGCAAGATCCTACAACTGAACTGTTCTAAAAAAGAGATTCTGAGGATGAACAGTGATGCTGTCCAGCAACACTTAGTTTATTCCATCAGAAATTATGCTCTCTTATTGTAAACTTAATAATGCAAGTTTGTCATTATGCTCTTCAATTCACCCTACATGAATGGGTAAGATTTTGATATAAACTGGTTTACTGATTTTTAGTGAATTCTCTAAGTTTACGAAGAATAAATGCAACTAGTTAAGTTCTTCAAAGATATAACCTTAAAAATCCATAGGTCATGTCAGTGTTGGCTTTTCATTAAAAAATTTAAGAAATTTGTTCACGCTTAAAGTAAACAATCTAGACTAGATTTAATATTTGAGCTAAACATTAGAAATACATGCATAAAAGAACATAAAATCACTCTTAAATTAACAACACATTCTTTTATAAATAAATCATGAGAAAAATTACAAAATTTCCAGGTAGAATAAATTGCATATCATGCTTTACATGGAATGAATGTTTGCAGTGGTCCCTTTAAATAAAAAAAAACAAAACAATATTTCATAAACCTTATGTATATACATTCAACAAAAATAGTTAATGGTCAGCACATATTTTTTTTATATAATTTTCTACCCAATTTAAGATAAGACGTTATTACTAATCATTACATCAAAGGATATTTTTTGAACTACTTTACTTCAATCAAGACCAGATCTTTTACTTCAAAACATTTTAACATTTTAGCTAAATGCTCTATACATGAACAAATGTACATATGAAACATACATAGTAAAAAAAACTGACCATTAATTAATTTTGTTAAGAGTTTATGAAAACTAGATGGTGTTCACTTGTGTTGCTGTCTGCCCCTGTTGTCTTTAGCAATACATAATTTAAAAACTTGATGAATAAATATAAAGAAATGGCAAAGTTGTAGCCGTCATAGATAGACAAAGTGGTGCCTAAACATGCCTTTTCCTTAACATTGCAGCACAAAAAAGCATCAGTACAAGTATTTACAATTTCTGAGTTTGTAAAAAAATAAACACTACTTAAAAGTTATAAATAATTTTACACTAATTACAAGAACATTCATTTGTACAACAAGCATTTTATTTAAACTATATAGTTTTGCTCAAAAAGCAAACAAAATTAAAATAGATATAGAAGGGCAGCATCTGACACCATTGCTTTAAAAGAAACGCCAACTGAAGATACCTTTACCCAAAGTATCGTGTTTGAAATATAAGGTGAACAGAGCAGATCCTGATTAGATGGCACAAATGTCCCAGCTGATCTGGATCTACACTGTTCACACTTTACTAGAGATATGTCATAGGCAGATGCTAACCAAACATTGTACATGGGCATATGGAACAAAGGTAGATTGCAAAATTTGCAAAGATCATGTTGTTTGTCAAAAAAAGTTGTAGTACTGTAAGACAAGACTTGTAGTACTTGTCTAAAAAAAGACTTGTGGTACTGGTCAGAAGAGTTGTGATTCGTGTCAAATATGTGTTATAAATTATAATGGTACTTGTTAAAGTAAGTGTGAGGTTTTGTGAAAAAGTGTAATGGTAATTGTTAAAGTAACATTGTAATTGTGAAAATAAGTGTTATGGTACTTGCTACAGTAAGTTGTGGTACTTGTCAAAAACAAGTGTACATTTTATGGTTATCAAGCCAAGAATGCATAACATAAAAAATTCCAGAATTAAAGTAAGGCCAAGGGTTTTTTTAATAGTAGAAAAGCAATAACGAGTTTTGACATTTGTGAGACACAGTCTCAAAGTATCAGCAATGATATGTATAAAAAAATTAACCCTTTCCTAGACACAACTTTATTGCATGGGCAAACAGTGTAGATCCAGATCAGCCGGCACATCCGTGGCATCTGATCAGGATCTGCACTGTTCGCTTTTTGATTTGTAAGGTTATTTCTGACCAAAATGCGACCAGTGCAGATCCTGATAAAAAGACACGGATGTGCCGGATGATCTGGATCTACACTGGTCACACATGCGTAAAAATGTGTATGTATGGAGGAAAGGGTTAAAACATCGACTTAGAACCAACTAAATCTAAATCTAAAGAGCCACTAATGTGTAAAATATTTAACAAGTAGGAAGGAAGAGAAGCATGGCTTGTAGTATAATATGTGGAATAAAGTATAAAAACAACAACAGAACACTTGGCAACAATGACCAGCAACATCAGGTGGTATGTTGTATCGGCCTTGATTTAGTCCTCCTCAGCAGTCTGATAACCTTCACTGACATCTGGGTTCTGTCTGCTTCGACGTGGGGTTGGTGTAGGTCTTGAACAAGTGATCTGAAAACACAAATGTGTGCAGATTAAATGTACAGTAGAAATAATATATTTTTAACTAATTTGGCTTTCCTTTGCCTTATTTGGAAGCTCACAAGTTAATTTGCTCACCTAAATGTTGGCTAGATCAATTGGAAGTTGGCTGGCACTATACACCACTATCTCAATCAGCAGTTAGCTTGATTTTGCTAATTGCCTAGTTCAGAATGTGGTCCATCTTGAATGTAGTCCATCTGTAACTGATTCTAACTGTCTACCTATAACAGATTTTAAAAAATGTAAGATCGACTTACAGCAGTTAATTGATCAGCATCATCAGCGTATTTCATGCCGTCTTCTAGATGTGACACATGACTTGTGTGCTCCATTGGTTCCCTGAAGCCATTCTTTGAAGAACCTGTGAGCCCGTCTCCTGACCCTGTCATTTCTTCTGGAGAATCTGCAACTTGTTGAATCTTTACAATGTTTGTATGCACCAGAGCAGCACCTGTAAGTTCACCTATTGCACATTCACCTGGTCTGCTACCTTCACTATGCTGTGGATGGTAATTACTTAAACCACCTGCTCTGTCATGGTTAGAAGCAATTGCACCGTATGAAGGTAAGGAATGGCTTGAAGCAGAGGATGGCATACCAGACCCAGCTGGATACTGGTTGTAACGGGACATACAATTATCAGAACGTGACCTAGGTCTATTGTCTCTGGTCCGTTCATTATCGGAAGACTCTGTTCTAGTTGGGAGTGTGTTATACGGCACAGAATGTCTGTGATGATCTGACCTCAATCCAAGAGTTGCACTATTTGGCAAAGATTGTCTGTTTCGAATGTTACCAGAGGTACTTGGTCGTACATTGGGAGTATCATATTGCATGGAATGTCTGTGATTAACAGAACCAGGTCTTGTACTTGGCACTGATGAGGATGAGGTTGTTGGTGACCTTGAACTTGGATCCGGAGGAGTGTATGGTGGCGGAGGATCAGTGGATACTGTAAAATATGTATGTAACTTAAAGTTGTATAAAACAAATATAATGGTATCTCTTTATTAATAATATATATTATGATAAATATACATCCTGGTATGCTTAAATGCTAACGTAATGGGTGAGGTTTCATGCAGACATATTTCGAAAATGTATGACACTGATTCCATACTACAGCTGCTAAATGTGGAAATGCATAATGCTAATAAATTAAAAACCCTTTACTCTGTATATACACATTTTATCACATGGGTGAACAGTGTAGATCCAGATCCATATCCAGTAATTATAATTATATATGTACAGTTTGTAATAACCAGAGAGAGTGTCTGGAGTATTTTGATACAGTATACAGTTTTAACCCTTTCCTCTAATAGATACACCTTAATTGCAAGGGCAAACAGTTTAGATCTAGGTCAGGCAGCACATCCATGCCTTCTGATCAGGATCTAAACTGTTCGCTTTTTGATTTGAAAGGTTATCTCTGACCAAAATGTGACCAGTGCAGATCCTGATGAGTAAGATAGGATGTGCCAGCTGATCAAGATCTACACTGGTCGCACATGCGTAAAAATGCGTATATATGGAGAAGTGTTAAGATGTTGATGACCTTTAAAGAGTCACTGGTTTACACTATCATGCCATTTACAGACTGGTTTACATATTTCATGATCTTTACAGACTGGTTTACACTATCACAACCTTTACAAACTGGTTGACCATATAATACCCTTGACAGACTGGTTTACAGTACCATGCACTTGACAGACTAGTTTTACGTTACAGTATCATGCCCATTTACAAACAAAGTCAAGAAAGAACAGTGTGCACTTACTATCATTGATAGAGAAAGACTGCACTTTTGCCTTGGCTTTCTCAATAATAAACCTTGTGGTCCCAGCACCTGTAGATACATATCAGTTTTTGCATAAGTATTAGTTAGAGTCCAAGTAGAGAAATCTACATGAAATAGACACGGCAAAGGAGGGAGCGGTAGCGACCAACTGGGCGTGTCTATTTCATGTAGATTTCTCTATTTGGACTCTAACTGACTTAGTGCTTACGCTAGTTTTCCTCAAAGTTTGTTCTATAACAATAATTTCTATATACTGTTTCTACACAAAATAGAAAGGAGATTTTAAAAAAATAAAGCATTATGATTGGTTGAAAAACTAGGGTAAACACTAACTAAAAATAACAAGCAAATTCGTTGAATTTATATCCCCCGCCGAGTACTGGTTATTACTAACACAACAGCTGAAGTCATAGGGCTTTATTTAGATATTTATTATGGATGGCAAAAAAGGTGAAAAAAAAACTTCAGATGGTGAAAAGGGTTGGGCAGCTCACCAGAATATAAAAATGAGACAAAAAGTCTTCAAGTTGTTGAAATGAAGAATGCAGTAGTAAAAATATAGTGCTGTATTTAAAAGAAATCTATGCAGAAGTTGCATAGAAGTAGCATATAAACGAATACTACTCTATATGCATAGTGCATAACTTATCAAAGGGCCATAACTCTGTGTTAAACGGTCAGACCAGAACAGGACAACAATATGGGCATCTTGTCTTGGTATTGATGGTTTCCATAGATTCCTGCTAAGAAATAGCAAGGAAACAAATACTGCTCTACAAGCAAAATGCATAACTTATCAAAGGGCTATAACTCTGTGTTAAAGGATCTGACTGAATCAAGATGACAATATGTGCGTCTCCTCTTGGTATTGATGGTTCCCAGAAAGTTTCATTAAAATCCATCCAGTAGTTGCAGAGAAATAGTGTGGAAACAAATTCTGCTCTATTTGCATAAGGTATAAGTTATCAAAGGGCAATAACTCTGTGTTAAACAGTCTGACCGGAACAAGATGACAAAATGGGCATCTCGTCTCAGTATTGATGTTTCCCAGAAAGTTTCATTTCAATCCATCGAGAAGTTGAAAAGAAATAGAGAGGAAACAAATACTGCTCTATTATGCATAAGTCATCTAAGGGCAATAACTCTGTGTTAAACAGTCTGACTGGAACAAGACAACAATATACACATCTCTTCTTGGTATTGATGGTTCTCAGAAAGATTAATTGAAATCCATCCAGTAGTTGCAGAGAAATAGAGGAAAAGAATACTGTTCTATAATATGCATAATGCATAAGTTATCAAAGGGCCATAACTGTGTTAAATAGTCTGACAGGAACAACAGGATGATATGCACATTTCCTCTTGGTATAGATGGTTTCAAGAAAGTTTCATTGAAATCCATCCAAAAGTTGCAGAGAAATAGCGCGGAAATAAATACTGCTATATATGCATAATGCATAAGTTATCAAAGGGCAATAACTCTGTGTTAAACAGTCTGACTGGAACAAGACCATGACATGCGCATCTCTTCTTGGTATTGATGTTTTCCAGAAAGTTTCATTGAAATCCATTCAGTAGTTGCAGAGCAATAGCATGGAAATGAATACTGCTATATATGCATAATGCATAAGTTATCAAAGGGCCATAACTCTGTTCAACAGTCTGACTGAAACAAAACGACAATATGGGCATCTCCTCTTGGAATTAATGGTTCTCAGAAAGATTCATTGAAACCCATTCGCTAGTTACAGAGAAATAGCGCGGAAACGAATACTGCTCTATATGCATAATGCATAAGTAATCAAAGGGCAATAACTCTGTGTTAAATGATCTGACGGAAACAAGACAATGATATGCACATCTCCTCTTGACATAGATGGTTTTCAGCAAGTTTCATTGAAACCCATCCGCTAGTTACAGAGAAATAGCGCGGAACAAATACTGCTCTATATGCATAATGCATGTTAATGAAGGGCAATAACTCTGTGTTAAATGGTCTGACCAAAACAAGATAAAGATATGCGCAACTCCTCTTTGTATAGATGGTTTTCAGCAAGTTTCATTGAAATCCATTCAGTAGTTGCAGAGAAATAGCGCGGAAACGAACACTGCTCTATATGCATAATGCATAAGTTATCAAACGGCAATAACTCTGTGTTAAATGGTCTGACTGGAACAAGACAACGATATGCGCATCTCCTCTTGGTATTGATGGTTCTCAGAAAGATTCATTGAAATCCATCCAGTGGTTGCAGAGAAATAGCTCGGAAACAAATACTGCCCTATATACATAATGCATAAGTTATCAAAGGGCCATAACTCTGTGTTAAATGGTCTGACCGAAACAAGACAACGATATGCGCATCTCCTCTTGGTATAGATAGTTTGCAGCAAGTTTCATTGAAATCCATTCAGTAGTTGCAGAGAAATAACGTGGAAACGAATACTGCCCTATATACATAATGCATAAGTTATCAAAGGGCCATAACTCTGTGTTAAATGGTCTGTCGAAACAAGACAACGATATGCGCATCTCCTCTTGGTACTGATACTTCCTACAGAGTTTCGTTGAAATCCATCCAGTGGTTGCAGAGAAATAGCCCGGAAACGAATACTGCCCTATATACATAATGCATAAGTTATCAAAGGGCCATAACTCTGTGTTAAATCGTCTGACCGGAACAAGACGACGATATGCGCATCTCCTCTTGGTACTGATACTTCCCACAGAGTTTCGTTGAAATCCATCCAGTGGTTGCAGAGAAATAGCCCGGAAACGAAATTGGGACGGACACGGTGACGCCGTGACACCGTGACGGACGGACAACGCCAAAACAATATCCCCCTCCCGATTTCATCGGCAGGGGATAAAAATTACTGTAACCAGTAATATAAAATACATGAAGAAGCACTGAGCTGTTCTCCAGGAGTTAATGTGTACAAGGTTATGTCACCTTTGACCATACAAATGCTTTTTAAGAATGAATAAAACCAAATCTTTTTGTGATTTTGTGTGGAATGATTGATGTTAATTATTCTTTCTGTTTCCAGTACTCAGCTGTATATAATATTCTTAGACTAGATTTTGCAGCCCATTTCAGAAATCCTGCATGTGGTACAGTATCTTCTTAGTAAAACTGGTTAGGTGCTCCACCGTTTTTTATAAAAGGTTTAGGTACATGTATGCTGAAAGAATGGATAATAATTATACTAATTAACAAAACTGATTTGTTAACAAGTGGAATCACCAAACTTTATCTTTCTATGCTATCTAAGTAAATTTTTAATTAAAGCTGCAGCCTCTTACTGTAACAACAGTGCAATAAAAATATAGACCTCTTTAAAATGATGAAACATCATAAATCAACAAAATCAGGTTCCAGTGGGATTCCATCCCATAAACACCAAAATCAAAGATGCATCGCAATATCTACATCTTTTCTGTCTTCCATAATTTGATCATCATTTATTTTCAAACATGAAATTTTTCTCGAACAGACATAACATTACATACATGAAGTTGGGTGTTTTGTTTTACCTGAGTATTGGATAGAATCTATGTCTCTTCCATGCACATCTGGTAACTGTAAAGCTATATGCTATAACAGAAAAGGAAATACTGTTCCATGCTATTGTTATATTTGCGGGGTTCAAATTTCATGGTTTTTCATTAACCCTTAGATACACCTTTATTGCTTGGGCAAACAGTGTAGATCCAGATCAGCTGGCACATCCATGCCATCTGATCAGGATCTGTACTGGTCACACATGCGTAAAAATGCGTATATATGGAGGAAAGGGTTAAACACCATTTTTGTGGATTCTTATTTCTTGGAACTTAATTTCTAAATTATCTTTATGTTCATTTTTTATTTCATGGTGGTTTTAAATTCATGGATCAAAAGTGCAATATAACCATGAAAATTAGTAATTACCAAAACAAACTAATCAACACTAGAAAGATAAATGTTTTTTTTAATTGGTATCTTACCTTCAGGCCCAAGATCATAAGACTAGAGACCTGTCCAGTCCCAAATTTTAAGCAATTTCCAAACAGAAGTTTGTTAATGGGAGTTTTCTGATCTTGCACCCAGAAAGTTAGGAAGGATTGAAAGGATATTTCAGTGTCCAAGTAAATTAAATAATATTATGTTAGCTTGTTAGTGGCCAGTGGCTCTAGCCTACTACATAAATTTTATGGGTTTATTCAATATCAACATAAAATATACTCAGCAAAAAAAAAAACTAATGAAACCTGACACTATACCTTTGAACAACTAAGAGATACATATTAATCAAAATTTATAGTTTTGCACCCTAACATTAAAAAGTAAAAACTTCTTTGCAAAATCAATTTGTATGACATTTCCCTTTTACTCCATGAGATAAGGCTGTTATCCACAGAACCTATATGTTATTTATGATCAAGATGGGAATAATGCAGATCCTGATCAGATGGCATAAATTTGTGCACACTGCTCTTTATCTACATTGTTCGCACATGCAATGAAACCCATATTTATGAAGTAAAGGATTATATTAGCTGAACATTAAGTATTTACCCTCTGTGCAGTGAAGAGCGTGCCTCCCTGTGTCACAAGCTCTATATAGGATCCCGACATCTTCAGCAGACCTTCTTTGAGGCGTATCAACTTAACAGCTTCATTCTCTCGCACTCTTTCTGTCACTTAAATTAAAAATGGTTTGTTTCTGAGGTTTTTGTTTCTTTTCTTGGTGGTACATGTATTTTATTTCTTTGTTTTTAATAAAGAATTTCTTTTCTGAGACCATTCTGACCATGACCTTTGACTCCAAGTGAACACAAATACAATTACAAGTAAGTTCTCAACAAAGCATGCACAGGCTTCCTACACACAAAGTTTGGTGAGGATAGCTAAACCATTATCAAGCTTTTTCCAAAAAAGTAATTCTATTTTAGTAATAATGACCTTGACCCAAATGAACCTGAATACAACCCTAATGCAATGTCTCAACATAATATTGCGATCTCAAAGCGAAATGTTGAATCCCCGCCTAAACCTTAAGTGTAAAATACATAAAATATAAACACATGCAAAATAAAATGCTTTCATACAACATGGCTTGGCTGATGATTAAAACCTAATCAGCTAAATGCCCATACAATCTGACAATTTTAGCAAAAGAAGAAGTTAATTACTTATGAACAGCAAAATAACTAAATGAAGATTAAACCTTCAAGTTCAGCTAAATGTTTGGAGCTCTCTGCCTGCTCCACTTTGGTCTGTAGT
Source organism: Corbicula japonica (assembly GCA_038501625.1). Classification (NCBI taxonomy): domain Eukaryota; kingdom Metazoa; phylum Mollusca; class Bivalvia; order Venerida; family Cyrenidae; genus Corbicula; species Corbicula japonica. The sequence goes on from JAZAYU010000300.1 coordinate 545,383, forward strand.
ATCCTCATTTCCCCTGGTGAAGCTCTCTGTAAACAAAATCACCCTCCATCACAAAGTCATTGGTCTAGGGATGTCAACCAGAGCTGACAGATAATACAGTGTGCACAACTATTCAAATCATATCACTGTATATAAATGCAATTTAGAAAATAATAATCTTTTGATATAATTTTTTTAAATGGTAATTAATTCAATTTGAAGATCATGAGTACAACAACTATTGCCAAAAACCAATATATTTCAATTCTTTAATGGTGCTATCTGAAAACAAAATCAATTATGGGCCTTAACCATAGACCAAGTAAGTAATAGCAATGAAATTGCACCAAATATTTTAATTTGTACCTTTACACATTATTCCTTCTGTTCTTCTATACCTGCACCAGTGTACACAGATCAGATTGCATGAATGGGTCTAAAGCTTGACAACAAGAACTCTTCAGTCAGTAATGCAACTGCTCATTAAACCAGATGACTGTTCTCTTCTTCATAAAGTCTGAACTAACAAAGAATGAAGAAGTACTAGATAATTTACCTTTGACACTTTGCTCATTTCTTTTTTAGCTTTTACTTCCTTCTCTAGACAGTAATCCTATAAATACAGAATAACAGATGGTGAGAATGGCTCAAATGCTGCAGTACTGTATTTTTCTAATCTGTACAACATGAAAATGAACCAGAAATAAAACCAAACTATATCTTAATATGATAAAATACCCATAAGCTGCATGTTTTTCTAGAGCAGCATGATAAGATTCAAGTAAACAGAAAGCAGAGCAAAAATCATAAACATCAACAATGATATCAACAATGATAAGCTCATTTTGAAATCAGTTAACTACATGTATGTCAGACTAGGATAAGAACCAGCACCCCACAGTCATAGTGCAAAGCAATATAAATCCAAAAAGTAAGACCTCAGGATTGAACTACTTTTTTCAATTTTGAAAGAAGCTTATTTTTGTCAAAATATAGACAAATTTTCACTCTGCTTTCAGTTTACTGTGCCCAAGGTTATAAAACTGAGCATGGAAAACAGTCTCAAATCTCAAGCATCTGATTGGCTGAAAAGGCGACCAGTCGCCATTTCAGCCAATCAGATGCTTGAGATTTGAGACTGGTTTCCAATCTCAGCTTTATAACCTTCAGCTCTGGACTCATATTCTGCTGTTTAGAAAGTCTTCTTGCACATGTATCTGTTCCAGAAGAGTGTTCACTAGCTATGAATCAAATGATTTTAAATGAAAAATGATGTCAAATCTCCTTTTCATGATCTTGAACCCTGACCCTACGTTCAAATTAAAGTATCTTCTCAATGATATAGCCAGCCATGGTAAGCAGAGGCTTAACATTTCACACTGTTGTACTGACCAGATTGTCCTTGGCCTGTGATACTTGCTTCTCTCCCTCTAGGATCCTCTCATACATCTGCCGATACTCCTTTAAGCTGTCTGAAACATATACAGTCACATCATATAGAACAGTTGGGTAATTCAAAAAGAGTCCTTAAACCCTTTACTCTATGAGCTATTGGTGTTATCCCTGGGCAAAAGAGTGTAGATCCAGATCAACCTGCATATCTGTTCCATTTGATCACTATCCACAATGTTCACTTTTAGATTCACTAGATTATTTCTGACAAAGAACCAAATAGTGCAGATTCTAATCAGACATGGATGTGCCAGCTGATCTGGATCCACACAGTTCGCACATGTGATAAAACTTGCATACATGTATATGGAGAACAAGGTTAAACAAGGGTAATCCTCAAAATCTGCTAAAAGTAAATTCCACTAGTTTCCCCATTTAATCCATAATTTAACGCATCTGGTAAAACAAAGGGACTAGTGAATGGTCTGGTAAGTGAAAAAAATGATCTGGATTTATACTGGTCACTTCTTGGACAAAAATAATCTAATGAATCTGCAGCGAACAGTGTAGATCCTGATCAGACAGAATGCATGTTGCAGGCTGATCGGGATCTGCACTTAATCCCCATAGGATAACATCCATATCCATTGAAGTAAAGGGTCAATTCAACTATGATTTACTTACAATTAACGTGTAACATTATATGTATATGTTAGTCAACTACAGAAAACAGGGTTACATGTATTTTAACTGTTACAGTAAATTAAGATAGTTTTCACAGGCCTTAAAGCCCTGAATTCATTTAATTGACTCATCTTTATATCAATGTTGACATGCATTGATTATAAGCATTACAAAATAAGTAGGGAACAGCATGCATTAATTATAATCATTTCTTACAGAAATTTATTATTGAGTAGGGAACAGTGTAGACCATGATCAGACAGTACCAATGCTGTGCTTAGGGTTACTACATCAGCTAAATACAATACAAAACTTACTGATAAAAGATTTCTGCACTTCTGTCCACACAGTAAAAAGCTCAGCAATGTTAGAGACAACATCCTAGAAAAGAATATAATGTTAAACGTTAGATTGTTCTGTTGTTTCATACCAGTTCAATGACTAAGCAGAGTACTGACGATGATAAATGAGGTTATTCATTAACCCTTTACTCCCTAAATACGAGTTTATCGTATGTGCAAGCAGTGTAGATCCAGGTAAGTCAGCACATCCATCAAGATTTACACTGTTTGCTTCTTGGTCAGAATAACCTCTCAATCAAGAAGTGAACAGTGTAGATCCTGATCAGACAGCACTGATAAGCATGCTGATCAGGATTCATACTGTTTGCCAGGGGTTAACAGCCATATCACACAGAGTAAAGGGTTAAAACTGGGTTAACCTAGAGCAAGATTAAATGTTAGGTAGTACTTCTCTCAACAATGGGCTATCAACACATGGAATAAATTACCAGACAAAACTGTTTTATCTAGAACTACAAATGGCTTCAAAAAGTCTGAAGACAGATACTTTAACCATTAACTTGATAGGTTATGGCTGTTATCCCATGGACAAACATTGTAGATCCAGACCAGCCAACAAATCCATCAATCTGTTGTAACCCATGGAGTAAAGGGTTAACAGGAGATACAACACTACGCTGACCCTTGGATTATTCAGCTAAATATACAGCTGCTATAAACTTAACTTTCATTCACAAAGAATTTAATATTGTTTGTTTTACAGCTAAATGTAAGCAGCAAATTAAAACCTAGGCTAATGTTAGAGTTAGGAAATACAACGTTTATAAAGAAAAGAAAATAAATAATGAAGGACCTTGTGTAACAGACAAAGTGAAGCGAGAATTCAGAAAACACAGCACCCTCACAAAGTAGATAGGAGAAAAACATAAGTTGTGATTTTAGCAGTTTTAAAGTCACTAAAATCAATAAACAAAAAAGATAACACAATGTGTCAGGTCAGGAACCTAGCCTCACTTTTCCTAAGAACAAGAAGCTCTGTTGGAATTATTGTGCAAACGATTGAAGAATTTTAAAGAACATACCTGCACTGCTCTGTTTTCTTGGTTTGCTGCCCACCTCGTCATGTCTTGAGCAGCTGTTCAATAACAAATACAACAAATTAAAACTTAACCTTCTGACTGAAATGTACATTTATGTAAAGGACACATCTTTCTTTCAATCCATGATCTTTCTGGTTTATTTTCCAATCACAATTCTTATGGATGTTTAGAGCAATTATTGAATAAATAGTAATATGTTTGACTTGTTAGACTTGAAGATGTTTAATCTGAATGGAGTATGTAATATAAAAAAAAACCTATAATAATTGTAGCACAAATGAATTTCTACCACAATAACAGCAAACACAGGTAGGAATACTGTATAATATCACAGTCTCAGCCACAAAAGGGAAGTTGGAAAAGTAAGTTTTCATTAATGGCTGCTTAACTATTGACTTGATAGTCAGTACAGTATTGGTTATCATTGCAGACATTGTGCATTAACTGCTTATAACAGGTTGCTTAATACATGTGACCTGTAACCATTTACTTCATGGATACAGCTTATTCCCTATTCCTGTATTTCCATCCCCCTTAGCAAATTTTTGTCAAATACTTTATAATAAGATAATATAAATGTCAAATTAGCATGATGATCAAACGAGCATTCTTTTTTCTATGAAACGGAACATTATATCTGAAAATCAATGCTTAAATATGCATGTTTGGTTGTTTATCAGACACACACCACCAGTGAAATGAACACCGCCAGTGAAATGAATGGCCGCCGCATTCCTATAAACACGTCCTTTGCTGTAAGAACTGTGTGAAGAATTTGTTTTCAATATTTCAAACTTGTTGTTGTGTTCAAACCATGCAAACAAACAAGAGTCAAAAATATTTTGATGCATTTTTATCAGTTTTGCATGATTATCTAAATAAATGCTAGTTAGCACATGGTGTGTTTTTGGATAAGTGATTCTTAGATAAATATGTTTTCTAATCATTTCTAAGCTCACTTTTAATAAATTCAATTTTTTAACAACTGCAACTTGAAAATATCATGATTTCTCTCTTGTATGGTGCATAAGTCCATGCATCCTATTATTAACTGTTGTTTATTCAAGGGGGACGGGATTATTGGAAGGGACGAAAATATAGGAAAGTAGGATATATCCCATGTGCGACGTGTGCAGAACTGGATCAGCCTGCACATCAATGCAAACTGATCAGGATCAGCACTGTTCAATTCTTGGAAAAAAATAACCTAATAAATAAGTGGATAGTGCAGATCCTGATCTGAGTGCATAGATGTGGGATGTAAACTATTCGTAGTTTAGGGAAAACACAGGGTAAGCTATACAAATAGATATAATAACAGCAATACATGACATGTATTAACACTTGTTAAGTAATATTAACATAATAAAATGGAATACCCTGTTCAATGATCATGTTTTCATCATATATATAAGTAGCATTATAAAGGCACACAACACAATGAATGGCAGTTAAATAAGTAACATCACACTAGAAATAACCTCATGTCAATACCATGAAATAATTCTGTAGAAGAGTAGAAAAGATCTACCTAAATGTTGAGCATTCATAAAGGCTTTGGCACAGCTTTTTACATCCTTGATGTCTGACAGGAGAACATTGAGAGCTGCATGGCCACCACCCAGAGACATCAACTTCACACCACTCCTAAAACACAAACACAAACAAAATAATTGACAATTCCTAACTAAATGGTAAAATCACAAACCTAACAAACCAATGGTGATTTGCGGCATTATTTAAAATTTAAATAGTAACTGTAAAATTTACCTTTTCAAAGTGTTATTATCCAAAATTTTACTTTAAAGTGTAAATTGAAGCAGAACTTGATAATAACGAAAGTTAGCTTTATTCCAAGTTTTTTTGGGTTCAGACCTGGGTTCAATTACAATTATAATTTAATTAATTATAAATAGAATTATCACTGAAAGTGATTAAATACCCCCACATGTGTGCTTGATACTTGAACTGGGAATTCTTAGAATCAATGGCATAATATAACAAACACTAGATACATGGACACATGTAGTAGTGACCTTGACCCCACACACCTACTTTCAATTCCAAGCAGTCTTCAAAGAAGCAACCTAAACACTAAGTTTCACCACATCTCATTCCTCACTAAAATAATTTGGCATAAAAAGTTTTTCTATCCTAAAATTTAGTAACAGTGACCTTTACGACAGTGGCCCCACTTTCAATCCAAAGTATCGTCTTCAAAGTAGCCACATATACAGCAAGTTCATTACAATATCTCATTCCTTCTAAATTTATTGAGCAGAAATGGTTTGACTATGTTAATAACAGTGACCTTTACTTAACTTTTATCTAACTACTGTGTGCTAAAAATGTTAAAATATGTGAAGCCTTTCATTAGAAATCATCCAGAAACCATTTTTTCTATTTTTAGTAACTGTGACCTTGACCTCACCAGGCCCATTTCAATACCAAGTTTTGTCTTAACAGATAGCAATTTTCATCACAATATCTCATTCTGAACTACTGTTATTGAGCATACACAGTTTTTCTATTTTTAGTAACAGTGACCTTGACCCCACAGGCCTTACTTTCAATTCCAAAAGTCGTCTTCACAGAAACCACCAATACACCAAATTTCATTTAAGAATCTCATACCAAGCTATAGTTAATGAGTGGAAATGAAGTGTTGAAGTAAAAATATCATTGACCTTGACCTTGAACCCACAGACCCCAAAGTCGAACCTAACCTGTATCTTGTAATTTTACATCTGTGTCCCACAAAATAATTAAATCTATGGAGTATTTCATGAGTTATCGTCCAAAAACAGTTTTTCTATTTTAAGTAACAGTGACCTTGACATTGACCCCACACGCCCCAAAGTCTAACTCAACCTATATCTTCTGATGTTACATCTATGTCCCAAAAAAGGACTTAATCTGTGAAGTATTTCATAAGTTATCATCCGGAAACCATTTTTCTATTTTTAGTAACACTGACCTTGACATTGACCCCACCAGCCCAAAAGTCGACCTGACCTGTATCTTGTGATGTTACACCTGTGTACCAAACATTTTTAAAATATTTGATGCCTTTCATGAGTTATCGTTTGGAAAGCATTTTTCTATTTAATTTTTTAGTAACAGTGACCTTGACACTGACCCCACCAGCACCAAAATCGAACTTGACCTGTATCTTATGATGTTACACCTGTGTACCAAAAATAACTTTATAAGTATCTTGCATGAGTGTGAGGTGAAGATGGAAAAATCTGTCACCGAGGGGGAACTGTTTTTGCGGGAACGAGGCTCTGCCGAGTTCCTGCAAAAACAGTTCACCCGAGGTGACAGATTTTTCTATCTTTACCGAATTTCTCATGCAAGATACTTTTTCTTGCATACCTTTTACTGTTCATAACATTTGTGTACATTTATACAAACTATATTTCGTTTCCTTACGCTGAAATATTGATGTTAACGCAAACCTTATTTTCTAAATGACGTCACTAACTTGAATATTTTACGTCAGATACTTGAAGACGTGACGTCACTCGTGTAACAAGCGAACGTTATCTTTTCCCTAGGGAAAAGATAAGATTTTCTTTCCCCGGTAAATCACGCGGAAATACTTATCCGGTATGCAAGAAAAATCTGTCAAGCCTTTCATGAGTTATCTTCCGGAAACGAAGAATCCGACTGACCAACAGACCGACCGACAAGCTCACTCCTATATACCCCGTCCTCAAACTTCGTTTGTGGGGTATAATTAATTACCTTTTTTCAAGTAATTGAAGATAATTAATAACTGAAACAAAAATCAATTATTTTAATTGTAATTAATTAATTAAAATCCAAAAAATGCATTTTAATTGTCAATTTAATTCAATTTCTTTTCAATAACATGTAGCAGACAGTAACATATAATGGCAAAACACAGGTTATTGTGCAGTAACTATTGTCAGGTGAGGTTATAAATTTCACACTTGCTGCTCATTTAAAGAGGTGCTAATTTGGATATGAACCTGAAATAGTTGCTAGACAATATGTGAATATGAAGCCATACAATTACAAAACTAGTATAAGTAGCCTAAAGGAAGAGAATTTGTTTAATCGAAAGTTGCTACTTGTTTCTTCCATGTATTATTCCTCTTTGTCTATGTTTGCTAATCATATATTTTGTTGCCATTGCAAACATAGGATAGACCAGAAACCTGGTTAACCACACACCAATATTCATAAATTATTTATGTTCTCCCCCACGTTGTATGTAAATACCTGGGTGAAATAAAGTGTTCTTTCGTTTCATCAATTATACCAAATGGGTTACTAATAAGTAGTCACAATCTAAGGTATAAAACAATACTCAAATATACTGAAAGAAAAAAGTTTAGCAAGTTTTTCACACATATTATTTTTTCTTTTTTAGCTTTCAAATGAAGACGTTTTTATATGTAAATGGTGTGTTTATCGATGCTCTTTACACATCTATTGTGTTTGTTCGAAAACCGTGTATTTTATCGGCGAAGCGTAAGAAAATCAAAAATCACGTGCAATGTAAGCACTGCAATTTCGGTAGTGTGTAGAGTCGAGTAATATACCTCATTGTTTTGAGCTGTTACCACAAACAAAATAACCAGTTTAAAACTCGAAGAAATTCCAATGGGGCGTCGCCCAGGAATGACGTTAGAAGAACGTTAAAGAGCTGTAGGTATGCTCCACGCTGGTATGACGGCGAGAGCTGCCGCTCGGCATTTCAATCGCTATGAATCTACAATTAGACGCCTTAGAAACCGTCTGAGGGAGACAGGACGAGTCAACGACAGACTCAGATCAGGTAGACCACGGAAAACAACGCCACACGAAGACCGTCACATCACGACGCTTTCTCGACGTAACCGGTTTATATCCAGTGGGAAGATAGCCCGAGATCTCATGAATACTTCTGGGACTAGGGTGTGCCTCAGAACTGTCGATACTGAACTCCTTGTGATTTTTGACGCCTTACCCCTAACGTCTTTCAGGTTGTACAGTGATCTAAGGCAACAGGGTTTTGACAATTTATTGTTACAAACCAATTGAAAACTAAATGCTTTATCCAGTTATGTACTTGGTTATAGTCTAATTGGTATAGTTTCAATAAACCAGTGAAATATTTCCAAACTTGCTAAACTTTTTTCTCTCAGTATATATGCACTTGGAGTTTTACATTTTACTGTTATCCACACAACATGAATTCTAGCACATTAAAGCACACTATATTATCAAAGGATACTAGTGGGATTTTTTTAGCAAAATGCCATACTATTTGTCAAAATCTAGCAGTCTGAAAGTTATTACAAACTTTGTCTTCACAAGCACTTTATTCAGTTTCATTCCTCAGTAACAAAACATGTCCAAGACACACATGATGACATCAGGAAAACAGTCAGAACTTTACCAATATTTGTCTGAAGTTTGTGAAAGTTCTAATTTAAACCCTTTTCATTACTGGTCTGTACATGCAGACAGTTTACCAGAGTTGTCAAATATAGCTGAAATCTACATGGCTCTACCTGCATAATCTGCCCCAACTGAACGGGTTTTCAATAATTGGTTAAGTGTTTTTGCCTTAATATTATTCACTTACTGACAGCAACTTTGAAGCCTACATGTTTTGAAAGGAAATAAGGACCTATATATCTGCATCAGAAATCTGTCTTTAATTATGATTCTGTTTGTGAATATATTTTCTATTTTGAAAATAATTAAAAATAATTAAAAAAATAATTAAATATTTTCCTTAAAATAATTGTAATTAATTAATTACTTTATATGGAAAAAACAAGTAATTATAATTGTATTTTAATTGAAACATTTCTGATTTAATTGTAATTAATTAATTACATTTCAAAATAACTGAACCCAGGTCTGTTTGGGTTATATCTAATAGCATTAATAATATGTACATTTTGTAATTTTAAATAAAACGATGGACAATGATGATGACAACACTAAGTAGATGTTAGAACAGCTTGAATAGCTAAAAAAAATAGGAATCATCTCCTTAATACAGCTATGCCAGGGATTTCAACAGCTTTTGAAAACCAGGGCTCATCTGACCCCTGCCAAGAATTTTCAAGAGGTCATAATCAGATCGTCACAAGTCATACATGTACCTTGTGTTCATTTAACTTGACTACAATGTACTTATAAAAGTGCTTTAACTTCTTTTTAATATAATTTCAAGGTTCAAATAAGTATTTAGGTCTTTAAAGTGCACTAGGCACAATATTTATCTTTCCTCTTGCAAAATTTGACTACTTTTCCTAAATCCTCCTGCATCATAATGACCCCAAGCTCAGAATCAGGTGGGGTCAAAAGGGGAAAAATTCAAATTTATCAGGTGGGGTCAAAAGGGGAAAAATTCAAATTTGCTTGCATCAAAATGCAAGAATCTGCTTCTATCGAAATCCCTGCTATGCTATCATGATTTGATGATAAGTCAATAAAACATGCTTTCAACAACAACCTTTTAAACCAATCAGATTACTGCTTACAAATTCCCAACAGTACATGATGATAGCTGTAATTGCCAAAGTGTCCCAAATGTTTATTTTGGGCTGCACAGTAATATAAAACATGGAAAGTGTTGACATTCAATGCAATACATATTTTACTGAAGATCTAGATAGTAGGTGTGTTTTAACTTTTAAGTGGTTCCACATTAATGTCATTCTTGCATTCTGTATTGATTGTTTCTAAATATAGTTATCTGGGAAAACCAATATTGCTTACATACAGTGCGCTTGTGGGCAGGCGTTAGATAAAACATTTTGTTTGATCATCAGACTTTGAAATTGTGATAAGTGTACATGTAGTTCCAGGGATGGGGTAATTGAAAATTGTAATTGAATGTAATTAATTATCTTTTGTCAATTAACTGAATGTGATTTGTAATTGAGCAATTTTTTATTACTTGTATTTGTAATTTAATTAACTACTTTATTAAAAATACATGAAATTGAAGCAATTCCATTCAATTACTTTCAATTACTTTTTGATGGGTTATGAAGATGCTATGATTTGATGATTTAATGATATAAATGATAAGACGTGAAAAGTAGAAAAAAGTTTTTTTCTACTTTTCTTCTTGGTCACTGTTAATACACTATCTATAGTATTACAGTTTAATGAGTGATGGTTTTGATTAGTTCATTAATCACAACTCTTCAATTTCAGCCTTTTTGTTTTGACCTTCCAATTTATGGATAACACTAATTTAGTTTCATTTATTAATTTTATATTGATTGTGAAACAAGACTACTACCGAAGTGATACTATGTATATAGGGCATGTTCAGTAGCTTTTGTTTTTAAAAAGTTCATTCTAATAAGAACCTACACAGATTGTTACATTGTACATCTAAAAAAAAACATCTGTATCATGAATATACCTTTAGTTTACATAAGAGAGCAGCTTTGTTTGGCATCTAAGGCTTCTGATAACAGGTAGAAAACAAAAAAAAAGATGCTATAATCAACACCTTACACCTCTTAATCCTAGGGGGTTTGTCACCAACATTTGGCAAAGGTGTAATGTATTATCATAGCAGTCTTCGCAAAAGGGATGAAAAACTGCCAGTCATCTGGTCTGGTGAAAAAAAATTCTGCAAGACCGAAAAAGAATTTGCCAGACCGAAACAAAAACAATTATATTCTTCGTAAAACTATCTTATTTCATTATATTTATGCTACACATACATTGGAGCCAATCAAATAGCTCAATTTTCACTTTTACCCCCACACATGTTACAAAACAACAATACAAATTATTAAATCTATTTTATTCTTGAAAAAATGACAAAAATAAATATGGCAAGGTCTTTCTGTGCCAGATGATATAAATTTGCCTTGGCACTTCCACTTATGTCCACTGAAACTTGTCTAGCAGTCTGCATCTGTTGCAATAACTTGACATCTCCAACAGCCTTCTTGTGGTCTAAAAAAAACAAACAAAAAACATTTCTTGGAGGCCTTACTTTTCAGACACAAATTTCAGTATACTACATTGATTCTGTTATGGAAAAATAATACACAAATTGAAATTCAGAATGCCATTCAGTAAATAAAAATAGATATAAGTAAATAATCGCGCTAAAACAATCAAAATTCTTTTTTGTTTTGTTGTCAGATGCATGTATATCGCGGTGTTGCGTAATTAACATGCCGTGAAATCTACGGGTACATCTGGGAGTATGTTCCATGCTGGACAAATGTTTTTATATAATTTATTGAGATTTATTTAAAATAAAAAGAAATAAAATAATGTAAAAACAAACAAACAAAGATCTCCGTCATCAATTTCCAAAGGTGTCGGTACATTGAACAGATTGACGATCTTTTGGTCGGCCTAAATCGGCGATGTTAGTTCGCGGTTGTCAACCTGCTTGAGATGTTTTGACGTTTCCTGCTCAATGTCTATAATGGTTAGCAGCTTTCATTAATTGTTGCTAATTTCCGGTTTGTCTCGTGACGAAAATCTGTCAGTACTGTATCAGCTTGGTGTTTTTCACACCTATTGTTTGTCACAAAGGGGGTTTCATGTCAAATCAAAAGCTTTTTGTATTAAAAAAACTTTCATTTGTTTTCATATGTTTGCATGAACTTGTATATCGCCTCTTAAATCCCTGCATACAAAATGTAATAAACAACCTTCGCTGGTAATGACATACTACGACTCGAAAAAAGCGTGCGTTTCGTGAATTTGTCACCAAAGTTGATTTGATCATTCAGTCTTTTTCACCAAACACGAAGAATGAACAAACATAAACATTGTAAATGTACGAAAAATTGGGATCCACGGACCGAGCGCGATATATTGGATATCGCGATATAACTGCAGTGTAATTATAACGGAAATATTGTTTGCACCAAGATTTTTCGTACCCAAAATGCCCCAAAAAAATGCCGGTCGGCCGGACCGACGACTTCACTAAACTGCCGGACTGTAGCAAATTTTGTCGGACATGACCGGCGGTCTGGTGCCTTTCGCGAAGACTGTCATAGTTATGTGATAATAATGACATAACTTAGGTTGGAATAGCAATAAGTCTACCAGACACTGAATTGCTGCATACCTTCAACATAGCTTAAAAAGAAACTTTTGGCCAGATAACTGAATTTGAAAAGTCTCTGTCCTTATGTCATATCTTGAAATATAACACTGTCATCTATTGACATGAAGACATATACCAGGTGTAGATCTGTACTGTATTTTGGAGGATTTTAAAACTGAGATAAACTGACTGTTTATTGCAATTTAATTATTTCTGGGAGTAATTTTAAATAATTACATTTTTAAGAAATTGACCCCATCCCTGCCTAGTTTAGCAAATCATTGCTTTTGATGGGGGTTATGGATTTCAGCGTAGAAGTGAAACACTATTTAAACAACAGAACATTGTGACTAATTTTATTATGCTGTTACCACAGGAAAATTTGTAGTGAATACCTTCTTATTGCTCTGGATGCTTTGTCCATTTTCACCTTCAGCAGACCACCTGTTTGTCCACCTGTCTTGATCTCACCATTGAGTTATTTGCTTTACTATATCATGTAAATTTTGTCATGTAGACGGGGGCTTTGACTTTTTAAATCTTATTGTGAAAATTTATTGAACTGGAAAATCAAAATAATGTTTACGGTGCAACTGTGAAAACAGCACTTGTGATCTTTTGGAAATGGTGTTGACAACAATAACATCGCAGATGATTTATCCTGGTGCAACGTGTAGATTTTGAGTATGTATTTAAATTAGAAATTGAGATTCCTGACAAGAAAACTTTGGAAAATGTTATAAAATAAATAATAATGTTAGAAGTTGTAGAGTTTCAAATGTGTGAACTATTATAACGGGACAACCCTGACAATATTAAATGTAAACACAACGGTGCATAAAAACATTATCACGTACAAATCATCCACCCAACATTGTAAAGTTCAACTGAAGAAATGAAGTTTTCGTAATTGTATGCTTTTTACAGGATATATACAGTGCCTTTGATATCTAGTAATGATAATGCTGAAGCCATATGGGTGGTGTTATTGGACCAGTCTAATTGTTGATATATCCTCGGAGTAAGGCTCCAACGTTTACACGTGTAAACGGGTAACGTTTCGTTTTCGGGCCGTAAACGTTTACAGAATCTCGAAATTTTTTTACGAAAGGTCACGTGATTGTAAAGGCGGCAAAATATTTGCTGAAAAACGGCAACGATGCACTTAGAAAATATTAATTTTATTTACACCACTAAAATAAACGATTTACAGTCAAAACGTCCCCAAGTCAAAACGTCCCTCGTTTGGTCAAAACGTCCTCAGTGGTTATTTGTAAAAAGTCAAAACGTCCGCAATTGGAAATATCCATTTTACATTAATAGAATACAACTATTTAAACTTTGTAAAATGTTTTATTTAACAATTTTATTAAACATACGAGCATAGTTAGTTATGCGTTTAATTTCAAAATATTAATATGTAGCTGGGTTAAAATATTTTAGCCCAGTATATAGTTAAAAAAAACATCGGCCGCAGAGTGTTATCGCAGTCGTACATGCTTGTAACACTTTATACACGGATAAAATACAATTTTAAATTTGGAAAAAAGACGGTTATTTGTGAAAACTAAGAGGCATTTGACACATCATCTTTTTTTCTTCATAATTACTTATTGAAAGATCCAGTAATAAAATTGCCCCATAAAAAATTGGATGTGTCACAGCGGTATTCAGTTTTGTATCCGATACCCCATGAATTATTAAGCATGTGTTGATAATTTGCAAATAAGTGTCATAGGTCTGTTAATTCAATATCTTAATTTGATCAATGATTGGAAGTAGCAGAATATGTTTGATTAGTCTTTAAGTTAATAATAAAATAAAGATTTAAATTAATTCATTTAAGAAACATTTTAAACAAATAATTTAAGATATATTGTGTAGAAAACACACCCGCATAACAGTAAAAGAGATACTGGAATGATTACTTAACTAAATTTAATATTTATATATTTTTTATTTATATAAGTAAATTATTTTGGATTATTAAATACATTTTACTTGTAACAAATGCTGGATAAAATCTGTTTAAATCGTACATTTAACCAATATTCTAACTACACCGATCTTTTTTTTTAAATTTTAATTTATCATTTTAATTTCTCTGCGTGGAATCAGAGTATATTCTTTAAACTTGAAAAAAAAGTTTATTAAATCATGTTCACTTCTTTAAAAAAATAACCTTTAAATTATTTACACGCATTTGAAATGTACTGGCATTTAATAAAGTTACGTGTAAAAACAGAATTAAAAACAAAATCGTCATTAGCGGGTATATTTCCGTAAAAATTCGCGTCTCTTTATGTTAATATCAATTCATAAGTCAAGCGAAAACTTTTGAGTTTCACAAAAGATGGTTTCAACATCCTTGGTTTACTAAGGCCTTTGTTAAAATATAATACTAACACCTAGCTAAGGCACAATGTGATTTAAATATCAATTTCTTAAAAAGAAGTAAAAATGATGTATCTCAGTCACCATGTTTCAAAATTTAAGAGTTCACTACAATTCAATGCATCAGGGTATAACATTTTAAGATCGATGCATTTAGAACATAGGTTAAGTGTATTAATTAAGGTTCGAAGATACGCTGTGCAAAAACGATGGCATAAAACCATATTTTGTGAAACTCGAAAGTTATCGCTGGTATAACATGTATATATTCTGAAGATAGTTTTAAATCTAAAAAACAACCACGTTTTAATAACAAATTGAAATAAAAAAAGGTGTGGAAAAAATCATGAGGACGTTTTGACCGACATGGGGACGTTTTGACTTTTTATTGGGGACGTTTTGACCAAATGAGGGACGTTTTGACTTGAGGACGTTTTGACTTGGGGACATTTTGACTTGATACCAAATAAACAATTGTATTTTAATATGTAATTTACATTGTTGAGGTATAAAAACACTCTCGCATTGTTATGGATTTCCGCGATGTCCAGGGATTTCAATAGTTTCTGAAAACCAGGGGTCATCTGATCCCTGTTGAGAATGTTCATGGAGTCATTATCAGATCGTCACTAGTCATATCTTGTATTAGTGAACTTTACTACTTATAAACCTGCTTTCACTTCATTTTAATTTTTTTCAGTGGTTAAATATGGGTCAGCTTCTTTTTTTAAAATGGAATGTTCACAAAAGTTTTCTTTATTCTTTCAAAGTTGACCACTTTTTAAAATAATCCTGCATAAAAATGACCCCAAGCTCAGAATGAGGTGGGGGTCAAAAGCGGAAAAAAAATCAAATTTGCTTGAATAAAATGCAAGAATCTACATCAGATGAAATCCTGAATGTCGTGACCATGTCGGTGAGTGTAGCAAAATGACAGATTCAGAATTACACAGGATTCCCCCGGAAGTTTATCGATCCAATAAGATCCCGTTATAATGGCGTTGCATTGTTATTTACAACTTACAAAGTTCAGTGAAACTTGTCATAATGATATGAGGTTTGTATGATATAAACAACGTTTAAACAGCATCGTTTCGTTTTTCATGGTCCGTGTAAACGTTTACAAAAATTTGTAAACGTTGGAGCCTTAGGCCAAATAAAAAAATAGTTGTGGTTCAGGAAACGCTGTCAGAAAAATGTAGGAGGGTAGGTAGGGATTTTATTTTATTTTTTTAAAATATTTTTTTATATAATTAGAGCTATATATGGGCGACTCTTTCGGCATGAAGAGCTTGTTTTAGAAATGTATTAGCAGTACATTCATGTAGTAGATAAGTAGATATAAGGCATATCATTTTCTTAATTTCAGCTTGTGGTATTGTTGATTTTTGCTTTTTTATGTATCACATTTAACCAATATTAATATTCCATCGGCATCTGCAACTGACCTTACAGCACACAAGCTTTAACCAAGCCCCCAAATAGTGTTGGGCATAATCCTATTTACATATAAAAAAAATCTTTTGTCCAGAAATCCACATGAATTTGATACCCATATAATTTTTCATGAAATCTTCAGCACCTTTATACCAAATGCTGCCAGCTCTGAGAATGGGATTGTACCATCAATATGAAATTATTATATTTAAAAATATTTTTTGAAAAGTATAAAAGACTAAGTGATTTTTGCACTAAACATGTTGTCAGATGTATGAAAATTAATATATTTTACCACATGAAATCTTTTTTATTAAAAAGACAATGTTGCATGTAAATCAATATAAAAAAGGGAGTAGTGTTGGTCTAATTGTCACCTATTTTCGCGATCCGGATTTTCGTGAAATATTGTCAAAGTTCCTTCTAATTTTACCAGTCTGATGTCAAAATAATGTTAAAACCAATTCCCCATGCAATTACACTGCAGCTCCGTTATATCACGCTTGGTCCGTGGATCCCAATTTTTTGTACATTTACAATGTATAATATGTTTCTTCATTCTACGTGGGTGGTAAAAAGACCAATCAACATTGGCGACAAATTCACGAAATGCACGCTTTTTTCGTGTCGTATTACGTCATTATCGGCAAAAGTTGTTTATTAAATTTTGTATGCAGGGATTTTATAGGCGATGCACAAGTTCACCAACAGATACAATTTTTCATCAAACGTATGAAAATAAATAATTTATTAAATGAAAGTTTTTTTATGCCCCCACAAAGTGGGAGGCATATAGAGTTGCACTCGTCCGTCTGTACGTCCCCAAATCTTGTGGCATCAACTCCTCCTAAACTATAAGGCGGATTTCTTTCAAACTTGCACAGATGATCAAGCAGGATGTGTAGATGATCGTGAAGAAAAGGATTTTTTCCTCCGACTATTTTTACCAGAGTTATGGCCCTTTGTTAATTTCAGTAGTTAAATCTTGTGGCGTCAACTCCTCCTAAACTATAAGGCGGATTTCTTTCAAACTTGCACAGATGATCAAGCAGGATGTGTAAATGATCGTAAAGAAAGGATTTTTTCCTGCGACCATTTTAACCAGAGTTATGGCCCTTAGTTAATTTCAGTAATTAAATCTTGTGGCGTCAACTCCTCCTAAACTACTAGGGGGATTTCTTGCAAACTTGCACAGATGATGAAGCAGGATGTGTAGATGATCGTGAAGAAAGGATTTTTTGTGCGACCATTTTTACCAGAGTTATGGCCCATTGTTTTTTCCAGTAATAATATCTTGTGGCATTAACTCCACATTTACTTTTGGACAGATTTCTTTATAACTTGCACACATTATCAATCTGGAAGGGTAGATGATCATAAAGAAAAGATTTTTTCCTGCTGCCATTTTTACCACAGTTATGGCCCTTTGTTTATTTCACTTACAAAATTTTGTGGCATCAACTCCACATTTTCAATTTAGCTGATTTCTTTCAAACTTGCACAGATGATTAGACATGATGTGAAGAATGTTGTAAAGGACATTGTCTTGCAACAATTTTCACCAGAGTAATGGCCCTTCGTTAATGTTAGTTATTAAATTTTGTGGCACTTACTCCTCATTTACTAATCATGATCACCACATGTTCTTAATACCTGGTACAAAATTTTGTAACAAATGTTGTTGCAGCAGTGGGGGCATCAGTGTCCTGAGGACACAGTCTAGTTTACAATTCTGTTGCTTCTGATTTGACATGAAAACCCCTTTGTGACAAACAATAGGCGCGAAAAACAGCAAGCTGATACAGTACTGGCAGAATTTCGTTCACAAGACAAACCGCAAATCGGCGACATTTATTTCAAGCTGCTTACCATAATAGGCATTGAGCACGAAACGTCAAAACAGTTTATTGTTTTGACATTACCTTCTCATCGATATATCAAGCTGGTTAACGACGGACGACGACGAACTAACATCGCCGATCTTGATCGACCAGCAGATCGTCGTTCAGTTGAAAGTATCGACACCATTGGAAATTGATGACGGCGATCTTTGTACATAAATTAATTTCTTTTCATTAAAAATAAATCTTGATAATAATACAAAAAGTTGTTTTAAAACATAAAAAATTATATAAAAAGTTGTTTTAAAACATGTTCCAGCACAGAACGTACTCCCTGACGTACCCGTAGATTTCACGGCGAGTTAATTACACAACACCGCCATATACATTAATCTGACAGCAAAAACAAATAGATTCTAGTTGTTATAGCGTGATTATTTACTTATATCGCGCTCCGTTTATATCGCGGTTGGCAGACTTGGACCCCGAGGTCCGCGATATAATGATGTTGCTGTGTAAAACGTCATTGTGGGCAACTATTTTTCCGGAAATGCAAAAAAAATCGTTAGGGTCGGCAGTTAAAAATAGGGTCAGTCGGGTTTCCTGAACCACAGCTATTTTTTATTTTGGCCTTACCTCGGAGGTGCTATTTTGATGCTGCCCTATTTTGACGCCTTAATTGTTTTCATCTCTATTTCATTGAATATAATATCTAATGATGTAATATTCTACCAAACTGCTTACAAATGGTGTTCGTATTATTTTCTATCATAAATGTGTATAGAAATTGATTACATGAAGTTTATACAAGGTTTTAATTGTTAACCTCCATTTTCTTAATGCACTTTTTTACCTACATTGATAAATCCAAAATTTTATTATGTAAGCAAGAAAAGTAAAAACTCTATGCACAACTTAAGCTCTCATACACTTGCAGAGATGGTAAAGTATCAATTGCAGTATGTGTATGTGTTTTAAGATCAGTAAACACTGTTCCAAATACATATACTTCTTATATTTTTTTTACATATTTATTGTTCTTTGCTTGATAATTTGTAGTGTCTATGAAGCTTTTTTTTTAAAGTACTGTGAATCCAAAGAGCAAACAATTATGCTGAAAATATTTTATTGCATGTAGACAATCAGAAGACAAAACGTTTATTTATTTGAATAATTACAGGGCTTTTCATCAGAAAATTGGGAAGAGGCCCTGGCCTTTCCTATTGGGAAACTTATGCGCATTAATAGTTTATTTTGGGAAAACCAAATTAATTGAAAGATGGGTTCTACTTTATAAAATTGAATAGTAATATGTATTTTTAACTTAAATCTAATTTATTATGCACTTTATTTAGCAGACTTTAATTTTCAAACACTCCTCCCAGGAGTTTTAACCATTTCTGGACATCTTACCTAGCATTTTGGGAAGAGTTTCTGCCACAATTGGGAAAAAGTACTATATTTTTGGATTGGGAAGAGGAGTTTTATAGGCCTCTGTTATATAAGGATGAAAAGCCCTGAATTACATTGGTATCAGGTGACACTCATTTGAGAGCCCATTGACACGATTTCAGACCTTTATTAAAAATATCTGATTTTTATCAGCTGGCTAAAACAGATCTTTGACAATCATAAAATACACACTTTATTTTATTTCTTTGGACTCAGAATTTACAGAGAGTGCAAAACATAAAAATAAGGAAATTATACTGTATACACTTGAGAGAATTATTTGATGCATCATCTAAGCAAAGGCATCAAAACTGGGCACTGTCAACAAATACAGGTCCCCCAAGGGTCTACATCGGAAAGTTGTCTTTTTAATTTTATAAGCCATTTATTGACATTTTTTAATTTTATTTCAATAAAGAAGAGATGACTTCAGTTAGAAAACAGTAAAACTTTTATCTGAATGGTAAATTAAAAAAAATAATTTGGCTCTTATGCTTAAGGGCATCAAAACTGGTTACTTGAGGATATATGCAATGTCTCCATTCATACCACCTAATAATTTACACAGGTGCTTGGAAGACGGATCCCGTTTTCTCCAAAATGTGTATAAACTGGCCGCCCCGACCCCCTTCCCCCCAAAAAAATGAGGGTCTACACAGGGTCTGCACTACATAAACTCATCTTTTTTGTTTAGTTTTGATAAATTGGGATCGTTATCAGTCTATCCACACCGAATTTACTATCAAATACCAAGTTCTCTGAAAATTCGTGTCCCGACTATATAAGAGGAAGCAAGGTAAATAAGAAAACCTCCATTTTGTAAAGCCCACATGTAAACATAGTTTTTAAAAATCAGCATCTCAACAAGAATGCTGCAAGAATATGTCACGCGATAGACTGCGGCTAAAAATAGCTTGTGGCAAATTAAGTGTTGAATTTTGTTCTTTCTTTAATTAACCCTTTCCTTCATATACACATTTTTATGCATGAGCAACCAGTGTAGATCAAGATCAGCTGGCACATCCATGCTGTCTGATCGGGATCTGCACTCTCGCATTTTGGTCAGTAATTATCTAATAAATAAAAAAGCGAACAATGCAAATCCTGATCAGACAGCACGGATGTGCTGGCTGATCTGGATCTACACTGTTTGCCCATTCCATAATAGCGTGTATATGGAGGATAGGGCTAAAAGGGAGGTAATTTGCAAAAACAGATTTTTATGTAACTGTATCTAATTTCTTTGCATCAGTGATCTTTAAAGATTGTACAGTACTATTGGATACCATGCTGAATTAAAGCTGCTGTATATCCACAATTCAGGGTGGAATATTTAAATCACTAAGTAGTGGTTTATATTGATTGTACCACTGTAAAATGTCTATAATTGAGCGAAAAGTAGTGAATTCTACCAAAATTTCTGACTAATCAATACATTTTAGGAGAGGTCTGATGTCAAACTGCATTTGCAAATATAACAAGAGTGCCAAACTGACACAAAATACGCCCGTCAAAATGCTGACTTGCATAACGATCTGATGAAAATTATTCGACTTGGAGAGCAGATACCGCTAATTCAGTTTTTGGACAATTCAAGGGCCATAATTCAGGAGTGCCTGGGGGGATTTGGCAGGTTATAGAACTTGGTCGAGATATTATGCCCACCAACATATTCACCAAGTTTGATAAAGACAGGACAAAAACTCTTTGACTTAGAGAGCTGAAACCCAAATTTTGGATAATTAAAGGGCCATAATTCAGGAGTGCCTGGGGGGATTTGGCTGGTTATAGAACTTGGTTGGGATATTATGCACACCAACATATTCACCAAGTTTGATAAAGACCTGATTAAAACTCTTTGACTTAGAGAGCAGAAACCCTGTGGACGCCGCCCGCCCGCCGCAGGTGTTCCCATAATACTTCCCGTTTTTCAAACGGGCGTATAAAAAAGGACTAAATTTGGTGTCAGAGACATTTTAATGTGAACATACTGAAAAAGATAGGCAAACTAACCGTTTCAAAATTGAAACAGTAAAGTACTGTATGTATTATGGATAAAATGAGATAAAATGAGCACAATTTTGCATTTACAAGGACTTTAGGTACATGTATATAGTGTCTCTACTAAATTTAAGTTACATTTTATTGTTTTACATTTTAGGATAGCAGAAAATACATAGGACAACATTGTGGATCATACACATCTGTAATTTACCCAGACAAGAGCTACAATTATCGCAAAATAGTGTTAATAATATGCTGGTGATGTGACTGCTTCCAGCTCCTGTTCCAGTACATGACTTGTTGATGACACAGCAAGTTAGGTTACATTAAGTTTTAAATTAAAAGGTAACAATCAAATACAAATGATCTGAAGTATTGGAAACTGGATTAAAATCAATAAATCATTGTGCTTTAAGGAATGGCTGGTTCTGAGATTGTGAAGTTGAATGTTGGTGGAATAATGTACACCACAACAAAGACCACCTTGTCCAAGCATCCTAACTCCATGCTAGGAGCCATGTTTAACGGCTCTATGTCAACTCACCGCGATGAAAATGGTTGTGTCTTTATTGACAGAGACGGTGAAATCTTCAAATATGTGTTAAATTATCTCCGATCCTCAAGACTGACTCTTCCAAGTGACTTTAAGGATCTAGATCTACTCAGCGCAGAGGCAGACTTTTATCAGATTACATCTTTAATAGATCACATAGAGGAGTTAAAACAACCAGTTGCGGAGTCACAAGTGCGTGTACGTTATCTAGAAGTAATAGAAGTGAGAACCGGAAACCTAGCAACAATGCCTACAATGAATTCCCGTATAAAGACAATCATTTCAGGAAGAAGGGACGTGATTCATAAATATTTATCCCAACATCAAATTCACCCCGCTGAAAGGGAACGTTTACAGTTAAATACCGGGAAAGACTTCACCGAAATTGCATTGACAGGAAGTAACGTTCGACTTCAGGTGGGTGAATGTTTGCGCAATAAAGGGTGGGAACTCTCAGAATCACAGATGTCAACTTTTCCATCAGGGGAGGCAATTGTGCATAACTATAAAGACCGTTGGTGCCTTAAACTGATCAGGAGTGAGAGTTCTATGGAAGAATCTACGTGTAATGGCATAGAGGATGAAACTGTTGAAGAAATCTCACTTCTAAGTTACGATGATGAATAGCTGAAGGCTGGAAAAAATCTATGTTAATCTAGAAAGATTCATATTTATTCTATTCAAGAAAGTGTTGTAATGTAGCGGATATACATGTTTACATGTGTTTAAATTTAATATGATAAATTATACACAGAGAACAGATACTGCTGTTAAACTTAATCCTATGATTATAATAAAAATTTAGATTTTCTCTGTTGCACAAGTTCCCTATTGGGTCTTCAAATGTCAATTTACTGATAGAACCTCAATGAAAATAAAACCGTAGTAGAAGTTCTATCCATTAATGCAGTGACTGTCAAATAAGTAGTTATACATCAGACAAACATTTTTTCATAAAACTACCTTTTAGCAACAACTCTTTTATTAAAAACATTTTGGCCCACAGGCATTCATCAGTTTAATATAATGCTATAGCTTTCAGTTATTGTTGCTCTTAGGCTCACAGAAACAGGACGCAAGATCATTAAGATTTGAGATCAGGCCCCGTGATTATAAAACTTTTTTCATGCTCAACTCAATTTGAGCATGAAAATTTGATGCCTTTGTTTATGTTCATTATATAAAATAAAAATTTTTAAATTTAAAATATGGCAAAATTGCTCTCAACAACAACTGTTAAACAGATAGTTATTCCTTATTTATAAAGACTGTTAATGTTCTAGACATTTTAAGTTTGAGCACAGAATTGAGTTGAGCATGAAAAAAGTTTTATAATCACGGGGCCAGATCTCCAGATTTAGTTTTATGATCTTGGGCACATGAAATCTCAGAAGGCAGGAATTTTCTTTTATTCCAGAATTATTGACTGAGTAATCAACTTACAAGTCAAATGCATCAAGTCAGTTGAATAAAGAAATATTGGTGGTCTCCCTTAGGTATCAAAACTGGTTGTCTCTCAATCTATGTTGAATGTTATTCTTCAACGTAATTTGAGTAGATCTGTGATTTTAAACCCCTGTGTCATAACAAGGCCAACTGGTCAAATAAAACAACAGTTATCAATTTCCTTTCATCTGCTGCCTGATTTTTTAGATGTGTTGTGTCGGCATTATTCCTTGGATATGCTTTTGATTATATGATCTTGTTATGCCTGCACATATATGCAGTATATATTAATCTATGAATTGTCCACTTTTAGATGGCATTGCTTTATGTCATTTCTGACCAAGAAGCTAACAGCATAATTTCCAGATCAAGACTGCACAGATATGTAGGCTGATTTTCGCATGTGACCACAATTGTTCTTGATTTAACAGTTTTCCCTTAATTCATGAATACCCCTTGAATCCCATTTACAACTTATGTATATCAATATCAGCACTGTAGCAATCAATAGGTATAAATTAGGTCTTAATCCTTTGCTTACATATGTGTTTTAACACAAGTGCAATCATTGTAGATCCAGATCAGTTGGCACATTCATGCTGTCAGATCTGGATCTGCACTTGCTACATCTTATTGAGAAAAAATATTATTTGTACAATATATTTATAAACATACTAGTATATCTTAACAGGAATTCGTTTTAATAAAATACCAGGTGGCTTATAGACTTTTAAACTGACATTTGTTTAAAGATATTATGCAGTTTATTTTATATAGAATCGTATATACATGTATTATGTTGACTTCCAACTAAAGGCAATTTTATATAGAATAATATATTTTATGTCGACTGCCAACTTAAAGAGGATTTCTATCTAATATTTCTTTTCATTGAGTTTTGTCTTTTTTTTTTTTGTTTTGAAGAAAAAAGTACCAGTATGCTGAGTTCAACTACAAAAAGGTTTTTGTGTTATAATCCAGTATTATAGGTGGAAGTGCACAATATTTAAAAACTCGGGGCTTGGCGAAGCATGTCTGAATGGAAATATTTAATAAGTTGTTTCCAATACATACCTTTTTAAATCTGTTCATCTTAACTGTTAAATATAACTTCATAACAAATGAAACTCGTAATACAAAGATTTCTGTGATAGTTTTAAGGCAATTTGACAATTTACCACATTTCAACAGCAAATAAAATACATATTTTTCATTAATTAAAAATTTCTAAGAAACTATTTCATAGAACTTTCTACTTTTTATATACAGTTTGTTGTTGTTCCATTTATTCTCAACTTATTATATGGAAAAATCGCATTGTTTGTGTTTATTTACAAATCAAGGAAAAATAGTACAAGGTGGAGGCATAGAGAGTTGCACTCTATTTCTCCTCCTAAACTTTCTGACGCATTTCTTTAAAAAAATAGCATCTCCAACAAATATTAAGATACATATTTAAGCCATTCATGTCATGATATACCGTTTTAGTTATGGATTTAACTTGCTGTTCTCCGCGAAGTAAGAGGGGCTTTAATTATTGATAAAAAGTGTGTCAGTATTTCCCTGAACTGCATTTATGCTTTACTTTAATTTCTAGAAATTACAGCCAGTGCTAATTTGCAATACCTAGTTTTAATCATTTCATTTGAAGAGTGTAAAGGGTTCATTAAAAACAAACTTTTTTAAGGCTTTCCAGGATATGCATATAATTATTGTACCGGTACAATACGATTTTGTTTTTCTCTCTGAGAAAAAAATGTATTGATGTTTCTCAAATATGGCACTTATTTAATATATGCGTGCCACTGTGACATTCCGTCATGCAATACAACACATAATTACTGCAAAAAGAATTATTTCTAGCTTTTCTGTCTGTCAAAAATATTGCCTGAAAATCATTTTAAGACCTTCTTTTAATAAAAAAGAAGTCAAGGGACATAAATTTGATAAACAAAATCAGATAGCTTATCCACTGTATTTATCAAATTCCAAGAATCAATGAATACTAAAGGTAGAATTATGGTTCTTGTTATCTTCATATTTACAGTCAAACCCATGCTAAAGACCACCTGTAAACGAAGACCACATGTGGATAAAAACCACTTTTTAGCTCAACTATTCGAAGAATAGGGAAGCTAACGTACTCGCTCCGGCGTCGGTGTCTGCATCCGCGTCCTTCAACCAAAATAAGCTCTTTAGTCCATAATTTTAATACTACTTAAGATATCACCTTGAAACTTGGAACTATCAAAATCTACAATATTACCAACAGGACCCATAAATCAAGCTACCAATATTTTTAAGTGATGCCCCTTTTTGTGTCGCCTGATTAGGAGACATATAGTGATTACTTTTTCGGCGGCTGCAGTGGCGTCTGGATTTCCTTACCCAGAATCTAACTTTGTCACAGTAGGTCCAAATGACTTCGTACTTGGCATGCATGTTTCTGGCAATGACTGGAAGTGCAGTGCACAAGAACCGTAACTCTACCTTGTTCCGTTTTTGAATTATCCCCCTTTAATTGATTTTTATAGAGCATTTCTTGTCTGGAGCATAACTTTATCACCATAGGTTCAAATGACTCTAAACTTGGTATGCATGTTTTTGGCAATGACTGGAAGTGCGTGCACAAGAACCGTAACTCTACCTTCTTCCGCTTTTTAGTTATTTCCCTTTGATAGATTTTTATAGAGCATTTATTGTCCGGAGCATAACTTTGTCACCAGAAGTTCAAATGACTCCAAACTTTGTATGCATGTTTCTGGCAATGACTCAAAGTGCAGTGCTCAAGAACCATAACTCTACTTTGTTCCGTTTGTCTATTATTCCCCTTATTGATTTTTAGTGCATTTCTTGTCAAGGGCATAACTTGTTGTGCATGTTTCTTGCAATGAGACAATTAAAAGGTTAATTTATATGTGAATTTTGTGCAAATACATTGCTAATAACTAATTAACATTTTTATGTCCACTAACAAAAATTTCGTCAGGTGACACATTTGACTCAACAAGACTAATAACTCTGCAACCATTATATTTCAATTATGCCCCTTTTCACCTTCAACATGATATGCACTTGGCCCATAACCTTGAAACTACTTGAGATATGAACTTGAAACTGAATATGTATTCAACATCGATATTTACATCATTACACACAAGACGACACTTTGCTACCTATACTTTTCAAGTTATGCCCCCATTTTCTCTTAATTTTGTGTTAACCAAAAGATGCACATATCAGTTTCCTCCCTCACTATTCACTTGTTAATATCATTCCTGTTTGCACACATGTTTGCCCATAGTTGTTGTTTCATTCTTCGAATTCCATTTATTTCAAACGATTCCAATAGTCGAGTATGTTGTCTCCTCTGACAGCTCTTGTTACTCGTATTTTTCCCACTGACTGAATTAAACAACATATTTACCTTTAAATAAATACCACCTGCCCTTAATGACCACTTTGGGCGTTCTTTTGAGTGTTCTTTGAAGACAGGTTGACAGAATTCCTTAAACTTAGCAGGTTGTTTGGTTGTAACAAGGATGTGATCCTTGTCAATTTTCAGGTCAACAGGTGAAAGGTCAAGGTAAAGCCTCGCTTGACATGCAAATAGGGTTTCTTCAGTTACAGCTGGTTTGTAACTTGCTGCCGTCAGGGGATGCATGTTTTACAAACATTTTTTCTTGCATTAAGATTTTTTTAAGTTGGCCTGTTTCTGAGCCATCATTATTGTAATTGATATCAAACTTTAATTTTTGTGTTTATTGTGATTTACATCATTTCCAACAAGTTCTGTAACTCCTCTTACACCATTCTCACAGTAAGCATTTTTTCTTTCGGATTTTTCATTAACGTAAATGCAACTGGTAATATTCATTACAAGTCGGTGAATTTAAAATTAAATGCCCCTGCCACGACTTACTTCGTTAACAAGAAGTACCATACCACTTCTACAAATGTATTCACAGTAATGACCATATTAACTAAATTCAACATTTATGTGACCGTTGATAGTGCAATGCTATTCGGGTCAGTTCTAGATGACGCCGACAGATTTTACCGGTTTTGTGAAATAAGGTTATATTGTGACCGAGCAGCAGCTGGCATCTTCTAAAAATAATTCCCTTCATCTTACTTCAGTATTGCGAATGATGGATGTTCTCGGCAAAGCGCACTTGCGGTCGCATCGCCTCTCTCTATATCTTCGATGTTGTTTCGCCCTGAGTGTGTTTTGACAGTATTACTCAAAGTTGCAAGAACTTTTTAATTGTTATACAAGCGATCTAAAAATAATAACAAGTCTGGCCAGACTAGCTAGACTGGACTAAAATCCGAAGATATTGTCACTGTCATTTGCGGCGCTTGTCGATTCCTCCGCCATGAGACAGCTGATTAAGAAGCTTGAATTTTTTTTGGCATCTAGAGTAAGAGATGAAAACCTCTAGTCACACGCGCAAAATACTACTGGTATTCGGTAAGAACTTACGTTAATTGATCTCTGAAATTGAAACCATTCGAAATACATGTATGTCCTGGCACCGTACGTTGTTTCAAGTCGTTAAATCGTTTCAGGCTCCAATAATAATAACAATAATAATAATAATAATAATAATAATAATAATAAATTTATTTATTTATTTATTTATTCATTAATTTATTTATTTCATGAAAGTAATTTATTCAAATCAAAACAATTTTAATGTATCCTCTATGTGACATTCTGTAAAACTAAATTTTAAATCGACACATATTGTATGCATCCAAAGAAAATGAGAATTATTGTATATAGATATTTTAATTCATTTACTTAAATACAAGCAAAACGTCTGCATGCAGACATGTTATGTAAAAATGGCTTTGACATCTGAAATCTGAGTTCGGCATTCCAAACATAATTCGTAAATTTCCAGCAAATTCTGAAATTAATATTACACGGAATACAGAACTACCAGTATTAAAATCGAATACTAAGAGCCAGAACTAAGAATTGAACAAATGCAGTCGCTGATATCGAATATCAAGCCAGACTTGAATATCAAACCGGCACAAAGACCGATGTTCTCCTTAACATCCTGAGTTAAGTCTAAAACTATGACTGCCATTCGAGAATTTCCTCTTCGCCCGTTTTTTTCATCACGCATGTGCGTCCAGCTGTAGTTACTACATTTCCACTTCCGTCTAGAATAATGAGATTGGGAAAGCCTAAAATGTTGAATTTGTCAATCAGGGTGTCCTGAAATAGCCAAAAAACAATCGGCATTAATTTATTATTTAAATGGCGATAATAATTTCTCAAACTAATCATACTAATCTTTTTTTCATTAATTTTCATTAACTCTTCCTTGTATTCGCTTATTGCGTTGTCATGGTTATCCTAGGCGATATCAATAAAGGTTTAATCTAACTACTTTCAAATTTCCAAAGAATAACCGTCAGCTCAAGTCATTCCCCCTTCTTGTGTCGTCTAGATTTTTCATAAATCTACTTTCAATTAAACGTACTGATTTATGATTAATTAGTCTTTTGCTGGATTAAATACCCGCTAATATTTTAACCCAGGTCTTTTGACAGATCTCATGTAATTTACAGGGTGGGGAATCACGTGACAAAAACATGGCCGCCAACCAAAAAATTCTCTCGGTTCGAGGTAAGTTTTTACTTGTTTCTCGCTTATTCCTGGACCATTTTAAATGAAGTAAACACTAAAGTACCCCGTACATGAAGATAGATTGCATAGTGTATTCCAAATTTTGCCAGCATTTGTAGTTTATGCGGTATTTCGTGTACAGTGTTTGGTAGCTTGCACTGCTCGGTGATAGGGTACACTTGGATCTTGATGAAATCGTTCTTCTGGCAAGTTTTTGCAAGTGAGCTGATTGTTGCATGAAAATTTGTTACATCCCGACAGAAAAAATGCTTCTGGTGCAAAAATATCCAATATCTGTATGCAACTGATGTGAAAAACGCAAAAATGGAAAATGATAGGGAACACTGGCCGCAACGTTGATGATAGGGAACACTTGCATTGTTATGAGAAGCAAACTGTTTGCCAGTCCGAGCGATCAGTTTCAATAAAACATGGATACTTTGTTTCCTTTGTTAAAATTCTTATGATCAGCTACGAATTTGTTAGAAAGAAGTATTATTTAATACAGGTGAGTCTTGCACAGCTAGAAATGTAAATCTCTGAAACGTTTGCATTTATGAAACAAAGCACTAGAAAAAATACCACAATTTGTATTAAGCAGATTTTTAGTGAACGTTAAGAATTATATGATGCGCCAGAAAAATAATAAGCAAGAAAGCATGATTACAGTTAAAATTTTATATACTCAGTACACTTAAAAATGTAGATTTTAATTTCATGTATTTTGAAGATTTTTCCATTTTTACAAGATCTGACACCTCTA
Organism: Corbicula japonica; assembly: GCA_038501625.1. Classification (NCBI taxonomy): domain Eukaryota; kingdom Metazoa; phylum Mollusca; class Bivalvia; order Venerida; family Cyrenidae; genus Corbicula; species Corbicula japonica. Next base: position 575,447 of record JAZAYU010000300.1, read on the forward strand.
GCAGAGTAAAGTCTCTAAAACCAGACTTACGAAATTTAATTAGACCTTGAGCTGCCAATAGACCCCCCTCCCCCCCCCCCCGAGGGAATTTTTAAGGCTGTTTTTCTGAAAGCCTAGACCATTCTACGCATTTTGCAATTTGTTTGCACTCTGGCGAGTGGGGCGTTTTTCCGTAACGCCTGTTTGAATATGTTACCTTGAAAAAAGTTTGTGTAAGAATGAAATATTTGACAATTATAAAAGTTCTAAAATCAACCTATTTTTTCTACACCAGGAAGCTCTTATCTACATGACTAATGCAATAAAACATCCGTAACCTAAGGTATTGGTCTAAAATAGTGATTAAGTTATGTTACTTAACATAAAAACCTAGTAAAATAAGATGTATGAAACATTTCTTACGTGCAGTAGCAAGTAATTTGTGCTTATAAGTAAAATATAGTAAGATAATGAGAATTCAGGACAAATGTAATACAGTGACATATATTGGGACATAAGCCCGTAACGCTATATTGAAATATGTTACCGAAAGAAAAGAAAATGGGAAAACAGGCCATAACGTATATATCCTTGAGCTGCCAATAGACCTCCTCCCCCGCCCCCTGGGGAATTTTGAAGGATATGTTTTTCTGAAAGACTATGCCATTCTTCGCCTTTTGCAATTTGTTTGCTTTCTGGCAAGTGGGGAGTTTTACCGTAACGCCTGTTTGGATATGTGACCTTTGAGAAAATTTTATGCTATGAAGAAATAATTGCCAATTATAAAAGTTTGAAATAAACCTATTTTTTCTACACCAGGAAGATGTTTTTCTTTTAAATTTTTAATGCAATAAAACATCTGCAACCTAAGGTATAGGTCTATAAATAGTCATTAAGTTATGTTACTTCACTTCAAAACCTAGTTTAAAAAGTTGTATGAAACATTTCTTACTTGCATTAGCAAGTAATTTCTGTTTTATTTGTTAAATTTATTTAATATATATAAGAATGCAGTATTTAAATGTAATAAAGTCACATTGAGACACACTTCTTAAAAAATTAATAAAAAAGATATTTAAAAAATAAAAATAAATAACATATAATAAATCACCATTTTTAAATATGTTACCCAAAAGAACGTATTAAACAAGTTTAGTTACTGCACAATAGCGATATAAATTACATAGCTTCTTTCATGATAAATTGCAACAATAATGTATTTTAAGAACCAACACACATCAGCCTGCACTTGTTTGTAGACATTTTAAGGTGAATTTCTGTATTAAGTTACAATTATATCCTTAAGAAATAGTGATTCTGGTGATAAATTTAATCAATTGTTCTCAAAGAAAGGTGACTCAGAAATTATGAAATTCAAGTTAGTAATAAAAAGCTACTAAATTATTTGCGTTTGATAAGCTATTAGTGTGTTGTCAAGAATATTATGAGTAAATAAATGTGTTTTATTCATGATATCATATTAATTTTTTTATTATTTATTTTATTCAAGGACAAGCAATATACGTCTCCATTAAAATTACCTGTAATTGATGCGTAGCGACTGTTATAACCATAAGTAAGATGAGGTAATATGACTGTTGCTTTGATAAAACAGTAAACAAATCAGTGCCAGTTTTGTTTTAATAAACCAGTATCTTAATCCAGTATATTGGTTAACAACCTTCCTGCACTTTATGTATCTTGTATTAAAATAGGTAATATATAAGAATTATGTTACAAAAGGAAATTAAGGTATTGATGCTGGTGTATTTTTAATTTAAATATTGTTAAACTTTAGAGGTTAATGATCTGTGTACTGCTCAATATGTCTTGAAATAAATGTAGATGGTCGTCCTTTTTTAAATCTTTTTAAATTAACAATAAACCTATCAATATGGCTCAGTGACAACATTGTAGTACAGCTTACGTTTGCACTAATTATGGGCTGTTGCATCCAGTCTAAAGCTAAGTCAAGATACTCTCGATTGAGACAGATAACATTAATATGTTCTAAAAAAATGTAGAAAAGAAAGAATAAACAAAATTAAGAATATTTTATCATTTTATTGTTCTATTTATTTATTTTGTCATCTTTTAATATGTTACCAATTTTTACTTTAATAATCAGCAAAAATAATAAGAAAAGCAAGAAACTGCAAACAATTAGTTAACATTTTGATAAATATTTTTATATAATATTTTGTTATGTTAAAGTTGATCTATAACAAATTTAAAAGCTACTTAATTTAAACTTTGCAAAAATTAGCCGATTTAATTATCTGATGTTAGAAATGTTTTTAAAAGTAGTTTTATTCATCTAAAATACTAAGGTTCAGTTTAGAATTTGTAAAACATTCAAAACAGCATGAGCATTATATAGCAATTTTTTAACTCGAGTAAAAGAATTTTTACCTAAAAAAATTATTATACAACAAGTCAATGTTAACTTGTCTATTAGCTTACCAACACCTGCATTACACAGATTGTCTTTCAAATTAGGATGTTTCTCTTTAAAAGTTATTTGTCTTTAAAAAAAATAACATTCTACAAAGATCTTAAGGAATTCTTAACAAATTCTTAAGCTTTCTTTGAACAATGGAAAAAAAATGTTTTATTTAGGACAATTTATTTTTCATATTACACATGTTTTATTTACCAGTAACATCAGTTATTATTGCTCTAAAACACCTGAACTGGTGCTTTCAACTTTGTTTTAAGTAAACATAGTTGATAGAAAGTTCATATTCACATAATGAATGACTCTACGGTAATCTAGATACAAACTTTAACACGGTTTAGAATTTTTTTTTCTTTATTCTAAGTCATTTTTCTAAAAACATTAATTAAATAATTATGTAACATATAATTAATTTTAATTAGTTTTAATTGTAACACTTTTCAAAGCAATACTTTTATCTCTTGTATTTTCACTTTTTTGGAAACACTTCTAAAATTTTTTTTTTGAATTTCAGTCTAATCATTTAATTCATAAATTAATTGTACTTTGTCAATATTGTAACTTCAGAATTGTATGTTACGGAGATTTGAGGGTTAAAAATGGACAAGCTTAAACACTTTAACATTTTAATCACATAACATAACATAGTATACACTATAAACTACTTACCATTATTATTTTATAGTTTTATCCAAAATGATTGCATAGTTGTGATAGATTTGTAAATGTGTTCAGTTCTTTGTACAACAATATCAGTTTTAGAGAAAATACTTCATTCAGTCAGTAATATTAGTTTAAAAAAACGACTGTCAATGTAATTAGAAATCTACACAGGGCTAACAAACATCAGGACATTGCACAGAGCACAGATAATTAATTTCTTCAAATAGATATCAGCTAACACCATTAAAATCAAATAAAAACAAGGAAATAAGCCTTATTTTAATGAGTAACATATGTTATGTATGTGACAAATTTGAAGTCATGCAAGTTTCAAGAACACTTACAGTTATCAAGCACAGTTATTCAATTAAACACTATATTATTTACTTGTTCATCTCAAAACATGAGTATTATGACTGAATTAGCAATAGGGTAACATATTAGATTATGGTAAAATTTTTACTTTTGCCAGTGTGATTTTCACGAAAAACACACTGCTTCATATTGCCTGATCATGCAGCTTTCAAAAACATGTATTATTGCCTAAATTTGCTTACAAACAAAAATCCTACAGGTAAGTTTCTGACTTAAATTTCATCTTTTTGGGATTATGTGTGTGACATACTTAATATGTTAGGTTAGAGTAAAAATTTTGAAATGAAAACTACATCAATCAAAAGAGAATACATCATCCTTATACAAAAATATAAGTTTTAAGAAGTCATAGCTGGAATAGAGCAGAATTAAAGGTTCAAAAATCATATATTTTTTCTACAAATTTTAGGGGTAACATATTAAAACCTCCGTAACACCCTTATGCCCCACTCGCCAGAATGCAAACAAGCTGCAAAATATCCGGGACATAACAGGCTTTCAGAAAAATTATGTCTACAAAATTCCCTAAGGGGGGGGAGCAAACATGTTCCTGGCCACCGGCCTAAATCTATCGACGTCATGATGCACGTGACTTGTTAAATTCCACACTTTGCACTTGATTTAAACGTGTATAAAAAATTCGCAATTTTATTGCTATGTACGTGTGAGCAGTCGACCGATACAGAGTAAAACATGTTTAAAGGCTTTGTGCCAATCTGTATTAATGCCACGGCTTATTGTATTGCCGTTCTTACGTTTAGAATCGTATGCATAATCTACAGCATGAAGGCAGTGGCGCATACAGCTGTTTTCACACACATTTTCTTAAAACAAAACAACATCAATATTTTAGACTAGCTATTCATGTCTTCAGATATGTCGCCGATCAAAGACATTAGGGATTGGGGGAAGAAATTCATTTATTCACGTGGTCAGCCACAATAAAATCTTGCTGAGCTTCGACAAGCTCTGACTTATGAATTGAATAAAATGCCCCAAGAACAATGTCTTAGTAGCGAAACCTCCGTGTTGTAGGGCACTGGCTGGGAAGATGCTTCTTGGGACATTTACAAACAAGTATTTTCTGAAAAACCTCGTCTGTCCCCGATTCATTTTGTGTTGTTTGCACTCTGGGACATATTGGAGTTATGGAGGTTTTTATTATGTTACCCCTGAAATTTGAAGAAAAATATATGGATTGTAAATTCTATTTTAATTCAGCAGCTACGAATAAACAAACATATTATTTAAGAAAACTTGAAAAAGATTTCACACCAGAAACTTACTTGTAGATGTTTATTAGCAAGCTTAGGGAAAGTTAAAGGCGCTTACAAAGCTTTATAACAACAAACATCATGAAACAGTTTTTATTTGTTTGAAATCACACTGGCAAAAATATTATTTTAACAATAATATATTTTAATACATTTAAAATAAAATTAAAAATGAAAAATGAAAAATTCAAAGATTCAAATCTTCCCAGCTAAGGCCTACAAAACGGAGGTTAGCTACTACGACTTAATTAATCAAATCAACGCCCCCCGACTTTTTTTATCAAGAGAAGGAAAATCTTTTAAATTAAATTACAAATGTAGTTTCAAAATGACTTTGCTTATGGAAAATCACAGTCGTTTTATGACTGTCTCTAATAGTGCCTGCTCGTTAATGTGGGTTCCTGTCATCATATCCCGAAAAACATGCTTATATAAAACTATAATAAGTATGAAAGCATTTGTGTTTGTTAAGTAAATATTCTAAGAACCGCATAGATATTTATTGCTGTCTGCAGCAAAATAATTTTTTATTATAACAATGTCTATACTATCTTATAATTCACCAGGTTTCAAATATAAAATACATTATTATAGGATATCTCGCCTGTATAAAATATATTAATATCTTACCGGTGTCCAGATTCTTTACTTCATGACTAAAAGACAAAAACACATTTCAATATCTACTCTTTTGAGATTGCGTTTTAATACTCAGAAATCGAATTTTCAATCTAATTTTGCAAACAAAACATCCTGGTTTGTTTTTACACTATATTACACTAAAACTGGAAAAGTTCGTCTTTTGTATAAACGTTCTAACTGTAATCATGATTTCGCACATATGTTGTTTTCTGGCGCATCACTATAAGCACCATGTTCTCTATTTCATTCAGAAAATCTGCTTTATACAAATTGTGATATCTTTTATAGTGTTTTGTTTCATAAATGCAATATAATGATATAACAAATTTTTCATGCAACAATCAGCTCACTTGGGAAAACTTGCCAGAAGAACGATTTCATCAAGATCTAAGTGTACCCTATCACCGAGCAGTGCAAGCTGCCAAACACTGTACACGTAATACCGCATAAACTACAAAAGCTGGCAAAATTTGGAATACACTATGCGATCTGTCTTCGTGTACGGGGTACTTTAGTGTTTATTTCATTTAAAATGGTCCAGGAATAAGCGAGAATCAAGTAAAAACATACCTCGAACCGAGAGAATTTTTTGGTTGGCGGCCATGTTTTTGACACGTGATTCCCCACCCTGATTTAGCTCTTGTCGCATAACAGCACATATTGAAACCCGGTGAAACATCTGGGTTTACATAGTAATTATAGAATGCATACCACAAAGAGAAAATGCAGCCTTCCCAAACAGCCAAACAGGAGACATAAGGACATTTGCCCGAGATCATAAAACTAAGTTTTGAGATCAGTCTCAAATCTTAAGGATCTGATTGGCTGAAATGGCGACTGGTCGCCATTTCAGCCAATCAGATGCTTGAGATTTGATACTGATCTTCAGATGTAGTTTTATGATCTTGGGCAATTATCTAGTTAGCGATTTCATACCGCAATATGGCACCACTAAAGCTTTGTTGCGTGTGGCGGCTGTAAAACGTTTCCCCGTACAATCAATCAGTTCTTTGATCATTTACCATCTTTCAGGGCCATTGAGCACGGTAAATATATTTGTGTTGTAGGCTAGGTGGCGTAGACATTAATTTGCATTTCCATTACTGCCCATGAACAGGCCGAACGAAACCGAGCCTTCAATATTTTGATATTTGTAATGTTCGATGTTTTTATCTTTGCATATATACAATTCTCGTTGAAAACATTAAAACCCTACAGTGTAAGTCTATGGGAAATCATATTGTTGTCTGTGAGCTAAATGTTTAAAGGGCACTTGAACAATATTTAGTTTTCTGCTGAAGATCACTTCTCGGTACTCACTTCATGTATTCATTCATTAATCGATCTGATATTTGTCCTGTAATTTTATCTAATTAGCAGGTCTAGTTGACAGGAAATCGTTTTATTTTGCAATTAACGACTTTGATCACGAAGTCCATTTACTCATTAATGAGTTTATTGGTTTGCTGGATTAAACCCTTGCCCTATCCCCTTTAATTAAAGACAAATAAAATGTAGAAATTATTCTATACAAGTACGTCAAAATCACAAACAAACGTTTATTTTGTTGAATGGTGAAAAAGCTGGCATCTGCACTCTGGTTACAAATAAAATGGTTTTCGTCTTTACGCTTATGATTAAGCAAACACGCACAAAAGTTTGAACCTTTATATCTCGTTCCTCGTATTTCAATGCGGCCCAAGGCATTCCTTTATAATACTCGTCAAATGATTCTTGATCTCTATCAGCACTGACGAAGATAACTTCGAACCTATGACCTCTGGTGATAACATTGTTGTAGAACTTGACGAGCTTCGGCGTGAAAATCTGACATGGTGGACACCAGAGCGCGGAGAAGTACAGACCTATAGCAAGAAATCATTCATTGAGCTGTATTAGCTTAAGCTGTCACCCTAAAGGTATTGCACCGTTTGTCATTGTACTGTCTCAGCCTAGAGGTATTGCACCTTTTGTCATTGTACTGTCTCAGCCTAGAGGTATTGCACCTTTTGTCATTGTACTGTCTCAGCCTAGAGGTATTGCACCTTTTGTCATTGTACTGTCTCAGCCTAGAGGTATTGCACCTTTGGTCATTGTACGACATGTCTCAGCCTAGAGGTATTGCACTTTTTGTCACTGTACTGTCTCTGCGTGGAGGTATTGCACCTTTTGTCATTGTACTGTCTCAGCCTAGAGGCATTGCACCTTTTTCACTGTACTGTCTCAGCCTAGAGGTATTGCACCTTTTGTCATTGTACTGTATCAGCCTAGAGGTATTGCACCTTTTGTCACTGTACTGTCTCAGCCTAGAGGTATTGCACCTTTTGTCACTGTACTGTCTCGGTCTAGAGGTATTGCACCGTTTGTCATTGTACTGTCTCAGCCTGGAGGTATTGCACCTTTTTTCACTGTACTGTCTCAGCTTGGAGGTATTGCACCTTTTTTCACTGTACTGTCTCAGCCTGGAGGTATTGCACCTTTTGTCACTGTACTGTCTCAGCCTGGAGGTATTGCACCTTTTGTCACTGTACTGTCTCAGCCTAGAGGTATTGCACCTTTTGTCACTGTACTGTCTCAGCCTGGAGGTATTGCACCTTTTGTCATTGTACTGTCTCAGCCTGGAGTTATTGCACCTTTTGTCATTGTACTGTCTCAGCCTGGAGGTATTGCACCTTTTGTCATTGTACTGTCTCAGCCTGGAGGTATTGCACTTTTTGTCATTGTACTGTCTCAGATTAGAGGTATTGCACCTTTTGTCATTGTACTGTCACAGCCTAGAGGTATTGCACCTTTTGTCATTGTACTGTCTCAGATTAGAGGTATTGCACCGTTTGTCACTGAACTGTCACAGCCTAGAGGTATTGCACCGTTTGTCATTGTACTGTCTCAGCCTAACGGTATTGCACCGTTTGTCATTGTACTGTCTCAGCCTAGAGGTATTGCACCGTTTGTCATTGTACTGTCTCAGCCTAGAAGTATTGCACCTTTTGTCATTGTACTGTCTCAGCCTGGAGGTATTACACCTTTTGTCATTGTACTGTCTCAGCCTGGAGGTATTGCACCTTTTGTCATTGTACTGTCTCAGCCTGGAGGTATTGCACCTTTTGTCATTGTACTGTCTCAGCCTAGAGGTATTGCACCTTTTGTCATTGTACTTTCTCAGCCTAGAGGTATTGCACCTTTTGTCATTTTACTGTCTCAGCCTAGAGGTATTGCACCTTTTGTCATTGTACTGTCTCAGCTTTGAGCTATTGCACCTTGTGTCATTGTACTGTCTTAGCCTGGAGGTATTGCACCTTTTGTCATTGTACTGTCTCAGACTAGAGGTATAGCACCTTTTGTCATTGTACAGTCTCAGCCTAGAGGTATTGCACCTTTTGTCATTGTACTGTATCAGCCTAGAGGTATTGCACCTTTTGTCATTGTACTTTCTCAGCCTGGAGGTATTGCACCTTTTGTCATTTTACTGTCTCAGCCTGGAGGTATTGCACCTTTTGTCATTGTACTGTCTCAGCCTAAAGGTATTGCACCTTTTGTCATTGTACTGTCTCAGCCTAGAGGTATTGCACCTTTTGTCATTGTACTGTCTCAGCCTAGAGGTATTGCACCTTTTGTCATTGTACTGTCTCGGCCTAGAGGTATTGCACTTTTTGTCATTGTACTGTCTCAGCCTAGAGATTTTGAACCTTTTATCACTGTACTGTCTCAGCCTAGAGGTATTGCACCTTTTGTCATTGTATTGTCTCAGCCTAGAGGTTTGAACCTTTTGCCATTGTACTGTCTCAGCCTAGAGATTTTGAACCTTTTATCACTGTACTGACTCAGCCTGGAGGTATTGCACCTTTTGTCATTGTACTGTCTCAGCCTGGAGGTATTGCACCTTTTGTCATTGTACTGTCTCAGCCTGGAGGTATTGCACCTTTTGTCATTGTACTGTCTCAGCCTGGAGGTATTGCACCGTTTGTCACTGTACTGTCTCAGCCTAGAGTTATTGCACCTTTTGTCATTGTACTGTCTCAGCCTAGAGGTATTGCACCTTTTGTCATTGTACTGTCTCAGCCTGAAGGTATTGCACCTTTTGTCATTGTACTGTCTCAGCCTGGAGGTATTGCAACTTTTGTCATTGTACTGTCTCAGCCTAAAGGTATTGCACCTTTTGCCACTGTACTGTCTCAGCCTAGAGGTATTGCACCTTTTGTCACTGTACGGTCTCAGCCTAGAGGTATTGCACCTTTTGTCATTGTACTGTCTCAGCCTAGAGGTATTGCACCTTTTGTCACTGTACTGCATCAGCCTAAAGGTATTGCTCCTTTTGCCACTGTACTGACTCAGCCTAGAGGTATTGCACCTTTTGTCATTGTACTGTCTCAGCCTAGAGGTATTGCACCTTTTGTCATTGTACTGTCTCAGCCTAGAGGTATTGCACCTTTTGTCACTGTACTGTCTCAGCCTGGAGGTTTTGCACCTTTTGTCATAGTACTGTCTCAGCCTGGAGGTAATGCACCTTTTGTCATTGTACTGTCTCAGCCTGGAGGTATTGCACCTTTTGTCATTGTACTGTCTCAGCCTAGAGGTATTGCACCTTTTGTCATTGTACGGTCTTCAATACAAAAGGAAAAAAGACAAATATCGCTAACAACAAAATTCAGACCAATAAAACTGCCCAAATAAATGATATTAATATAGATTTATTTTACATACGTAAAGAAAAGTAAGAAAGTAAAGAAAACAATCTAAATGTATTATCAGACAACGGTAATTTGGCAATGTTTACATTGGCGTGTTTACATTGACGTTACCTGAAAACAATGAAATAATATTTTAACCGTTGTTAAATACAAAGCGCGAAGCTCCCAATAATTGCCCCATTAGCCGAATGGTCTAAGACGCGGTCTTGTAAACACTTTAGAATGCAGTGGTAGAAACGCTGTTATAGGTTGTAGGTTCAAACATGTTTTTTTGTTTACATTTTTTGAATAATTTTTACACAATAATTATTTCCGCGATAAAATTAACTGAAGCAAAATACATATTATACTTTGAAATGACTGCAGTAATACTTAAAAAAATATAAATCTTAAATATTTCCTTAAAAGCCGTGTGTCAGTGTGAATCGAACCCGTGTCGAAAAAAAGTAACGCCTATGGCAGCCGGACGCGTTAGCCACTGAGCTATCAGGGCTATGTGATATAAAAAGGCAAAACAGTACTTTTTACGCGTAAGTTTGCCTAAACCCGTGTCTACATTCTATAAATATTTGTAAACATCGCCAATTTAGCTTGGTCGACCTATAGATATTAGATATGCCCTCCTCGATCAATAAACTGCGACAACAATTCTTCTGTTCTATCTGTCATACCGACGTTAGGTTAATTCTTAAAACGACCGGTCTATTTCTCTACACTTTCTTTCTGTCAAAATATATTGTTATTTTTACAATGTTCGTGTACATACAGCTTCATATGCTTCATATGTTTGTCGCCTATATTATGATGTTTTGCATATTTTCATGAGAAAGATTATACAAGTTATTATAACTTTCTTCTCAATCCTGTTGTGAATGTTCACTAAGTATTGTACATTGTATATGTACATTTATCGAAGAAATAAATATTGTTTAAACCAAATGTAAAAATTCCTTGACATTTTTTTTACATCCAAACACAATAAGTAAGCAACACAAATCATCCTTTTAAATGCTCACAGGATAATATGTTATTGACAACAATATGTGATTTAGAGATTTTTTATTTTTATCGATGAAAGTGCAAGGACGTCTTAACATAATTATATCAACACACGTGTTATGGAAATAGATATAAGCAAAGTTTCATTCCCCAACCGAAATTTCTTAATCATGATGCAACTACATGGTTATTATCAAAAGAGAATTTTAAGCCTGTATACGTTTAATGCATAGTTTCGACTTTTCCTATGAGTAGACAGTATAGTTTCCCAACCGCGTTTGCCTTAATTATGCTGCAACAAGCATGGTTCACATTGATAGTTAAGCTGAATTTGAAAGCTTTTCACACATTTTATGCATAGTTCCGATGGTTCGTTTGGGTGGGGTTGGGGAATAACCTGCCTTCTTCAAGATGGTTTTACAATGGCTACAGTTTCAGTGTTTCATTAACTTATTTTGCGAACCCTGCAACTGTAGCAATTGTAAATATCACCTTGAAGAAGACTGGTGTTTGCAACCGAAATAAAAAAGGAAATATGCATTCGTTGTGTACAAAGTATTAAAACGTGTCCTTGGTTATTAAAGGAAATATAAAAAAACACGTCAAAGAAAATAGATACTTAAGGAAAGAGGGAAATTTGCACAAATAATTTAGATCTAAAACACCTGCAAAAACATAAATTGACGATGTAATATTTCATACGTTTCATACCAATTTCGAAGGACAGTTATCGGACATCAGGTTTGCCATAATAGACATTTATAAGTTAATCCGAATCCGATAGCTAGTTGATGGCTTTCGTGGGGGTTTTCTCAAAACAATTTTGTATGCAATTGTGTATCTAATAAATAATGTATCTTAAGGGTTTAAAGTAGGGGAATTTCGGTAAAGAAATACATGAATGGTCACTAAGCATGTATAAACTCTTTGTATTTTATGTAAGCTCATTTTACATACATACCACGACATACCAGCGCAGCACATGCGCCGTCTCGCAATTGGTCTTCAAACTCTGTAACTGTAACTATTAAATTTCATGTTCTACAAAAACTCATTATTTTATTGTGAGTGTGTCTGCAGTAAAAATAAAGAAAACACTGAAAGCTGAGGAGCCTAATTTATTTTTTCATTTGAAAATTTTTCTCATATGCACATTGGCCCGCTGTAGAGGAGCAGAAAGCAAAGCAAGGAGTATGGTCGAAACCTATACACTTTATACACAAATCAATGAAACCGTCATTTGTGATATTTAGAATTTTGGAAGCGGCTTTCTTCATGCCTAGAAGTTTGAGTTAATGCACCAAGTATAAAATGAATCATTACGTACTGCCAAAAGAGTGCTACATGTAACTACTTGGACAGAAAATCTACCCGATTCTTTGAGCTGTAAAGACACCGTACACTTCAGCATAAATAACATAAAAGAGCAGAGAAAAACGATGTAAATGCTTAAAACGCCGTATGCGGATATATCATATATGCTTGTAGAACATACAGTGTTACAGTGATTTGTGTCGCGATAAGACAATAAGAGGGCGCGATATTAATACATGTTTGTATATTTCTTACCCTCGCATCGTGTTCTCGCGACCTCGCATCGTGTTTTCGAGTCTTGCTGTAATGAAGGTCAGAGCACACTATTGCTTTTCCCTAAATGTTCTATCTGTTGTCTTGGGATTCTTCTTTTGTTTAATATGACAGACATATTTCTCTGACATTATTTTCAAATTTCTCTTTGAAGACTATCACCTTTAAATGTTGACTAAATTAACGATACACCAACCTGTTTATACGCATGCTTTCAAAAGATTGTTTTCTTCAAGAATTTGTTAAAGTTTTCTTTTTGTTCCAACAGTCGCAACAAACACAATTTCTGTTTTTAAAAAGAATTTAATTTTTCTACAGCTTGATTGGCAATTAAGCTAAATGATTTTATCTTGAAAGTTTCCCAAACATTTTTAACAAACCGTAAAGTAGCTTTCATTTAGAGTCGTGATTTGCAGGCGAGATCACGAAAACGCGAAAACAGGATGCGCTGTATCGAAAACACGATGCAAGCGGGCGATACTTATATCGCAAGCTCGCATCATACTTTTGGCGCCCTCGCATCCTGATTTCACAATCTCCGGCGTGTTTTCGCGATTCCAACGATTGCACAAACGGAACACCGTAAAATGTATGCATGAATGTAAAATACAATACTTACAAATTTATACAAGCATACTAACCACACATGTTATTGTTATAACAGAAGCAACACAATTAAAGCCGAAAATACCTCAGCTAATTAGATACACTATAATTTCGTACAAAATTATTTTGAGAAGACCCCCATGATAACCGTCAAGTAGCTAACGGTATCGGATTCGGATTAACTTATAAATGTCTAATAGCATATGCTCGGCACACACATATCGGGATGAAAGTAGTTACGAAGGTTGCAGTCCTGTGTTCCCTTCAAACATGATAAAATTGTCAAATACATGCATTCTCATCAGGGCAGAGTCTACGACTGTTTTCATAAAAAACAACAACTAAGACCAAATAACAAATCGGAGATTCAGTTCCTTGTCGTTGATTTTGATATTAACCTGTTGAATCACCTCAAACTGATCGAAAATCAATACAAATTGAAGTTTGTTTCGCCAATGTAATACCCATTGCCGTTGAGAAAAAAAAAACAGAGAGATAGACCTGTGAACGCGGGGCCAGTAGAAGAGTCACACCTTAAAAATAATTTGAAAACGAGTTTGAAAATAATGTTTCTCGTACACATGCCGTCGATCGTAAGCTTTTACACCAACATAACATTTTCAGCTTTCTAAAAATAAAATTATAATATGTCAATTACGGTAAAATGTCGTTTAATAATACTTTGCACAAAGGAGTGTTACCACTGGTGGCTAACGAGTGTAACGACAAAGTGTTACGCATCGACAGCTAGTGTATGTTTCTCAACAGAAATTTGTTTAAAACGTCCCGCTAGTAAGACCTACACCTGACTTGTTTCTGTATGAATAAAAAGAACATAGAAAACATGACACATAAGTGATTCAAACACATCGAACAGAAATCAAGGTGTGTAATGTATGGTTTATTTAACATTTTTTTCAGAACATTTAATGCTTGTCAATGATTGTTTTCATCTGATATTGCGATGTTGTTTACCAAATATGACATAAATGTATTAATATTACATATAAAATATTATTCAATTGAATTATTTGTTTAATTTCTTATTAAAGTGGTCATTAGCTTTAGTTTCAAGAACCTAAACATTACTTATCATTTGTTAATTAATGATAGTTAAAGTGTTTCTATGCCTCAGTAAAAGTAAAATAATGTGTACGTGTCTATCCGAAATCAATAAAAGTGTGTGCGTTTCTATTCGACAGCGTGTGCGTAAATCATTGAAGACCGTTTTCGGTTTGTTTGGACACGTGAAAGCGAAGATGGGGGTTTTTATAACATTTGATACTGGTAAATCATTAATAAATACATCACCGGATGTTTCTATTCGAGAAAGTCAGACAATCGCTGACACAAAGTAGTCTCCACTTTTTGCTTTGTGGGGGATATGATGGCTAATATAGCCTGAAATGGACATGTTTAATAAATCACAAGGTTTTTTACTGACGCAATTTAAGCAAGTTTATGTCTATATAAGAAAGGCTCTAAATATGAAAACAGGCCCTGCTTATAACATGACATATGTTAACATATAATTGAATAAAAAGGGGCACCGGTTTCAATGTGTCAGATCACTGTTAATTAATAAACGACCTATATTTTTGTCTGATAATAGACAGTACAAACACATAGCTTTTAAAGCATGTAAGTTCATAAAAAATTGAAAGGAATTATACATTTAAATGAATGTTCGAAACTTCTGTCGCATACATGTTGTACATCAGTGTTAATTCATGCTACACTTCTGACACCCTTCGGCGCCGGCTTGAGCAGAAAGTGCCTTAAATATAGAAAATGACCCATACTCAACATAACACCAACTTAAATGAATGCACATTATTTTTAGCAAGACTAAAACAATAACGATAATGCGACAGCAAAGCTCAGACCAAGTGTGAAAAATGTCGTTTGTGGCAGCCAGACACACAGGAATTATAAGTGAAAAGTCTGCATAATTATACTCATCTCGATTGCGAAGATAACCATTTGAGTTTTTTTTTGAGTTTATTAGCTGAATGTTGATAATATATTCATTTACATATTTCTGTTTAAGGTTTAACACTGGTGCAAATGTTGTCTCTCCAGGGGCCGTGGTTATGTAACATCTTAAGCAAATCTTAAAATAATTGCATTCGAGTTTAAATACCTACCCAGACATATTTCTAAATTAATCTATTCATCTCAGTAGACTATGCAACCTATAAATGTATAAGTGTTATACATGTTTATAAATACTATAATTATACATATATCTTATTTTGCAATCAAATCTATTTATACAAAGAGATAAAATTTAATGAAGTTCTTTTTATAACTTCTACGTTTCTTTTTTTCCTGAATACTGTCCCATGGCTACAATAATAGCTTATGAAAAAACTTTATTTCTTTTTCATGTATTTAGCACTGATGATGCGTAGTGCAAAAACGTTAAACGTAAAACCTTTTAAAATGATACAGTGCAGTGTATACAGATAAACCCGTCACACTATGGCAGCGTTCTCACGACGATCTTATGGCGTTCAAGAACGCCGAGGTCCGCATAGTACGAAGCACTGCCGGAGCAACGCAGTTGTATCGCCAGTAGAACGCCGACAGACGTTTGAGCATGCACAAAACAAATGCCGTCGCTATGTGTTCTGAAAAGAGCGCAGTGGGGTCGCCGTAGCAACGCAGTAAGATCTACTTCAACGACACAGGAGCTCTACGGGCGCGCACAGAGGTCGCAGTGCGAACGCTGTGGTTGTAAGTGGCACTTGTACGGAGATTTTGTCACAATCTAATAGACGTCAATGCGTCTATACGGCGCGCCCACGGCGCTTATATAGAGTGTTTTTTTTTTATTTTATTGCGATCTTACAACGACTACATGCTCCCAGTGCGCTTCTACCGATTTCATCATCGTTTGCATGAAAAAGCCGAACAAAATCATATACATTATAAGATTTGCTAATAAACATTCATTTCATTATGGCTGATTTACGCCAGCAAGCCTGGCTACTGCTTGTCGATATACAAGTTCAGCAGATAAATTGTGCATGTCAATCTGGGACGACGACGGAGGGCCCATTGGCATAAATTCAACTGTCCGAGAACACACAAATAATTGATAAAGATGTGTCTATTCACTTTGTTTTATAGAAATAGCAAACGAACGTCTTCAGCATGCCGTCAGCGCAGTGTGAGCGCCGTGAAAGTGCTAGTGCACGCAGTGAAAGCGCTACGAGAGTACAGACAATCGCCAACAATAAATCCAGTCAATGCGAATGTCCTTCGGTCAGCCGGACATGTCCGGTAATTTTGCTTGTTGACCGACGAAAACTTCTGTTATTGTCGGACACAATGTCCGGTACAAAATAACATCTAGCACCGTTTCATTTTTGGAAAATTTTCTTTCAGTTTCATGTCCAGTGCTATTTTTAACTGAAATATCATGATTTTTCTGCACGCTTTTATCCGTGTGTCACTAAATGTAAACCCCAGTACGTGACGTTTCCGGAAATATTCGAAAAGCTTTCGGGTCAAGGTCGCTATAATTCCCATAATTCAAATCGCCGTAGTAAACAATCATGGCGGACAACGTTAAACGAACTGATAAAATATTTAATCTTTTTGATCTGCCGATGATTTCATTGAAGAATTACGGAAGCAGATAGATTATGGTTTCGGCTTAAGTCTTAAGATGCACTCGTGATACGATGTAAATGCAAAATCATTGAATTATGACGCAAGGAGATTACGATCTCGGACTTTTATAGGGACAAGTGAATAAAAAAAAGCACGTATCAAATTATTAATCTCTGCTTTGGTGGTAGTGATAAAACTTTTACCATCATTGAAGGGTTATGAATTAATTTGATTATGTGTTAATTGCAACACTATCATGAAAGAAAATCTCTAGATGACTTTGGCACATTTGAAAAAGAGGTGTGTTTTATGGCTTTAAGAAGTGGTAGGTAGATCTAAGAAAATTTTATATAAGACATATTTTTTCAAGCATGGGCATAAGCAAATGTACAATATCAATACATTTAACAACCTTTCGGCATTACACAAGGTACTTGGTTACAGTTGTTATTATTTAAAAATCTAAAATATATGAAAATAATATGTTAAAATATCTATTACTTAAAGCTTGATATAGTAAATACATATATTTATAATACAACTGCAATTTAAATAAATATTTTATGTCGATGGCACAAAATACAGTCGACAAAATTGCGACTGGCAAAAATTTGTTGCGACTGGTAAAATTTTGGTATTTACCTGTCGCAATGTCCTGTGAAGGGAAAAAAGTTTTCGCGTAGACTGTAAATCTGTAGGAACGCGATAGAACACAATGGGAGCTCCGTAGCAACGCGTTGGTTGCTGTGTGGACGTCTTGATATCTCCATCTTCACGAAAAACGCAGGATAGAGTGACAGGGTCTTTAGATTATATTAATAAAAGTTTACACATGAGTATCTTACATTATTTTCCACTGCCACTGAGGTTCCAAGTTAATTCACCAAATCATAGATCATTGATTTTTGTCGCCACGTCACGACCAGGTATTTTAAATGTTATTTCTTTATATCCTATTTTTGACGAAGAGACTCTCTCATAGATGTACGACAAATCTTCCTCTGGGTGGACCACAACACTTTGACTTGACTCATCATGTTTCACCGCCAAATGAAACGCAGAAGTATCGACATACAGCATGGTCTATTCCATGAAAACTAAAAAAAAATATTTCGCTGATAAACACACGCATACAATTTTACTTCGTTGAACATACACAGTCTCTGTGCAACACGCACATACAGTCTAATGCTGAAAAACAGCCTTACTGGTGGTTTTTAATCAGAAACACAGATCTAAGCAATAATCGTATAATTGTCATATCACATCATTTATACACTAAATTAGAATTTTTATACATGTAATTAGTATTATCTTTGTGAAGTTAATATGTAGATTACTTTGTGCAAGAAACCTAAAAATAAACTAGTTTCATGACATTATCTAAACTAAAGCGCTATGAATAACAACAAGAGGTGTCAGTTTATATTAAATAACATTTACCATCATTATTGGATCTCCATTGGAAGTCAAATTAGTCCAAAACAAACAAAAATGAAACAAGCACGTGACAAATGTCGTCGTAATGTAAACAATCTTTCGGTGAACAACTAACACACACTGTCATGGCGCAGCACTTGTCGTCACACGCGTTAGCACCCAGTGGTTACTAATGTATCAACTACTAAAACAGAAATCAACGATTGTCATCCGTTTACGCGACCAGGAAATTAAGGTCAAACACACTTTTACTAATATCTCATAAAGTTTACATATGTAAGTCACGAGGACACAATAAATTGTTGTCAGTATCATATCACTCAGGTGGGCATTTAAAATGATATTTTGTGTTGTTTAGTTTTTGTGAATTTATGTAAATAGAAGTTTAAGGAATTTTTAGATGTCGCTATTTTTCTTTAATGTTCTAACGTGTCTGACCTTATTCAAAATAAATATTGATTAGTAACACTCATTTGTGCAAAGTTTCATTGAACGGCATTTAGCCGTTATTGAGATTTTGATAATTTTCTTTTTATCGATGAAAGTGCTGGGGAGGACACTCTCTTACACTATCGACTAATTACATTCACCTCTGTCAGAGGCTGGGACTACTTTCAACTACTTTTACTTTAAACTCAAAAAATAGATCACGAATTACATTTAAAATTGCGTGGGTTTCTTCGGTTTGAATGAAAGATTGTGAAGATTTTTGTCATTTGTTTCACCACAAGCTTTTAAATTCGTAATAATGACTGAATAAAATAAGGCTGTCGAGTTTGGTAAAAAAATCTTGACATTGAGCCTTTCGTAAAGTGAGTGTAAAAAGGTGAAATATGCATATCAGGAATCGCCACATTCAGAAAAAAACAGCCTCCCCACACAGTCAAGAAGAAGAGAGAGGGAGAGAGCATGGTTAATAAAATGACCAGATTCAAAAAAGACACCACTAACAATAAACAAAAATGAGAACCCGAGGGTTACCGCCTTGGAACGGTCAGTGGCAAATCAAATTGCCACTGGGGGTTTAAACCAGGTTCTAGGGTGCACCAACCTCACACTTGCCCCAACAGGTTCTCATATCACAAAACAAGCACAAGTTGTCTTGGTGAAAAAACTCCAACCCACTTATCGGCTCAACAGTGTTGCATGCAAAAGCACACAAACATATAAAACATAAGAAGCTAAGAGCATTGCAAAGCCGAAAAGGCGGGTACTCAATGATCTTACCGAGACCAGAGCTCCTGGAGTAAAATCAGCAAGAACACGATGACAGGGATAAAAGAAACAAATCGAGCTTCTAGATTCTTTTAAGAAAAGATTTCCCCATAAACCTTCATAAACTCTGAAACCGTCGTGCAACCAAAGAGGTAAGGAACGACAACTCTGCAAAGGAGATTGCTGGGGAGGAGTGTAGTGAGCCCTTAACTATAAATTCTCGGTTTGATGTTGATTGTAATCCAGTACGTACCAATAGTCCATGTTATTTAAACACGAAGGTGTTTCCCATTTTTGTTCACTTTTTTAATTAGTATTTAACAGAATAATAAGAAATGCTAAATCAAGATTTACCGCTTGATCAGAAAATTTTCCAGTCTTAGTTACATGAGATCGTATGGAATTTTTAGTCACAATTAACGTGATAAATGTAAGAAGAAAGTTGTCTTAATTGATGCCATCTCTCCGTAATTTCTACTAACAAGTCTGTGGAAACGCATAATTCATTTGCATCAATGAACTGAAATGTACACCTCCTGGCATTATTCAATATATTGCAGAGTTTCCCCACGTAACCGTTGCTCAACAGGGAATAAAGACAGTTGACATGTTCTAATTTGTTGTTGTTTCTATTTACTGCATCCTATAGATTATTATTTGTATTGTGCATCACTCTGTATTAAACCCGTTAAGATAAAAAACATTACCAGTAAACCGCCGACAACTTTTAAATATTAAAAAATGTTTTGCATGTCTTCACTTTAAATAAAATATTACGATTATCCTCAGATTATAATAGATGAAAAGGGAACCCTGAAAGCCACCAAACATGACAAATATGAAAATATTGCAGGCTCGCTTTGATTGAGCCTGTGCATGGGCAGTAATGGAAACTTATGCATATAACTGCAAACGTCGCCTAGCCCCGGGTTACACAATATTTACACCAATTACCAGTTAAATTTCGATCCATTCCAAACGATGGTATGCATTTGGCTGTGAACATGGAAACTTCAACGGGGTATTTTCGGATTAATACCATTCCATGTTCAGCGGTGTATGGTCTCCAGATAAAAGAATGGGTTTGCCCTAAACGAGAAAACAATGGGCGAAACTAAACAGAATAGAATTTTGACCGGAGATCAGAGTATATAAATCCTGCATATCACAGACAACGCCAACTTAATAGGCAAAATTTAAAAAGCAGTAAACATCCTTGGGGTTATTGAACAATATCCAAATCTATATTGCAACGAGCTTCAAAGGACGTTTCTAATAACAGCAATCATTGAATGTATGGGGGAGACTTCACAGCCGAATATGAAAGCCACCAAACACGACAGAGGCATAATTTTCTTCCCTTAAGACATTTTCTGTTTATTTGTTATTGACCGTACAGCGACGGAAAAAGAAATAACTTCTTTTTTCCCCGACATATCCTATGTGCAGAAAATTCATAGGAACATTGCTTTGAAATGGGCATCATCAAGTTTCCAAGGATTCTTTGATCAACATACTCGTAACAGGATGCCAGGCAATGAACAATATGCGATACATGCCGCACTTACCACACGACCGACAATGACATAAAACATGTATTAAATTTTAGAATCATTAAAACATATTGGAATTCAATTGTGTTTTTTTGATAACTTTACTAATTTTTATTTAATAATAATTACAAAATTGCCATTTGCTGTCTGCTATCTTGTTCTAAGTTAATAATTGTCTTCATATGCTGGGCTGAAGGTTATAAAACTGAGCATGGAAACCAGTCTCAAATCTCAAGCATCTGATTGGCTGAAATGGCGACCAGTCAGATGCTTGAGATTTGAGACTGGTCAGATGCTTGAGATTTAAGACTGGTTTCCAATCTCAGTTTTATAACCTCCAACCCTGGTCTTCTTGAAGGAAATAAAACAGTCTCTTTGTCAATATTTAAGTATGTAAAATTAACATGGATTGCAATTGTTGACTGTTCAAACTTACTTGAATATGTCTATGAAATTAATCCTAGCCAAAATGCACACATTTCTCCAAATCAAAATGTCTTTTTATAATAATCAGTATTAAGAGAAAAAGTTTACAGTGAGTACTCAAAAACGATATAGCTCGCCCTCTCTTTAGATTGTGTCACATTGCGACAAATACTGTTTAGAAACAAATAATAAATGTCACCACGTAGACTACATTTATTTACTAACTTACCAATATATGCATAGTCTTCGCTCAATTCAAATTCCTGTCCCTGTTTAATTAAAATTCCACGAAGTAACTCTAATGTATCAGCCATTGTAGCGCCTCTTCATTTCAATGACATCGATTTCAATACCAATATTTAAGAATCATCTAGACTGTTTTGTAACAACTAATGGATTTATTGCTCTGTTCTAGTGTATTCGGGAGGAATTTGTTTGTCGCAAATACACATTCGGGAATTTCTGTTAATGTCTTTAAATCTGTTTACATTTCAAAAGCGTTTTTTATTTATTCTATTTTTGTAAAATCTTTTTGGGTAAACAATGTAGGAGAGTTAAAAACAAGAGTCGTCTTGCATAGCAGCAGTTTGCACACTTCTTGCAGAACATAACATATCGATAATTGGAATCAGGTTCATAACAACAAACAACATGATTTATATAATAATCAACATTATAGGCAGATGTAATACATACATTTAAACACAGTCATAAAAAATCAAATAAGGATTTAAATACAATTACTACAACAACTAATGAGAAGTGGCTTAGAAACGTGTATGTTTGCGTTTTACAACACAAAATTCATTGAGAACGACACATGAAACATCAAAAGAAACGAAACACAAACAATGACAGAGATATACATGTTCAGGATTTTGACTCACTCGATGATATCTAATGTAGTTATTCAGAAGCTTCTGGCAATTCAAACCTTGAATACGAATGTTTTTGGGTGTTTCAAAAGATCTTGGTGTATTCTTAAATGGACAGATATTCGGAACTCTAGCGATTTTAAAGACGTACGTTACATATTAAGAATTAGTCCCGATTGTTGCGCGCTCGATTTGCTTCCTCCTCAAAGGAACCTACAATCCCATATCAGTGCATTCAATTCTTAATCGTCTGATAAACGATTCATTGGCCGATAGTACTCGTTAGAACTGTAGTAATAACATGGACATGTTCCTTTTAGGCCTGGACCTGTAAACGACCTGTTTATTTGTGTTTTATTAGTTTTTGCTATTGCATGCAACATTGTTGAGCTGATGGGTGGGTTGGAGTTATTTCACCAAGACAACTTGTACTTGTTTGTTGATCTGATAATCTGTTTGGGCAAGTCTGATGTTGGTGCACCAGTTGCCATTGTTTTACCACTGACCGTTCCAAGGCGTTGATCCCAAGGGTTCTCTTTTTTGTTAATTGGTTTGTGGTGTTTTTTTGAATTGATATTTTTATAAACATGTGTTCTCTTTTTCTCTCTTCTCTTTCTCTGCGTTGGGAGGCTGTGTTTTCTGAGTGTGGCGATACCTGATAGCATATTTCACTTTTTTATAGTATCTCAGAATGCATTTGATAGTTTCGCATGCGGTAAACAAACCTTAAAGTTTTTTGTCTATAAATTTACCGCCGGCTTTTAAGAAGTTTATTATTGATCATCAACACCTTTGAATTGCCGAAGCCATAATTAAGTTGCAGTTTATGTCCATGGATACGGTCATGACAGTTTCGAGAAAATTTTGAGTGGAGAAAAGAAAAGAAATATATAGTATTCATAATACTTTGTCGACCAAAAAGCACTTAAATGCATTCATAAAGTATTTTCTCTTAAGAAGAAGTCATTTTTAATTTCTAGTTTGGCGGCAACTAAAACTTGACGGTAATTTCCAGAGCAAACAATGTGGCATGATTACAGTTTAAAGCACAACACGAATGTACTAATGACCTATGTCAGTTAAGTGTTCTTTTTTATTCATATCACTTTTATTTTGTTGATGAGCCATCTTAAAGACTCTTCAAGACTCCTTGCTTCAAAGGACATGGCATTTTTTCAGGTTTGATTTTAATTTTCCGTTAAACATTTTATTCTTAACCACGTGTCTCTTTCAAGTATTTGCCAAAAGTCCTGTATCTGAGGTAGAAACTCTTTTTGTGCCCTATGCCAACCCTACTATGACATTTGGATTCACCATCCCCAGTAAAGCTGGATATACTATGCTGTCCAGTGATATCCTTAGTAACCTTTTAATTCCATTTTGCTTCATTACCAATAGATTGGGAAAGATCAGTATTTATATTTGTGATGTATTTGCATTATCTAATTTTAATACACATTTAAACAATTTTCACCGTGTGCTTTTTGCATTTTCACATTTTTTAATTCCCCGACTTCTCTTTTTGAGTATGGAAAAAAACAACGGTACATGATTTCAAAAAAGTTTACTTTTTGAAGCTTTTGGACAAATTTTAATGCAAAAAAGCATCAATTCACTGCAGATATAATTGTTCTTATTGTAAAGGTTCATATCATGAGTGATTTTAATAAAATATCTATTATATTGGTGAAAACTTCAGTTACAGTATGCAAGAATTCCTTTATATTCTCGAAAAACCAAAATTGCCGAAGTCACTTTAGCCTAATTTTTTGAAAAAAATTGAAGTAGGTACATCAATAAACATTACATAAATATCATCTATAATCATAACTGAGTAACATATAGCAATTTGAAATATTTTTACCGTAGTTAACTCCAGAAATTAAGATTTGAAAATGTCTACCCACTGTTTTGAGATATGACCAGAGAGCAAAAAAGACATAATATAAAATGAATTTTTATCATTTTCCTAAACATTACTACATCTGAAAGATGTTTATTTTAATAGATGAATATACTATAACACTGCAGTGATGTCTGCAATTATACACACCATAACACAGAGCAAAAGATTGCAGATGTAATGAGAGTTCAAAGTACCTTGTGAAACGGAAAACACAGCCCTACCCCTTAATTTAATTTCTAATAAAGATTATTTTTAACATAAAAGGTTTCTCACATAGCTTGTTGGGTCCTTTTTAATATGCAAAAACAATTTTGAAGATATATTTTAAAATAAAGAAATTAAATGGTAGGGCCGTGTTTTCCGTTTCCGACTAAATTTTAGTCAAAAGACGGCCCATCTTTAAGACAAAATTTATTTACCTTCTAGTTGAAAAAACTTCAAAATAAATGATTATATTATAACCACAAATGTTATCTTTAAGATGTAAAAAGAATTTTGAAGATATCTTAGAAAAATAAAAAGGTGAAAGGGAGAACGGTTTTTCCTTTTTGGGTCGTACTTTACTTATACGACGGGGCCGTGTTTTAAACATGTCCGTATTTGAAACTCGGATTTTTACAGGCTTCCGTCGCACAAATACACGTTGGCGTAGTTGTGTTCTGTCAACAACGCTCTACTGGGCTGTTTCCGTATTGTTTGACGCTTACGAGCATTAAATCTCACTCGAAAATCACGTTCTAGCTGCATTAGGTTTTGTACTTTCGGTTTGCATGCAGGGAATTCCCAGTACGTCACGTGACCAGAACTTGTTTTTTTTATTTTTTTGCTTTCTAAACACGATATATTTCAAAATGTTTGCCCTCTATAACATATTTTGAACCATTTTAACTTTTAATCTAAACATTAACAATGTATTTTGTGTTATTTGGTAAAATTACATTTTTCACCGGGCAAAAACGGTAACTACGGCTAAGACCGATCTGTGGCGTTATCGACCGAAGCTCATTAGGGGAAGCCTTCCTTAACAGGGATTTTTGGACTATGTTTACTTTTATCAAGGTTTTTAAGCTTATGGGCTGTTTTGCAGAGTTTTACACACTCAAATACACAAATGACTTTTTTTAGTGTTATTCTTACACATCGTTTTAGCAACTTATACCGGCCTGAAAATGGCTTAATCACTGTATATAAACCGATTGTATCATCTGCCGGATATAGCGTGTTGATTGCATGGCTACGATGTAAACAATTCGTAAATAACACAGTGAAAATTGGAATTATTAGGATCATTTAAAGTACCTTCAACAAAAACAAGTAAGTTATATTTTGTATAGTCATTAATGGCTGTAATACAATTTGTTTTGCGCATATCGAGTGCTCAACGCAACACTGTCGTAACTCACTTTTTCAAAAATGTTCAGTAGGAGAAAAAAACGTTCTCTAATTCTAAAAACTGTTGATATGAATGATATTTTTATGAAAACTCGTGGCAAAATATTTAACTTTTTAAAAAATATTTTATGTTTTTATTTAATGTAAAATGTAAAAATGATTTAGATAAAATTCTGACTTACGACAGTTTTCCACTTCAAAATTTATAAAATGTTGGATCAAACATTGTGCAACAGTGTCGTAACTCAAAATTTTACAATGTTTTGTAACTTTTTCCTTGATGAAAAGTGAATTAATACACATATATGTTATATTTAAATAAAAGAACATGTCTTTAAATCTCTATAACTGTATTGTAATGTAAGGAAACACTCATAATTTGTTGCATTAGTGACAACTAGCAAAATCTATGCATCATTATGACCTATTATATGAAACTAACAGTAAAGATTATGCTGTTATATCTATGTATTTATGATAGATGGATAAATATGATATTGTAGAATAAAATAATATTTTTTTGCCTGGGACAGGGGTGGGGTGCAGGGGTGAAAGGTTGGGGGGGGGCATTCACATTAATAATTCCATTGTAAAGTGCTTAATTGTCTGTTAGTAATTCCTTTATAGAATTTGTTTGTTTACTATAAAGCCTAAGTAGTGGATTAATTGTGCACCAGTTTAGAACCTTCAAAAAGTACTGATTTTGCACTAACATGAATATTCCATTTTACAGTGCTATACAGCTCAGATCAGCAAACTGACATTTTACTAGCCAAATAATGGTATGTTGTATTACTAATTTAATTGCCTGTAATGTGATCAATTATAATAAGCAGGATTAATATTCTCAGATTACCTGCCAAAATTCTGTTGCCATAAGTTGAACCTATTGTTTCTTGATAGCGTTGTTGTTGTCATTCTCAAGGAATTTAATTTATCTGAAAAACTTCACTGAATGATGCATGCTTCTTTGGGATAGATCAAAATTTTAACTGTTTACTTGTGTAAATAATGAGTTGCACCCAACCTTTGGGTAAGCAACATAGTCAGTAATACGCACATCAAACATTACAACCCATGGCTTTTGTACAGGCTAAATCAAACATCAGTCTATGAACAGGCTAAATAAAAAATTACATTTCATTAACAGACTTAATCAAACATTAAAGTACATGAACAGGCTCAATCAAACATAACAACCCATGTACAGGCTCAGTCAACGAAACACCAGTCTCAGACTGTGAACGATAGCTCAATCAAACATTACAGTCCATAAACAGGCTCAACCAAACATCTCAGTTCTAGGGAAGGGTACACATATTATGTATTAGTATAATTATACAGTGAAACCTGCCTTAGCAGCCACCTGCGAATAGCAACCACCTGTCTTAAACAGCCAGTTTAAATATGTCCTAAACTGACATTTTGTTCTCATTTAAACCTGTCTTTACCAGCCACCTGTATAGAGCAGCCACTTTTTGTCACTCCCTTGGGTGGCTGCTAAAGACAGGTTTGATTGTACATGCTTTTCATGTGCAACTGAAATTATAACAGTACTACTAGCTGTCCAACCAAGGGATATTATTATGAGGCCCATCTGATTGTTCACCAAATTCGTGTATAAACATACTAAAATAATATTTTTACCATCAATGTTTAAAATATCAACTAATCATAACACGCATTTCTTTTGCTGTTTAATTAAATGCACATGCTTAATAAGGTCGTTCAAAGGCTCAATCAAACATTAGAAGCCATACACAGGCTGAATCAAATGTTACAGTCCATAAACAGTCTCAATCAAACATTAAAGTTCATAAACAGGCTCAAACAAACATCAGTCTAAGAAAAGGCTCAATCAAACATCACAGTCTATGAAAAGGCTCAATCAAACATTAGTCTAAGAGTCCATACACATGCTCTATCAAACATCACAGCTTATGAACAGGCTCAATTAAATATTACAGTCCATAAAAAGGCTTAATCAAACATTACAGCCCATGATCAGGCTCAATCAAATATTACATTCCATGAGTAGCCTCAATCAAACATTGCAGCCCATGAACAGGCTCAATCAAACATCAAAGCCCATGAACATGCTCAATCAAACATTACAGTCCATGAACGGGCTTAATCAAACATTACAGCCCATGAACAGGCTCAGTCAAATATTACATTCCATGAATAGCCTCAATCAAACATTGCAGACCATGAACAGACTCAATCAAACATCAAAGCCCATGAACAGGCTCAATCAAACATTACAGCCCATGAACAGGCTCAGTCAAACATCAAAGCCCGTGAACAGGCTCAATCAAACATTACATCCCATGAACTGGCTCAATCAAACATTACAGCCCATGAACAGGCGCAATCAATCATTACAGCCCATGAACAGGCTCAATTAAACAGTACAGCCCATGAACAGACTCAATCAAACATTACAGACTATGAAAAGGCTGAATCAAACCAAGCCTGAAATAGTTTTTGATGGCTTTCAATGTACAACTTTCAACACATACTTTTTAATTCTCAATTTCGCCAAATTTTAATATTTAAATACACATGAAAGTGTTGCTGCACCAAAGTAAAGTTAATTTCTCAACATTCAACCACCATTAACAGACAAAAAAAATTTGAAAATATGACAGATGTGAAACAGGGTGAAATATTGAAACAAACAAAAATTAGGAGTGCTATTAACATAATAGTATCAAGCTGAACTAAATTTTAAGGGTGAAATGTATAGGGAAACTTTTTACAGAAACATGCTTTATAGCTCATATTTAAATTTTAAGCAAATCATATATCTTATGGTAGTCTGATTACAGATAAGTAAAAAAGTAAAAAGTCATTTGATACTAAGTTAAAGATTGTATGGCAGACCTTATGGTAGATAGTACAAAATAAGTATACAAGCATTTCCAGTGATCGATGCTCATCAAGAGAACATACCGATATCAAATTTGTAAAACATTAAGCTGATATACTATATCTAAATGTACTTATCACATGATTGTCTAATTATTGACAACCTACCATATTGGTCTGCCTTTATTCAGCAATATATAACCACTGATGACTTTCCTGACTTTCGTCCAGACAAGCTTTCCTTCACCCTATTTTTTTCACAAACAAGATGTAATGTAAGTTTATATAATGCCATAACACATCATCACTAAGATGATTTGTAGTTACACTAAAAACAATGAGTTACAACAGTGTTGCACAGATTTTGAAATCATTACTGATATGTTTTGTTGTGCAACACTGTATGTAACTCAAGTTACTAAAGCGTTGCATAGCAAAAAACTTCTACATTGAGATAAGACATTTTGCCAACTAACGATTTTCAGTAGGATGTATTTGGAATTTATAGGAAATATTTTATGACCTTATGAATTATACATTAAGTATTCAAAAGATTAAAAAAAAAAGATTTTTGAAAACAAGTTGAGTTACGACAGTGTTGCGTTGAGCCCTCGATATATAGGGATAAAAACTTGCAAAATTGCATTTTATCACCAGAAAGTCTGGCAAATGACCCACATGATTGTATAAAAATATTGTTATTCTCTACAAATAACGCTTCGATAAACAAATACATACTATTAATATGACTATATGACATTAATAAAAAGATAATTTCATTACAATATTGTTTTAATGTATAGATAGGGTTAAATATTAAAATGTTTGAGGGGTGTGTTCCGTAATTACTGTATCATCTATAGCATTAATATACTATCATTTAGAGCGAACATACCTATATCTGCTGTATCATTTGGTGCGATCTTCGTAGAATGATTTTCCAAGTTTATGCTTTTTAAAAAGGTAAGATGTAGGAGTTCGTCTACATATATTGTCTATAAAATATATGTATATTTGGAAAAAAATAAATCATTTGGAGAAAAATAAAACGAAAAGAAGAACTTAAAAACAATCAAAGAGAATGATAAAACAACAGCGACTATAGGTTATTGTTAATTTGGAGGCTTGTATAAAAATTAAACTGTCAGGCCCATCGCAGCCGGGCGACCGTTTATGTTTTTCAAACAAACCTCGAAATAAACTAAAACTATTCGTGGAACTGATAAAACAGTCTTCGCCTAAATTGCCAAATATGGGTTTACACAAATTAGTTGTCAAATGGTTATTTAATGGCTAGTATAAATGTATTATGAGAATATGCTAGAAAGCGCTTTCTTTAATTTCAGCATGGGAACATATCTGTCTTTCAAGTGAAGACCTTTGTGACAGTCAATGCTTGAGCGGAAAACAAGACATAGATTTCGTTTGCTAAAGTTCTATTTGACCCTTAACTCCATCGGATAACGAGTAAGTTGTTTTTGCTGTACACTGTTTGCTATTACATTTTTTAGAATATTTCTGAAAATAAGTGACCATTAACAATCCCGATCAAATGCTATGAATGTTGCAGATGGTGATGATCTACATTGATCGTACATTGAGTAAATGGGTTAAGCATTTTACGTTTATCATCAGCTTAAATTATAGATATTTAAATAACTTGCTTTGCCTCTGAATTTGTATGTCACGCCTACCTGCAAACTTTAAATACTCGTCATCAAACTGTATGCGTTCACCATTTTATGCTCGACCAAAATATTTAGGAAAAAGACATATAATAGATTAAAGGGCAACGTTGAAAGCCACCGAAAACCATAAATACGAAAATATTGCAGGCTCGGGTTTGATTGAGCCTGCTCATGGGCAGTAATGGTAATGAAAATGCATATTACTACCGAAGCCATCAAGCCCCGGTTAAGGGTTGAGTGCAACTCAATATTTACACCAATAAAAAGTACAATTTCGGTCCATCCCAAACGATGGTATGCATATGGCCGTGAACATGGAACTTTCAATGCGGTATTTTCAGATTAATACCATTTCATGTTCAGCTGCAGACGTTCATCATCAGTGCCACAAGACCCAATCGTTTTTTCGGGTTGCTGCATTTAAATGGCGCTACCATCTGGGTTCGAAGTACGAGCACCAAATACGTCTGTATAACGTTTTCGGACTTTGAAATTTTACGCTGTGTTATTTTTAGTGGTTTTACACCCGCCCTAGCGCTCGCCGACGGTCTAGAGCTCTGAAATTCCGGCCATAAGCTCACCTCAGAGACCTCTAAACACCGTGCAAATTTCAAAGAGATTGGATTATTCCAACTGTACTTTATATAGGGAAAACTGCCGAAAAAACAGCCATTTTTTTCAAATGCTTTTGCCCTCAAAAACGCGCATTGAAAACCGACGCACACAAGCTCCATTTACTTGCAGCAACTCGAACCAAAAGCGGTTTCCGGTCGTTCATCATCAGTGCCACAAGACCCAATCGTTTTTTCGGGTTGCTGCATTTAAATGGCGCTACCATCTGGGTTCGAAGTACGAGCACCAAATACGTCTGTATAACGTTTTCGGACTTTGAAATTTTACGCTGTGTTATTTTTAGTGGTTTTACACCCGCCCTAGCGCTCGCCGACGGTCTAGAGCTCTGAAATTCCGGCCATAAGCTCACCTCAGAGACCTCTAAACACCGTGCAAATTTCAAAGAGATTGGATTATTCCAACTGTACTTTATATAGGGAAAACTGCCGAAAAAACAGCCATTTTTTTCAAATGCTTTTGCCCTCAAAAACGCGCATTGAAAACCGACGCACACAAGCTCCATTTACTTGCAGCAACTCGAACCAAAAGCGGTTTCCGGTCGTTCATCATCAGTGCCACAAGACCCAATCGTTTTTTCGGGTTGCTGCATTTAAATGGCGCTACCATCTGGGTTCGAAGTACGAGCACCAAATACGTCTGTATAACGTTTTCGGACTTTGAAATTTTACGCTGTGTTATTTTTAGTGGTTTTACACCCGCCCTAGCGCTCGCCGACGGTCTAGAGCTCTGAAATTCCGGCCATAAGCTCACCTCAGAGACCTCTAAACACCGTGCAAATTTCAAAGAGATTGGATTATTCCAACTGTACTTTATATAGGGAAAACTGCCGAAAAAACAGCCATTTTTTTCAAATGCTTTTGCCCTCAAAAACGCGCATTGAAAACCGACGCACACAAGCTCCATTTACTTGCAGCAACTCGAACCAAAAGCGGTTTCCGGTCGTTCATCATCAGTGCCACAAGACCCAATCGTTTTTTCGGGTTGCTGCATTTAAATGGCGCTACCATCTGGGTTCGAAGTACGAGCACCAAATACGTCTGTATAACGTTTTCGGACTTTGAAATTTTACGCTGTGTTATTTTTAGTGGTTTTACACCCGCCCTAGCGCTCGCCGACGGTCTAGAGCTCTGAAATTCCGGCCATAAGCTCACCTCAGAGACCTCTAAACACCGTGCAAATTTCAAAGAGATTGGATTATTCCAACTGTACTTTATATAGGGAAAACTGCCGAAAAAACAGCCATTTTTTTCAAATGCTTTTGCCCTCAAAAACGCGCATTGAAAACCGACGCACACAAGCTCCATTTACTTGCAGCAACTCGAACCAAAAGCGGTTTCCGGTCGTTCATCATCAGTGCCACAAGACCCAATCGTTTTTTCGGGTTGCTGCATTTAAATGGCGCTACCATCTGGGTTCGAAGTACGAGCACCAAATACGTCTGTATAACGTTTTCGGACTTTGAAATTTTACGCTGTGTTATTTTTAGTGGTTTTACACCCGCCCTAGCGCTCGCCGACGGTCTAGAGCTCTGAAATTCCGGCCATAAGCTCACCTCAGAGACCTCTAAACACCGTGCAAATTTCAAAGAGATTGGATTATTCCAACTGTACTTTATATAGGGAAAACTGCCGAAAAAACAGCCATTTTTTTCAAATGCTTTTGCCCTCAAAAACGCGCATTGAAAACCGACGCACACAAGCTCCATTTACTTGCAGCAACTCGAACCAAAAGCGGTTTCCGGTCGTTCATCATCAGTGCCACAAGACCCAATCGTTTTTTCGGGTTGCTGCATTTAAATGGCGCTACCATCTGGGTTCGAAGTACGAGCACCAAATACGTCTGTATAACGTTTTCGGACTTTGAAATTTTACGCTGTGTTATTTTTAGTGGTTTTACACCCGCCCTAGCGCTCGCCGACGGTCTAGAGCTCTGAAATTCCGGCCATAAGCTCACCTCAGAGACCTCTAAACACCGTGCAAATTTCAAAGAGATTGGATTATTCCAACTGTACTTTATATAGGGAAAACTGCCGAAAAAACAGCCATTTTTTTCAAATGCTTTTGCCCTCAAAAACGCGCATTGAAAACCGACGCACACAAGCTCCATTTACTTGCAGCAACTCGAACCAAAAGCGGTTTCCGGTCGTTCATCATCAGTGCCACAAGACCCAATCGTTTTTTCGGGTTGCTGCATTTAAATGGCGCTACCATCTGGGTTCGAAGTACGAGCACCAAATACGTCTGTATAACGTTTTCGGACTTTGAAATTTTACGCTGTGTTATTTTTAGTGGTTTTACACCCGCCCTAGCGCTCGCCGACGGTCTAGAGCTCTGAAATTCCGGCCATAAGCTCACCTCAGAGACCTCTAAACACCGTGCAAATTTCAAAGAGATTGGATTATTCCAACTGTACTTTATATAGGGAAAACTGCCGAAAAAACAGCCATTTTTTTCAAATGCTTTTGCCCTCAAAAACGCGCATTGAAAACCGACGCACACAAGCTCCATTTACTTGCAGCAACTCGAACCAAAAGCGGTTTCCGGTCGTTCATCATCAGTGCCACAAGACCCAATCGTTTTTTCGGGTTGCTGCATTTAAATGGCGCTACCATCTGGGTTCGAAGTACGAGCACCAAATACGTCTGTATAACGTTTTCGGACTTTGAAATTTTACGCTGTGTTATTTTTAGTGGTTTTACACCCGCCCTAGCGCTCGCCGACGGTCTAGAGCTCTGAAATTCCGGCCATAAGCTCACCTCAGAGACCTCTAAACACCGTGCAAATTTCAAAGAGATTGGATTATTCCAACTGTACTTTATATAGGGAAAACTGCCGAAAAAACAGCCATTTTTTTCAAATGCTTTTGCCCTCAAAAACGCGCATTGAAAACCGACGCACACAAGCTCCATTTACTTGCAGCAACTCGAACCAAAAGCGGTTTCCGGTCGTTCATCATCAGTGCCACAAGACCCAATCGTTTTTTCGGGTTGCTGCATTTAAATGGCGCTACCA
Source organism: Corbicula japonica (assembly GCA_038501625.1). Taxonomy (NCBI): domain Eukaryota; kingdom Metazoa; phylum Mollusca; class Bivalvia; order Venerida; family Cyrenidae; genus Corbicula; species Corbicula japonica. Next base: position 609,349 of record JAZAYU010000300.1, read on the forward strand.
TCTGGGTTCGAAGTACGAGCACCAAATACGTCTGTATAACGTTTTCGGACTTTGAAATTTTACGCTGTGTTATTTTTAGTGGTTTTACACCCGCCCTAGCGCTCGCCGACGGTCTAGAGCTCTGAAATTCCGGCCATAAGCTCACCTCAGAGACCTCTAAACACCGTGCAAATTTCAAAGAGATTGGATTATTCCAACTGTACTTTATATAGGGAAAACTGCCGAAAAAACAGCCATTTTTTTCAAATGCTTTTGCCCTCAAAAACGCGCATTGAAAACCGACGCACACAAGCTCCATTTACTTGCAGCAACTCGAACCAAAAGCGGTTTCCGGTCGTTCATCATCAGTGCCACAAGACCCAATCGTTTTTTCGGGTTGCTGCATTTAAATGGCGCTACCATCTGGGTTCGAAGTACGAGCACCAAATACGTCTGTATAACGTTTTCGGACTTTGAAATTTTACGCTGTGTTATTTTTAGTGGTTTTACACCCGCCCTAGCGCTCGCCGACGGTCTAGAGCTCTGAAATTCCGGCCATAAGCTCACCTCAGAGACCTCTAAACACCGTGCAAATTTCAAAGAGATTGGATTATTCCAACTGTACTTTATATAGGGAAAACTGCCGAAAAAACAGCCATTTTTTTCAAATGCTTTTGCCCTCAAAAACGCGCATTGAAAACCGACGCACACAAGCTCCATTTACTTGCAGCAACTCGAACCAAAAGCGGTTTCCGGTCGTTCATCATCAGTGCCACAAGACCCAATCGTTTTTTCGGGTTGCTGCATTTAAATGGCGCTACCATCTGGGTTCGAAGTACGAGCACCAAATACGTCTGTATAACGTTTTCGGACTTTGAAATTTTACGCTGTGTTATTTTTAGTGGTTTTACACCCGCCCTAGCGCTCGCCGACGGTCTAGAGCTCTGAAATTCCGGCCATAAGCTCACCTCAGAGACCTCTAAACACCGTGCAAATTTCAAAGAGATTGGATTATTCCAACTGTACTTTATATAGGGAAAACTGCCGAAAAAACAGCCATTTTTTTCAAATGCTTTTGCCCTCAAAAACGCGCATTGAAAACCGACGCACACAAGCTCCATTTACTTGCAGCAACTCGAACCAAAAGCGGTTTCCGGTCGTTCATCATCAGTGCCACAAGACCCAATCGTTTTTTCGGGTTGCTGCATTTAAATGGCGCTACCATCTGGGTTCGAAGTACGAGCACCAAATACGTCTGTATAACGTTTTCGGACTTTGAAATTTTACGCTGTGTTATTTTTAGTGGTTTTACACCCGCCCTAGCGCTCGCCGACGGTCTAGAGCTCTGAAATTCCGGCCATAAGCTCACCTCAGAGACCTCTAAACACCGTGCAAATTTCAAAGAGATTGGATTATTCCAACTGTACTTTATATAGGGAAAACTGCCGAAAAAACAGCCATTTTTTTCAAATGCTTTTGCCCTCAAAAACGCGCATTGAAAACCGACGCACACAAGCTCCATTTACTTGCAGCAACTCGAACCAAAAGCGGTTTCCGGTCGTTCATCATCAGTGCCACAAGACCCAATCGTTTTTTCGGGTTGCTGCATTTAAATGGCGCTACCATCTGGGTTCGAAGTACGAGCACCAAATACGTCTGTATAACGTTTTCGGACTTTGAAATTTTACGCTGTGTTATTTTTAGTGGTTTTACACCCGCCCTAGCGCTCGCCGACGGTCTAGAGCTCTGAAATTCCGGCCATAAGCTCACCTCAGAGACCTCTAAACACCGTGCAAATTTCAAAGAGATTGGATTATTCCAACTGTACTTTATATAGGGAAAACTGCCGAAAAAACAGCCATTTTTTTCAAATGCTTTTGCCCTCAAAAACGCGCATTGAAAACCGACGCACACAAGCTCCATTTACTTGCAGCAACTCGAACCAAAAGCGGTTTCCGGTCGTTCATCATCAGTGCCACAAGACCCAATCGTTTTTTCGGGTTGCTGCATTTAAATGGCGCTACCATCTGGGTTCGAAGTACGAGCACCAAATACGTCTGTATAACGTTTTCGGACTTTGAAATTTTACGCTGTGTTATTTTTAGTGGTTTTACACCCGCCCTAGCGCTCGCCGACGGTCTAGAGCTCTGAAATTCCGGCCATAAGCTCACCTCAGAGACCTCTAAACACCGTGCAAATTTCAAAGAGATTGGATTATTCCAACTGTACTTTATATAGGGAAAACTGCCGAAAAAACAGCCATTTTTTTCAAATGCTTTTGCCCTCAAAAACGCGCATTGAAAACCGACGCACACAAGCTCCATTTACTTGCAGCAACTCGAACCAAAAGCGGTTTCCGGTCGTTCATCATCAGTGCCACAAGACCCAATCGTTTTTTCGGGTTGCTGCATTTAAATGGCGCTACCATCTGGGTTCGAAGTACGAGCACCAAATACGTCTGTATAACGTTTTCGGACTTTGAAATTTTACGCTGTGTTATTTTTAGTGGTTTTACACCCGCCCTAGCGCTCGCCGACGGTCTAGAGCTCTGAAATTCCGGCCATAAGCTCACCTCAGAGACCTCTAAACACCGTGCAAATTTCAAAGAGATTGGATTATTCCAACTGTACTTTATATAGGGAAAACTGCCGAAAAAACAGCCATTTTTTTCAAATGCTTTTGCCCTCAAAAACGCGCATTGAAAACCGACGCACACAAGCTCCATTTACTTGCAGCAACTCGAACCAAAAGCGGTTTCCGGTCGTTCATCATCAGTGCCACAAGACCCAATCGTTTTTTCGGGTTGCTGCATTTAAATGGCGCTACCATCTGGGTTCGAAGTACGAGCACCAAATACGTCTGTATAACGTTTTCGGACTTTGAAATTTTACGCTGTGTTATTTTTAGTGGTTTTACACCCGCCCTAGCGCTCGCCGACGGTCTAGAGCTCTGAAATTCCGGCCATAAGCTCACCTCAGAGACCTCTAAACACCGTGCAAATTTCAAAGAGATTGGATTATTCCAACTGTACTTTATATAGGGAAAACTGCCGAAAAAACAGCCATTTTTTTCAAATGCTTTTGCCCTCAAAAACGCGCATTGAAAACCGACGCACACAAGCTCCATTTACTTGCAGCAACTCGAACCAAAAGCGGTTTCCGGTCGTTCATCATCAGTGCCACAAGACCCAATCGTTTTTTCGGGTTGCTGCATTTAAATGGCGCTACCATCTGGGTTCGAAGTACGAGCACCAAATACGTCTGTATAACGTTTTCGGACTTTGAAATTTTACGCTGTGTTATTTTTAGTGGTTTTACACCCGCCCTAGCGCTCGCCGACGGTCTAGAGCTCTGAAATTCCGGCCATAAGCTCACCTCAGAGACCTCTAAACACCGTGCAAATTTCAAAGAGATTGGATTATTCCAACTGTACTTTATATAGGGAAAACTGCCGAAAAAACAGCCATTTTTTTCAAATGCTTTTGCCCTCAAAAACGCGCATTGAAAACCGACGCACACAAGCTCCATTTACTTGCAGCAACTCGAACCAAAAGCGGTTTCCGGTCGTTCATCATCAGTGCCACAAGACCCAATCGTTTTTTCGGGTTGCTGCATTTAAATGGCGCTACCATCTGGGTTCGAAGTACGAGCACCAAATACGTCTGTATAACGTTTTCGGACTTTGAAATTTTACGCTGTGTTATTTTTAGTGGTTTTACACCCGCCCTAGCGCTCGCCGACGGTCTAGAGCTCTGAAATTCCGGCCATAAGCTCACCTCAGAGACCTCTAAACACCGTGCAAATTTCAAAGAGATTGGATTATTCCAACTGTACTTTATATAGGGAAAACTGCCGAAAAAACAGCCATTTTTTTCAAATGCTTTTGCCCTCAAAAACGCGCATTGAAAACCGACGCACACAAGCTCCATTTACTTGCAGCAACTCGA